>CM060627.1:23520145-24120145 GCA_030578275.1 Meda fulgida
CATTCTTAATAAAAAGCTGCAAATGGATCCCCCTGGCCTGACCCTGCCTCGATACAACACATATGCTGCATCTGCTCGCTATCTGCCGAACGGCTCTGGTAGTTCCGCTTCAGCACTGATGATGTTGTAGGAATAGTGCGCTCTGGTTGGTCTGGATTATTCGGGAATTTTTATTTTATACAGAAATAAGTTATTTATAATTCAGATGATATATATATCGTTTTATATATATATATATATATATATAAAAATACAGGGATAAAGTAACCCGGGATTTGACCCGGATTCGTTTGATTTTGCTTCATTCACACTGCCAGTGATTTGCCGGAATCAGAGAGCGCGTTCACACACAACCCGTGTATGTTCCGGAAAGACGCGTGACGTTGGATGTGACGTGTAAGGCATTGGTTCTGGCTTTTGTTCACACAGCGCGCGTTCCGGGTCTGAACACGGCAATGTTACTGGGTCCCCAACCCGGCATCGATCCCGGCATCAATCCCGGGTCGTGTTTGCGTTCACACAGAAGGCACTCTGGCAATTTGCCGGCAATTTGCCGGGTTCAAAGCGCTGTGTGAAATGAGCTATAGAGGGAGAGAAAATTCTCAGAATCCACATTCAAGCCACAATATCTGACTTTCTGTTGGTCGGAGCTAACAACTGTAAATTAGAAAGTTGTTCGGCTTGATGAGAACAATATATATTACATAGAACATAATTTCGTTTCCTCGCCACGGCCAAACCGTTCGAGATATCAAAAATCCCCAGGCAATTTTTCATCCTCAATGTCTTGACTTCACGCTGACCGAGTTTCGTGGCATCTCGAGGTCAATCTTCGTGGTCAATTCTCTAGGAGGAGTACTTTAAATTCCATTGCATTTTTTTTGCATTTCCATTGCATTTTCCAAACAACCCTAAATAGCCGACTTCCTGTTGGGCTGGCATAAAACTTAGAGCATGAAAGTTGTTTGCCCTGATGAAATCTATTTAGTGTACCGAGTTTCATATTATTACATGCAAGCGTGTTTGATTTATGGACCAAGTTTTCGGACCCCGTTCCAGGGGGCGCTGTTGAGGGTGGAAGGGGGGCTCAACAGCTATAGCTATAGCTTCAGCCCGGCTCTCATGGCCGTGGGTTCTGACCCGTGTGCAAAGTTTCAAGAGTTTTTGAGCACGTTAAGGGCCCCAAAAGTGCCAAAAAGGTAGTAAAATAATAATTTTCCCAATTTCCCTAAGTAAAAAACAATAGGGCCTTCGACTTTTCAAGGCTTGGGCCCTAATTAGCCCAAAATGCAGATGCTAGAGTTCTTACCAGGTCATGAAAATATGATCATATAACACCAATTTTATCATCTCTACACTGGTTACCTATTAAGTTCCGTATCGATTACAAAGTATTGCTACTGACCTATAAGGCTCTAAATGGTTTAGCTCCTGTGTATTTAACCGATCTTCAGTCATCCTTCAATCCATCACCCTCTTTAAGGTCACAAAACAAGAGTTTTGGTTGAACCTAGAATATCCAAGTCCACTAAAGGTGGGAGAGCATTTTTGCATGTGGCTCCTAAACTCAGGAATAGACTTCCTGATAATGTTCAGGGCTCAGACTCGACTCACTCTCCCAGTTTAAATCTAGATTAAAGACACATGTTTGTAGCCAATCATTCACATAATGTTTCTCATAACATTGTATTCCAGTTGTATCAGATCAAATGCACATGATTATCTTTGCTTAAAGGAGTCCTATTATATCCTTTTAGGAAGTCTTGATTTTTTTTTGGGGGGGGGGGGGGGTACTAGAATATGCTTTCATGAGTGATTGTTCAAAAAACACATTCTTTTTTTTTCACATATTTTCACATGTATTCAGATCTGACTCTAATGCATCTTTAGTTCCTGTTTTGATGAAGCCCCTCCTTCTGAAATGTGTTGAGATTGGTTTGCTAGCCCCGTGTGTTTTGATTGGCACCGCATGTTCGTGAAATGTCCCGACACTTACCATAACCGCGAGTTTCATCTGCTCAGGTGTAAATATTAAGGGTAACGTCAATTTCAAACCAATTCAAGCCTGATTCAGACTTAAAAAATGTTAAATAAAAAACAAGAGGATCGTCCACAACGGATTTAATGCAGGGACTTTCCAAACACGGATTTCACAGAACCACTCTCGTAAGCCTTAAGAAGGTTAAACAAACAGGGTGGACAAAACAGCATCTCTTCAACATAGCGACAACAAATCAACTTATCAACAAAAGCTGTAAAATGGGAAGGCTCCTGTCCTAAAGTTTCCCCCCAATTTTTTCTAACACAGCAATACATTCCACTTTATCAGTACCTTGCTGTAGAGAAAATCTGATTAAAGTCAGCACACTGTGTGGTATCTGTCTGTCAGCAGTTATTAAATAATAAAGCACACGAGACAGGAGTAGCGAACTTCACCCATCTTGTCGAGTCAAGTCACCTTTATTTATATAGCGCTTTTTACAATACAATACAGATTGTTTCAAAGCAGCTTTACAGAGATAACAGGAATTTTTTTTAAATAATATTGTTAAATATAAAATTAAATGTACCCATTTTATTCGAATCACATCGGTTCTCACACATATTACGTCATTATACAACATTTCAGACTTCCTTTTCAAAATAGTAGTCACAATACAATTCACCCTTGAACACCCCCCCCCCCCCCTAAAATAACCCTGAATAGAATAGAATATCCGAAATAGAATATATCAACCAACTAGGCTTCTGTACATCACGTTTAGGTCTAGTGGTATGAGTCTGTGTGTAGTGAGCAGTGTTCTCATCCGGAGTTATTGGTGTGCATGGTAATGAGATGGGAAGCATTCCATCTCTTTCTGTAACTGTCGTAGGCCAGTAGGAGCTGTAAGTGTAAACCTCACTCCCCTGATCTGAAGAGGTGTTCTAGCGACTGATGCTAGAGGATGTGGTCTTTAGCCTCCTTGTTAGATCGCCCACCTCCCACGCTGGAGCCCACGATTCGAATCCTGAAAATGTAGCTGTACTTCTGATGGAACGGGACACTGACACCGTTTTTCATGTTTATAGGGTAAAGCTGCTTGATTTTAAGCAAGCTATTGTATAAATTGCTATATAAATAAACGTGACTTTACTAGAGTACCGAATTGCAGACCTCGTGCAAACATATCCGCAAACATAAACGGTGCTGTGATCAGATGCTTTTCTTATGCTTTATTTAGTTTCTCAATTTTGTTGTATGTTTATTTTGTTATTGAGAGGAAAGTGCACTGCACATATTTACATATTGATTTAACGCAGCTCTCAGCAGTGTGGGCGGTCTTGGATGTTCGCTAACAGCATATCACTGCTCCCGTATTTTGAATTTTGTTTTAGTGGCGTATGTTGCAGTAAGTCACTGTCTTAATGAGTGAAACATCGAGTCATTCATTCACTCAGTAATGAAGCAAGTGGCGGTACTTGCGAATAGGTCATTGATTGACTGTCACAATTCCTTCAAAGCTGCAGATTTGTTTAGGAACCACCCCTGTGTGTTGCAGTACTGCTGTGGCTTTCATTGGCCCTTCTAGAGCGCAGGGCCAGTGCAGTAGGCCTTCAGCCAACCTGGGCCGTGCCAAAGATTCCTCCGCCGAAAAACTTCACTCCCCTTCCTCCTCCGCTCAACTCCATAACACTGCTCTTTACACCGTTGCACCTCATAATGCAATGTCCACCTCCCTCGATGGTGGGCGCCCGCCTTTTTGAACGGCCACACGCACGGTAAGACTGCGAGGACTAACCTCGCCCACACCGGTGAGACATCCACCTTCCTCCCAAGCGTCCTCCTATCTTTTGGCCCTGTAACAATACCTCCTAACAGAAAATGGACAGTAATAGGCTTGAGACAATGATTAATGTGCAGTTCTCGCATATGTTGTTCGAAGCTATGCCGCTGCGGTTATGCCGCTGCAAAGCCTCACTCGCCCTCCCTTTCCACTCAGCCTGTTACAGCAGCTCCTCCAGCCTCCAGCCAGGGGCCAATTCAAGCGTGAGACTGTCTCCGCAAACAATCACATCCCCGTCTCCTCTCCCTCCCTCTCAACTCTGTTCTTCAGTTAAAATCTCAATATACACCCTTAACTGCAACACCGCTGCCTGTCCCATCGAATACCACCTCCAGTGGCTCACAACATCCAAGCACAGATTCTGGCTGAAATTCTGGCTGCTAAGTCTTGAGGTGGACGTGACAGCATGGAGGTCTTTCAAAGTATTTCACCTTTCATATAACCTACTGTTTACTGATTTGTTCTTCCCATTAGATGCTGCGAGAGCTCTCCCGGTCGAGCAACCATGCCTTTCTCCGTCTGACTGCCGGTGAGGCTTACCCGTCAGATGCCGTGAGTAATGAACTCCCGTCGGACACAAGCTGCTCCCATAAAGAAACGGTGTGAGCCCTACAGATTGGGCATTCCAAGTCACACTGCTCCTCGTTCATCGGCCGGTAGAGCCCATCCGCCCAGTGCTGTAAGCTGCTCCCGTTGGAGGGAGTGCTCCCAGTTCATCAGTCAGAAGGGCTCACCTGTCCGAAGCCATGAGCTGCTCCCATCAAGAAGTAGCATGAGTCCTCCTGATCTTGCATTCCAAATCATGCTGCTCCTCGTTTAGAGACCGGAAGGGCTGATGCTGTGACCTGGTCCCGTCGGAGGCTGCGTGGCTTCTTCTTGAAATTATGGAACTCTTTTTATTCTTTTAGTCAATCCATCTGGTGGTTGTCCTTTGGTCATTTGCTTTTGGGAGGAGTACTCTGAGTTTAGGCCAAATTCCCCGGAGAGCACGTCGAATAAGCATAACCTTGATAATATCTAATTATATGCAAGTGTTAACTCACATATATTTTACAAGTTTTATTAACAAAGTTCTGAAGGAGCACGTTCAGATAATTAACCTAATTAACTCGGGAAGAGCACATTCAGTTAATCCACTCAATGATACAGCAGCCTAGCCTTACCTTTGTTCCATGATATTTTTCCAGCATCACCCCACCACCCCATCTCCTCACTTCTAACTATTCCTATCTCAACCTGGGATGGGGAAGTACTTTGGGTTCAGGCCAAATTCCGAGCTCAAAGCCCTCCCCTCGGACAGCACGCTAAATATGAATAACCTTTACTCTAATCTAATTAAATGTAAGTGTGAACTCGTGAACTGATCATGAATCATTTTGTCACTCCTGGGAAAACCAAGTTGCTGCTGGAAGAGGTGTTAGTGAGGCAGAAGAAAACTCAGGATAAGCACGTTAGCAACAACCATTTTCCTGACCAAGAAAGGCCAAAACCTTGTAGCCAATTTGTGGTATCTGTCAGGAGTTTTTTAATAATAAAGCACACGAGAAACAATTTAGCAAACTTCATCCATCTTGTTTACTCATCACTTCCATTCTCAATCAAAATACGTCAGAACACAACAGTTCAGACTTCCTTTTCAAATTAAGTAATGTGAACTGAATAACTGGTCAAATTAACCGTAACTAAATGAGTTTTAGCAGATATCTAGTTTCCAGTATGTTTTGCAGTATAAGGATCATAAATGTTGAAATTAATTGTTTTTTTTGTGAGGTTTTTCAAAAGACTAATATGAGAGATGTGTTGGTGTTTCATTTTCTGTGATGTTGGGATTTATAGAGGTTTCTGTTATGTTGCAGTTTTAGAAGGGTTACCACTGCCAAAAAATGGTTTTATGGGATATTTCAGTGTTTATTATAAATGATTTATTAGTGCACATTGTCACAGGGTGTTGCAATGAGGAATACATTAATTAAAATAGTCTTTAATAGAAATCCACAAATGAAGCAAACACGCTATATGAATGTGACTAGACAAATGAGAATCGAACACAGGGGAATTTAGGGTCTCTTTACAAAACACTGTTTTCAACTAAAAATTTAAAATTTACACGACAACAGAGTTTTGGTTACCCCAACCCTAAGTTTTTGAAAACAGTCTCAGTGTAAACAACAAAAAAAGTGAATCTCTGAAATAATGATTTCATGCACATGCTTATTATGTGTTCATCGCCATCTAATGGCCTGGTAGCAGAATACAGCTTTTTTGTCGTTTTCGAGGATTCTTGTGGATGGGGATCATTTTGACATTGGTATCATCTGCAGGCTACGCGGAAAACTTCTCCGTTTTAAGCATATTGTTGTTGTGTAAACGTACCCTTAAATACAGTCAAATGAGGGTAATTAATGACACAGCTGAAAGGACTTATCATATCAGTTACCATGACAACTTAGGAGAGGCAGGAAAACTAGACAAAGTAAACCAGAAAACTAATGAATACAAACTATGAGTCCATGAAAATTGAAGTTGAAAATAAAAAAGAATTTTTATTAATTCATGTACCTGTCGTGTATGCATGTTATGCATGTACAGTTTTGCTGTGTTATCTGCTGTCATTTATGGGGTTAATGGACTTCTAGAGTGGCTGTGTATATTGGATGGACTATGTACACCTGTAGAGGACTGGGGTTGTAATATACATTGATAATGTGGATCTGTGAAGAGGGAGGAGTTCGCTCACATTGGCTCATTAACCACTGGTTTTCACCTGGCCTCGAGCTTTATATGAGCGTACAAGGTGACCGGGAGGGCGAGGGGGTTGGGTGAGCTGAACTGAATATAATGTGTAGTGTAATCTGATCATTGTGTGTGGGTTTAATTATGAATTGCTGTGCTGTTTAATCATGAATTGCTGTGCTCGTTCGGTATTTGAATGTATCATTGTGCGACGTGCCGTGGACACGTATGTATATTTATAGCTTATTCACCTAGATAATTTATTTACCTGCATCTATTAATCTTGTTCTGCTTGCCAGTTGGGGGTGGTTGTGATGGGACTGCATGTTTATGGTTGGGCTGCCGTGAGTCTTCTATGTAAATTTTAGTAACTGTGCAAATAAAGAGTAAACTGTTTTTGAGCCTCATGTGTTTGTGAGTCTGGGGAATTACCATTTACCTGCAGTTGTTAAAGGCCAGTGACATCTTATTTGGCGTAGTCGTGCAGGGTTCCTCACACTTACAAACAGCATGGAAGGCGAAGCAGCAGCACCCCCCAGCAGGTGTGCCTAACATGCTAATGTTGCCATGGTTTCTCGGTGGCTCCTGGGTGCCTAAATTTTGTGGTAGCCAAAACCAGCAGCCGTTTAACGAATGGCGTAATCAAATTGAGACATTCTTACGAGCACGGCAGCTAAATGATGAACAAAGGGTAGATTTTGCCCTTAATTCCTTAGAAGGGGAAGCACAACGGGAGGTGATACTTTTAGCAGCAGTAGAAAGGAATACAGCAGAGAAAATTTTGACAGTTTTGGATAAATTGTATGGGGACCGCACTTCTATAGCCCAGTTACGCACACAGTTTTTCACATGCAGGCAACAGGCCGATGAAGGGGTGGGGCTTTTCATCCTCCGTCTTCGCGAGTGTCTTTCCAGATGGAGATCTAAGGAGACAGGAGCAGCAGCATTAGATGAGGAAATGCTGAAATCCCAGCTGGCGCTGGGAATACGACCAGGACCCATACAGACGGAGTTGCAAAGGCTACTACGAAGGGAGCCACAATTGTCATTTGAGGATATCTGCAAAGAGGCTAAGGCTGTGGAGAAGGAGCACCGTGCAACATTGGAGGAGGCAAGTACATGCCTAGCGTATACCTCTCCAGTATCGGCATGTCCACCAGCCCCGGAAAGATGGGCTACCGACTGGCAGGAGATGCGGGACTCGCTACACACAGAGATTTTGACTGAAATGGGCTCTCAATTGTCTGCTATGAAGGATGCCCTGCTGAGTGAATTACAGTCACAAAGGGAGGGGCAGCCATTGCAACCACCCCGCTCCCAGGGTACTACCTCTAGAGCATCAGGCTGGTCAGAGTGGAACCGGCAGCGGCGTTCCCGACATGCAGACAGAGGCCCCCAATGGGACGAACAGGGACGTCCGATTTGTCTCAGGTGTGGTCGTGCTGGCCATATGCAACGCAGTTGTCCCCGTGCTCAAGCCAGTTCTCAGGATTTTTGACCTCCTCAGTCACCATCGGGCGGGTGACTGAGGAGGGGACTCAGACTGAAGCCTCCGTTAAGCCCGCATTGGTTGGGGACTGTCCCGTTGTTGAAGTGACTGTACAGGGGCAGCCCGTCCCATGTATCCTAGATACTGGTTCCCAAGTGAATCTGTTTAGCCAGGCCTTATTCCAGAAGCATTTCCAAAATGAGCCAGTGAGGGGAACGGAAGGGATCTCCTGGCTTGCATTACGGGCAGCCAACGGTCTGCAGTTGCCCTACGTAGGGTATGCCCTCTTGGACTTTGAGGTTAGTGGAGTCCGGGTGCCCTCTAAGGGAGTCCTTATAGTAGAGTATAAGTTTTTACCCCCCTCACAGGCGATATTAGGGATGAATGTCATTAACCATTGTTGGCAGGCTCTGTTTCAGGGGGAGCATCCTGGCTGGGCCGCGTTCAAGGCTAGCATCCCCAGGCAAGCAGGAGCTGCCTGGGAACAGGCATTTACCACCTACCGCCGAATCCAGCAGGAAGGGAGCATAGAGGAGTTCCAAGCAGTGGCCCGTCTGCAGGTAGCGGTGAGGCTGGATCCCTTGTCTGAGACTCTGGTGTGGGCCCAGGTTCCCCAAGCGACAGGCCTGCCAGATCAATGTGTGATGGTGGAAGACCACCGAGAGAGGCGGCATGAGTGGCTGATTGCCCGAGTTGTGCTGCAAATGAGCGGGGGAAGAGTCCCATTAAGGATTTGTAATCCTTTTTAATAAAATAATCCTTTTAAGGAAATTTCAGCATTTCCGCATCTGATGCTGCTGCTCCTGTCTCCTTAGATCTCCATCTGGAAAGACACTCGCGAAATGACCCCATCCCCACCCATACGCCGTGGAGCTGCCCGCAAGACGATCGCTGGCCAGGGTGACCTGTGTGGACCACCGTGACATACAAGCCCGAAGGGAGCTGGTTCTGAGAAGGATGGGAGATGATGAGGTGGAGGTTGACGTTCGAGCAGTGAGTGCATGCCCTGAGAGTGGCCTTTTGTCTTTGTCGTCACAGGGTGAAGGACTTACCACTCACCAGGAGACTAGACTGGCAGCCCTATTGCAGAGGTGGGCGGGAGTGTTTGCAACCCATGAAGAAGATTATGGCTGGACCACGGCAGTCCTGCACCAGATCCCCACTGGGGAGGCGTACCCAGTACGTGAGAGGTACCGACCGGTGCCCCCCAGCCTGTACCCAGAGCTCCGGACACTCCTACAGGGTATACTTGATGGGGGGATTGCCAAAGAGAGTTCCAGCCCCTGGGCAGCCCCTGTGGTCCTAGTCCGGTCCTAGTCCTAGGTCCTAGAAAGATGGGTCGTGGCAGTTTTGTGTTGATTACCGTAAACTTAACGCGGTAACACACAAGGACTCCTTTCCGCTGCCACGCATTGAAGAGTCTCTGACGAGCTTGCAACAGGCGGCCTGGTACTCAACACTGGACTTGGCTAGCGGCTATTGGCAGGTTGAGGTGGATCCATGCGACAAGAAGAAGACAGCATTTGTGACACCCATTTGAATTTGAGCGGATGCCCTTTGGCCTGTGCAATGCCCCAGCCACGTTCTAGCGCATCATGCAGCGATGCTTGGGCGGCCAGGTGTACGACTACCTCCTGATTTATTTGGATGATGTGATCGTCTATTCACCAACTTTCGACCTCCATCTCGAACACCTGGAACAAGTTTTTAAGAAGCTGCAGGAGTATGGACTAAAGTTGCATCCACAGAAGTGCCGTCTGTTCCAGAAGTCTGTTCGATATCTGGGGCACGTAGTAAGCCAGCAGGGAGTGGCCACAGACCCTGCGAAGATTGAGGCTGTACGGGGATGGGCCACTCCAACTACGGTACGGGAGGTTCGCTCCTTCTTGGGGTTTGCAGGCTACTACCGGAGATTTATTCCCAAGTTTGCCAAGATAGCTGCACCCTTACACAGCTTGTTGCAAGGGACTGGGGGCGTGAAGACGGCACGAGTAATCTGGACCATAGAACGTGAGACTGCTTTCCAGGCGCTGAAGCAAGAACTGCTACAGGCGCCTATCTTGACATTTGCAGATTTTAGTCGGCCCTTTCGTCTTTATACAGACGCCAGTTTACATGGACTTGGTGCAGTGTTGGCACAGGTGCAGGGGGGCCGGGAACGTGTCATCGCTTATGCAAGCCGGAGCTTGCACCCGGCTGAGCGTAACGATGAGAATTACAGCTCATTTAAGTTGGAGCTATTGGGGCTTAAATGGGCTGTGTCCGACAAGTTCAAGGACTACTTGTGGGGGGCAAAGTTCCAGGTCTTTATAGACAATCGACCCCTTGTACACCTGCAAACAGCAAAGCTTGGTGCCACTGAGCAAATGTGGGCTGCTCAATTGGCTAATTTTGACTTTACCATCTGTCACAGGCCAGGGTCCACCAACCAGCATGCAGATGCCCTTTCCAGGCTGAAGGGAGAGGTGACTGTTTCCATGGTCAGGGCTTCACCGAACCAAGAGGTTGACGGGAGTTCGGGGGGCCAGGAATTTCTGGAGAGTGTGGCCTGGGTCCCACGCCAGGCTCAAGACTGGGCCCTAGAGTTACTGCGGAGTTGTAAGTTAAGGGGGGTCCAGCCCTCAGTCGACGACCAACGGGCGCTCACCCAGACTGGAAGGAAGCTTTTGAGAGAATGGGAGCGTTTCACAGTTCAAGATGGTAAACTGATGTGCCAGGGGCCAGGGGGTCATTCGGGGCCAGTCCCTGCAGCTATAGTGATTCCATCTCCCTACCAGAAGGAGGTCTGGGCTGAGTACCATCGGGCCTTAGGGCACACTCGGAGACAAAGACTTTTGGATGCCTTGAAGGCTCGGGTCTACTGGCTGGGAATGGGCGAAGACTCCCGGAAATGGTCCATAGATTGTCGAGAATGCATCTTGGGTCGGTCTGGTCCCGAAATGCGGGCGCCCCTCCAGTCGATAGTCTGTCAGTATCCTTTTGAGGTGGTAGCTCTAGATTACCTGTCACTGGGAAGGCAACATGATGGATACCCATGTATCCTAGTCATGACTGACCTGTTTTTCAGATATACAGTGGCGGTGCCCACTCGTGATCAGATGGCCAGGACGACGGTGAAGGCCCTGTGGTCCCATTGGATCCAGCCCTTGGGGTGCCCTGAGCGTATCTTGACTGATAGGGGGGCCACATTCGAGTCTGAAGTGGTAAGGCAATTGTGTGGCCTATATGGTTGTACCAAGAGCAGAATGACCCCTTATCACCCTCAAGGGAATGGCGCCTGTGAAAGGTTTAATCAAACCCTCTTGTCCCTCCTAAATTCCTTGGGCCAGGCGGATCAGGAGAGGTGGAATGAGTGGTTGCCAGCTTTAGTTCAAGCATATAATAACACCCCGCACAGTAGTACCGGCCTGGCCCCCTTCTATGTTGTGTTTGGGCGGCACACGTATGCCAGTAGACTTGCGTCTTGAAGTATCACTGCCACAGGACCACGGCACCGTGGATGAGTGGGTCCAGCGACATCATCAGCGCCTGACAGAGGCCTACAAGCAGGTGCGACAAAGGACGCAACAACGACAGGGGTGGGATCAGGGCCGCTACAATCATAGAGCTAGGGCCCTTCCTCTGCTCCCTGGGGAGCGTGTTCTTCTCCGTAATTTTCGGAGGAGAAGCCGGGATAAATTGGCCCCATACTGGATTACCCAGCCCTTTGTCATTGTGTCCCAAGTCGCCCCCCACCAACCAGTCTATGTGATCCGGCCAGAGGGAAGAGAAGGTCCGACGTGAACCATTCATCGGAATAACCTGCGCCCCTGCCCTGACGGATGGATGCGAGAGCCGGAGGCTCCGGAGATGGAGGGTGGAAGCCCCCAGCGGTATGCTCCAGAGGCAGGTAATGCAGGTTATTGGCCCCTTACACTGACTTCCTTCCCAGTGCACCCAGGTCCACCGAGAGAGGCAGGGTTAGTGGGACAGGACCCAGGGGAGGCCACTAGTGTCGACTCAGAGCCAGGGAGTCCGGGGGCTGGAGTTGTGGTGCACCCCCTGGATCCTGGGCCAGCTGTAACCGCAGAGTGGACAGGAATGTTGGGTGAGCTGAACTGAATATAATGTGTAGTGTAATCTGATCATTGTGTGTGGGTTTAATTATGAATTGCTGTGCTGTTTAATCATGAATTGCTGTGCCCGTTCGGTATTTGAATGTATCATTGTGCGACGTGCCGTGGACACGTATGTATATTTATTATTCACCTAGATAATTTATTTACCTGCATCTATTAATCTAGTTCTGCTTGCCAGTTGGGGGTGCTTGTGATGGGACTGCATGTTTATGGTTGGGCTGCCGTGAGTCTTCTATGTAAATTTTAGTAACTGTGCAAATAAAGAGTAAACTGTTTTTGAGCCTCATGTGTTTGTGAGTCTGGGGAATTACCATTTACCTGCAGTTGTTAAAGGCCAGTGACATACCCTCATAAACTTTAATCAAAATAACTTTCCCTCCCTCATGCAACAACATTTCTTCTCTGAAGATGTTTACTGCCGCGAGCAGTGTAGATAATTCACAGAGATAGATGCACAAAGCAGGAGAATGACTAAAAATAAGTTTAATGAGGATCAGGAACTTAAGCACTACAAACTTACAACATAACATTAGCCTATCAGAAGAACTGAGGAAAACTAAGGGCTTAAATACACAATGAATAAAGTGGAAAAATTGTTTAATTGTAATTGAAAATTCAATTTTCAAATGAAAATACATTTTCTGAAGTGTCTTTACATTATGTTCTGCGGAAACGCAGGAGACTTTGGGGAATTACTATAATTATCTTCCAACCTATCAATTAATAATATAGAAACCTGGCACAGCTTTCACAGGCACAACAATCAGAAGGCTGACACACTTTTAGTGTGTGTTGTCTTGCCATGTGTTCGGAACATTGCACCTGGATCTTGACACTTCTGTTAAAGCCAGTTTTCTGTTGCTGGTGTCAGGATCCTGCAGAATCATGCTAAATGGTGTGCATCTCTGCTGTGGATGCATGGTTTCATTTTCAGATTCTTCCTTGCTGTTAGTCCTGTCTGTTGCCTTTTTCAGTTTGAGCACATCCCAGATAGCATGTAATCATTGAAACAATGTTGACTCAGTGTTGATGCGTCAACGCTAATTGCATTGAATTAACATTACAAAGTGATGTTGCTTTAGTATTACTCTTGCACCCTCAGTTAATGGTAAAGCAATGTTGAGATTTCAACCAAAAATCAATGGTAATATAGTATTGATTCAACATTACAAAGTGATTTTTATCAACATCACTTTTGCACCCTCAGTTAATGTTGAAACTATGTTGAACAAAAAATCTATGGTAATGCTATTGAATCAACATTACACTATGATTGATCATACATCACCGATGCTGAATCAATATTGAAATTAACAAAAACAATCAATGGTAATATTGTTGAATCAACGTTACACAATGGTATTGAATCTACATCGCTGCTGTTGAATTAACACTGAAATTAACAAAAAATAATCTTTGGTAATATGGTTTGATCAATGTTACAATGTGATGTTGATTCTACATACATTTTGTTGAAACACTGAAAATACAACTGAAAAGGAATGTCAAACAATGTTGCCATCTGATGTACCAAGTTCATGTTGAAACAACATTAATATTTCAACTACACTTCAATGGTACGTCAACAAATTCCTGACCATTTCAAAATTTGGCGAAAACCTTTTAAAATATAAATGACACCTTTCCAGCAGTTGAGTCAATTTATTTTATTCAATCAATCAATGACAAAAAATATATTAAAATATAAAAAAAAAAATTTAAAAAGAAAGGGGGAGAAATAGGACAAAAGCATTTCAACCTTTAAAAATAAAATTGGCTTCAGAAGTCTGATGTCATAACTGGTGGTCCAACGGTTCAGGTTTTTGAAAATCTGTCTTACATCAGACTGCATTTCTGCCTCTTTTCCTTTGGGTTCTCTGAAATCTGAAAAAGAAAGCATGATGTTACTTGAGAACAAGGCCAAATACAGTCACATTCAATAATGTTAATAGCCTGCCCTATACTGAACACAATATTATTCACTTTTTAAAAAAAGTAGTGATGGCAATTTCAAAACAATGCTTCATGAAGCTTCTGAGCTTTTACAAATCTTTTGTTCCGAATCAATGGTTCGGAGCGTGTATCAAACTGCCAGAGTCACGTGTTGTCAGTAAATGAGGCTTCATTACGTCATAACAGGTTTCAAAACACTTCAATGGTTCACTTGACTTCGAAATTTCAATGGTTCACCGCTGGGGGCGATGATCTCTGTCAACCCGTGAATCATGAGGAGTCACTGAGAACCAATGAACAAGTGTCTGTGGGTTTTACCTGATCCCTGATCAGTTTTATCCATTTGTAGACGTTTTAATTAGACATTAGTATAATTAAAATGAGGTAGTTAATAGTCTTATTGGCCTATTTAGCTGAGCCATTCATATGTGGGAGGAGACTGGCCACCAATCAGTTTCAGGTGCAGGTGGTTAGTTCTATCATTAAGACCGCATAAAGGGTTTTACAGCAACAGGGGTTGGTTGTTCTGCAGTTCTGCTGTGTGGTTGTTGTGCTCAACGTGAAACCTCTGTACCCTTTCATATAGGCTGATTATTTAAGAGGTTTTATTCTCTGTCTGGGAAGCGAGGCAGACAAACATTTATTGCTGCGGTACCTTCAGTGGGCTGATGGCCGTGTTGGAATGCTGAATAATGTACCTTTTATCAATCATGTTGGGGTATTGAGAGCTGAGATTGGGTAACTGTGTTGCAGCTTTCACTAAAGGGCAGATCAGTCACTATTTTCTTGTATATTTTAGATTTATATTGTGGTTTATTGTTATTTGATACTGATTGTTATTTGATTCTTATTGTCTCTTACAGGTGGAAGGAGGTAGGCCCGACCCTCTTGCAGTCTTGAGGAGAGCTAATTCCAATTTCTGTGAATGTTATTATCGACACGTTTTTAACATTTGATGGTTTTATTGGAACAATAAAATGATCTTTTTATAAACTACATTTGTTGTCCAAAATCAGTATTGTGACCTTTAGAGGGCTCCTCCTGCCTTAAATAAGGAGGTGGTGTAGTCAGCTTATATTTCTTACTACACATAGAACAAACTAAACAAACCCTGACAATTGATAAAATAACACATTTATACATGATGATCTTATTCGATGATTAGATAATTTCAATTGAAAGATTTTACTTTAAGTAAAAAAATTGCAATAGATTTGTAAAATATGTTTTTATGCATGTTTGGCCTGGTTTTTTGTTGCATTTACACTGTTCTGACCACTAGGGTTCACCGTGGAGACGGGGTTGGATTGTTTCGAAGCCTCGGCACAATATGGCACATTTGAATCAACTGTTTCATGAAACCTCAATCTGCCCACCACTAAAAAAAGTTGCTGAAAATAAAATATTCCAACTACTAGTGTCGTTAAATTCTGTTTATTTAATGTATTTATTTCTATTAATGCTTCAATATCAAAAGAAAGCACTTTGGCAGGGTTGTCCGATTTTATCTCCAGCCCCAATTAAACACACCTGAGGCAGCTAATCGAGGTCATCAGGATCAATTAAAACTTACAGGCAGGTGTGTTGGAGCTAAACTCTTCATGGAGAAGAACAAACACCTCTGAGATACAGCCATTAACTATATCTCAGTTCATTTTCTGTGAGGCCACGTTTACACATAGCCGGGTATTTAGAGAAACGAACCCCCCCACACACAACCCGCATAAATACACCGTCGAGCACCGTCATAACTGGGCGGCAGTGTAGGGAGAAGGATAAAGCCATGCAAGCCAATCAGAATCCTCAGAATTGACAAGAGAACCTAAAACCCCGTTTCTCCCAGTTGACACGGCAACACATAACCGACGTTTTCAGAAATAATCGTTTTCTGTGATAAAAACCGGGTTTTCGTGTAAATGAGAGACCAAACCGCAGGGAAATATCTGCGTTCTCCCTTCGTGTAAACGGGGCCTGTAACTACAGCATTCAAATAAAAAGAAGAAAAAAAAGAGCTTAGGTTTTTTCAATGAAAATTTCTTTAAAGAGATAGTTAATTAAAATTCTGTCATTCTTTAATTACCCAGTTGTTCCAAACCTGTATCAGTTTCCTTCTGTTGAACATAAAATAAGATATTTTAAAGAATGTTGGTAACCAGAAAGTTGACTGTGGCCATTGATTTCCATAATAGGAAATAAATACCATGGAAGTCAATGGCTAACATCAACTGGTTGGCAACATTATTCATTCTATCTTGTGTGCAGCAGATGAAACAAATTCATACACATTTGGAACAACTTGAGGGTGAATAAATGACAATTTTCATTTTGGGCTGAATTATCCCTTTTACAGTTTTTACTAACTGCTAACACACATTTTCAAAACTAAGTCTCCTTTTTTCAAAACTCTACACACAATTCTCAACTGCACACACAAAATGCCTCACATCTCCTTCAAAATGCAACACTGCATTCAAAATGCCATAAACACACGTCAGAATGACGCATTTGCATCAAATGGCAAACACTTCTTTCATAATAATACATTTTTAGATATACCATGTAAACACTGCTGTTCTAAATCTGAAGCTCTTTGGTCTTTCATAGGCTTATATCTACATTTCAATACAATGTTCTACAGTGAAAGTAATCTGCTGAGAGGGGAAACAAGTACATCGAAAACGCCAATGCAATGCACAAGCAGAAAATATTTATTAGGCCATGTTGTATACATTAGCATACAACAAAACTATAAACATTTACGTAAACCAAAAGTATATTCTTTACAGTAGAATACAGTAAATTGTGTGTGGGGTCCCGGTCTAGGAATTGGCAGGGGGGGAGTGGGGGGGGGGGGGGGGGTGCAGTCCCCAGTGCTAAGCTTCATCTCTTCTCCGAGCTGGGTCTGGCCACAATACTTCGTCCACATCACAAGATACGTTTTCTCTTGCCAAACATCGAGGGAAGTATCTCCTAGCATGGCGTATCCAACCTTGGACAGAGGCAACCTCTATGTCCCCACATGTGTCCTCCATTGCCTGGAGAAGCGGCATGCGGGCATAGGGTTGGCGATCATACACTTTCCAGCGCCAGGCTGAGAAGAATTCCTCTATGGGATTTAGAAAAGGTGAATATGGAGGTAGGTACAAAACTACAAATTGTGGATGGGTGGCAAACCAGTTTTGGACCAGAACAGCCCGGTGAAAACTAACATTGTCCCACACAACCACAAATCTAGCAGGCTCCTGATCTGGATCAGGGACAAGCATTGTGTGAATTGCATCCAGAAAAGTGAGTATATGGCCTGTGTTGTACGGACCCAGTGTGGCATTGTGATGGAGGACCCCGTTTTGAGTGATGGCAGCACACATGGTTATATTACCCCCACGCTGTCCAGGGACATTGGTAATTGCCCTCTGTCCTATTACATTTCGTCCACGGCGCCTGGTTTTGGTGAGGTTGAAGCCAAACTCATCCACATAAATTTGTGGTGAATTACATGGGCATCCATCTCCAATACTCTCTGTAACAGACAAAATTATATACAGATGAGTAAATATGGTATGTCTGAAGAACTGGAAGTAGTGTTGCATACATACCTCTACAAAGTCATGTCGCAGATTCTTGACTCTGCGAGAGTTTCTCTCAAATGGCACCTTGTAAAGTTGTTTCATCGTCACTTGGTGCCGTTGGAGGATGCGTTGTATGGTCGACAGGCTTACAGCATTGATGTTGTTGAATATGGTGTCATTATTCAAGATATGCCCTTATCTCTCGAATCCTAATTGCATTGTTGGCCAAAACCATATTTATAATTTCAGTCTCTTGTACATCTGTAAACAAGCATCCTCGTCCTCCATGATGTCTTTGCCTTTCCACTCTGTACAGAATTCAAACAGTATGTGTTCAGCATAGGAACTGTAAATCATTTACAAAAAAAAGGTAGTACAGCATGATAACCAACCTCATTCATTCAATGCAGTAAATGGATGGCTTAGAGTTACAAATGTTTATGCAATACTATGCAGTCATACGTATTTTACAGTACATTACTATAATGCTAAAATAATCATTAGATAGTTGCATACCTGTTCTCATTTCTGAAGGTTCGAATTACGGACGCCACTGTAAATCGACTCAAGTTGGGCTGGACTCTCAGTCCAGCCTCTCTCATGGTCAAACCGTGGTTGATTCATGATCAACATGATCAACAAGTGTTGCCCTAATCTCATCAGAGATGGCTCTCCTTCCTTCTCTTATTTGCCCTCCTCCTCCTCCTCCTCATCGTCCTCCTCCTCCTCCTCCTCCTCCTCCTCCTCCTCCTCCTCCTCCTCCTCCTCCTCCTCCTCCTCGTCGTCGTCGTCGTCCTCCTCCTCCTCCTCCTCCTCGTCGTCGTCGTCGTCCTCCTCCTCCTCCTCCTCCTCCTCCTCCTCCTCCTCCTCCTCCTCCTCCTCCTCGTCGTCGTCGTCCTCCTCCTCGTCCTCATCTTCGTCGTCGTCGACGTCGTCGTCCTCCTCCTCGTCGTCGTCGTCGTCGTCGTCGTCGTCCTCCTCCTCCTCCTCCTCCTCCTCCTCCTCCTCCTCCTCCTCCTCCTCCTCCTCCTCCTCCTCCTCCCCTGCCTCTTCCTCCTACTCCTCTTGCTCTCTGTTCATTGTTAGCATCCATTGTTCAAAACAGGTAATCTGACCTTTGACCTATTTATAGGCATATCTATACTAAAGTAAAACAGTGATTGGTTAGTGATCAGTTAAGCAATTAGTGTTTGCACATGTGAGGAGTGTGTCTGTGTGACCTGGTGAATAAGTGTTGCATTTTGATTGGTTGTGTTTGGAAAAGGAAAGCAAGTCACTTCCCGATAGATCTTTGTGTTTTAGGTAGAGAATTGTGTGTAGTGTTTTGAAAAAAGTGTTTTATGCAATTGAAAACTGAGTCAAAGGCTGAGAAATAGCTTATGGTTTTGAAGATTTGGCATGTAGTTTTGCACTTTGAGTGAGAGATTTAAAAAATCGTGTGACATGAAAAGATTTTGTGTGTAAGCAGTTGGTAAAAACTGTAAGCTGCAGATTCACCTTATGTAGACCTTAATCTCTTTAAATATCACAAAAAAGTCCCAGGTCAGGTGATTATGCTGTCGACAACAACTGAGTGTATAATCAATGTCAGCATTATCAGGAGGGTGCTTCTCTTTTTTTTAAATTGTCCATCTTCATCTGCCTTCACTCCTACTAAAGGAGCAATGTGCTCTGTATGCAAGCACTGACGGATACAAGAAATGGGCTATGTTTGCAGTGTAACGTTCTTGCTCATGTTCATGTCTCCTGCTCCTTAAGAAATCTGTTAAATGATGTTAGAACTTTATTCAGGAAATTCCAAATAAACTTTACTAAAGCAAGATGCATTTTTTTAAGAATGTAGAAAAATAGATGATTTATTAAAACACTTTAATAACTTTTTAATCTAATTACAGTGAGTAACAACACAAATCAAACGCAAGTAAGCATGCAAAACAAAAAAAACAGAGAAATAAAGCAGATGCGCCATTGTTTGAAACTGTGCTAGAGAAGTCATGTAAGTATGTCAGGTGCTTCAACAAACAAGACTCCTGTATAGGATGTACCTGTTTTCTCTCTTATAAGGAAGCATTAGACTACTGAGAATTGCACATGCAAAGACAAAATGGCCGTTTACCAATCAGTGGCCAATTTCAAACTACAATAAATGTTTTTGAACAATTTTTTCAACTGACTTGCTAAAATCATGAAGGCCCACCCCCACACTAAGCCCTCTTTGGATTAGAGCAAAACGGGTAAAGCGGTTGAAAATGCCCATTGTAGTTTGAAAACGCCCCACTGACTCTGAAACCCACTAGTGTTCTGCAGAGATATATGACTGAACGATCTTATGCTCATCAACTACAAATCACTGTTTGTTCAATGTCACTGTCTCCACCCATGTGTGCTGTTGGCTTTCATCAAAATTGCAATGCTGATCCAACACACTTTAAACATTGAAATCTCAATCTCAACCAAAATGATGGTTTGGATCAAAACTCAACATTGTATCAATGTCACCATGCTATCTGGGATGGCTTTTGTTTGGTTGTGTGATGTGCTCTTCTGTCTGTTCGGTTCCCCACATTTTCACTTTCTAAAAATGTCAAGAATGTTCTGTCCTGTTTGTGTTTTCTGGCTTCAGTTTGCCCAGCCATCTGTTCGAGTCCTTGTCCCTGGACAAAATAAACTGTTTATTTAACTCTGCATTATTTTTAATAGATATATAAGATATGTTTATAGAATATCCCGGGAACTACAGTATACTACTGTATATAAATTAAACCAGGAAACTTTAGGTTTCACTTAGGCCTCAGGTCTCTATGATACTGTATGTTTCACTTTAGCAACTCTGCGGTATGAAGAAATCAGTGGGCAAGCCTGCACCAGTCGAGAAGTGGTACAATGATAATAAGCGGCTCTTTTTGATTTACATGTTGTGTATGCTCTCTTGCTCTATGCTCTCAGTATGCATGTGCACTTCTCAGTATGCTCTCTTGATATATGGTTTTTAATATGTTCTCTTAATGTATGTTATATTTTTTAAATAGACCAGTTGGCAGCGTGTCACGCTTAATCCTTACACACACACGCACGCACGCACGCACGCACGCACGCACGCACGCACGCACGCACGCACACACACACACACACACACACACACACAGACACACACACACACACTCACTCACACTCACTGTGTGTGACTGCAACAGAGATAATTTTTTATAGAAATTGGCAAATAAAATCAACAAAACTGGCATATATCTGAAAAATCTCCATACAGAAATGAAAGAGTAATACTAGAGCACACACTAGTGCACAACTCTAGGTCCTTTTTTTATAACACAACTCTAGATCCAATTTATTGTTCTGTGTACCCTTCACTCCTGTTCATTAAAGTTTATAGGTGCCGTTGTTTTGTATTATATTGGTTTTATTTACTTTTTAAAATTCATCTCTTAATAAATAAATCTTTTTTGATAAACGAATTTTATTAAATAAACAGTATGTGATTACACAGTCATGTCTTTTAGTAGTGAATTGTGATGTTTCTAGTGAGGGAGGATGGGCTTCAACCCTTATATGCATGAATGTTTCGCCAATTATTATTACATATTCCGGTCTTTAGCGACCTGGATCTATATCTAACACGGATGGATCTCTACCATCTCTACCTAGCGATAATATAAATCTCACCTGATATTAGAGTAACAATTCCAGAAGAATAAAATAAAACATATTTTGTTACCTTTTAGAGATTGGAAAGGGTTTAGGTTGAGCACGCAGATGTTTCATACCATCATGACTGGTCCGAGTTAGAGCTCCTTTTTTCCTGTACATTCAGCATCTGGCTCATATACGTGATCTCAAACATATTCTCAAAACTGTCATTTTCAACATCTTCAAAATCAATATTTTGATCACTGACAGCTTCTTGACCAGATTCACTATCAAGTGATAGTGACACTAATATTTGATTACCTTGCCCTACAGTAAATTGCTGAGCCATCTCAGGTTTTGCTGATGATTTGTTTTTTTAGTTTTGTTTTCTGCCTGCCGTAACTATGAGTGAAACACCACTTCATAAATTTGTATCAGACATTTCCACCTTTTGGAATAAAGATGAATTGCACTTATTCAGTCATCAAAGATTAAATTATTGTTGTGCAGAAAAAATAAACTTACACTGTTACACACCTCGAGTCGTTGACTTCCCTATACAATTTTTACAGAAAATGAATGGTAAAACAGGCATTCTTTTATCATTTTATTATTTTTTTCTTGTTATATTGTTTGTTCATCTGGAACTTCTTGACTTAAGTGATTTTTTGCTAAGAGAGAAGACTTTTGAAACAACAGCATCTGAGTGCTTGCTCTCCTAGACCTCATGTGACAATGTCCTTTCTCTATGTATACAGAGTATACTTTTTTGAGAAAAAAGGATTTTGTGCACACAAGATACAGGCATATTAGTAAATAATGGGCCAGTCCTAACAAAATGTTTGGATCGTATCTGTTAAACAATTGAATTAATCGAAAATCTTTTTATAACTTTTTATCATCATGGTCTAGAGTTTTATACAAATGTTCGGTGAAGCTCTGAGTAGGAGTTTGAAAAAAAGGTTTTTTTTGGAAGGTTTGAAAAACAAAATTTAGATACACACTTATTAGCCTCTGGTGGCCATGTCTTTTTATGTAGCTCAGTCATATTTTAGTATAAGTTATGAAATCCAAAAAAGAATAATACCAACTTTCAATGTCCCCAATCATATGGTGACAACATTACTAAGGATTTTCTGTTGTAGAAAACCCCCCTATTGGTGAAATTGTGAGTAGATGTTAAAACTTCAATCTGATTTGCACTCTTCTTTTGCCAAGATAAGCAACAACTGAGACGTAGCTTTACAGTAACCTATGCGTCTCCATCCATTTACGCTTCCTTCCATATGGTGATCCTTCTGTCTGGTGTTAATGGCTGAAGTTTATTTCCTGACGCGTCAGTACACACAACGGCTGCAATGCTGGGTCCGGGGATCAATCACAGTCCGGTCTCCCCAGCGGATCAGCACGACAACCGTCTGGATTGAGCTGAGTAGGGTACATCTCTGGGGTCTTCAAGTGGGCACCTTCCATCCTCAGTGTTTCGCCGACTAGCCCACGACACCTCAAGAGGGCTCTACAGTGATTCTGGCGTCCCAGAGTCACCCCCCCATCCCCCCTGTCCCCCACCCAGCTTACTTACCTGTACATCAGCGTTTCTTTCTGTCTATTGTGCTTGAGATCCCTCCTGATGCTGAGGTTGCTCCTTCCTCGTAGTTCAGTGGCTTAAACCCTTGATGTGACCTAACCACAATCTCCTAACCACAATCTCTAACCTCAACCCGACCATACGCGCCAACCCGTTTGACTAAGACTGTCGAAGCCCCACTGTCGTCATTAAAGCAGGTCCAATGGCAACGGTTCCGTATGGCATACTACCTACCACAAAACACAACCATGTCTGTCCAACACAAATCCCCATTGCTGAGGATCCATGTTGGACAGTACACTGGATTGTAATAACTATATAGCCTGTATACAGCCAGCCAGAATCTTTCCGTCTCAACCACAGCCAGTTGCTGCTCCTCTTTGCTGCTTCAGATAAGTTCTTCACTGTGTGACGTAACTCCTGGCCACTGAATCCGACATCTCTGAGAAACCGGGTTGTAGAGTGTGCCACAAATCCTCGACAATCCACTTTCACTGGATAAACCCAGACTCTCCATCCTCGCTGTTCTGCTTCAGTGGCTAGATGAGCATACCGCAGTTTCTTCCTCTCATACACCTCATCTACAGCATCCTCCCATGGCATCCTCAACAAGGCGTGTTGATCCAGATCACAAGACAATATCTGGTCGAAGGTTAGTGGTGGCAATCTCAGGTGGAAAAATAAGCCGTTGATCAACATCTGCCAGCATTTTCCAGTCTCTAGCAGCTTCCAGTTGTCCTGGGCGAGAATTGGTCTTAACACCTTTTCTTGGTGGTTGCTCTCCTGGGCGGAGGAATATTGTCTTCTGTGTGTAATGTTTTGCTAGAACAGGTGGCAACTTATTGGTTATGTTACACTTGTCTGCCAATGCTAAAGCCAAACATCGCAGTACCTGGTCATGGCTCCAAGTAAACCGTCCTTGGCTAAGAGCCACCTTACATCCTGTCAAAATGTGCCTTAATGTGGCAGGTGATGAACAAAAAGGACATGATGGATCCTCTCCTACCCAGAGGTTTAGGTTCATCATATGTTAACCTGATAAGGAAACTGATCCTACTCTGTTCCATTGCCCATAGGTCTTGCCAGCCCATCTTGCGTTGTTCCACACTCTCCCATCTCATCCATTCTCCCTGCCTGGTCTGGGAAATGGCCTTTATAGACCTCATTCTCTCCTCCTGCTTTCGCACCTCTCGACTACCAGCTTCCTCCTTTGAGCTGGGGCTACCTTGTGTCATTTAGGTGCCAAAAACCCTCTTCCAAGCTGTATGTGCCCCACCAATTTGAAGGGCAGCCTTTGCATCTTCCACAGCTTTCTTTGCTGAAAACGTTCTTCCAGTTTTTAACACAGGTGCTGCCTCCCTTACACATTTGTCACGTGACTCTATTAATGTCATTTCCAGTCTGACCTTAAACCCACTTAAACTCCTCGGTTAAAGCGGAGACTGGTAGCTGAAATATTCCTTCACTATAAAGTCTAACTCTGCTGAGGCAGCGTGGTACTCCCAACCATTTCCTGATGTAAAAACTTATTAAAGCTTCCAGCTTCTCTACTGTTTTCAAACAAAACTCGTACACAGTCAGTGGCCACAGCAACCTCGGCAATATACCATACTGAAAGCACCAGTTTTAGTTTGCCTGGTAGAGCGCAGCTGTTTATGCTCTTCAACCCTTCCACTGCTTGTTGTCATTCCTGGAATAATGATGTGCACGTGATGTGGACATGATGTGCATCCTTAGAAAGTCCTGTGCTCTATGGGTACTTCTCAATAAATTGATGCTTGCTTGTTTCCTCACTCCTCTGTCCTCCAGCCTCTGACCCGGAAACCGATCGAACTCAGCCATCTTGAAGCCATCATCTCAATTCTCTAATTGCACCGTGAGGAGGCAAAGAAGGAGTGAGGAAGCTTCCTGAGGAGTCATGAGCGAAGATACACAGGTGTTTCCTTCCCTCGAATCCTAAGGGGGTGGAGCTAAGACGCAATGAAAGGAAACAAGGATGCACAAATAAGAAATGAGAAGCACCCCCCTGTGTTTCTAAGCTGCTGAAGCCACATCCTGTCCGTAGGGAGGTATCATGTTGCACATCTGGAATGTCCCCAGGGTGGCTCCGGCCATAACAGGGGGGAGACAACAACTGGCAGGGATGGCAGAGCGGACTCTGCCAAAGGAAAGAAACGGGCTCGCTGTAGGAAGCCGTAGAAGAATGCACATATGGGATCATCGTGGGGATCACAACATATGGACCCAGCCTAACACAAGTTCCACCAACGCATACGAATGCTAGGCCTGTCGTCAGACACTCCACCATGTCTGAGGCCGATAGGGGTGACAAAGGAACTCTACAGGGTTTGCCGGCCGGGGAACTCTACTGGAGAAATAT
Source organism: Meda fulgida (assembly GCA_030578275.1). NCBI lineage: Eukaryota > Metazoa > Chordata > Actinopteri > Cypriniformes > Leuciscidae > Meda > Meda fulgida. The sequence continues at coordinate 23,545,442 of CM060627.1, forward strand.
AAGCGCACTTATCCAGTCGATGGGGGGGGGGGGGGGGGCGGGGGGATGGCGCAGCAAGTCGACACTTGAACAGGCTCCTGGGGTTCACTAGGCACTGGGGCGAGTACACGGGAGGATATCGATTCTACATGAAGGCTATAGAATCTAGCCCAGCCCGCAGCTCTACATATATCTGTCAGCGAGGCGTTGTGCGTTAGTGCCCAGGAAGAAGCCAAACTCCTAGTGGAGTGAGCTCTCAACCCGAGCAGGCAAGGCACACCTTGGGTCTGATACGCCAAGGCAATGGCATCCACTATCCAGTGGGCCATCCTCTGCTTGGATACAGCCTTTCTCTCTGCTGGCCTCAGTAACAGACGAAGAGCTGGTCTGATGTCCTAAGGCTTTGCGTTCTGTCCACATATAGGCGCAGAGAGCAAACGGGACAGAGATAAGCCAGGGCTGGGTCTGCCTCCTCCAGGGGCAGCGCTTGCAGGTTCACTACCTGGTCCCAGTAGGGATTGGTAGAAACCTTTGACACATATCTGAGAGTTGGCCGGCCCGAATTCTAGGCATGATTCGTTGACTGAAAATGCATGCAGGTCTCCTACTCTCTTGATGGAGGCCAATACAGTCAGGAGTACTGTCCTCATTGACAGGGTTTTAACTCAGCTGACTGCAAAGGATCAAAGGCTGGTCTCTGCAGTGCTGTGAGCATCAGAGACTAGTCCCAAGAGGGTATTGCGAGGCGGATTTAATCTCCTTGCACCCCTCAGGAACCCGACGATCAGGTCAGGCTGTCCCATGGACATACCAGCATTGTGATTGTGCAGCAATCGCGGGCAACATACACTTTGAGGGTGGAGGGAGACAGCCTTCGCTCCAACCCATCTTGCAGGAAAGAAAACACGGTATCGATCAAACACCTTCGGGGGTCTTCCCGGTGAGAAGAACAACATTCAACTAATAGGTTCCATTTCAATGCATAGAGGCACCTCGAAGAGCCTGTCCACAAGAGAACGAATGAGAACTTACAGGCCTTGGATTGGAGACACGGATTACCACTACAGGAAGTAGTTGTTGCCCGACATAGTTGTGTAGCGACAGACCGCAAAACCGGAGGAATACTCACGTAGCCCTTGGCCGTTACACCATCGAGGGTAGTGAGGGGGAGGAGGTACTAGCTCGGTTCCTGGCAAAATAAGGTGCCGTCCACGACCTGGTTTCCTCCTCATGCACCTCCAGGAAGAAAGGCACTGGAGCGGGTCGCTGAGAACCAGCACAGCCCGCCCCGAGATACAAGTCATCCAGTCTTGAAGGTTCGGGACACGGTGAAGGGTTCCACTCAAGACCGACTCTCTTGGCGGCCCGGGAAAGCATAGCCTCCAATTCCATCCAGACATCTGGTCGGCAGCTGGAACCCGAAATGAAACGATTGGCCACTCATGGGAGGGGACAGCACGCTCCACCAGAAGCTGGACGGCTTGCGAGGTTTGAGAGGAGTAAGGGGCCCACAGGGATTGGTTACCGTGCGGGGAAGCCCTCACTGTGATCCTCAGATCACCATGGCTATTCATCAAAGTAGCCATCTTCTGGTCTTAGCCAGAAGACGCACTAGATCAAGGTATTGGCAAGGGGACTCCACGTTGTTGTGTCTTGATCTTAACACCGCGATGGTCATGTTCCCGCAGTGAGAACATGAGTCATCTGCAAATGCTGCTTCTGCGTTTCTGCATGCCCATGCACGTGATGCAGTAAGTGTGTCCATCAACTGGCTCCTGGGAACAACCACATCCAGAAATACACGGGTGATATGACATCTTAAAAAAGACGCAGTCACACCGTGTTGTTCTTTCAGGAATTAGCTCTCTTGGTGCTTAAGCACACAGGGGGATTTACTGCGGCAACACTTGCCAGGGATGGTGCAGCCTGCTACAGTGAGCACTTACTCTTGTTGAATAAACAGTGATCTCTTTGAAGATGCCCTCCGAACCAATGCTGTGATAACAGCAGTTGAGAGCTGCGAGCTCGCTACCACCGCTGCACGCGCTGTCACAACAAAACCATAGGAGAAGCTTCTTTCTGAAGAACTCGACACTCTTTCTGTACACTCTCAGAGACATCCAGTGGAACTGTTTGGCTCCAAAGTAAAAGACAACTGGTGTTTGCATCCGCTTTTGTGGGGTGGAGCGTCAGATGTAAATCTTGCACGACAATGTGCATTGGCTCGTTCTGTTTACACTTGAAGATGATTGGGGCTCTCTGACGCGATCCCAATACGGCCTGAAAGGGAGGTTTGCCACAGACTTGTCCCACCACCTAGAATGTAACTGACTGCTTCTATAAGCGCCTCCATACTTGAAAAAACGCAGAAAACTATTTTACACAGAAAATGACGGAATATTTACAAACATATTTACAGCTGGTCTATTCACACAGGCACACAGCATTACCTGACGTCATTTTTCCGGACCTTTTTACAGAAGGAAAAACTCGCCGTACACTTTACTGACATTGTCCGTAATGATTACTCAGATGGCACATTCAGACGGGACTAAAATCACTGAGAAGCTCTAATAATAATTACTTTACCCTACATCTTCATGTAAAACTAATTCCGTCCAAACAGGGCTTTAGTTCCATGGTACAGCGTTGACTAAATCATATTATGTTCCTGTATTAGTTAAATAATCAGGATCATCCATAATGAGGCAAACAACTTTGGCTTGAAAAATACTCTACTACTACTACTACTACTACTTACTACTACAACTTACAGCATACACAATGTAAACCATATAAAATATCTATCCAGAACACAGTACTGTGTCCCGCAATGCAATGCACTCAACTTAACCTTTCATTTTCAGTGACAAATGACACTGGATTCAGTTCCTAAACAAAATTGCTACTACTACTATTACCACTATTCTTCCTTTTATTGGAGTTTCCCTGATTCACAGCCTTCATAACACCACTAATTCTATAATTCTCCTGTGCACATGCCTGATACAAGTCACAACGGTGTCTACAAAATGTATATTGACGAGATATGAGTTAAGAATGATAAATATGAGATATAGCATAGCTCTGTGTCCTGACAGTGTAGCTCAGCTGTTCTAAGTCAGCAGAAAAATGGAACACCAGCTTAAGCAAATCTAAATGTGTCTGTGTCAAGTTGTAGAAGGTGACTGTAAGGCAAGGAAAAGGCAACAAGACAAGATCATGGTGTCCTTACTCAATAATTATGAATAATTTGAATTATGTACAAATCTGTCAATAACATGTCAAGTTCAGTCCAAATCAAACAAATAAGGTACAAATAACTTATAGAAAGAAATTATTTTTTGTATGAATGAAGCCTATTTTTAGGACCTTTTTTGCATTGTGACATCTGATAAATGACAATGGGAGAAATGAGAAAGTAATAAAAATCACTACAGAATAATTAAAATGACACAGTTGGGGTGTAATGCTGCTTGTGTGTTCTATTTAAAAAAAAACTGACAAAAATACTGTTTGTGAATAATCTCAGATACTCAAAACTAGACTGACAATGTTTGATACTTTCTAATACTATAACTATATAACTTTCTATAACTATAACTAACAAGTTAGCAAGTGGTCAAGTGAAAAATACTGGAATACATGAAGAATAAGATGGACTCTGTTAATGAACTGTAAGTGTGAAAGAGTAAAGTAAGATTGATGAATTGGTTACAGCTAATCCCCAGTGCTGTTAATGCTGGGCGTGGAAGAGGATAGTCTGTCTAGAGAGATATTGAGTTAAATGTCATTGGGTTCTCGCAGGAAAACTACACACCCGCCCACTTTGATATGATCATCGAGAGCGTGTTGCTTGGACAACATAGAAAGCAAATACATATTAAAGACTCCAAAGGGATTTTCACACTGCTCTTAACCCTGGGTTAACGTCTTTTAAACTTTGTTTTAATCCTGGGTAATGCAACGTTTCACACTTAAAATTTTGAAAAGAAATTGAAAAAGTTTTCACTGACCAACATAATTGTTTTTTGTAAATATGAACAAATTTTGATTTTGATGGCTGCAACACACCCCAAAAAAGTTGGGACAGAGACATGTTTACCACTGTGTCACATCACCTTTCCTTTTAATTACACTTTTTAATCATTTGGGAGTTGAGGATACTAATTGTTGGAGTTTTGCTAATGGAATATTTGCCCAATCTTGTCTGATACAAGACAGCCGCTCAACAGTCTCTGGTCATCATTGCCTGATTCTCCTTTTCATGATGGGGTCATACATTTTCCATAAGAGACATACAGTCGTGCTCAGAATTAATGGTACCCCTGGTAAATATGATAAAAAATGGCTGGAAAAAATAAATCTGCATCATTTATCCTTTTGATCTTTCATTCAAAATATTGGCAAAAATCTAAACTTTCATTGAAGTAAAAGAATGGAAAGTGGGGGGGAAATCACATTATGAAATAAATGTTTATCTCCAAAACACGTTGGCCACAATTATTGGTACCCTTTTATTAAATACTTTTTGCAATCTCCTTTTGCCAAGATAACAGCTCTAAGTTTTATCCTATGATGCCTGATGAGTTCGGAGAACACCTGACAAGAGATCAGAGACCATTCTTACAGAATCTCTCCAGATCCTTCAGATTCCCAGATCCATGTTGGTGCTTCTTCTCTTCAGTTCACTCCACTCATCAGGTCTGGGACGGTCATGGCAGAAGCTTCATTTTGTGCTACTTAACACATTTTTGTGTTGATTTTGATGTTTGTTTTGGATCGTTGTCCTGATGAAAGATCCAACCACGGCCCATTATACGATTTCTAGCAGAGGCTGTCAGGTTTAGATTTTTTATCTGTTGGTATTTGATAGAATCCACGATGCCATGCATGTATCTGAACAAGAAGTCCAGGACCTCCAGCAGAAAAATATGACCACAACATTAAAGATGGTATATTAAATTGTACACATGGGGTACTTTTTATCCTTGTGTGCACCAAACCCATCTTGCATGTTTGCTGCCAAAAATCTATTTTTTAGTTTCATCTGACCACAGAACCCTGTGCTGTTTGAAGGTCCAGTCATGTCTGACAACTGAATTTGCTGGGGTTTGTTTTTGGATGAGCAAGGAGGATTTTTCTTGAAAACCTCCCAAACAACATGTGGTGATGTAGGGGTTGTTCAATTTTTTTTTAATAGGCTTTCTGAACCCAAGACTCAACTAATCTCTGCAATTCTCCATCTGTGATCTTTGGAGAGTCTTTGGCCACTCAAACTTTCATCCTCACCATGCATTAAGACAATATAGACACACGTCCACTTCCTGGCAGATTTGTAACATCTTTAGTTGATTGGAAGTGCTTAATTATTGCCCTGATGGTCAAAATGGGGATTTTCAATGCTTTAGCTATTTTCTTACAGCCACTTTCTATTTTGTGATGCTCAACAATCTTTTGATGCACATCAGAACTATATTCTTTGGTTTTACTCATTGTAATGGATGATTAAGGGAATTTGGCATTTGTGTTTCCCCATATTTAAACTCTTGTAAAACAAGAAGTCATGGCTGGACAATTTCATGTTCCTAGTCACCCTGGTGTGCAAAAAAAAGGTAAATATGAATGGGAATATACTTAAGAGATATTTTACTCGTAAACAATTCTAGGGGTACCAATAATTGTGGCCAACTTGTTTTGGAGAAAAACATTTATTTCATAATGTGATTTCCCCTCCACTGTCAATTATTTTACTTCAATGAAAGGTTCGATTTTTGCCAATTTTTTGAATGAAATATCAAAAGGATAAACGATGCAGAATTATTTTTTCCAGCCATTTTTCATCATATTTACCAGGGGTACCATTAATTCTGAGCACGACTGTATGTGGACTGCAGTAAACAGGCAGGCACATCCCTTCTATGGTGCAAAGTGTCTAGAAACCACTCAGTTGTAGCACGTGCAGAATGAGGCCTGGCATTGTCTTGCTTCCCAGGAAAGATGTAATCTTGATGGCAGTTTATGTCTCTGTACAATCCAAATATATGCCTCCATGTCAATGGTACCTTCACAATAATGCAAGTTACCCATACCGTTTGCAATGATGCACCTCAATACCGGGACAGATGTTTGCTTTTGCACCTGTCGATGGTGAAAGTCTGGTTGGTCCCTTTCGTCTTTGGGACTGAGAACTCGATTCCATTATCTCCCAAAAACAAGCTGAAACATGGATTCATCTGACCATAGCAGACATTTCCACTTTCTTCTAGCCCATCTGAGATGAGCTCAGGCCCAGAGAACTCGCTGGCATCTCCTTGCGTAACAGAGATTCAAGTGGCATTTCTTGATGCAGCGTCAGACTGTGTTCAGTGAAAATGGTTTTCCAAAGTACTCCTGAGCACATGTGGCTGTATTTGACAGAGTAGCATGATGGTATCTTGTGCAATGCCATCTGAGGGCTCAAAGGTCATGCACATTCAACATAGGTCTACTGCCTTACCCAACACAGACTGAGATTTCTCTGGATTCCCTGAATCTTGTGACAATATAATGAATGGAAGATGATGAAAGGCATAAATGCTTTGCAATCTTGCATTGAGAAATGTGATTTTTTAATTGTTTGACAATTTTCTCAAGATATTTGGCACAAAGTGATGAGCCATGACCCATCTTTGCTTAAAAAGACTGAGAAGCACTTTTACACCCAAACATGATACAACTATTACCAATTCACCTGCTCATTGTGGACTGTTTCAAAATAGTTGGATAATCTAATTTGGATAATCTTTTCACTTTTATTTGGTCTCTGTCCCAACGTTTTTGGGGTGTGTTGCAGTCATCAAAATCAAAATTTTCATATTTACAAAATACAATTATGTTGGTCAGTGAAAACATTGGGAAACGTTTCTTTGTACTTTTGTCAGCTAATAAAAGGCAAATAGAATAAACAAATCACAGATTCTTGATTTTATTGCATTTTACAAAATGACCCAACTTTTTCTGATTTGGGGTTGTACAAAAAAAAACTCTTAATTTTTATTTTTATTTGAACTATTTTTTTTTTTTTTTTAATAAAGGTGAAATGGATCTCATTAATTGGGTAATAAAAATGGATAAATGGCAGTAAATATATATATATATATATATATATACATTGCAAGGACTGACTCAAGGATTCAGAGAAAAAGAGCCATGGGCAAAAACCTGTGTAAAGAGGTTGGACAGGACCAAGTTTTATAATAGCACCAGCACCACCTAGTGTAAGACACCTTATGTTCTGCAGAGGTCGCAGTGATTTTGCCAAGACGACATCTTTTGTTCATCCTGGAACAATATTCCTGTCCAAAAACATAGCCCTATACCTACCCCTAAGCCTAATCCTACCCATATCTTATCCCTAAAATCAGAGGGAAATGATAGATGAATAAGACTGGTGTAGAAGCACCAAACTCTTGTCATATGCCTGACATTAACTATTGTAATGGAAATTTTACATTTAGATGTGTTTTCTACTTTTAGACATGCTCTTCTATCTTTTAGATATATGCAACTTTTATTAACATTGAGGATTTATGTACTAATAAGCATTTAAAGGAAGATCTTTTATTAACATTGAGGATTTATATACTAATAAGCATTTAAAGAAAGATGTTCATATAAGCTGAGGAACATTATTAAAAATATAACCAAGCTGTTAGAAATGCAGAAGTTAGAATAAGCTTTCTGGAACAAGATGTTCTAGGTCACAGAGAACCAAGTAACAAAAAAGGAACAACGTGTACTCCAAGTGACCTATGTACTGCTTCAAGTAAAAAAATGTATCTTTCAATCAAACCAGAAATATGAAGTTGAGTAATAGCTAAAAGAAATTAGGAACTGAGCAGTACTTGAAAAACAGGAAATCTGGACGAAGATGTCATTGTGCTGCCTAGGTGAATTTATGTGAGACCAAGAGCTTGAACAAGTTTCTGTGAGACCAAGGGGTTTGCAAAACCTGGTTTTCCTTTTAAGGGCATTATTGGAACAGATGCAGCTTCCACACAGGATGTGTCTAGAGTATTTAACCTGGGCGAAACGAACCAACCTTCGCCTTCTCATGTAGATGCTGTCTGCATGAGAACTGCCAATTTTATTCCTTGCAAGAAATAAAAACTTGATACTTTGACTTTTCAGAGGTTTCCACTTGTGTCCTTCCTCCAAACTTTTCGAATAGAATTATTTCCACAACACTATATGATTGGTTGATTGGAATGTTGATCCAGGAACATGTTGTACTTGGTGAAATGACATTCACCGTATGACGGAGTCCAAACAGTTTTAAGGCTTAATAACAATAAAGGAAATCCTAACAAAATAGAATAGGTTTACCGCACACATGGACCTATGTCATGACCCACAAAATTGATGGGGGTAAAGGAGGTAACATTACACCCAGAGTGTGAATGTATGTGTGTGTTAGACCAATGTTGGACTGGGAATCCATTCATGATGTTTCAGCTGCATTCTGCCTGAGATTCTGGGATAGACAGCATCCCCATAGGGCAAGCAGTTTGGAAAATCCATGGATGGACTTTCCATTCATCTGTGCAATGTAATAGGAGGTATAGTGTTTTTAGTGGCGACTAAAGGAGGGTTATTGTAAGTTGTTAAAGGTATTCTAAAAATAAAAGTATGTACCCGTCTTCTACCACAGAAGTCAGTCATTTGAGGTTATTATATAGAAGGATTTATAAATTGATGTTGAATAGAATAAGTACCAGTTTTAATTAAAGTCGACATGAAACGGAATTTGTGGTAGTCTTTTATTCCTTATTGTGAAATATATACGAGTGAAACAGCTTCTCAAACATTAAAAAAGATGTAGCATGGGACTTGATTTTGTCCATTGGGAATTGATTAGATCTTTGGATCATTATTGTCATTTGCTATTACTGTGATCTCATGTGAGTGACAGGTTGTCCTGTCCAGTAAACATGTCATCAGGTGGAATTGTGAGGGAGGGGAAGTTATTTTGATTACAAGAGCACGTTTTATTTTATTTTATAAATGATGTGGAGATAAATCGTTTATTAAAAATACTAAAAATTCCATAAAGAAAATAAGTCAATTTTGATTTCCTGGTGAGAGAATGAAACAACTATTTATTCAAATGTTAAAATGGCAACAATGAACATGTTACTGATTGTTCTGCTAAAAATTAATAAACAAAACTTCCAATCATGTTTTTCCCTGACTTTAATATTCTATTGGTGCATAACTTTCTTCAAGAATAAACTTGAGCTTTAATTCATCAAACGAATAGAGTGCTGGAGGGATGTATTTTTGTCAGTTAAAACCCATATTTTAGCACTTCCGTCACATGACCTCACTGGTTTGGTCTTGTGGTATTTTGCACTTTGTATTCTAGCTCAGTTCTATAACTGACACACTAAATATAAATATATATTGCAAAGTATGCAATTAGTGCTAGTTTTCTATGCCATCACCATGATGTAGTTGTAGAAGATAGTACATTCTGATCGGCTATCCAAATCTCTGTAAATCCAGTGTTGTAAACGCATTGATGGACACAAAATAAAAACTCAAAATATGCACCAGATTCTCACTTTATTGGCTAAATTCATGAATACTAAAAAAAAAAAAAGTCCTTTTAAGAAGAAAAAGTGAGATTTGCAGTTAAACTGGAAAACAGCCACAATCACTCAGTGAACAGTGCATTTCTGCATTTTAAACTGAAACAGCTATGGCACCCACTTTGCAGACATTCACACATGGTATTATTTGCACATCGTGCATGATTTTAACCTAAAGAGAAAAAAAAAAAGAAAGACCTACATCCCCCATCCCCCCGCCCCCCAAAAAGCCAAACAGAGCATTTCCACAGGCCAGGCTAAATACTACCTGAGTGTGCAGTTTAAAGAAGCAAAGAATGCGCCAAAATAGGTATGTGTCAAAATGTACAGGGTGCCGTCAATAACTACTGTAAACAGACACGCACTTGGACGAAGCTTCACATTAAAGAGACTGGCAGTGATTTGCACAATCACCTCCATTCAGATTGCTTTAGAGGGGAATGGAAAAGTCTGTCCCCAGCGGGGATCAAAAGCTGGACCCTGAGGCTTGGTCTGACGAGAAGGGTGTTGTAGGTCCAATAAATGGCCTTCAAAAGGATTATCACGTTATGGCTGAAGACGTGAAGATATATTGGAAGGAAAAATCAACCAGAACAGCTAAAAACGCAGTAAAAGGTGCGCAGTTACTAGAGAAAGTAAAGAAAAACTCGCACAACAAAACCATTTTCCACAAATACACACTGTTGTTTCACATAGAAACCAACACGCTTCACAAGGGCATTTCAGTCAAGCACACATATATGACCGCTCAGATTGCCAGCAGTCTCGTCTTGATGGAGACAGCTAAAAAAAACCCTGCACTGATTTGGTTTTTGGAGTTGGAGGAGAAGGAAAAGGAGAGGTAGAATGATGGACAGGATGTATAGGCGTGTTGCAGTAGTTGATGTTATTTCTTGGCTTTGCCGCCCTTGGCTGCGTTTCGTGGAGGAGTTACAGGTCTACCAGATCCAAATCCTCCGGCACCCCCATACGACAGCATCTTTTTCTCCGCTGGTTTCAGAATCTGACAGAGCAGAGAGAGAAAGCAGGTAAAAAGAGTAATGAGGCTCATGATATTTTGACGCCTATGTAAACAAAAAGACATTGCAAATCATTTGATCGTCATTTGACGTGGCATGCACTAGTTACATTTCATCGATTTTCTGCAGGAAACTTTCTTGTTTCCAAAACCGTGAATTTTGTGGGCAGTTTGCATCTAGTTGCTAGTTTAATCAAATATAAGAGCTCATACAAACCTGAAATGAGCACATCAGGGTCTCGTCGACACTCATCATAGCTCCTGCATTATCAAACTCTCCGCAGTAGTTAGGAGCGGAGAAAAGTGTGACTAACTGCCTCTTTGCAAAGAACTCATAGCCATCCTCTACCACCTGTTCAGAGAGCAGAAGATTTAAGCTTCACAAATGCTATTCAAAAGCTTGACATACAAGAATGTATCCTACTCAATCAACAAAAGGACAAAATTAAAACTATTTAAATATTTCTAGTTTGTCGAATGAACTTTAAAATGTCTACGAACGAAGTGTCTGTAAATTGTGATAAACCCTTGAAATATTGCTCTTCAACCAAGATAGTGTTTTTGGATTCTAGAGATGTCAACTGACCGTTGCTTAAATTAATCGATAACCTTAACCTCTTAAAAAGTGACATAAAAGTGACAAAAGTATATTTCTCACACTTTCAATAAATAAGGCAATAAAAAGGAAATAATAAACCAAAAAAAAAAAAAAGAAAAGAAAAAAAGAATTCAGGTTTTCTAGGTTTGTGAGGGGAGATTTCTGAATGAGTGGGAGATCGAGGGAAGCTTTAAGAGATCGGGAAACAGATTGATCTCTCATTTTGGGGTTTGAGAGGAGGTTTTGGAATAATTGTGAATCTCGAAGTTCTTTTCAATTGTGCTTCAACTTTCCCCTGTGTAGAGTACATCCAACGATACCAAACATGATCTCTCTAATGAATATCCACAAGGTGTAAAGCTTAAAGTCACAATGGATAAATTCCATAGAAATGCATTTTATTCCATAGAAACGCTCTTACTTCCGAGTCTAGCCTCCCTCAACTCTTAACTCTTATTTCTTTAGGAAAACCCCACTTTCTGGATAATTTTCATGATAAATTGGTTTAGAAACATCATCATGATTATTCGTTCATTGAATGAGGTGTACAATAAGAAACTTTAAATCTGCGTCACAGTATCCATTATAATGATGGCACAACATAACTAAATTACTTACCTGGTGGGCCCGGCAAATGAGGTCCATGTCATGTTTGTGGAGGAACTTGGCCACAACATCAGAACCAAAGGTGAAAGAGACACCACGGTCATTCTCTCCCCAGCCCATGACATCTTTATCGGGGTCAGCCCAGAGCAGATCACACAGCAAACCCTGGTCAGGAACATCTGTGGGCCTCATCACACGGCGAATCTGTTCCATAGATTGCAGGTCTGGAGAAAGACCTGGGTGAAGAATGGTTCAACTGTGTGAATTCAAAATATTTCTTCTAAACTGCAGATTAGTATAAAGAACCTGAAGTCCTCTATTCCCTGACTATTTTACAAACCTGTCCATGTGATATACACATTTTACAGGAAAATAAGCTAATATGTGCTTTACAACAGAGCTGTAAGCTGAAGACCTTAACACATAACTATGGTCAACCAGTGAGTCCAACAACCAACTAATCAATACTAACTACCAGTACTTACAGTCTTAAGTGTGGTTGACCAATCTTTTTTCTTCAGAACTTTTAATATGTATGTGTATTAAAGACAATGGGCCTCATTTATCATTCTTGCGTAGAAACGGGCGTATATGTTGGAGTAAGATTATGCTTACACTCCTCTCACCGCCTGATTTATGAAGCTGTGCGTACCTTTGAAATCCAGGTGTACGCAATACCTGCTCTTGATAAATGCCGCGGCTGAAAACTATCGTCATTAGAATAACACGCCCCTATATATTCAAGTCTCCGCTTCCCCCACGCCCTCATTTTACGCCACGGACACACGGAAGACGGCAAAAAATAGAAACTTCTCCGACGTAGAGCCGAAATGACCTATCACGAAACATTTTTTTACAGCACGTGTTTTGAAACAATTAGCATTTAATTTCATATCACGTCACCTGTATTGGGGTGTACAATAGTGATGATGATGTGATGTGGAGTACCATTCATTCACATTAATAATTGCATGACAATTTGTAATATTCTTATTATAATAAGAAGAATATTACCAACTGTCATGCAATTATTAATTTTTATTATTAATGACGCTAAATAACGCTTATTGTTATTTAGAAGAAGAATATAATTTTTATTATTTTGTCAGTCTGAATTATTTTTTGGTCATTGACAGCCTTTCATTACTGAACCCAGTCCGTGCGCACCTGCCGGACCTAACCCTGAAACGTCAGTTAAAGCGCACAGGCTCGCAACTGAAGGAATACATATGCATACAAATCAAATGCTTTAGTAAAGTCACACAAATTAAACATTGAAGTCCATGTTGCACAAAAATAAACACTGAAGTTTATAATTACTAAGTTGTTGTTTCTTTACAGTGGGTCATAATATATCAAATCTTTTATTTTGTCAGTGCTTTTTGTGGTGTTGTTTTACTGCGCATTTCCGCACTAACTCAAAACGTGCGTACACCACCTCCTTTAGTTCGATACCAAACTTCTGATAGGCAGGCAGAATCCAAACATTTAAACATCTAAAAATGTAAATAAATAAAAAGCCAAAAATGGCACAGAACGTTCTTTAAAGTTCCTTAAAGGATAATTTCGGTATTTAACACTTTGAGTCTATTCTGTAGTTTGTTTTGGATGAACTAGAGTGGTGAACACAAAAATTGACAAAGTCTTGACTTTTTGACTGTTTTAGAATCGCCTTTGACAGCTTCAGAATAGAAGTCTATGGGCATGCACAAACATGTCCTTAAAACAACCCTAAACATTCATTTTCAAAACTGTACAACTCACCGAGTGGTTAGTGGTGCTCGTTGATGTTCCAAAACAAGTAGTGTAGTGAAATACAGTTTCTGTCGTGTTTTATTTGGCATTTTGTAAAATCCAATTGATTTCTGTTGGAGGACTCATTGCTCGTTGATATTACTGCGCAACCGGAAACGGGGGGGGGGGGGGGGGGGGGGCTGTTTACATTTGGTTGTAGTCTTTTCGCTCGGTTCTCTGTCTTCTTTTTTACTGTCTATGTGCTAGACACCGAGTTCCGTACAGCGTCCTTGTACGGCAAAGTGGTTGTCGTCGTCAAGTGGTCGGGAGTGTGCTAACGCTTCAGACTCAAATATCGAGCAGAAGTATATACGCGGTTGTGAGGTATCTGAAAAAATTGTTCCACTCTAGCAAAATAAATGGATTGGAATCATACATTGTGCCGATATATTTGTTTTTAATCATCAACGAGCACCACTAACCACTCGATGAGTTGCACAGTTTTGAAAACGAACGTTAAGGGTTGTTTAAAGGACATGTTTGTGCATGCCCATATACTGCCACTACCAAAATTTCTGTGTCCACCACTCTAGTTCATCCAAAACAAACTACAAAATAGACTCAAAGGGTTAAATACCGGAATTATCCTTTAAGTGTGTGGTTCCAGGGTTTGTCCCTAAAGTGGGTTTTAGTGGCCCTAAAGGAGAAAACTTTTCGGGTCAGAACAGAGAATCATTCCTCCTCTTGTGTACCAGTTACTTGTGGTGTTCCCTAAAAATCCATTTTAGGTTCTTTCTATAGATACCCATTTTATTTGCAGAAATACAATATTTCATGTTCATTATGCTGATGACTTTTAAATTCTAAGTATATACAAACATTATTTTTAAAAGCATTAAGAGAATGCTATATTTTATAATTTTCAAAATGACACAAATTACTTCTTCCAGACATGAAGATGATGGAAATCTTTGTCTGCAAAGATTCTCCAAACCTTGTGTAGACATTCCAGAAAAAAAATACTATTAGATTAAAACAATTAGCTTCAATTATGACAGTGCAGAGCTGATCTTAAAATAAGAGCAACACTAAAAGTGTTCTTGAAATTACTCCCTGAAGACACAAAAATTGAGTTAAAAGTAAAAATGCTTTAAAAAAGTGCTAAAAAAAGTAAAAAAAAATTGCATACCTCCGTGACAACAAAAAATCTTTTCATCCACAATAGCAGCTACAGGTAAGCAGTTGAAACAGTCTGTGAATGTCTTCCAAAGCTTGATGTTATACCGCCTTTTACCTGCCAAAAAACATGTGCATGTACAGACATTTGAAAGTTAAATGCATCAATCTTGTGTACTTTGAGAGCAAAATTAAGAGCTCCAACCCCCTTTCAGCAACCAAACTGAACATAGTCAAATAAAAAATACAAATAAAAAAAGTACCTGAATTTTAAAGTGGACTAAAACATCTTTTTGAGTTGTTATTCAGTTTAGCTGTTATTCCCAAGTATATTCACGTTGTTTTTTAAAGAAGCCAGAAAGGTATAATACTAAATTATTATTATTATTCCAATATGAATATTATTAATTATATTCGTTAATATTATGATAGTTCATATTTCTTTGACATTTGGTCTATAAACGCTTTTCCATTAAAAATATAGTGCAACGCTGTAATCATCTGTCCATATAAATATTATAGATTATGCACCACAGAAAATGAAGTGAACATAGCAAGAAAGCATCTTGCTTTCCCAAATGCCCAAAAAGTTGCCAAATATTTTCACTTGATTACACATCTTGATTTCTGGAGACGAAAAAAGAAATAAAACTGCCAAATAAATTTGGAACAGGCAGTGATTTCTCCCATTTTAAAAATAATATTATCAAGTATTCTTCTATTTTGTTTGGCACTCTAACAAAAGTTAAACTGGAAAAAAAATTAAATGGTAGCAGCAAATGTAACTGGACCGGTTTCTGAATATTTACTGATTTAACATGCCGAACCATTGTTCAAAATTTGCTACATTAATGTTCACAACCATCTTGTTTAGGCGGTGGCACATTATCACTGAAGTAGTCATTAATATGTTGCGCAAAATGTTCCAAGTCAAATGCTTCGATAAGATTCAAAGAGCACAGTGCATTTAAATTGCAATCATCCATATCCATTACAAAGCTGGCATTTATCGACAAAACATTGAAACATTAAAAGCTTGAAAATTTGAAATGTCTGCCAAGATTACTTTTCCTGTTTTCAGAGGATGGACGCTTCCATGATAGCACAATGCACCACAGCGCGGGTTATTTAGATTAATCATCGAAATGCATTACTGGTTAGCAACAAGCTGGTTTTGTTTACATCAGATCATCAAATCACATTTCATTGGCTCAGACTGTGAATATTCACAAAGATGGAATACTGCACTTTACAACGATACCTAACTTGTGCTGAGGGGAAGCACTAGTGGTTGAGAAGCAAACAGAGAAAAAAAAAAAGATGTTTTCATGGATTATTAAAACAAAAGAAAGATTTAGGAAGGTACACCTCTCAGAAAACGTACAAATAAAGATCATTTTAGACGTTTAATGGTTATTTGGAGCACTAGACGAGGGCTTAATGAACTAATATTTCGTGAAAACCTCAGATTCGACCAAAATTGACATATTTCACTTGTTTTGCCTGTAGCTCATAACTAGCCTGTGCACATTCCGATTCATTTTGCCAGCATGGTTCACCATTATTCCAACCGTGACATAAGCTTTTGGTCATACCATCCACCCATATAAAAACTATACTCACATTCATCATAAAACCCATATATCCTGTTGATGGAGGCACATTCATGGTTTCCTCTGAGAAGAAAGAAGTTCTCTGGATATTTGACCTTGTAGGCAAGCAGCAGGCAGATGGTCTCCAAAGATTGCTTGCCTCTGTCTACATAGTCTCCCAGAAACAGGTAGTTGCTCTCTGGAGGATATCCTCCATACTCGAAAAGCCTGAGCAGGTCATAGTACTGACCATGAACATCACCTGCAGGAGGAGAAACAGTTACATTTTGTTCTAAGCTGGCTTCATCTGAACTATATAAAATCAAAACAGAGGGTAAGGTTTTGCAGAAACTTACCACAAATCTTGAGTGGTGCCTCCAGCTCCAGCAGTATCGGCTGGCTTAGGAAGATTTCCCGAGATTTTAGACACAATCCACGAATCTCGTTCTCAGTTAACTGAACATTTTTACCAGGTCTTGAGCCCTTCACTGAAAATGAATGACACACAAAGGTTAACCTTACTATCGTAATTGCTAAAAATATGCATTAAAGCATTGTGAATACATATTTGTGCACAGTCAGTGCATGTATCTGTGTGTGTAAAAAAAGTCTCTTTCAATGAAAGTCTGTGCGATCGTGGCTTTATTTCCAACGCCTTCAGGCATCTAGGAAGACCACGTACTATCTACCCGAAATCTCGAACTACATGCCACACTTACATTGGAATATCATTTAACACAAACTTGGTGCCGGTAAGATGGTAAGTGCTGCAGTGTGAAATGTGTTTTGACTGCTGGAACTGACAGCGGTGATGAAAAGAACAGCAATATGACAGTGAATGATTCTTCTCTAGTTCCTAGTAATATTGGTATTCTTTCTTCTGAACTCACTTTCAAATTCTCAGAGAAGTAATTGGATAAAAGTTTATAGTTGGTATATCAACACAGACGTCTACAGTAACAATCAAAATGGAGTAAATCACCTTTTGAAATTAACTTGATGCTTCAAATAAAGATAGTATCAGTTACATTGTTACACCAGTAGGCAGCGACAAGTGACTTTAAAAAAAAAAACATCTCTGTCATTGAAATATTCATTCAAGAGATTTGTTAAAAAACTTTAAGGCTGCATCACAAATCGCATATTTCCCTACAATATAGGTGAAAAACAGTATGTGAAAAATGAGCTTGAAGCATGTCTGAATTCACAGTACTCATAAAAGAGTAGGCAAAAAAAATGCAGATTGAAACATGTCTATTACAACATGGCAAATGTAATACGTCCGGATTACTTTCACACGATAAAGAACATACTTCTATTATATAGTCAGGGCATATTCAAAGTGCTTATTACTCTTTGAATTATTCAATATAGGTACCTGAAGGGAGTATGCGATTTTAGAGCAGCCTGATTCATCCAGAAATGTAGTTAAATACTTTTAAATAGACTGCAGCAATTAACGTTTTGCCAGAACCTCTAGTTAATTCCATGTTTTTTGTTTAGTTGTCTATTCAGAATAATGGGAGAATCGTGGTTCTCAATCCAGAATTGTGCAGCCTTATCCTGATATTTAAGTAGATACATCTGCCTCCGTTTCATCAATTTCTGAATTCTTTGACCCATAAAAGAAAATATCTATTTAAATTTCTGTTTGATGCACTGATTAACAGTTTACAAAATTGAAAGATCTTTATCTCCCTTGATTTGAACTAATAAGCATGTGTGTGTCAGTGTTGGGCAGAAGAAAACACAATGGTGGAACTGCAGGCAATGGTAACGTACAATGACTATCCCATCATCAAGAATGTTGTTGATGTCTCACTGTTAAAGGCATTTCTTCCATCTCTACTTGTTATTCAGGTAGCAGTCTTAACGATGGGGGTATTATTCTGACAGGAAGTCAAAATGTGGCACAACACAGCACTGGTGACGTCTGTGGCTTCCTCCGTTTCTGAACCTCAACGCGCCAATTGACGCACCGCGCATGCGCTGAATTTTATTCGGATTATATGTAATTAACATGGAAATGATGCAAATAAATACTTGAATTGGATTGATAGTATTGCGTCTTTATACACAATACTAACGTTACATAGCTACATATACATTCGATTGGAGATGATATTGAAGTGAACAAATAAAACCATACGCTTTCAACCGCTTAACCGTTATTAAACACAATAAAATGATACCGTTTGAAATAATAATAATAATAAGAATAAAAAAGAATAAACGTATTACCCTCCAGAAGGCGCTGGATGATCGAATCGATGTTTAATTTGTCCGATTCAGCCATTTTGTCGTTCGCTGAAGATTAGCCGGCTAACAGAGCCAGGAACAAGACGACCTAGGAATCCACCCGATGCAAATACACGGTAATAACGTATAAAAATGTCTTTATAAAATATCCCACTACTGATAGTATTCCTGAGTTGTTGTTATTGCCGCGAATTGTATCTTCGGTAGTTCGTTGTATGAGGAAAACTAGCACCACGACCGCTGAGTAGGAAACACTGAATGGGGCGGGGTAAACACTAAAGCGTGTGTCTGATTGGTTATTCTCGGCTCATGACGAGAGCTTCAAATATCACATCCGAGGAGCCGATAGGATATTCTGTTTGTCAATCTTTCCCCATATTTAATTGTTAATAAGCAAATTAAAACCACAATCACCTATGTATGAATCTCAGATTCACAATATAAACAAAACGCTATTAACCCTCGATGAAATAGCGATGTAAAAACTTTTCTCAGGTTGGACCTTTTTGTTTGGACAGTTTATTAACACCGATTGCTAATTATTCATAAAATGTACTGTTCAATTAATTCGAAATATAAAATAGCGGTCTTTCCTTATTGCAAAAAATAATAATAATGACAATAGTGCATACAGTACTTCAGCCTAAGGAAGTATTGAATCTATTAGCCAATGATGACGCGATCAGAAAGCGACAGTTCGAATCGTCTGATTCATTCCAAAGTGGCAGAATGTGCCAATGCTGATACGGAAACGTCGCCAAAATTGACGATTAAATGGATTAGTACACTCGCAATTAAATATGTATTTCGGGTTTGAATAGCTAACATATTTGACCATGAAGTTGGTTCATAAAGACATCGAGAAGGATAATGCCGGGTGAGTGTTAATTTATACAGCACTTTTGGATATCATGTGCGTTTTTCGAGTTGAATGATGTGATGCAGCGATGGTATCGTATGACAATACCTGGTTACTTACTTGCTAATAAATAAAAAAAACATGATAGTACATTGTTACTTTTCTTTAGATTGTCGAACTGACTCGGAACGCGTTCAATATAGCTGCTACTCCAAATACGGCCAATGCTCACTGTTAACCCGGTGCTTTGTTGACAAACTTGGCATGTTTCAATTTCACACACAATATTGCCTTTGCTGTAGCGCCCAATGTTGACCTTATGGGGCGAGTCCTTTGCGGATGTATATAGAGAGTAATAAGCCTCAGGATTGAGCTGCAATGTTGTATTAGAGAATAATAATATTTAGACTCCACAAATAAAATAGGGATTTCACTTTCTAGCACTTTCCGCTTAAACTTCAAATAATTGTAATAATGTAAGCAAACATAGCATAGACCTGGTTTCACAGATAGGGCTTAGATTAAGTAGCTTGGTGGGCAGCGTGTATGTATATGCGCGTATATATATATATATATATTACCATTGAATTTCCTTCTTTTAGTCAGGTGACACTAATACCTGATGAGGCAGAGGATATGTGGCACACCTACAACCTGCTGCAGGTGGGCGACAGCCTCAGAGCCTCAACCATCAGGTCTGCCTCTTTTTCTTCCCAAACAACTACACTAGCCTGCCTCTGTTTTCCAGTCTTGGTTTATCACACTTAATATTAGAGATGTTTCCCATCTGTTCAATGATGAAAACAATCTGATGTCTGAAACAGGAAAGTGCAGACGGAGTCCTCCACAGGGAGTGTGGGAAGTTCACGTGTGCGTACCACCCTGACTTTATGTGTGGAGACGATAGACTTTGATTCCCAGGCCTGTCAGCTCAGAGTCAAAGGAACAAACATCCAGGAGAACCAGTATGTGAAGGTCAGTGTGCATTTATAATGCTTTAGTACTTTCTGAAATATTTAACTTCAACTGTTTTTTTTCATTTTTCAAAAGTTCTTTGCCTGATAGCAATTTATGATACAAATTGGGTGCTTAAATTATATTACTACAGTGCTAATTTTGCACCTAAAATATAATTTATACTTTATACATTTGAATATTAATGAAAATAACATTTATAATTAGCATTGATCCTTGGGATAAATTCCATATATTATTTTAGCCTAAATGTGAAAGCTGGAATGAAAGTCATATTTCTTGTCTTGTGTCATTATATAGATGGGTGCCTATCATACCATTGAGCTGGAGCTCAACAGGAAGTTCACTCTCGCCAAAAAAGTCTGGGACAGTGTGGTGCTGGACAGAATTGGTAATGTGTTACTATTTTTTTTTGTGTATTTTTGGAGTAAAATTAGCTTTTCTAGCTAATAACAATTTTACATACTATTTAATGTTTGAAATTTAGAGCTATTTTGTAAAAAAAAAAAAAAAAAAAAAAAGTAGCATCATGTAGCGTCCCAACTTTGGAAACAGGAATTTTCTTTCTTCTGTGAAGAAGAAAGTTTTATAGTGAAAATGGATGGTGATCATGTCTATCAAACTGAAAAATTATTATTATTATTATTATTTTATTTGTCCTGCCTATTTACATTCATTTAGGACATGCCTCTCATCCGTCTACCCTTGTGATGTAAAAAGCGAGTCTACAGTCACTCTTTACATTATTTCCCACCCAAACCTGAATGATTCCATTGGTGATCACTTTTTACTATTAGTGCCATGTTTGACCCTCAAGTTCTAGATGACCTTTTGCCAAAATATCTTATCAGCAATAGTACATCTGATTGCAATTAATTAGATAAAAAAGCAGAAGAGACTTTTTACTGCTGTTATGGTAAATGAGGACTTTAAAGGGGTCGTGAAAAAAAAATGTTCCTTGAGGTTCACTGATAATGTTAAAGTTGTTTGGGCAATAAATATATATGTGGCGAAACAATTATTTTCTACCTCCATTCTGGCCCTCTGTCTGAAATGATCCATTTTTAAGCAGCAGCCTCTTTAAGGCTTGTCAGTAAACGGCCACTTATGATTGGCTAACGTCAGTCCATAGAAAACTGTATTAACACCCACTCGCTATTCCATGTGAGTAATCATGAGTGTAGACAGTGATTGTAATGGGTTCTGTTTGCTTTTGATGTGCCGCTCTCATCTGGTGTAGGCGAGTGTAGCCGTTAAGCAACTGAACGCCAGTGGCTGAGGCCTATGGTGAAATTATGTAAAACTATTCGTCCATGTCCTGCTCTGGAGGCATTCATATGGAAAACTGACTGTGTGACGTCACAAGTCCCCCAATATCCAAACAAGCTGTTTTTGGAGCTTGAACAAATAAATGCTTTGTTTTCTAATGAGGACGACGTTTTAAGATATGAAACTTGTAGGATGTTTTAATGGTACAAATACCTTTTTATATGTCAAAAGATTTGATTTCTCAATTTGATTTTCATGTCATTACACCTTTAATTCGTTCCACATCACTTCAAAGAGATGTGTGGGTAAGACCTAAAAGGCAGGAGTGAAAATAATATTTTTCTGCACGTTTTTATGTGAGCATTTATAGTCGTGTGTGCTTCATAAGGACACCACAGTAAGAAACATGATCCCTGTTTAAGCATGTTGCCTTTGTCTTATTGTATGAGTAACAGTGCCACATTTTGTAGTTGTAAGTCGACCAAGTATCTTGGCTAGACAACTGCAGTCACAGGGCTCCAGACTAACTTTTTGCCTTGTTTGCACTGGTGCGCCTAATTTTTTTATTTAGGTGCACCAGCACAAAATTTAGGTGCACCCAAATTCTTCATCAGACCCACGTCGCCTTTTTACGGCACAATTTCAAGGTCACCTTTTTATCATGCTCCATACATTCATATATATTATGCAAATGATTTTAAACAAGAATAAGGTGTAGGTAAATACTTTTTTTTTTTATTTGAAGCACAATTACACTGTATATAAAAATACAAATCTTAAAAAAAAAATAGCTTAAAGTGCTTCACTGAGCTGCCAAACTAAAACATTTTAAGCAAAATAAAAGATTTCAAAATAGAAATAGAAAGTGCTACTGTTTAAAAGTGCTTCCCTGAACTGAAGTAGCTCCATGTCTGGGCTGTTGTCGGAGCATTGACGGGGAGAGTGTTGGGCCTACTTTTCTTAAAGAAAAAACTTTCTATGTGTCTATTTTTTTTCATTGTTTGTCGTCTGTTTTCTTGCGTTTATTTTGCTGATGCTGATTGCCGTTGGCTCGTTTACACTGTAGGTCTTAATGACCAATTCTGATTTGTTGCCTATATCCGATTTTTTTTGACTGTCCATTTACACGTTCTTCAAATTGTGACCCATATCCGACTCGTGTGTTTACACCATGAGTGTGAGTTGCGACAACCGTTCACCGTTCACTTTCAATGCATGGCATAGGACAGCTATGAGTATATTAAAAAGTTGATGAATCTGATCCAGCTCATCACCAGTTTGTTTGAATCCTGATATATAGAGCAGGCATGTGATCCCGCTCAAAAAGCAGATGTGGCTGCAGTCGTGATGCAGGAAGGTCTGGCCAATTTGGTTCTCGTAACTCCAGCCATGACCTTACTCAGGGCGAAAGTTGAGGTCACCATTCCCCGCAAGAGGAAAGGCAGTTGTGCTCAACATGACAAGGTGAACCGATAAAACTTTGCAACAATAAATCTGACAATGTTTTTGTTTATCATTATATTTAACAAATATAAATGACTTTCGACTAGATATTTATGTTGGGTAGCTAGAAGCTGTTGGTAGAATCACCCAAATCCATATTTCCCTAAATGTTATAGTTGATCAATGTAAATTATACTTCTTTTAATACTTTACCAAGGGATATCAGCTGGAATGTATAATAGCTTTGTGTGAAATTGAATGATATACTGTATAAGCTAAAAGCTAAGATAGAAAATATGTCCCAGTCTTTTTGGTTTTGGTTTAAGAACTGGAAATAATTCAGTTCAATATTTATGTGTATTGCCAAAAGAAACAGTGGGTTGTCGTTGTCAGACGTGATGCTGATTGTGGAACAGGCATCTCGCCACAGGCTTGAATATTTGATTCGCACGTCTTCAAATTATACTTTCTTTGTGTTATATCACACCATTAAACTAGTCTGCCATGAAAAACTAGTACATTTTGGGATTTTTAAAAAACTGGCTACTGAGGGAGTGGTGAATTTGACGTTCTCTCTTATGACTGCTGTTTGCTGTTCTCTCACTTTTTTTTGTTCTCTTTAGGAGAATCGTGGAAATGCAATCATGGATTTTTTTTTTCAGTTGTAATTGGAGAAAATGTGAAATTAAAAAATGTATCTGCTATAGTTTTCCGTTCTCAAGTTTAACCAATTATGTGGCTTCCTCTTCTAAGAACCCAGAAATGTGATTTAAAAAAAAAATTTGTATCCATTGAATCCATACATTTTAATTTCAACTTTAATAATGAGAACGAGATGTTGTCACTGCTGGTATTAATTCTGGTTGCATTGTACTTTGTTGTGTGCTGCACATTTGTAGTCATAAATGTAGTCGGTTCAATGCATATAGAAATTACTGCATGTACTGTATATTTCAAAAATATGAGGAGCGTTATATACAGTGACACTGATGTGTTCTATTTCAGGCATTAGATCGATTTTATGAGGCTGTCATGCAGGGCATTCTGAGACACTTCAATTTTGATGGTAATTGTTTTTTTTTAATCAGATAAGAATATACATTAGATAAATAAATACTGATGTTTTTTTTATTCTTTATTTATGTGTTTCTCAGTGGTGAAGTGTATTCTGGTGGCCAGTCCAGGCTTTGTGAAAGATCAGTTCATCTCATACCTCTTTAAAGAGGCAGTAAGACAAGACTGCAAAATTCTTCTGGAGAACAGATCCAAATTCATGATGGTGCACTCCTCATCCGGACACAAGTATTCTCTCAAAGGTCAGAGTTCCTCAATCCTCTTTTCACCTTTTAAAGTAGGGATGTGAAAAAACTTACATTTTCATAATTGCTTAGTAGGCTGGTCATGGTTTATAGCAGCAGTTATAAATGGTACAAGGGTAGAGGCCATTAAAAGACATTATGTTCTTAAATCAGTATCTTAATGAATATAATAGCATTCACTTGCAGCTAAACTGCAGGACAGTGTAGACTAGAAGCAGGATTGGACAGCCCTGACCTAAAGAAACTCATTGACAGCCAGATCATCTTTACAGATCATTAGTATTACATGTGCAGTATCACAAATGCACTGACAGAAAACTTTAGCTTTTATTTGACAGAAATAACTGTGTGAGGGACAGCACAAAAGCTGATTAAATGCTTTAGCCATGACATAAACATGGAGGACTGTGTATGGCTCACTCAGGGGAGGAGCTGAGCTAATAATACCAATCCAGTCGTGATTGGTATTAATTGGTATTAAAATTAATAATCATATTTTTCAAAACGACTACCTTGATCAACTCAAAATAGGTGTCTTTCGAAAGCTTAGAGTCTGAACTTTACAATGATTGTTGCCAATTTGATTAACTCCTAAGTAGTGCTGAGTTATTTGCTGATAAATAGATTTTTGTTTTTCATAGTACAAAAAAGTATTTTATAGATTATGTACTGCAATGTGTCAAAACATACAGCTCATGAAACATTCACAGATAATTGAAAATGGCACATAACTTTTTACAGCATATTATTACAATTAAAATGAGCCCAAAATATTCCTCATGGAGGAACAATTTTAAAAATGCCCATTAGGGGGCGTCAAGGACTGAACAAAAAGCTATCTTGGTTCCAAATGCTGGAAACTTTTAATTACTTTATGCAATAACCACAAAATTTGATCCAGATGCAGCACACATGTAAGGGGACTTCACCAAAAAGATTTTTCCTCCTACCTTATTTCCTTCCTGAGTTATTCCATGTCAAATAAGAAAGATATGCAAAATAATAATACAAATTATATATCTTTTGTGTCTTTTATCAGCAGTTTCTCGCCATGAGAATGTAATGTATATTTTTCAAAAAAATTAAAAAGTGTTCTATCAAATGATACCTACCCTTTGACTCTCTCTATGAGTCTTTAGTTTTGTGTGTCACTCAGAAAAAAACAACTTATGTCATTTTAACGACATCTTTTCCCGTAATAACGAGATATGTTGTTAAAACAACATTTTCTAGGCCTTATAAGGACATGTGATGTGTTCACGGAGACTATTAAAAGCGCGTACTGTTTGTTTTATTTTATTTTACAAAAGCACGTTTTCTTGTCATATCTCCATTTTCTTGAAAATGGAAGTGTTCGCGCCGGGGCCTGTATGTCATGCAGTAAGCGCGCTCCACACAAACACTTGGATGCACCTAATAATAGAGAACATTTATCTAGGTTAATGTTAGAGCGAGCGGCCATGCCAGACGGATAAGTCCTCTTCATGTTTAACCAATCAAATCAAGGATTTTCTACCTACGGCGAGTAAGCTTGCGCCAGTTTGAAAAGGGGGGCTGAAACACAACACATGCCTATTACAGATAAACGCCCAACGCTGGTGTTTAGCTTGAAATAAATTTGTTTATGTTTTAAAATAAATATTGTTTCTGGGCTAATTAATACCACAATAATTTGTTTATTTTATAGGCTACTTATATTTTTCATTTTTGTTGCGCCGCATTGCCATCCTCTCATAGAAAGCCATGTTAAGAGTTTTCTTTATAATAACGGGTTTCTATGGGAGGAAAACACTTGTGAAACACTTGTGACAACGTGTGATTAAATGCGTTGCGTTCCGTATTCTGGACTCGTTTGCTTTTCTGTTGGCCGACATAGTATGGTTTATTAATAAGGTACAGAATTTGATCTTTATCACTGTCTTAGTAGCCTATTAAGCGTTTTCTTTATAATAAGGGTTTTCTATGGGAGGAAAACACTCAAGGTTTAATTAATAGCAACGCTTCGTATTCTGGGCTCATCTGCTACTCTGTAGGCTACATATGCTTTATTAATAAAGTGTGTGCGGAATTTGATCTTTTAACATGAATGTCCATTGAGGGCTGCTACTATTTTGAACGTAGAAGTATGATAAAGGCATGATAGGCTATATAAGTTTTATGTGGATAAAGGCATATTTTGTACATGACTACACATGTCCTTATAAGACCTACAAAATGTTGTTTTAACAATTTTTCGTTTTAACGACATTACATCTTGTTATTACGACATAATTGAGTGGAAAAAATATGTATGTGGCAGCAATGTGACACCGTACTTAGTGAAGACAAACCATGTGCAAATTCGTAAGTCGGCACCATTGCTGAATATTTTCTCCTTAAAACTGCAGTGAACTAAAGACAGTCTCGTGATCGTCAACGAGTGGATCTAATTCGACGAGTGGCGGGGCTAATTTGCATATTCATAGAACCGTTTTTACTTAATGAGGCAAGGGTGTAGAGTTACATTCAAGCTATTTTAAAGCATGAATAATTTGTTTCCAAAGGAAAAAGCATTTTACAAGCTTAATATTAAGCTTTTTAAAATTATTAAAAGCATCTGATGACTTTGCACAATAATCTAGAAACAATGTGAATCAACACCACAACAACTGAAAGCACCAAACTTTGCGAAACACAACATTTGTCACTGCTAATACTTTTGGCCACGGTTTTACGGTGAATTATACTGAGAAGGAGAATTTGTTATTTTTATTACCTTTCATGTAATATAGCAGTTTGTGAATGCAAAGTTTCAAAGATCATATGCATGATAAATAGAGTTATTGTCTGCCAAAAGAAAGAACCGATTCTGAACTGCCTGAAACAAGTCGTTAGTAACTCCTGTCTTACTTACAAATTTGCATAATGCCAGCCTATGGTCCTCATTGGCTGCAGCAAATGGCGTCTACTTCAAGCATTCAAGCACTGTAGCGTGCACCTGGCACAGTGACCTTTCGTTTCTGACACTCACTGCAAGCGGTAGACTGGGCCATCTGACCAATCAGAGCAGAGTAAACTCTCAGAAAGGAGGGGTTTAGAGTGACTGAAGAAACTTTCAGACGGTGAGAAAATAGGTGATGCTGCAATGTATATTGAGGATTTTATTTAGTCAACTTTAGAAATAAATTTCAGTTTTTAAAGTGACATTATAAATGTGAGATTTTACTTCTACAGAGGTGCTGTGTGATCCAGCAGTCACGGCTCGATTGTCTGACACCAAGGTGACTAAGTTTGGATTTGTACATCTACATATATATAGCTTGTAGCATTCCGCAAGCACAGTGTAGTGTATATTGCTATGAGAGGGTTTTTTCTGTTTTAGGCTGCTGGAGAGGTAAAGGCTTTGGAAGACTTTTACAAGATGCTTCAACAGGAGCCTGATCGAGCTTTCTATGGGTGATCAAACTCCCTACCATTAGTCATTCCTGTCAATAAAACACACAACCTAAATGAGAAAACACATTTGCGTTTCAGGTTAATCGATGACATGTAACATTATTGATGCATGATTATTTATAACAGTCTTTTCATCCATTAATAAAGCTTTTTTTTTGGACAGATTGGCTCATGTGGAAAGAGCGAGTGAAGCTTTAGCCATCGACATCCTGTTGATCAGTGACAAACTATTCAGGTACTTTTGAAAGTAATACATTCATTATTTACCTTTTATGACTTCATATAGAATTTAAATATTTTTTCTTCTTCATGATAGACATCAAGACATAGCCACACGCAGTCGGTATGTTCGGCTTGTAGACGGTGTAAAGGAAAATGGAGGAACTGTCAGGTATTCATATGAATTTTCAATTCAATTTCATGCATTTATAGTTTTATATGCGTTGTGGGACAAACTTTGATGTTTGCTCATCAATATTGTTGACTCCCTCCTGCTTTCCTTTAAGAATGTTCTCAAGCCTGCATGTATCTGGAGAACGTAAGCTACTTTTTCAAAGTCTTTGTTTCAGAGAGAATTATTTTGGATCGTCATGTGCCTGAAATGGTGCGATTTGTCTCTGTAGAGTTGAATCAGCTGAGTGGAGTGGCGGCCATCCTGAGGTTCCCAATCGCTGACGTGTCTGAAGCTGAGGACAGCAGCTCTGATGAAGAATAACATTCTGGTCTTGTGCAAAAGGATTTAGTGTGAAAGGTTGGGAATGCTTCACATTTAGGACTAAATGGAAGAACAATCCATAATGGCCTTAATAAAGGATTAAAAGCAGTTGAAGTTTTACAAAAACTTGATAGTTTTGATTTGTGACTTATACAATTACAAAATAATCTTACTGAATCCTAATTTTTTCTATAAATACTAATCAGAATAACACCATTCGTGCCATTTTTTTAAATGCATTTTTTTGAGAGCCTTCAGAAAGTGGTTTGCTTAATAGACCAATTCTTTGTCAGCATCACAGTTTGTCACACTGAAGTAGTGGCAAACATACTCAAGTAGTCACACTAAGTAGAGCATTAACACAGTGTTGTTAAATCCATTTACAGTATTACACACATTTTAGTCTCAATAGCAATGCAAATGCAACTTGCCTAGCCATGCAGTTGTCGTTTCCGGTGAATATGTAGCTTAGATTTATTGTAATTTCTTTCTTTTTTGACGATGACTCGTGTCTTACCATCAGATCACTGTCTTATACCTCTGTTCGCAATACACGTCTCACACTGACAGCGTTTGCTGTGTAACAGGCCAACAGCTCTGCTAGTAAAACACAAAGAATACTACGTTTTTTATGAATACATTACGGTATGTTTGAGGGTCGCCAATTCTGAAAAACAACTCATCTAGCACAGTTAAATCATTGGTAGAATGGATCAAATATTTCAATACCGGCATTTCAATCAACAAATACAATTTGTCTAATATGTCAATGTTAAACCTTTAACCTGCAGGAAAAAAATCAACCCATGTCAACAGTTTAAAAGCCCAATTTTGCGGGAAAACCACAGACTTGGCAACCCTGGTGTGCGTACACTGTATGCGAGCAGCAGCATGGTTTTCTAACCGTGTGTATGCTCAACCTTCACATGTGATTTTTTTTTTATTGAATTTTTGTTTTGCTTTGCACTAATTAGTCAGTCCTAGTGTTAACTTTAGTGTTAAAATATGACTGTTTACAACTTTTGTTTCCATGACAATTGTTGACAAATCAAGACGAGACTAAAATAGTTAAAAAAAAATGTTTTAAACCAAAACCAAAATCTCCCTATATTCTTCACTGAAAATGAAAAGAAAAATGTTTTTTATCAAGCCTCCATGAGCTTTTATGTTTGATAAATCACCCAAATCAGAGCTTCTCTTTTATATGAATACATTTTTCTGCCCTGTGTTTTACTTAATCTTCGCAACCTGGAAATCATGCACACACGCTTTCTCTATACTGTGGAAAAAATGCAGATGATCTGAAAACACACAAACGTAAGTTGGATTTTAACGATCTCCATTGTGATATTCTGCTCAAATAAGTGTAATACAGCCAGTCTGTGTTCCTTTATGAGCGGTTGTGCTATCTGTTATGGCTAAATCTGTGATCAAACATTCTCAGTGATGAACTGTAATAAATCCAAACATGGATCACCAGTGTGGTTGCAGAATAAATGCACTTATGCATCCTCTCTATGACAATACAAAGTCTGTTGTTTTAATAGAAAAACATTAACATCATTTGGAATTAATATTAAGAATTTCACTTTTAGCTTTTGAGTTTTACCAGTTGTCATAATGTAGAGCTTTTTAATTTATATGATAAATCAAATTCAAAAAATTAAAATCAATAAACTAGATGAGTGAATGACTAAAATAAAACATTCTCTTGATTTGTACTTTCAGGTGAAAGAACAATAATTGTGATACAATGTAAAAAACAAAACAAAAAAACAATCATGATCAGTAATCAAGATTACAATTTTGAGCAAAATATTTTAACCATGACTAAAAGTTTTCATTGACTATAAAACAAGAATAAAATTCCCAGACTTCTAGTCAACTAAAACTTGACCAAAAAAAAAACAAAAAACAGGACAGGTTGACAAAATATGAAAACTGAAAAGGACATTTGGCGCAAAACTAAATTTAAAAAATAGCTTACAAAATGACCACTAGATTGTTCACATGTAGACAACACTGGCCTAGTCCGTTGTTTAACAGTCCAAAAAGAAACAGATTCGACTAAACAACAAATTTCTGGAGATTATAATAATAGATGCCCATGTTGATGAGTGCTAGCTTGTGTTAGATGAAATTGTGTAGTGTGCATGTGTCGACTACCCTGTTTGCGCACGCTATCAAATGGAGGTCACTGTGAGTAGTTGTCTTTGTTATTTTTTGCTGCTTCATAAAGGATTACTATATTGCACATTTAGCATGTTTTCTGCTTTGTTCAACACGTGCCACAAAGAAATGATGCTAAGGTATTGCTGGGTGGCTGAATGGGTAGAAGAGCACATCCACAGGTCTCCATGGCTTTCTGTTCTCTAGATATAGCCAAGGACCCATGGTTTTGTATTTTTGCCCGTTTTCTAGTCTTTATATTAATAAAGTAGTAATAGCACACCTTAACAAGCCTCCCAATTTTAAAATGGAAAATATTGCACTGTTGAACATATGAGATTCCATACATTCCATATATAAACTTTCGCCACACATGCCTTGATTACATATTTCAGTGAGTTACAGAGAAAGAATTTCAAGTCCAGTTTGTTTAATTCAAGTAATATTTTATATTGCTATACATTTCATATTTCACATATGTAGCACCTTGTAAATAGAAATCATCAGGTTTGCCAACATTAATGCCATAAAATCCAGGATACAATCATCTGGATTTAATTTCTGAAACTTAGGATAAAGTGCATTCAAAGATTATCATTGCACATTGTATTGGGGTTTCCCTTCACAACATCTTATTTAATTTTTTAACAATACATTTTTACCATGGTATTCCTTGGTTCTAGACTCAAAAAATAGGTCTTAGGTCTGTTCTGAAATGACTGCAGACAGTGGGGAAAAACAGCGCTAAATGCAAAACTAACCATATAATTGTGCATGCAAAATATACAGGCCTATCAACTTTTAAAGGAAAAGGGACTCTTTCCATATATTGTCGTTTACGTCAAAGTTTGTTCCCCCATCAACATCTGTGGTGTAAATTAATCTGTCATTCTGTAAATGTAAATAGGATATGGGTCATTCCGTGTCAAATCAACCAAATTGCGGAAACTTCCCCGGCTCATTTTTTTTATTTTGTAAATATTTGTTTCTGCAGAAATGCAAAGATAAATAGTGCTGAAAACCAAAATAATAAATGTCATGGATGTATACTTACTGAGTAATTCACTATTTTGTAGAGGGTGGTCAAACTGACAATTTTCACCTGAGATTTGGAGCCAAATTACAGGGGGGTAAAACTGACTTTAGAAAGATGGCAGAATCATTATTTTGGTAGGTCTATTAGTTAAATCTGTTGACTTCAGTAATCTTTATTGCATTTTATGCCAATGGAGACAGTTAAAAAAATGGGAGAAAGCACTTCTTGGGTTTTTTGCCCCAAGTTTTCATGCTTACAACTCAAGAAGTATTAAATATATCTTACTGTCCTTTTTATATTTGGGTTTTAACAAACATTTCTTTTGGTATCTTCATTTTAAAGGCTCAATATGGTACAATCCCATAGATATGGAGATCTTAATGTGGCTCCATGAGTAAATTGGTCAATTGAACACATTTTCAGTGGCCAAAAAACAAATGTGGGTCACTTTGCATACAGTTGATACTTTTTTTCTTTTAAATAGGACTATCTGAACAACAAATAATGTTGATACTAGAAATGTATCTCGATTTTCTATCAACACAATTGCATATACCTGTCAGAGACAAATATTGTTTTTCCACAGTTTGCGTGCCAGTCACTCAAAAAGTATTAAAGATATCTTAATATGATTTTAGATTCTCGTTCTTAACTTTTCTTTTGAAATCTTCATTTGCAAGGCTCTATATGGTTCAATCCCATAAAGATTTGGGGATCTCAATGCGGCTCCATGTACAATTTGTTGTATTTTACCCATTTTCAATGGTCAATAAACCAAATGTGGTTCACTTTGCAGTTTGCACACTGCTGATACTTATTGCATTTAAAGTGGAATGTCTGAGAAATAAAAAATGAGGAATATGAATACTACTCCTAAGAACAATATCAGGAAAAAAAGATAAGAGCATTCTTTAGAAAAGTTTTTATGAATACAAAATATTCTTAGCTTTTTTTCTTAAGTTATAAAATAAGAGGAAATTGGCAGTTAAGAAGAATTTTATTCTCAAAAATGTTTTATGAATCCGGCCTCAGAATCTAAAAGGAAATTAAGGTATCTTTAATAATTATTGAATAAGAGACATGCAAACTTGGGGCAAAAAACACAAGAAGTGCTTTTCCCATGTTTGAACTTTCACTGTTGTCAACAGATTTAACTAATAGACCTACAATTCAATGTGTAAAAATAAAATAATGACACTACCAACTTTCTGAAGTCATTTTTACCCTGCTGTAATTTGGCTCAAAATCTCAGGCAAAATTTGTCAATTTGACCTTACAAAAAAAAAGTGGATTACCGAGTAAATATGTATCCAACAACTTTAATATTTTGGCTTTCTTCTTTATGTATTTCTTTCACCAGACAAAAAAAGATCAAAAACAAACTGTTTAGCCGGGAGTTGAACACGGAATGACCCATATATGTCAAAGAAAGTAGCATTCGATTACCAATTGAAAACTCTACAACAATCTCCCTGGATTTCTTTAAATATCATGATGACATATCAGTCTGCAAGTTTATTCACCAGGACAGTGATACACCTTTAACCACGTTAAATCCTCCAGCGTGCCCCAGTGCAAGTACAGAATGGACAGGATGACCATGATGTGCATTATTTGGTGACTATTTAACCAGTAGTCGAACCGGCCAGGACTGAAACGTTCAGGCAGGCGGGAAATATTGACGAGTCCCCCTAGCAATGCCAAAGCATCCATGGTGAGGTAGAGACGAAGGGATGCGGGGCTTCCTCTGCCTGTGCCAGTCAGACGCAACAGAAAGAGAACGAAGCGGAAGAATGCCTGCAAGGTGAAAGATTGCAGTCGGTGCACATTATTCCGTGCAGTGACAGCGCAGTAAACACCATAGCCAGAGAGGAGGAGATATGCCAACATCGCCATTCGACGGGAAGATGGGTAACACAACAAAGTTATGTAAATGATTGGCAGAGCCCCTGCAAAAAGAAAAGTACAACGAAGGCATTGAACTTTGGCCCTTGAAAGCAGTAACGATTTGTACAAGAATTGATCAATACAATCTAAAAAATAAAGGTTCTAAAAGTTTGTTTTGCAGTGAGTAATGCCATAGAAGAACCATTTTTGGTTCCCCAAAGAACCTTTAGTGAACGGTTAAAATAACTTCTTAATGTAAAGAACAATTGAGTCTAAATAACCTTTTTTACACTATAGAACATTTTGTGCAGTTGAAGGTTCCGTGGATGCCAGAAACTTGAGTTTTCACTATATTTGCAGAGTTGATATGTGCGGGACGATTCATTTGTTAGGCCGTAAAATAAGTGACTCCTTGTTTGACAATGAGGCATAAAGTCACTCTCCAAAACGTTCACCCTTTCTGTTCCTCAGTGGATTGAGCTGCCATCCTCCACCTGAAGGGCTGTGACCATCACATCTTTTAAGAAGCAGCTGAGACACCTTTTCCACAAGCACTTTACCACCCCACACCCATAAACCAATGCAATTTCCCAGACACAAATTCTTCTCTGTATTTCTCTTCTCTAGCTTGCTTCCTAACCTATTGTTTTCGTTCCTCTCTTGTAAGTCGCTGACTTGCTGAATTCGTACATTTAATTCTAAATTTGGTAGGCACTCACCGAGAGTGTTGACAAGACAGACGCCAACCATGTCGAAGCACAGCAGTGTGTCATAAATATGTGCTCCACCCTCGTGGTTCATGAAGAGATGGTAGAAGACTGAACAAACAGTGGGAGACAGACAAGCCAGATAATGCACCACACCAATCCACCACTCATCCACTTCAGCCCATGGGATATTCATAGGCAAAAAGAGCAAAAAACAGATGAAGGGGATACCTTATGGACAAAAAAAAAACAAAACAAAAAAAACGTTACCATATGGCAGAACCTGATTTCACCAAGTACATGTTCCTTGAACAACATTCCAAACAACCAATTAGACTTGAGGGACAATTTTACAGTTTGGCTTTTTATGCTTACAACCAGGGTTAAGTGCTTCTACATCAGAGTTATTCACCTCTTATTTCCCGTTGATTTTAGGGATAACTTATGGGTAGGGTTAGGTTTAGGGCTAGAGATATGGTTAGGATTCAGTTGGATTCAAAATATGTTGACCCAGGAATGTGTCTTACTCTGCAAAATCAGGACATGCTACAATAGATTTGGTAAAGTTAGCAAACCAAACGCATTTTCTAACATTCTTAATGTTTTGAACCCAGCATGCCCTGTATATCGGAAAATATGCAATTTGATGCAGTTGCTGATATTTGGCCCAAAAAATTAAATTCTGATAGTTTGCAATGTAAATCAGATCTTTATAGAACTACTTACAATTTTGGGCGACAACTGATATTTATGCATTTTATGTGATATTTGTAGTTTTTATTCTGGGGGGCAAAACAGACAATATATAGATGTAATGCAATACAATGAGGACTGAGAGATGTATCATATGTGATTTTAACATGAGTTTTAAAAAAATGATGTATGGATGATCAAGTAAAGCCTCAGTCCAGTGTGTGTTCATCTTGAAATATTACTGATGTAAACGTTATTTTAGATTTCACAGCAAAAAGACATGTAGAATTTTACTAAAATGCTTTTTACTTCCTAAAAAATAGCATGAACTATCAGTCAGAGGACAGAAGGTATTTTAGAGGCCTTAGAAATTTGAATATGAAATATGAGTCTTTATAGGGTTAAAGTTGTCTTTTTAACATAAAGACATACAATGCTTTAAATGTGTTACTACTTAATTCTATGAAATCCAATACAATTCCAAAGAAAATCCATTAAATTCCAAAAACTGTTTTTAGTTCCTTCCAAAATATAGGCCCACAGAATTTTGACTGCACTTTTACTGCTCACAGCAATTATACATTATCACTTCCAATGCAGCAATTCTCTAACGCGGATTAGATGTAATCCCACGTAATGCTATTTACGAACCCTTCTGAAGAGTGTTACTGAGTGAACCGAAGAGAAAGTAGCCCTAAATTACATGTTCACAAGGTTTCCCTCTGTAAGGGCCATGGGATTCCCCTATTGTTTCAGTAACTCTCCCATCAGTGGAATAATGCAGGAATTATAAATTGAATTTAACATCCACAAAATTACTTTCCAGCTCCCTAAGTTTACAGTTGATCATGTTAAACAGTTTCTAGACATTACAGTACAAATTACGCAAGTTTTTTTTTCTTTTCTTTTTTTCCCCATACCATGTGTATAGATGTTCCCAAGTTCATTATGCAGGTAGAACAAACTTCGCAGACAGTCTCTGTAAGTGGATATAGGCCGGTATCCTTTCAGGACATATTTGTTGAACTGAAGATGTGGTGGTGAATTCTTAAAATCCAGAAGTTTTGGCCCAGTAAAAAAATCCATGGCAGGAAAAGATAAATATGCTCGGATGTCCTTGATTACTTTCATCTTCCTTTGGGAGGAAAGCCTGTAATCTCTTCAAATGTCTTAAATCAAGCTATAAATGCATAGTCAGCTAGTTTTAGCTAACTAGCTAGTTTTAGCTAACTGTAGATGGTAAAAGTTTCTTTCTGACACCAGACACCCATTGTCTTGGAAGTACTGCCAGGTAGAACTGCAGGAACTTGTTGCTTGCAGAGAAGCTGTGGGCCAATTTACTGCTACTTACCGTCGTAGCCAATCAGCACGAAGCAGTCAGGCTCAGCAGAGGCCAGCTCATGGAAGATTACAGTTCCTTAAGTACAAACAGTCTGCTGGTAGACTTCGACACATCTGCTTTTTATCTCATATTACTGACATTTATTTCAGAAACTGTACTGATAATCCCAAGAATTTTCTTTAAACTACCCTATATAAAGTCCAGGTAAAACTGGATTTAAATGAAAGTTTTAAATGAGGGTTGGATTTAGAGATTGTATTTATTCAAAACCATACATAGCCTTGCCACAGGAAATTAGACAGAAATAAATAACAGTGGCTTCTAGAGAAAGAAAAGCATAAAACAAAATATAAGAAACATTTTTGTGGAATTATGGAATTTAAAATGATAAAAAAAATGCATCAGATATTATATTTAATCTAAAATGTCTTTATTTGTACAAGCAGCTGTTTATTTTTTTGGCAAGGTAACAAATATTAACAATACATTAAAATACAAGGAGAATAAAATAAAAGGACAGAAAATGTACAACATTCACAGAAACATTGTGTAAAAAAAAAGGAGCAATCAAGTGAATATACACATTCTTGCAGAATGAACGTCCACTTCAAAATTATCCTAGGAAAAAAGGGAAGTATGGGTTAGAAAAAAAGCCACATTATTATTATTCATATAGAAAATAATATATTATTATTTTAGGTTGTATTAATGCTAAATGTGTATACACATTACCCTTACCTTGGTATTTATTTCCAAAGAATCCACTCAATTTGTATTTGCCTTCCTTTCCTGTTAAAAAGAACCAACTTTTAAATGCACAGTTTAAAAAATATGGCAAAATAGAGCAGAAAGCGATTACTGAGAAACCTGTTGATATTTGAAATCACCAAACCAAACATGCCCTTACTCAAAAGGATCACACCCATATCTTGATAGCTGTGCCCCACCGAATTCACAAACACACCACAGCACAGGGACCTCCCCCCTCATAAGTGGACACGCCCCTTACTGCTGATTGGCTACAAGTGTGTTTTGGTGCTGGGTCTGATCCATTTTATCGCGTAATGCACCATTAAATTGGTGGACAATGTTACGTAGTTTATTGCGGTGATAGCAATATGATAAAAATGTCAATAATAAATATATAGTTACACAATAATAATAACATTAGAAACTATTCTGAAATTATTAATATAGTTAATTAATCTAGCTGTTGTCAGTTGAAACGCAACTCTGCACAATAAAATAAAATGTGTTGGTCACAAGAGTGTATATGAGCATCTTACCTGTCTGGGAGTCGCCATTGGGCTGGATGTGGAACTTGAGGTGCTGCTGGATGTGGATCTGTTGTGGTGGTGCGGGCTGCAGCATTAGATTGGGCAGCTCAGCCTGAGGGATTATGGGTGAGACAGGAACAGCGTACACATCAGGCACAGAGACTGGGACCGTTGAGGAGCCGTCCAGTGAAAGGGTGGCGTCTAATGAGGTGACAGCAGGTATGTGAGGAGCGGGGCCCACAGTGGGAACACCAGGGAATGAGACGACTGCAGGACGGTCAACAAAGACATGATGGAAAGGTTGGATTTAAGTTCTCTCTCGATATATTTGAAATGGAAGAATATTAAGATATTAATATTAATAAGATATTGCCCTTAATGGAAAACTGGTCGGCACCAATTAATCCTGCAATTATATAGATATTTACAGATATATAAAATATATCTGTAAATACAGGATTTACATCATTCAGAGAAGCTGAGTTTTGAACATTACTTTTACCTTCTGGTTGTACTCTTCCATTTGTATAATCCTCAGTTCCTTGAACAAAGAGGGTGAGAGATGTTAATGCAGATTTACACACCTCATTCTGGAAGATATACATAGTGTCAAGAAAAAGCTTGTACCATATTTCTCGATGGATTGTGCATTTGCATCTCCAGCTCCTGGATCATCGGGATGGGGTGGAACCTCTCCATCTCCTGAATCAAGCACAAACACACAGAATTAATGTGTGAATCTGGAAGACGGCATATTATACTCATAAATATTACGGTGACAGCTCTATACAGGCGAAATATGAGGCAAAACTATACGAGAAAAACTTTGCTCCATTTCTCCTCATCCTCGACTGCGTCCTTCAGTGGCCTCCGTGTTTTCTTCCATATGACAGCTTGCTGCGAGCTGTCTTTGTTAGTGTTCTTTTGTGCATGTGGTTCAGTTTAGTAACACGACCAGTTCCATTCCACTGCACCACTTTTCCATTGTTTTTCTGTTTGACTGTTCGCTCGTTTTGCACCTCACGCATGACAGTGTGTTCTAAAAATGCGGTGCTCAAGTTAAAATAAGTTCAAGTTTTAAGACACCTCGTGACTTTGCGGTTTTTCCCCATTCCACTGCTCACCTCTCGCATTTTTAACAGCAAAAGAGTGTTCTGTGTGAACCACCCATAAGGCTTGCAGTGTGAACGTGTTTTTTTTAATTTTTTTATCATATGTGACTCAGATCTGTTTTTGTCATGACAGTGTGAACAGCACAAACCACATGGAATCTGATCTTTTCGATTCTGATTTGGGCCACTTCCATATGTGATCCTAAGTCCGATACAGGTTCTACATAGCTACCCGAAGTTATCAAGACAGTTGCGAAAGGTAGTCAGTGAAGGACAGTGATGTGTCAAAGCTCACAAGTATTACAGGACAGCTCTATATACAAGCAAAACATCATAAATGTTTAAAAACTCTGCTCTTTTTTTTGAATCCTTGTCTGTTTTTTTAATTCAATGATTAATCGCATCCAAAATTAAAGTTTGTGTTTACATAATATATGTGTCTGTACTGTGTTTAACTATTTTGTTTATACACACACATATGCATGTAATGTATATATTTAAGAAATATTTGGATGTATATACTGTATATATATATTTATACATCATTTATATTATATATAAATCTAAATATATAAGATTTGTTCTTTTTTTTCTTAAATGTATACATGCATGTGTGTGTATTTATATATGCAAAATAATGATATACAGTACACACACACACATATATTATGTAAACAAACTTTTATTTTGGATGCGATTCGCAATTAATCGTTGCCCAGTACTAGTTTTTTTATATTGCCTGCACATAAATTCGCTGGGTTTTTTTCGAATTTTTATCGTTCTTTTGCGCATACAGGTCAGTTCAGGACCCCGATCTGTTCACACTTGAATCTGATATTGGCCACATTTAAAACAACAATATGATCATCTATACCAAAAAACTCAGATCTGAGCAATAAATTGGAATCGGACATTAAGACTTGGAGTGTGTGAACGTAGCAAATTATTTAATTGGTGATCGCTTTTAGTGACATGGTCAACCCTCAAGTTTTAAATGGCCACAGGCTATCTAAAACTAATATATATAATTGACGTCAGGTAGTTTTTTGACTTTAATACACACAAAATGGGATTATTCCGCTTATACCATTATCACTTGCATGGATAATTTAAAGCAGTTATTGGTGTTTACAGCTCAAAATTTGACTGAACAGACACAAATTACAGTAGTTAAATTTAGTAAATAAAAGTAACAGTACTTCTATTTATTTTATCTATGGGTTGGAATTCTAAAGTAAAATAAAGTGCAGGAGGATTACATTTATTTGAACTTGAGAAAGAGACTGTGTGGGAATTACTGCGTCTGTGCAGCGTCTCTATAGTGAAGTTTAATTACTCCCAAAACAGCAGTTATCAACTTGTTGCTAAAAAATGTTATGTAGCTTTCAGTAGCAAAGCTATTTTATTTATAAAATTCACAGGGCTGCAGCTCAAAATAAGGTTCTGTGCTTTTGAATTTTTTTGTGTGTGCGCAATCTTACCTATATAAAATGTTCACCTCAAAAGAAGCTGGGGTTTTGTGTGAGCACATCAGGCATGTCTACATCATAATATGAGAGTAAGACAAGTTATCTTTGTGGGTAAGTGTTTCCCTTGCCTTGTGGTGGCTTGGAATTCCACTGGGAATCGTAAATACGTGTTTAGCAGCAGGTCAGATGTCCAGATATCAGATATGTATCTAATTTAAAACCATGTTTGCATGTGGCTCAGAATAGATAAGAAAAAAAAAACCTGAATCAAATGCAAATTTTTCTGTTTACACGTTTTACAATATACTGAGTAAAAAATAACAGTGTAAACACAGCCTAACTTAAATGAACATAGATATCTGAGTATCTCAAAATACAACTAACCATATTGGTCAATGGATTTCTGTCCATCAATCTCAGGACCTTGATGCAAATCCTCCAGGCTTCTGTTTTCTAAAAAAAAAAAAAAAAAAAAAAAAAAAAAAAAAAAAAAAAAGATTATGATTAAATGACAGCATTAAAACCTCTGAGTTTAAATTCGAATGATAACAATTTCTTAATTTAACATTTTCTTCATTTAACTTATGGAATTACAACAAAGTATTTCAAAAGTTCTTGCTTGATTAATAACTAGTGTACTAAATAAATAGGAGATGAGCGTATACCATCAACAGACTGGCCATCAGTCACTGGGCCAAGGAGTTCATATGACACTGCTGGATTTCCTGTAAGCCATACAGTGATTTTACCAAGGGTAAGTACAAAACAATTATTACTTTCTCGTTAGCCTAACTGTATGCTGTTTGACAATTCACATGCAAAGCAATGATGAGGAGGATCTTTAAACTAAAGTATCAGTAAGTAAAAAAAAAAAAAAAAATGCACCATAGTTAGCATCGCCGCCGAAACTGAGTGTTTCTGGATTGTACAGGGATTCTGGAGAACCTACAGAGAGTAGAGAGGATGGACATACCTATCAGTAGTACAGTAATATTATGACATTAGTGGCGTTGTCATTTAATTATCTATGAAAAATAAAAATAACTCACCTTCACCAAATTTTCCAGACACAGCATCAGGCCTGAGATTATGTGGCTGACCACCATATTGAAGCCCCTTTTGTCCTAAGAGAGAATTACAGTAAAACACACTCCCTGTCATAATTTGTAGAAATAAGACAATATAAGTTGGAAAAGAAATAACAGTCAGTATATTTGCCAAAGTATTTGTATCTACCATATCCAAGTGGCTGGCCATTGTAGGGTAACCCTCCAAAATCTGAAAATACAGAAATTTATATTTTACAATTTCTTCAAAAAATGTGTTGTATAAACAGACAAGATTCTTTATTAACTTACCATATTTACCAGGGGACTTGGCAACAGATTCAGGAAGTAAAGGCTGAGAGTTGTACGGTAAACTACCATGTCCTATTTTGGGGTCAGATAACAGAATTATTATACAGACTTGAAGTAGATATCTTAAATAATAACATTTTTAAAAATACATTTTGTAAAATTTAAATATTTCACAACTACATGCGTTTTATCGCTAATCATTTTTTTATTAAAGTAAATGTTAATTTCTACCACAATCTGTAGTGCAATGCTTCAAACTGCCTGTCAACTGATAAATGCATACAAAAAAATATGAAAAGTGTAAAGGAATATCAAAGCATCTAATCTTCACCGTATTTTCCTAACGCTTTAGGATTGTAGGGTTTGGCTCCATAGCGCTGACCATCATTACCTATGAGAAACATAAATCCATGTGTCCAGTCAGGGTTATAGTTAGGGTCAATACTAACTAATATATATATATATATAAATACAGTGAGGAAAATAAGTATTTGAACACCCTGCTATTTTGCAAGTTCTCCCACTTAGAAATCATGGAGGGGTCTGAAATTGTCATCGTAGGTGCATGTCCACTGTGAGAGACATAATCTAAAAAAAAAAAAAATATCCAGAAATCACAATATATGATTTTTTAACTATTTATTTGTATGATACAGCTGCAAATAAGTATTTGAACACCTGTCTATCAGCTAGAATTCTGACCCTCAAAGACCTGTTAGTCTGCCTTTAAAATGTCCACCTCCACTCCATTTATTATCCTAAATTAGATGCACCTGTTTGAGGTTGTTAGCTGCATAAAGACACCTGTCCACCCCATACAATCAGTAAGAATCCAACTACTAACATGGCTAAGACCAAAGAGCTGTCCAAAGACACTAGAGACAAAATTGTACACCTCCACAAGGCTGTTTGGTGAAAAAAGGTCCACTGTTGGAGCAATCATTAGAAAATGGAAGAAGCTAAACATGACTGTCAATCTCCCTCGGACTGGGGCTCCATGCAAGATCTCACCTCATGGGGTCTCAATGATCCTAAGAAAAGTGAGAAATCAGCCCAGAACTACACAGGAGGAGCTGGTCAATGAACCGGAAAAGAGCTGGGACCACCGTTTCCAAGGTTACTGTTGGTAATACACTAAGACGTCATGGTTTGAAATCATGCATGGCACGGAAGGTTCCCCTGCTTAAACCAGCACATGTCAAGTCCCGTCTTAAGTTTTGCCAATGACCATTTGGATGATCCAGAGGAGTCATGGGAGAAAGTCATGTGGTCAGATGAGACCAAAATAGAACTTTTTGGTCATAATTCCACTCGCCGTGTTTGGAGGAAGAAGGAGGGCTGGGTCTTCCAACATGACAATGACCCGAAGCACACAGCCAGGATAACCAAGGAGTGGCTCTGTAATGCCCTATTCGCACGGGATTAGTATTATCTGGGGACCACGTGTGATTTAGAAATTACCCCTCCACATCTGAATGTTGTGGCGCATTCGCATGGGATAAGCGAAACCTGTGATTTTATTCAAATTTACTGACTTATCTCCCGGATATGACGTCAATAGGCTATTGCTTGGAAAAGTCTTGTCGTTATTATAAGTCTAGCTGTATGATATATCAAAAACAGAATAATGTTCCTTACCGGATACTGCTAAACATGTCATTCATCTCCATCTAATCATTCTTTTTGTTTTTGCTCTTCTGATGATTTTCAGCTTTCTCTTTCTGTCAATTTTGTAGTTGGTGCTAGCGACATGACCCAGCACCCGAAATACTATCAAAATACTCCAACGCAGCCTCCATTCTTCGCGAAAGATGGATAAAAAGGCACGCATGAAACAAAAACTTTGAAAAAATTATATACGATCCCGCCAAATCACAGAGATGCCGATTCGCACAGGACTAATATTACCACAGGACGTCGGTGTTAGGCGAAATATGGTAGGTCATTTGCGGGGGAATTTTTACTTTACAAATTACAGACATGGCCGATTCGCACGGGATTAAGAACACAGACAACCTCCGCAATTATTACAAATGACTAGAGGTCATCAGATAATACTTATCCTGTGCGAATAGGGCTTAAGAAGCATATCAAGGTTCTGGCGTGG
The DNA here is from genome assembly GCA_030578275.1 of Meda fulgida. Classification (NCBI taxonomy): domain Eukaryota; kingdom Metazoa; phylum Chordata; class Actinopteri; order Cypriniformes; family Leuciscidae; genus Meda; species Meda fulgida. The sequence continues at coordinate 23,589,208 of CM060627.1, forward strand.
CCTAGCCAGTCTCCAGACCTAAACCCAATAGAGAATCTTTGGAGGGAGCTCAAACTCCGTGTTTCTCAGCGACAGCCCAGAAACCAGACTGATCTAGAGAAGATCTGTGTGGAAGAGTGGGCCAAAATCCCTCTTGCAGTGTTTGCAAACCTGGTGAAAAACTACAGGAAACGTTTGACCTCTGTAATTGCAAACAAAGGCTACTGTACCAAATATTAACATTGATTTTCTCAGGTGTTCAAATACTTATTTGCAGCTGTATCTTACAAATAAATAGTTAAAAAAATCATACATTGTGATTTCTGGATTTTTTTTTTTTAGATTATGTCTCTCACAGTGGACATGCACCTACGATGACAATTTCAGACCCCTCCATGATTTCTAAGTGGGAGAACTTGCAAAATAGCAGGGTGTTCAAATAGGTATGTTCCTCACTGTGTGTACATATATATATATATATATATATATGTATATGTATATACACTATATACTATAGTACTATAATACTATACATTATAAAGATAGCATACCATACTGTCCAGAGGGGTTTGTTTGATATCCATTGGGGGAACCACCAAATGGAAGTCCGCCAATTCCTGTAAAAATACGACCTTGCTTAAGAAAACTGAGTAAATGTAAGTGTGCAGCATTTTTGATGAGTCGTTTTAAAATGAGCTGATAGCATTTTCCTCAGACTAACCATATTTCGCTTGAGATTTTCCCTTAAATCCTGTTGGTTGCTCACCTTGTGGTCCAGCTATCAGAGTAACAGAAAAGAGTAAATATGAATGGATATATAATCAAACTGTTTCTTCTAAATGTCTAGCACAGAAACCAAGAGGGCAAAAAACGTACTTACTACACACAAATTCAATAAAACAGGTCTTGTGAAATATAGCATTGTGTGAGAAACGTTTATCGTAGCATATAGCATCGTTTCCCTTTTTTTTTAAATAGTAGGCAGAATACATTGTTTACAATATTAGTAAGCAGAACTACAGTCACAAGGGTAAAGAAAGTACTGTAATTATTCACAGAGATACGGTTGTAATTTCATTTTGTATACAAAAAAAATTCTCAAAGTTTTGAAACGGAGACCTATTTATTTATTTAAGCAAAACTTAAAAGCATTAATATCTAAATTTGTATTTATCGATATCTCTTTATTATTTATTTAGTTGTAGGATATGGTATTGCACTAAAAAAGGCCCAGACTATTGACACCCACGGACTAAAGCATATATTTAATAAATGCATATGTGAATTGTGTCCATGTTAAAACATGATATTTGAAATATCCATGACGCAGGAAATATTCCAACCTTGATTTTTCAAGTTGTTTCCATAGCCTCCATAACCTTTAAAGACAGCAAAATGAGGGCCAAATGTTTCAGAATTTTAGACAAACAAACAGCTTTAAGATTTAGACATTGCAAAGATGAAGCCAAATAAGTGATTATAATTACAATAAAATATGTTTTGTAATGCTTTACCTGCTTTGTATCCATTGTTCATACCATGAGCTGGATAACCACCCATTCCTGCTCCAAAGCCTAGTGAAATATTTTTTATTCAAAGTGGTTAAAATGCTGTTATGGATAGATGGATAGATAATGTTTATATGGAATTTAATGCACCTGGTTGTGATGCAACTGCTCCTTTTCCATTTGGATACCCTGAAAAACACATTTTTATTTTTAGATTGAATGCTTATTTTTTGCTTGGTGCATCTTTAGAAGTCAAAGCAAACTGAAAAGGACTAAAATTGACACCAAAATCTCTTATTTTTATTGAATGGTGTCTTTAAAACATTAAGATTTTTGGTAAGCATTGCCAATAGTTTTATAACTATTGGGGGGGGGGGGGGGGGGGGTATATGAGAGTTCACCAGGACTTGGAAGTTTGACCCATTGTCCATTAGGTTGTCCTCCAGGTCCACAATCTGAAAAAAAAAGAAAAAAAAAAAAGATTTCTACAATTAAATAGTTTATTAATCCAAATGCAGTTTTGGGTTTTAAGAGCCGAGCTAATTTAATGCGATTTTATGTTATATCAATGGATTATTACTTAGGATTTACCAGGCTTTGAAGGTATAGCTCCCTGCACCTGTCCATTTGGTTGTCCTAGACCAGTGAGTTCTGTAGAAAACAGATAAAGTTATCAATGAAATAAATTTAAATTAACAATAAACAAACTAAATTAGTTGTAATTCATTCAATAATTTATTACAAAGCAAATTGTTCCATAAGAAATTTAAAACCCAATTTAAAACTATTTTACAGTTTGCCGAATGTGGCTAATTCGTATGAATTCATACAATCTCGTTCGTACATTTTCATACGATGTGCTTACTCTAAAGTAATGCGTAATTTAGGAGTTGGGGATGGACCTTCATGCTTGCTTTTTTTCTAATAACATTGTTTTTGTATGATTCACATTGTACAAAATCACCACCTTATAACATTTTTCCGTGAGATCAGGTTGAAAATTCAGGTTTTTATTAAATGTCACTGTAAAAAAAAAATATTTTCATGGTTTGTTACCACAACATTTTTTTTCTTTTGTCAAGTCAACTTAGATCATTTATGTGGTTCAGATAACATAATATTTTGAGTTTCTGTTTATTAAACCTATCTCCTTCATTGTATTAACTAATATTTTTTATTTCAATGAACTTACAATTAAGGCAACCAGGTTACGTTACTTTTTTAAGTTAAACCAACAATAATGTTTTACAGTGTAGTTAATTTGCAAAACAATTGCTGTAAATACTTTTGGGTGGTTGAGGGTAATATGTATGCCCTACATAAATGCATAAGCATTGTTCCCATAAGCATGCATTTATGAACAATTTGTAAAATAGAGAGTTTGAATTTATGCTAATCAATGACTGAACATTTTCTTTTCATCACAGCCATCTTCTAGAAATCTAGTAGGGATCAAAATGTCCACCTATTTGCTTGTTACCATATGGACTGATTAAATCCAAGTCTACTTGCTCATTGTGAAATTTACTTAGTACAAGTTTTTGAAGGCTATCAGTCCAATGTAGACACATTTAATGGTTCTAAAATCTAAAATGTGTAATGCCAAAGTAGAGTTTAGCACCAAAGTTTTCAACATCACACAAAGACTAGTTGAAAAAGAGCTAAGAATATGTTTGACTTCAAGTTGACAGCAGAAGGTAAGTGCTGATAGTTATAGGACATATCCATTAGCCATTTTGAGATAACATTTACATTAATCACAATTTACCTGCAATAACACAAATAATTTATAAATGTGAACAACATTTGCGGAACACAATGTCAGGTGAACTGGATTAATGAAGAAACTGGATTAGTACAAAATTGATGCAGAAAAGCAGAGAAAGAGGGAATTGTATACAGTTAGGACATATGGTTGTGAATTAGTTAAATGTTGCAGAAACGGTGTAGCTTCAAGCTGTTATATGGCTTCAGGATATTATATAAGATTTTAATATGAAACTATAAAAGTTTACCAGGATTTGTCATTGGATTCTTCACTTGAGGCACAGGCTTGTTTGACTGAATCTTGGATTGTTGCATCTCTGGAGTGGATTGAGCTGATTCTGGCACTAGAGGCACCCGTGAAGAAACTCTGTCTTGTGGTAACACTGGACTTATGTTTTGTTCCTGCTCTTGTGCAACTGTCTGTGATGTTTGTGGAATGGGAGCTGATTCTGCAGGAATCAATTGAGGGACTACTGTTGCAACTGGTTTTGGTTTATAAGCTTTACTTGGTTTATATGAACCAGGACCTTGCATAAATGGCTTTGGAGCAGGCCAAGGTGCCATGGAGCTGGGGGCTTTTCCCTGTGGATGAAGATTTTGTCCCTTTGTTTGTTGCAGAACTGGTGGAAGGTCTTTAGTTTGTTCTGGAAGTAATCCTGTATTTGGCTCACGTCCAGATATTGGTAAAAAGCCCTTGGTGTTCGATGTTACCGGGAGACTCTCCCCTTTATGTCCATTTCCACTGGAAGCACCCTGTTTTCCAGTTGTTACAGGCATATAACCTAGAAGCCAAAGCAATTTTACAACAAATTTACATTTACAAGTCAATATGACAAACTCACATAACATGCATTTCTAAATGACAGAACTTCTATTCAGGTCACATGGAGGAAGTAAATAAAATGCACTTTAAATAATCATGATTTTACCTGAATTAGCTGCTTTATAAGGTCCTTTTGACATATAGCCAGGAACACCATAACCTATAGAGCACAATAGTAATATGTTATAGCTGAAGGTTTTACATTTGACTATGTAGAGTTTGTTTGTTTAAAACTGGACCTAAAATTCTGTATACTGAAATATGTAGAATATGATTTTAAAAAGGTAGAATATTAAAAAAAACAACAGATACAACACATGTCTACATACCTATAGTGCATTACCCATAAAAACTTAAATATAAATTATTAATCTAAATGGGACTACACTACAATTGGTTTATAAATAAAGAATTCACTTAATCCACGGATATCTCATATTTTACAGTGGCTTTGAACACTGCTTATCCAACCTGATTTTAGAGCCAAAAAATATGTTCTATAATAGTAATGATGTCATTCTATTTACCATTAGGTTTGGCTCCTTGTCCATTTGAAGGTCCAGCTATAGCACCATATCCTTTGAAACAGATCCAACACACATACGGTTTCAAATAATATAGGAAAATCAGACAAAGGAAAAATAAATACACTGTACACATTATACAACTTAAAAAAACAAAAAAAAAAACATTTTTTTAACCTGGTTTAGGTCCCTTGGTTCCACCATTGGGATACCCCATATTTTGAAGAGAAGAGCCTAATTAAAGAAAAGTACTTTAAACAAATGTAAACTCCTCAGTTCTTTTCAGAGTTCAGTATTTTCCACACTGTAATAATTGCACTAGAGCTGGGGACATCCAGTGTATTACCTGTATTAGGTTGGTTAGCTGCACCTCCATTAGGATATCCTCCATATCCTGAAGAAAAACAATCCCAAATCAGTTTAGAGGTTCTCCAGTTACCTTTATCTCCAGTAGGCCTTTAGTGCTTTATTCCCTAATAAACAATTCCTCCACAAAGTAATATAGATCATTAATCTAAATGGGGCTACATACAGTTGGTTTATTAATAAAGAATTCAACTAATGTGCAATCAAATGTGTGCGGATATCACATTTTACAGTGGCTTCAAATGCAGCCTATCCAACCAGATTTTAGAGCCAAAAACCATGTGTTTTATAATAGTAATAATCACATACTCTTTACCATTAGGTTTGGCTCCTTGTCCATTTGAGGGTCCAGCTTTAGCACCATATCCTTTGAAGCAGACCCAACACACATAAGATTCGTATGATACGAAAAAATCAGAAAAAAAAGAGAAAAAAAAGAACACACAACATGCACATTACACACACAAAAATAGTTTACCTGGTTTAGGTCCCTTGGTTCCACCATTGGGATACCCCATATTTTGAAGATAAGAGCCTAATTAGAGAAAATACTTTAAACAAGTGTAATATCCTCAGCTCTTATCAGAATTCAGTATTTTCCACACTGTAATAATTGCACTAGAGCTGGTGACATCCAGTGTATTACCTGTATTAGGTTGGTTAGCTGCACCTCCATTAGTGTATCCTCCATATCCTGAACAAAACCAATCCCAAATCATTTCAGAGGTTCTCAGTTACCTCAGTTTACAATACAGGCCTTTAGTGCTTTACCCCTAATAAACAATTTCTCTACCATTAATATACATTATTAACTATAATTCATTATTAATGGGGCTACATTACAGTTGGTTTATTAATAAAGAATTCAATGTGCAATCAAAGGTGTGTGAATATCATATTTTACAGTGGCTTCTAAAACAGCTTATCCAACTAAATTTTAGAACCAAAACTATAGCATGTAATAATCAAATGGTATTTACCATTAGGATTGGCTCCTTGTCCATTTGAGAGTCCAGCTTTAGCAACATATCCTTTGAAGCAAACCACACACACAAATGATTTCAAATAATACTGAAAAAATATGGAAAGGGAAAAGGCATACACACTATATGCATAACACACACAACAAGCGTTTACCTGGTTTCGGGCCCTTGGTTCCACCATTGGGATACCCCATATTTTGAAGTGAAGAACCTAGATAGAGAAAAGTACTTTAAACCCTATCCTCACTCTTTTCAGATTTCAGTATTATCCACATCATAATAATTACACAGTAGAGATGGTGAAATCCAGTGTATTACCTCTATTAGGTTGGTTAGCTGCACCTCCATTAGTGTATCCTCCATATCCTGAAGAAAACCAATCCCAAATCAGTTTAGAGGTTCTCCAGTTACCTCAGTTTACAATACAGACCTTTAGTACTTTACTCAAACAACTTCACCAAGAATAATAGATTATTCATTTAAATTGGGCTACTGGTTCATTAATAAATTATTAAATTAATGTGCAATCAAACTAAAGGTGTACACATATATATATATATATATATATATATATATATATATTTACAGTGGCTTTAAACATGCCTTATCCAACCTGGTTTTAGAGCCAAAAAATATGTGTTATAATAGTAATAATGTCATGCTATTTACCATTAGGTTTGGCTACTTGTCCATTTGAGGGTCCAGCTTTAGCACCATATCCTTTGAAGCAGACCCAACACACATAAGATTCAAATGATACGGAAAAATCAGACAGATGAAAAATAAATACACACTATATGCATAACACACACAATACACGTTTACCTGGTTTAGGTCCCTTGGTTCCACCATTGGGATACCCCACATATTCAAGAGAAGAGCCTAATTAGAAAAAAATACTTTAAACCAGTGTAATATCTTTAGTTCCTTTCAGAGTTCAGTATTTTCCACACTGTAATAATTGCACTAGAGCTGGTGACATCCAGTGTATTACCTGTATTAGGTTGGTTAGCTGCACCTCCATTAGGATATCCTCCATATCCTGAAGAAAAACAATCCCAAATCAGTTTAGAGGTTCTCCAGTTACCTCAGTTTACAATACAGACCTTTAGTGCTTTACCTCTAATAAACAACTTCTCCACCATTAAAACAGATTATTAATCTAAATGGGGTTAAAAGTTGGTGTATTAGAAAGAAATTTTATTAATGTGTAGTCAAACTAAAGGTGTTCTGATATCATATATTTTACAGTGGCCTTGAATGCTTTTTTACATATTTCACAGTGGCTTATCCAACTGGAATTTATAGTCAAAAACGGTTTTATAATAGTGATATTTGTTCTGATTCACTAAGTGTGTGTACACACTGATTTGTGCGTGAAATGTGCGTACAAACGATTTTAAGAACAAATCACGATTCACCCAAAATTTCGTAATAAAATGTATTCTAAATTTACAAAAAAATATAGGAACTGAAACCACACATACGTAAAAATCACTTACTCTGTTCGGCCTTATAATCGAGTTAAGTTATATATTATCATCCTAACATGACTATAATTATATTGAACTAAGTATGTTGCATTAATTGTATTATATAGTCCATTTATAAAATTATATAATAAAATTATTAAATAATACATTTTAATTTCATCTTAAATACATTCCATTTTTACAGTTTAATTGTAAGAAAAGCGGCGTTATAGCTTCAGCTGCGAGGTTTCTCTGAATAATGCAGAGATACGCATGTGTACAGCTGGCTCAAGAGAGGTCTGTAATCTGGTTCTGAATAAAAGGTGTTTATTGTGAGAACTGGTGAGAATGACACACTAGGGATTGCTTGAGTTCGGGCGAGAACAGCGGCAAGTTTGACTAGAGCGACGAAAGGCTGTAAGGAAAGCATTGTGGAAATCCCTTATGGAGATAGTTTGGGCTTGTTGAATGCAAATGACTAACCTTATGAACGCAGCTGCTCATTTAGAATAGCTACTCCAAATTTACTAACATCAAAACGATATTAAGAACAAATTCATGCTTGTATGAACGTGTTGTGAATTAGGCAAAGTTTTTTCATCAGAAATTCTCCTGTGCGTACTAATACGAAATAATCGACACAATTATTAGTGAATGAGACCCATTGTCATTCTATTTACCATTAGGCTTGGCTCCTTGTCCAGTTGAAGGTCCAGCTTTAGCTCCATATCCTTTGAAGCAGACCCAAAACACATAAGATTCAAATGACATTGACAAATCAGACAAAGGGGAAAAAACACACAACATACGCATTACACACACAACAAATAGTTTACCTGGTTTAGGTCCCTTGGTTCCACCATTGGGATACCCTATATTTTGAAGAGAAGAGCCTAATTAGGGAAAAGTATTTAAACTAGTGTAATATCTTTAGTTCCTTTCAGCATTCAGTATTTTGCACACTGTAATAATTGCAATAGAGCTGGTGTCCTCTTCTGTCTCCTGTGCTACCTCATCATGACCTCCATTTCCCAGTACCCATTCCCTGGCTCATTATGCGTGATTCTGTTCAGCTGTGTGTGATTACCTTTTTTTTTTAGCTCTGCCTTTATAAGCCCTGTGTTTCCACTCATTCATAGTGAAGTCTTGTTTGGGTTACAACTGCAATTCTGAGCGCTCTTTCCTGGTTCTTGGTTCTTGGATTTGATCTTTTGCCTGGTCTTTGGATTACCTTGTTTTATGTTTGGATTGTTTGCACGTTTTGACCCTGTGCCTGTTTATGAATTATGACTGTGGATTACCCTAAATAAAAGCTGTGGATCTTCAACCTGTGTGTGTCAGAGATTATTGTAACAGCTGGTGACATCCAGTGTATTACCTGTATTAGGTTGGTTAGCTGCACCTCCATTAGTGTATCCTCCATATCCTGAAGAAAACCAATCCCAAATCAGTTTAGAGGTTCTCCAGTTATCTCAGTCTACAATACAGACCTTTAGTGCTTTATCCCCTAATAAACAATTTCTTCACCAAATACAGATTATTCATCTAAATGGGGCTAAACTAGAGTTGGTGTATTATAAAGAAATTTAACTACTGTGCAGTCATACTGAATGTGTGCGGATATCATACATTACAGTGGCGTGGAACACTGCTTATCCAACTGGCATTTAGAGCCAAAACTGTTTTGTAATAGTAATAATGTCACTATTTACCATTAGGTTTGGCTCCTTGTCCATTTGAGGGTCCAGCTTTAGCTCCATATCCTTTGAAGCAGACCCAACACACATAAGATTCAAATGATACGGAAAAATTAGACAAAGGAAAAAGAAAATACACAAAATACGCATTACACACTCAAAAATAGTTTACCTGGTTTAGGTCCCTTGGTTCCACCATTGGGATACCCCATATTTTGAAGAGAAGAGCCTAATTAGAAAAAAAAAATACTTTAAACAAGTGTAATATCCTCAGCTCTTTTCAGAGTTCAGTATTTTCCACACTGTAATAATTGCACTAGAGCTGGGGACATCCAGTGTATTACCTGTATTAGGTTGGTTAGCTGCACCTCCATTAGTGTATCCTCCATATCCTGAATAAAACCAATCCCAAATCAGTTTAGAGGTTCTCCAGTTACCTCAGTTTACAATACAGGCCTTTAGTGCTTTACCCCTAATAAACAATTCCTCCACCAATAATATACATTTTTAATGTAAAAGAGGCTACGCTGGTTTCTTGATAAAGAACTCAATTAATGTGAAATCAAAGGTGTTCTATCATATATTACAGTGGCTTGTATTGTGGCTTGTCCAACTGGAATTTAGAGCCAAAAACACATACAAATGATACGGAAAAATCAGACAAAAAAAGAAAACAACAAATGCATTACACACACACAAACAGTTTACCTGGTTTAGGTCCTTTGATTCCACCATTGGGATACCCCATATTTTGAAGAGAAGAGCCTAATTAGAGAAAAGTATTTTAAACCAGTGTAATATCCCCAGTTCTTTTCAGAATTCAGTATTTTATTTCTGTAATAATTGCACTAGAGCTGGTGTCCTCTTCTGTCTCCTTTGCTACCTCATCATAAACTCCATTTCCCAGTACCCATTGCCTGGCTCATTATGCGTGATTCTGTTCAGCTGTGTGTGATTACCTTGTTTAGCTCTGCCTTTATAAGCCCTGTGTTTCCACTCATTCGAAGCAAAGTCTTGTTTGGGTTACAACTGCAATTCTGAGCGCTCTTTCCTGGTTCTTGGTTTTATGGTGTTGATCTTTTGCCTGTTCTTTGGATTACCTTGTTTGCTCGTGTTTCTTGGACCTTGGTTTAGACCCTGTGCCTGTTTATGAATTTTGAATGTGGATAACCTTAAGGCTGCATTTGGATCTTCAATCTGTGTGTGTCAGAACAGATTGTAACAGCTGGTGACATCCAGTGTATTACCTGTATTAGGTTGGTTAGCTGCACCTCCATTAGTGTATCCTCCATATCCTGAAGAAAACCAATCCCAAATCAGTTTAGAGGTTCTCCAGTTACCTCAGTTTACAATACAGACCTTTAGTGCTTTATTCCCTAATAAACAATTCCTCCACTAATAATATACATCATTAATCTAAATGTATAGATTACAGAATACACTACAGTTGGTTTATTAATAAAGAATTAAATTAATGTGCAATCAAATGTGTTTGTATATCATATTTTACAGTGGCTTTGAATGTGACTTATCGAACTGGAATTTAGAGCTAAAAACTATGTTTTATAATAGTAATAATAATCACACGTTATTTACCATTAGGTTTGGCTCCTTGTCCAGTTGAAGGTCCAGCTTTAGTACCATATCCTTTGAAGCAGACGCAACACACATAAGATTCATATGATATGGAAAAATCAGACAAAGGAAATAAATACACAATATCCTGTATGCATTACACATAAACTTAGTTTACCTGGCTTGGGTCCCTTGGTTCCACCATTAGGATACCCAATATTTTGAAGAAAGGAGCCTAATTAGAAAAAAAAAAAAAAAACTTTAAACCAGAGTAAGATCCTCAGTTCTTTTCAGAATTCAGTATTTTCCACACTGGATGTCACCATCTCTAGTGCACTTATTCCAGTATTACCTGTATTAGGTTGGTTAGCTGCACCTCCATTAGGATATCCTCCATATCCTGAAGAAAAACAATCCCAAATCAGTTTAGAGGTTCTCCAGTTACCTCAGTTTACAATACAGGCCTTTAGTGCTTTACACCTAATAAACAAATTCTTCAACAATAATACAGATTATTAATCTAAATGTGGCAAAACTACAGTTGGTGTATTACAGTATAAAGAAATTCAACTAATGTGCAGTCAAACTAAATGTGTGCGGATATCATATGTAGCAATAATCAGATGATCAGCGCAATCATGTGGTTTTGATCAACTAAGTCTCCAATTAAGTAAACACTCCTGTTTCTTTCACAATCTGAAGAATGGAGATGTCATGAGACTTTTTAAGTTACTGATGCACACACAAGCAAATGGCGATGGGACTTAGTTAAATGACCGATGCCAGAAGTGCCCCCGCGGCGTTTTTCGCTGATAAGTAATCACAGGGTCCTCTGTCTTACCACATGTGACCCAACAGGAGCGCCTCTCTGGCCGGAGATCCCGTGGTGTCCCCTCTTCAGGACACCTCACAAACACAGACAACCTTGTGTGATGAACCACACTGGTCATTGTAACCAGACTTAAAACTCATCAATTCAAAGAATACGCACACACATATCATTGCCCGGGAGGGGGGTGAGCAAAAGTTCACCACATCTTCACCAACGAATGACCCAGCCACGTTCACAGTACACACACACACACACACACACACACAAGGACTTTTTCTCCAATCTCCTCAATTGAGAGACTTGTACTATGATATATTCGATATGTTTTTATGTTTGCCCATGTTCCACTGGGGTTAGATGTGATCGTATTATAATTCTAAATGAACAGAGGTGCTTTTAGATGCATTTTTAATGTAACTGTGTTTTCCTATAATGTTTGTATGTCGTTCTTCACACCTTTAGAATCCTCTTGATCTGACCAAACCATATATATATGGGTGCAAACCGTAAAATGTATGTTACTATGTTTTATCATATCTGGAGTAAAATTGAACGCATTTTTACATCACGGTCATGAAACATGCAAAGTCGATCTCGAGGGAACAAAGGAACACTTATCCGCACACTTTCCTCCCAGCTGATTGGTGCATTCACGCCAGAGGAGGCGTAAACAGAAGTGTCTTTAAAGAAGACCACCAAGCACCTCATCTTTAGTTTGGTTTTGTTTGGGGATCTTTGATGAGTAGTGAGGAGTAAGGAGGGGGGAGAAAGAACTGCATCTTTGGGAGAACTCCCTTCTTCGAGGGAACTTCGACTTTTGACTGGACTCTTCCCTCTCCTTCGATCCGATGTAACCATCATACTCGTGATCCCCGCCCTGGGGGATCTTTCCTCTTCTTTTCTTTTGTTTAAGTTTGTTTTTCCTTTGTTCATTTCACCAGAAATGAACTTAGTCTGAATTATTTATTTGGTCATTTACGTCAAAGACCTTTAAGCCTTCTTTGAAACTGCGCGCTCCAGACCGCAGCAAACCACGTGACGCTCCAACGGAACACACAAAGACCAGCCGCTCACACACGCCGCAGGGCTCAGACACATGAGAACTATATGCAAGTATATTTGAGTTACCAAGATTTTAGAGCATTAAGACTGTTTTTCCGTGTTGTCTCTTAAAGGTTTAAATGTCCAGGTGAATTTTGCCAAGCTGTGATCCTACGGATCTCTCTCTCTCTTCCCAACTCTCTCTCCCTCTCATTTTTATCTTTCTCTCTCATCCTATTTTAATTCGTGTTTGTAATGTTTTTCGTTTTGTTTGTTTCGGGTGTATATACATATATTCTGTGTGAATTGTAGTTCGATGTATTATTAGTCCAACTATTAAAACCATTATATTCTTGATTGCCTTCTGTCTAAAATGCTCATTTTACAGAGTCAATGAAATTTCGATCATAGATACAAAGCTTTTATTATTGACTACGTTGCGTAGTCTAATTTTATAAACACAGGAAAATTAATGTTCACGGCCAGAAAATTGATATTTCTTGGAGTTTATAAGAAGGGATAACTTTGTTGAGAAGTTGATAAGTTAATCTTACGGCCGTTTGCTGGACAAACAGTTCGATAGCTAAATTAACTCCATTAAAGGTTATCTCATATAATCGATCTGAAAATGGACCATTGACATATGAATGAGGAATTATAATTCGTTGTGATTGATCATTCGTGTGTACAATCAATCTATTTTCAACTTCGATAATTTAACTGTAATATGCAATATATTAATCATATTCATGATTAATTATTAAAATTCCCTATATATAATTTGAGCTAATTTACTGTAAAACTAAATGTTGTTACACATATATTACAGTGGCTCGGAACACTGCTTATCCAACTGGAATTTAGAGGCAAACACTGTTTTGTAATAGTTATAATGTCATACTATTTACCATTAGGTTTGGCTACTTGTCCATTTGAGGGTCCAGCTTTAGCTCCATATCCTTTGACGCAGATTCAACACACATAAGATTCAAATGATATGGAAAAATAAGACAAAAGAAAAAATAAAAGCACAAAATACGCATTACACACACAAAAATAGTTTACCTGGTTTAGGTCCCTTGGTTCCACCATTGGGATACCCCATATTTTGAAGAGAAGAGCCTAATTAAAGAAAAGTACTTTAAACAAGTGTAATATCCTCAGTTCTTATCAGAATTCAGTATTTTCCACACTGTAATAATTGCACTAGAGCTGGTGAAATCCAGTGTATTACCTGTATTAGGTTGGTTAGCTGCACCTCCATTAGGATATCCTCCATATCCTGAAGAAAAACAATCCCAAATCAGTTTAGAGGTTCTCCAGTTACCTCAGTTTACAATACAGGTCTTTAGTGCTTTATTACCTAATAAACAACTTCTCAACCAATAATACCGATTATTAATCTAAACAGTTCTAAACTACAGTTAGTATATTATAAAGAAATTCAATTTATGTGCACTCAAACTAAAGGTGTCTAGATATAACATTTTACAGTGGCTTTGAACACAGCTTATCCAACTGTAATTTAGAGGCAAAAACTGTTTTATAATAGTAATAATCACATGCTTTTTACCATTAGGCTTGGCTCCTTGTCCATTTGAGGGTCCAGCTTTAGCACCATATCCTTTGAAGCAGACCCAAAACACATAAGATGCAAATTATATGAAAAAATCAGACAAAGAAATAAAAATAAAAAAACAACACGCATTACATAAACAAAAATAATTTACCTAGTTTAGGTCCCTTGGTTCCACCATTGGGATACCCCATATTTTGAAGAGAAGAGCCTAATTAAAGAAAAGTACTTTAAACAAGTGTAATATCCTCAGTTCTTATCAGAATTCAGTATTTTCCACACTGTAATAATTGCACTAGAGCTGGGGACATCCAGTGTATTACCTGTATTAGGTTGGTTAGCTGCACCTCCATTAGGATATCCTCCATATCCTGAAGAAAACCAATCCCAAATCAGTTCAGAGTTACCTCAGTTTACAATACAGACCTTTAGTGCTTTATTACCTATTAAACAACTCCTCCACCAGCAATATACATTATTGATATAGGTAACACTTTACAATAGGTCTTGTTTGTTAACATTAGCAGTAGATTAACAGCATTTATAAACCTTTGTTAAATGTTAGTCATTAAAAATGTTCATGTTGTTTCACAGTGCATTAACTAATGTTAACATATCCAACTTTTGATCTTACAATTGTATTAGTGAATGCTGAAATTAACTAAGTATTTTTCATTGTTTGTTCATGTTAATATTGTGAAACCTTATTGTAAAGTGTTACCTTAATCTAAATGTGCACAACGTTTACCTGGTTTAGGTCCCTTGGCTCCACCATTGGGATACCCTGTACATTGAAGAGAAGAGCCTAATTAGTGAAAAATACTTTAAGACTTGTTTGATAATATCCTGAGTTCTTATCAGAATTTAGTACTCTCCACACTGTAATAATAACACTGTATAATCCAATTTATTTAAACATCCAATATAATCACCTGTATTAGGTTGGTTAGCTGCACCCCCATTAGTGTATCCTCCATATCCTGAACAAAACCAATCCCAAATCAGTTTAGAGGTTCTGCAGTTACCTCAATTACAAACACATTATATGTATAGTTGATTACAGAAAAGGAAGTTGATTAAAAAAAAAATTCTATGTACCTTGTTTGCTTTGTGTTTGCCCCCCGCCACCATTGGTGTATCCTGCAGAAAGTGAGGAGAAAATTAATTATATACTCAAACCAGGGCTCTGTTATACTAACACTTGATGGTTGCTCTGTAAAGTCTAGTCGTCGGTTAGGAACCTGGGTGTGCTCTTTGATACCAATCTTTCATTTGAAAGTCACGTGTCTAGTATCTGTAAAACTGCATTTTTTCATCTTAAAAATATATCTAAATTACGCCATATGCTCTCATTGACAAATGCGGAACAATTAGTTAATGCGTTCATGACGTCAAGGCTAGATTATTGTAATGCTCTACTGGGTGGTTGCCCTGCACGCTTAATAAACAAACTACAGCTAGTTCAAAACACAGCAGCTCGAGTTCTTACCAGAACCAGTTAGTATGACCATAGCGCTTTTAACAATGTAGATTGTTTCAAAGCAGCTTTACATAGATAAACATATAGTTTAAGGTAACAGAGTTTGTTTTGGCTTTATAGCGGTTCTTAAATAATGTTATTTTTCCAGCTAAAGTTAGTTTTGATTGATTTACTTACGTCGAAATTATCATTTGTTATTAAATTAGGGGCCGCTAAGACGACGCCGTTCTCTCTAAACAGACTTTAAACGCGAACCTGTGATAAACTCTGATGGCGTTCACATGCGCATTAAGAATTTATTCTATAGTTATGTGTGTTTGAATATATGTGCAACTTGACTGACTTGCCGCCTTCATACCACACTTGAGATTATATTTCATAAAACAGACCTTAATATACCATATCTCTAATCATGATAATCATCTCAATGCATTATTATCATTACTATTATTTATTAATAATATAGTTTAAGAAAGAAAGAAAAGGAGGAGAAAGGAAGAAAGGAGCAGAGGCCCCTCAAAAAAAAAAACCTCAAATCTAGATTACACCAGTGTTTTTCTTGACTGACTTCGATAACATTTTCATTTCAACACTGGCAATAGTATAATATATATATATATATATATATATATATATATCAAATGGACATCCATGACAAGATGTCTTTAAAAAATACTACATACAAAAATTTTACCTCCAGGATTTGAGTTTTGTCCCTTAACAGCAGCAGATCCAGTGCCATAACCTAGAAAACAGTTATCAAAACATTCATAATGCAAACATAGTGGAAATACTAATGTGGTTAAAGGATTGTTGCTAGAGTGTTACCAGACTGTTTTACATTTCTACATTTCTTTAGCAATATCAAATGATAATTTACTCCCAATTTGTCAAGATTCTGCATTGAAAATAAATGTGCTAAATCTTTAGATTTCATTTCAAGCTGACTGATGGTGTTTGAAAGAGAAAAAAAGATTCTTCTGATACTGCCTAATAGAGGTAATGTAAAAATAATATGCTATTCACACACACGCACCCAAGCACCCCATACGATCTTACAACCATCCCTGTGATCAATAGATTTAACTTCTACTTGTGAAAAAAAAAAACATTTTAACATATTAACATGGTAGAACTATTTGGTTGGTATGTACAAATGTACTTCACAATATTGGTGGTGTAGCTTATTTGGTTCTTGATATTTACCCCAAAACTGACCATACATTCTTCAGAAATATATCATTCGTGTTCCACAGAAGAAAGCAAGTAAAACATAAGATGATACAGGGTGACCTATATCTTTAAGAGAATATTAAGATAAGACTTACCAAGACCAGCTCCTTTTTGGGGATGAGTGCCCATTAAATTGCTGTAGCCTTCAGACAATATTAAACAGACTTTTTAATTAAAGTAAACGCCCAATGACAACAGTTTTATATGCTGAAACAAAACACAATGGTGTTTGTACACATTCTTAATGGGTACATCTGCACAATCTGGATGCACAAATCTAACACATTGACTCTTGAAATTAAACTCACCCCCATAAGACGGTGCTCTGTAGCCGTTCCCATTCCCATTTCCTTTAACAATAAATGACAGGAATGTATAGTGCAATTAGAGAGTTCCTCTCTCTCTCTCTCTCTCTCTCACACACACACACACACACACACACACACACACACACACACACACACACACACACACACACACACACACACACACACACACACACACACACAGCTGTGTTTTTGTGATTTGTGAGGACATTCCATAGGCGTAATGGTTTTTATACTGGACAAACTGTATATTCTATCCCCTTACACTGCCCCCATCCTTAAACCTACCCATCACAGGAGACATTCTGTATTTTTACATTTTTAATAAAACACTGCTAAGTATGTTTTTAAAGCCATTTGAAATATGAGGACTCAGGAAATGTCCTCATAAATCACGTTCAAGTTGTAATACCAGTGTAATACCCATGTCATTTTACACATTTGTGTCCTCACAAATCACAAAAACAAGAGCACACACACACACACACACACACACACACACACACACACACACACACACACACACACACACACACACACACACACGCCTGATCCAACTTATAACAATCGAAAAATATATGTTAAAAAAAGGAAAACCTGATTATGCACTTATGCTACAGTACAAGCAAAAAAAAGCTCATACGATATGGGGGATGCCCTCCATATCCAGGCTTATTTTGTGCACTTCCATAAGAACCTGAATGACATCAGACAGGTGTATGATGATTTATTCAAATTTTGGAACTGATTCACTTCATTATATTATGTATTACTGCATTTCATAGTTTGGGCTTACCTGTACCTTTGTTTACAGGATAACCTGATAATAAAACGAAAACATTTAAACAAAAATTCACCCACCCACCCATCCACACATCCATCCACCCATCCACCCACCCATCCATCCATCCATCCATCCATCCCTCCACCCATCCATCCATCCCAGAGAATCCAAGCTAATCAACGAAATAAATGTCCAAATGTACATATCAAGAGACAGAAAGATCCTTGTTAAAGAAGTTTCCTTGATATATGTAAATAAAATGTAAATAAATGTTTATAAAACAGTAAACAAAACTTCTGTACATGCACGCTAATAGATATGCTAAATATAAAATATTTCAGAAAGCTAAATAAAATAAAACCTTAACTGATTTATCGCATCACATTTTATTTATTCACAAAAGATCAAACACCAAGTATATTAGTATAAATTCTGTTCTTGCTTACCATTTCCTTTCATATTTGCGGAGTTGCTATTTGGACCCACACCATAACCTGAAAATACAGATTTATTGGGTTATCGCATTTTTCTAAGTTGAATATTTGCAGTATCAGAAAATCATGTTAAAAATTGCATGATAATTTCACAGACTTTGATTACTGAAATACTGAAACTGTTGTTTACTGTACATCAGCATAGAAAGATTGATATTACCTCCTGGTGACTTTTGTACTGCACCGCCATTTGGATTTTGAGGTTGGTACCCTTAAATAATAACAAAACGTTTTTTTAAAGGAGGTTATCCTCTGACATGACAATGTACTGCACAATATTTAATTGAACTTAAAGTATCACAAAAATCAATTAAAAAATTAAATAAAAAAATGAAATGTCAACAAACAAATATAGCTGAAATTTATGGATGCTCTATTATTCTGTTCAATACAGCATTGCTATAAAACTAAAGTATATCGATAAATAGCTTTATATTATATTTTTGTCATACTGTTTCCATGAACTATTTTCACAGGTAACGTGAACTTATATAACTGCTGCATCTTACAGTATGTTGTCTAAATATCTTAGACACATGGGGAACAGGCAGTTCCTGGAGACAGAAGGGGCAAGAGAATAAGTTGAGCAATTCTGTGCAAGTAATAAAATGATATTCTCACAGGGAGACGTCAGATTCAGGCATTGCAGGGTAAACTCACTCACTTTATTTTGATGTTAAGAAGCCCTTGGCAAGAAAATGATGTTTCACAAAATACTATGAAGTTTTAGGAATTGAAATACACAACAGATCTTGGATGTTTAATTATGCGGGCAAATTCTGATAAAAAAAAAAAAGTAGAATAAAAAAAAGAGTTTATTGAAAAATCTTGTATGATAAGTACATACAAATAATAATAAATACATAAACGATTTGCATTAAAAAAAAAAAAATCACCAAAGGTTAATTTAACCATGTGTTTCTTAAAGTGCAGAGGATCAAAAGTATATATATATATATATATATATATATATATATATATATATATATATATATATATATATATAACACAGTGTTTCTGTTACTGTCCAAAGCACATGAGTATGAGGCACATGATTGGGTGTTTGTTGCTAAGCATCTAGCAACAAAACTAATCAGATTATTAACAGAATATTCGATTGCAAAATAGCCATTGAGACAATCATATTACCAGCAGGATTTACAGGTCACACATAAAGTAATGATATGTTGCAGGTTATTTTACTGAATTATTAACTCTTATGAATTTCTTAACCAAATTTAAACAACATAAGGATCGTTGTTATCGATCAAACCCTTGAGAGCAGGACAAAGGTTTTCCAGGACCTGATATGGATTCATATCCAGTGATTTTTTTTAAATTTTTAAATTTTATTTTTTATATGGGGGGAACCTTTGTCATGGGGTTTTTGTTTTCATCGTTATTACTTTGCCCTGCTGATGGTCATAAGTATAAAAATAATGTGACTGAAATCATGTAGCCTACAGTAATAATATATAATATATAATAATTGCGTCTTCTTATTTTTTCTCTTATCAGATATGCACATTAGGGTTTCATGTAACATATTACGCATCCTCTATATTTTAGTAATAACCTCAGCTTGTGGAAAACTATTCATGTCCTTTTTTTCTCCACTTGCCAGTAAAGGTTAAAAATATATATTTTATTAGTTTGGTATATTAACATTATTTCAGTTAATCAAATATTATGTTTTTAAGTTAATTTAGTCAATTTAGGTTAATCTAAAAAACTTAAAACGGTGCTACCGTATTTTTTACAGTAAAGATCTGGCAACCACAGCTGCTTTTTTCTCTTTTTTTGTGGGTGACACACTCTTAAATATATTTTACTTCTACAAATCTTTATGAAATGCTTGAGAAACACTGTAACCGTTTATGATGCTGGTTACCACCAGCACTTACAAAATAGCAATCCAGAAGAAAAAACACTTTTTTTTTAAACTTACTGCTACCATCAAAAATCATCCATACTGTGTCCATACATGCCTTAAGCTACAACATTCAATGTGAAATGCCTTTCTCTGGTCATTTCTAGATAAATAGGAAATATTTTGGTAACATCTCAGAAACCTTTACTTATTAGTTCTACACCAAGAACATAAGACCACCTTATTTTTCCTCAATAACTTAAGGGAAAAACTCCTGTAATTCTGTAACAGACACTCAAAGCAAAACAACAATCAAATCCACACAGATTTTAAGTACTTATGAGCATTGTTTTCTCATCAGCATTCTTACCTGTGCCACCCTGCAGTGTTAATTTAGTCATCCAGAGCAATAACATCATCCTTAGAAGTGTCCATTTCAACATTGTGGATATATCTACAGGGGGAAAAACGAGGACAACAGAAAGAGACAGAAAACTTAACCCAAAGCATACAGGGAACAGCTCATAGACAGAAGACACGCAAGTTCTCCACTGAGCTTTTAAACGGTTTTGTCCGCAGTGGCACCTCCTCTATAGGGGTCATCCAAAAAAGAGACTTCTGAGGCCACATAAAACTTTATTGTCCTCACATGTGCTAAATACGTACAGGGTTGATACTAAATGACACATGTGGCATTCTATTCCTTCTCGCATTATATACATCACATTATCTACAAATAAATCAATTCATGTCCGATTAATTTTTAAAAAAATAAGTTAGTGCATGTGTATTATGCAGGTTCAGCAGTTCATTATCACGAAGTTGCACTTAACTTTCCTTATTTGACTTACCTCTTATTTGATTTTTCTCTAACACATTGGTTTATAATTCTCTGATATCAATTGTTAATTTTGGTAACACTTTATCTTAGTGTCCTTTTATGTTACATGTACTTACTGTAGTTATTATGCATGATAACATTCAACCAACCCTAAACCGAATTACATGTTGTTAATATTACTCAGTACTTGAATGTATAGTAACACTATAACAAGGACAACTTAAAATAAAGTGTAACCTTAATTGTAAATTGCAATGTTTTTATAAAACCAATGTGGTCACCAGATAATGTTTCTATGTGAATGTTAAAGAGAGCATAAATACATCCTTCCAAACAGCAGTTCAGTGTATGCTCTTCAAATAAACCATTATATCTGCACTAGCTAGTGAAAAGGCCTATGTCTGGCACAGAGTTTGAAGAGACTCCGTTTATAGGTTTGACTTGCAGACGTATAATAAAACCAGCTGACAGTCAGACACTATGTAAACTATGAGTCTTGTCACTCAAACGCTAATACATTTGAATACACAGGGTTCCAAGTCAATAACATTACAAAATACCAGCAATAGTTGCTCTATTTCGATGCAGGTAAACTGAATGTCTGTAGCCTTTCCAACAATAATAATAAAAAAAATAATAAAATAAAATAAAGACAATGCATAAGATAATGTGCGTTTCGGTAACACTTTACAGTAAGATCTCGTTTGTTAATGCATTAGCTCTAACATGAACTAACAATGAGCATATATATTGTATTTAAAGCATTTATTAATCTTTGTAAAGGTGAGTAAAATATAGTTGTTCATAGTTGGTTCATTTTAGTCCACAGTCCTTTAGCAAATTAAACTTTTGATTTTAATTATAGGACTATTAGTAATAGTTGATATGAATATAAGATTGATAAATACTGCCGAAGTATTCTTCATTTTCATGTTAACTGATTTAGTCAATTGTTAACAAATTAAACCTTATTGTAAAGTGTAATATGAACTATATGGTAGCCTATCATGTTTTTAGTTTTTACACAATTTTCTATTACCTTGTAATTTTAACCTCTCACTAAGGCTAATAAATCATTGTATATCTCAATATTTATATATTTGCAGTGAAATAACTCAAAAAGTTTATTTTATTTTGATATGAACTGTAAATTTATATGAACCATTTGTGAGGCCAGAAGTGTGTTGATCTTTGTGAAATAGGGTAGACCTCTATCCAATGACATTTTTAATTATATCAAAGTTTTTAAATTAATTAAATCACAATTAAGGTGACAACATCAAACTTGAAAAGACTAAATATAAATATAGTATAGTAAATATATATAAATACTATATATAAATATAGTATAGTAAATACTATATATAAATAACAAAACAGAACAATCTTTTTGGAATCTGTTCTTTTACAAGAGACATTTGAACAAACCAATTCACCAGAGCTACGGGGTATAATTCGAACTTTCCGATGAGAGAAACAAGACAGTTTAAGACTTTTTTATTCTAGTGATTCACTAGAATGAATCAGCTTTGATTGGGTGGACAAGTGCCACCCTGGAGCTTATGTGGCTAACAACCTAAATATTTCAGTAAGTGTGTTCACTGAGATTACTAAAAATGAGTTTATTTTCCACATTGCATACATGGCACATTGCATGCTCCTTTTCTGAAAACAGCCTGAGACAACCCCCTTTCAATATAGAGAGAGCTCATGAGAAAGTAAAACAATGTGGGTACAGCAAAAGAAAAAAAAAACTTGAGTGTCTCACTTTAGGCTGACATTTCACACACAGGACCAAAATCCTCATATCAAGAGGTGAAGAAGAGTTGAAAGCTTGACCTTTAACCCCCGAACCTACTCTTTTCCGATACACTTTTACACGTACACTGATATGTCGAATTACATCACCCTGACTCACCCTAAAACACACAAAGGAGTTCTCTGTGTTAGTTAGAATGAAGATGTGACCGATCTGAAAACTCAGTGCAGTAAAAACAAGCAAACAGGCTGAAAGTAAAACACTTTTGTATGATTCACTTTTAATTCACTTTAATTAGCTGGATAAAGAGTTAAACCAGTATATAAAAATATAAATTAGGAAAAGTAAAATTGCAAAAAAAAAAAAAACCTGAAAGAAATTGCAATGATTCTTTCCCATTTAAAACTCCCCATCATCCTGTTTGAGTTAGCCAGATAATTGTAGTTAGGTTTTTATATATATATATATATATATATATATATATGTATAATTATTTAATACAAATTCTAATTAATTTGGTTATTCAGTTATTCTAAGATATCTTTGCTAATTGCATTAATAACTAGTTGAGTGAAATCATTGTTATTAAATTGAAAATGCCTCCGCTACTCATATCTTCATCCTGACTTTTCCAAGCTTCAATCTGAAACAGGAACATTCGAAGAAACACCACACTATAATTATACCATGCTACAATTACATAGACTATATCTTCGGAAACTATGCAAAGCCACTCAGAATAATTTAACATAACAGAATTCTTGATCCTGAAGGTGCATTTAAGTCATTGAATAGATTCAGTAATTTGGTGCAAATTGAAAGTTTTACATATTAAGAAATAGTGTGCTTTTGTGAAGTGTGTACATTCATGTGAGAAAGACTGTAAAACACTTTTTAATAGAAACTTGAATAATTGAATATGGCAAAATACATTTGAGAGGTCACTCCTAAGCTGTGGTTTCTCACTAACCAGAAAGCGTTATGCTCTGACTCATATATCTGTAGATAAGCAATGCCGTTTATGTAGTGTTGCACTGTTTGGTGATGCAAAGAGCGAACATTAAATGGAACACACATTAATTGTTCATGTTCGCTGATCAATATTTATAAGTGAATAAAAGTGTTAATTCAATCTATTCATCATATAAAGTGATTGTGTCTCTTCAGAAAATCTGGACTTAATCACTCCATTTATATGGATTAGTTTTACAATCTCTTTCTGAACTTTTAAAAGCGTTTGTGTCAGTTGCGTAGCTGTCGATGGAGGGACACAAATCTAAAGGATACAGTCCAAAAATGATCATCTGTTGATTGTCACAAATCAAATTCAATTACTTTTACAAATTTTTATTTATTTATTTTTTTAATTTGCATGTGCTCTGCAACAGTGGAAAAAAATACATATGACTTTAGGTCGAACAATTACAAAAATAAAACAAAATGAAACCATACCGCAAACATTTTTTCACATAAGCGTACATAATTCTGAAATTAACATTAAGGCATCCAAATTAACACCCAAAACCTCTTTGAAAGACATAGTTGGTTTCATAACAAAAGATGTTTTTAGAATCACAAATTAAACCCAACACCTTTAGTGCAACTGTACAATCTTACATCAACCCCAACAGCTTGCTCTGAAGACCACAGTTAACATGATCAGCCTTATCTGACACGACACGCTTCGTGAGGCTTTATACGGTCATGATTTATGACTGAATATCAGCCACTTTTTCATAAATCATACTGATAAATCTTGTAAAAAAAATAAAAAAGTGCTAATTGCTAATCAGTGCAAAGCTGACCATGATAGGACTAATGGAATACACTTAAAGTAGACAGTTTAAGAAATAGGAGAAAAGGAATTGAGGTTGACAGGAATACAGATAAATCACTGATGAATGTGGTCTGTCACAAAATCCAGTTCATTTCATGTTTGGCGTCGTCCTGTTCCAGGCCAATGTAGAGGGAGGTCATAGGGTCAGTGCTCATTTATGATGCTACAGCCAGATATCCTGTAGCTGATCTGCAGTCAGAGAAAACACACACACAAAACCACAACTTAATCTTACAATAAAAAGCTCAAGGGCCAGATTTACAGACCGCGATCTCTTAAAAGCGCAGATGGGAGTGAAAAAGTTCTGCGGGTCGTCGGCACTAAGTGTAGGGTCACAAACAAGCAAAGCCGGTGATAATCAGGTCCCGGTAATCTACTAACACAGGCGCAGGAAATTAAAAATGTAATGTGGCTTGGCAAACAATGCTCAAATGTCTTCCTCTGGCATTTCAAATAAATGAACACAAGTGGAGAAAATTATTTTCGTTCTATCACGCGCTCTCCGTTCTCTGCACAGCCTTGTCAAGTGCAAAACTCAGTTCCTGAAGATTTTAGAGTTAAGTTCCACCCTGCTGCAACACATACCTGCAGTTGTCCAAAGATCCCGAAGGACTCGATTAGCGGGATCAGATGCGTTTAATTAGTATTGAGGCTAAACTCTGCAGGGCTGCAGTGTGTAAAGACATGCTTTTTGGGTGTTAAATAATGGCGCAAGTACAGTAAGTTGAGTGCCACAAACCTTAGTAAATCAGGATTCATTTAACCATTGGCTATTTGCGATACATGCTAATTACATTATGTAAAAGAAGCAGCATTTTCTTTGCAACAAGTGTAAATAGTTAGATACTATATGCACCTCAGTATTTTAGTTTTTAGCCTACATTATAAAACAGCATGTAACAGTATTGAGTGCAAACTATATTAAATAAATTCCACCTTACAGGACAATAGGGCCCTCCCTACACCTACCCAATAAACACTTATTAAATAACCGGTAGGCAATTTAATTCCACTTTTCACATTTTTTCTTCATTTTTATCTGAGATGCGATGGGAAAAGGGAGCAGAACGAGTTTGGAAAAATGCAGATTCCAACTCTGGTTCGAACTCACGTCAGAAGTATCTGCTAGACGCCTTACTCCCCTACACCACTGCAGCTGATAAATTACAGGTTTTTTTTTGTATTTTTGTCTAGCCCAACCAAACATTGTTGGATGGAGTCAGTGTAAATAGTTTCTACCAACAGGGTGGGCTATTTGCACTCGGTGGAACGCAAGCCTACAACAGTCATGACTTAAATTTTGCACATTAATAATAAGTTACTAATCAGATACAATATGGTTTTACAAAAAAAAAAAAAGATTTAACCATGATATTCCTACATATCAAATCTTACAAGAACTACATGGCAGTGTGATGCAAGAAAGATACATTTTTAATACATTTATTTATTAGAGACATTTTATTTGAATATCATAATGAAATTTATAAGAACACATGGAAAATACCAGTATGAACTCCAATGGATTTAATGAAATAAAACGTATGACTAGTCAAATTTATATATATATATATATGGAACCAACACATTATTTTTCTAACAAAACATCAATGTTACTCTAAAGGTTTATGCAAGTAAAATTTTATATATTTGGTTAAACATTTCACTTTCAGATGAAAAAAGATAAACGGCCTGAATATCCTGTTCATGCTGCAATGGTTCATCCATAGGAGGCAGCAGAGTAAAATGTGGACCTTTTTAAAATGTATGAATCTATGAACTTTTGACCTACAAATAAATCAGCATAATTTCATGTGTAAAGCCACAGAGCACTTCAGGGGCAAAAAGGACCCAAAAGGTGCAACGGACACATATTTAATACGATGGTTAATGCTCTCCTCCCATAAATCTCAAAGGGAAGCTCCTACAAATGAATAACGCAATATGATCAGCCGCAAAATAGCGGTCCACGCCTTTTCATTGGCAAATTTTTCACCACATGCCTTAAAAAAAAGCCTTTACTAATGCTAAAAGAGGGCTTGCGCTGTCACAAGCTATAAGTAAATCCATAGCCCCAAGTGTAATTTTCATGTGCAGATAAAACTACAAGCAAGCTATGGATAGGTTGACGTACTGAAAATGTCTAAACATTGTGACTGAAGATCTCAGTTCATCCAGAGCACAAAAGGGCAGATGAAAAGGATTCAAAGTCTCATCCTTCTCATTAGGAGAAACTATAAAACGCAGGGACAGCAATCTGATTACTGTGCAATTTAATTTTTAAAGGAATATTTCACCCAATAATCATCATATATGCACCCTCATGTCACAGCAAACCTGTATACATTTTTTTTTTTTTGGTCAATGTTGTTTGTTTTGGAACCTGGTGCATTTTCTCCCATAGTTCAGTTCGTTGAGGCACATGTGAACAGGCTCGGATGCGCACAAAAATGAACGGTCCCAGACAACCTGAAAGAGGCGGTCTCAGGCCGACTAAAAAACAAACTGTGGTTACTTACCACAAGAGAACCGCTCCGATCAAGACAAACAAATCTGTATATATTCATAATAGGAAAGTTATGTGAAAAGCAGAGTCTAATTGTTTGGTGAACATAACCAAAGTCCCTTTAAGAAGTAATTTCACTCTCTTTGAATGGGAAAACATCAAATTCTCCAAAACGGTTCACCAAGCTTACGATTCAATTTCCAATTTGAAATCACCAATGAAATGACAACAACCATCTCATTAATTTTTGTTTCTAAACACTCAAATCATGACAGAAAACATATTTTTTATGTTTTCAGGCTGGATCAAGCTAATGCGCAGTGGAAGCGTGCGTCTGACGGTTTCTATAGGAACCGGAGCTTCTAACGGCAGCTGCAGTGACGCGATGACTTTACCAATTGGCGATTAGCTCTTATTTAGAAGGTGGGACTTATTCCGGAATATTGAGTGCTGCAATTTTCCCCATTCAAAACAACACGAGCGATGACTTAAGTTATGTCAAAGACTATAGAATAACACATCACAGTGGAGAACTAAAGAGCACCATCTTAAGTGTCATTGCAGAATTCCTAAACAGGAGGCACTGCAAGAATGTGGTCCCGACAAGGCCTTGATTCCTGCTTTAAAGGATATCAGTTACAGAATCCAGGCTTATACACATTCATATATATTTGTGTTTGCAATGACAGCTAGTCCACACAGAGCCAACAGTTCTTTACGTACGACTGCTATGAACGGAATCACGAAACAAACCGGTGAACCAATGAGAGGACAGTTTTACTTGCATGTGACTAGCATAAATTGCGGTATGCGTTTGTTACAAAGTTGAATTGTCTCTTGGTTCAGTTTGCTTTCACAAGGCAACATTTCAACTTATGTCCCCGTTTCACAACAAAGCAAATTATCTACAGGTCTGAAATGCTCTGAATCTGAATCCTTTGTCACATCACTAACACCACATATGCTGTAGTGAGTGAAATTCTTAAGAGCGTGCTCCAGACAGCGCAGAATACAATTAACATAGAAGACAATATACTCCATGCTCTAAGAGATATGCAAAGTGTGAAGTATTGAGACTCACTCCATGTTGTTCTTCAATTGGTGTATGGTCCGCTTGTCCAGATATCGACAGAAAAGCGTTAGCAGGTTGGAGGGCAGAAGTAATGGCTCAACAAGTGTTGTCTGGGATAGCTGCCGGGCCACATGGAATACGGTATCCGTCCTTGATGGTTGTTAGAAAAATTGGGTTTCAATTTTAAAAATCATTTACAACAGAATTAAATAAAATCTTGTAACAACTTTCCAGAGGAACAGACCAAATTTGTTGGCATTCACTGAAAACCTACTGTTTAACCAAAATATTTGAAATTTTGTTTGCATACAGCTGAAAGTGCAGCATAATAATAAAAAAAAAGACAAGACGACAAAATCTGAACAAAACATAATACACAAAATCATGAACATGATTCAAGATCTAGGGAAATCTATAGATTTGCAGTGACTCTTGCCTTAAATTTGGATCTGTTCCTCAAAGTTACTATGATTTCTATATATGATATTTGACAGCCTCTCATTACAATCCACTTTCATTGTATGGAAAAACAACAGTGTGAACATCTTCCATATATATATGTATGAGAGAGAAGGATAGAGACTATTGCAATTGTTTTAAGTAATTTAAGGGCAAGCACAAATGGTACCAGGTCTCAAAGTCTCCGATGCTGGGCTCCATGGGAAGGTCAGAAGATAAAAGCCTTTCTCCCTGCGAGAGCAGAGCATACAGCAGCGACAGACCAAACTGCAAAGCAACATTTAAGTTCATTTAAAACGTTTTTTTTTAATACACAGTTTGCGTTGTAAACCTGTTTTTAACCTGCATTCATTAAACCTAGACAGCAATGCCACTAAGAAGCCCTGAGAAAATGTAAAGCTGTTACACATGTTTTACCATAACCAAAGTTAGCAAATACTGTATAACTACACTGAAAAGTACACATTGAATAAAAACACCACTACGAAAAATTATATAATCGCCTAAAACCTGACCTTGTTTTGGCAGGCCAGTGTTAACCGTGTGTCTTTTGAGTCGGGCAGTGATGTGGTGAACTCTCTGAGAATTCGGATTAGCTGACTGAACGCAAGTCCATCAACCACAGCACGGAGCGATGGATACAAAACAGGCAGGGCCTGTGAAGAGGTTAGAGCTTGAATAAGTGATCAACATCAAGAGCTATACAGAAAACAAATTAATACACGCTCCAGACCTCATCTGGATCTCTGCTCATCAATACTGGGAGGTGTTTGGTCACCGCACTCAGGATATGTAGGGTTAGGTCATGTGACAGGAAGGGGAGGAGTCTGGCCAACATCCTCTTTCCTTTTGATACAAGTAGACACGAAAGAAATTCCTCTCCCGAGTCCCTGTAGGGAGGGCAATAACATATATCAAAATTATAGACTATAGAAGCAGGAGTTCAGAAACGTATACTGTACATTCACAACAGAAAATGAAAGGAGTTTCTTACAGTAGATTAGTGACCCGCAGCTCAGTGTAAAGCTGCTCCACCTTCCTCTTTATGTTCTGCATCAACCGCCTCTCCTCATCTTTGTCAGACACTGTTGCCTTCATTTTCTCTGCCTCTTCCACTTCTAACAAAACTATGTACAACTGTTAGAAAGCAAAGAGTTTAAACAGTCATACGAGGCTCAAAATTCAGGATCCACTAAAGTCACCCATACACTTGGCTGAGTACAAAGTCGCAATGAAACTAAAGCAGCAACAGATTGTCTTCTGCATTGTGAATAACATCTGAGATTAATGGATTAATGAAAAATAGGTAATGAAGTTGTTTAAATGCAGTTGTTGACTGAATATTGAGATGTGGTCATTCTACTCAAAAGTGAATGCAGAGGAATGCAAGATTGGAGAAGTCATGCGACACGTGTAATTTTTATCGGTTTTCACCTGAAGGACCAGTTATATCAATGATTATTAAACATTAAAGGTCAAAAAGAAAAAAGAAACATTTGTTATTCCAATGATGTGCAGCCCTTCAGCAGTGCAATCAGATACTGCAATCAGAATTTAGTATTTGTAAGAATCATTGGTTTAGTTTTTGTTTAGTCAAATCATGCTATTTAGTAGTAAAATATGTCCATATGCAACATACCAGTGGACACTTGTAGGTCTCAAAAAATAGGATCCAGAATTTAGAATAACACTGAGGTGCCAATTTTAAGGGTTATACACAGTTCAATCTATACCTTGAGTTAGGAATTAATCCTGGATAATCAGGCAGGTCTGTCAATAAGGGGGAACAACCTTTGGTCCAAGGCTGGACTCAAGGGGGACCCGCACAAGAGACAATGGGCTGTTTAACTAGTATAGATAGTGCATCATTGCAGCCGTAGTGCTGGAGTCATAGAGGCTTTTCTTGTTGGTTGCAGGCAGGAAGGCCTCATAGGTTACAGTAATGAAAGAACAGAGTGTGAATGGCAGAGATAGATAGAGTGTGACAGACAGATAGACACTGCAAAAATATGGAGAACATGTGAGGGATGGCGAGTCACTGTACTAACCAGACATGTGTCAACAACCATCCTAGTGTAAGAGTGCCAAAAATGTCCCAATCCAAAATGAAAACTTCAGAACTGGATTCAAATATTACAAAGTGGTTACCTTCTCAATGGTGCTCAACACATCCAACCTTTGCTGTCTAGTGTCTTTGTGCTCCTGCTCAAATAAGTACAGTTGTTTTTTTAAGTTTTTTTTTTTCAAAGCAGCCCCTCTTCCCCTCACCAAATTACTACAAATTATTTTTGCATCTTCAGTTCAAGACAGCAAATCTCACCTCATCATGTGTGTGCGCATGAACGGCATCAATTGCTCTTCTTGGAGAGAAACAGGTAGACACTGCAACCTGCCCGAGCGAACCTTCAAAGTGGACCACTGTAGTAATGCAAGAATAACTGCAAATCATTCATACTGCAATATTATAAAATAGGCATTACATCAGTTTATTGTGCCAGACCTGGGATGTACGAGAGAGTTTTGGTAACATAAGGGGTTGTGAGTTTAGGTGGTTCCTTCTTTAATCGGTCACCCAGGATCTCCTCTTCGGTAAGTTTGGCTTCCATCCTCTGATAGTACTCCTACAGAGATTAAAAATAACTAGACTTGACACCCGATCGCATTCATTAAGCAAGTCATTTTTAAAGCCAACGGGACAGTGTTGTGAGAAAGATGTCGAACAGTAGTTAATAGGGGTCAAAAAAAAAAGTGACAAGATTCTCCTAATGATTCGAATCCATTCATAAAGAAAAATCTATATTCTAAACGCGTTGTTAACATGTTAACGGAACAAAGAACAGTGCAACGCAGTTCCATATAAATATTTTAAACGATTAAAATAAATAAAATCACATTTTGATGCAAAAAACGTGCGCGTGCTCAAGCCGTGAGACGAATATGAAAGGCCAAGCAGTGATGGTGTCTGTCTCCACCGGGCTGGAGTCAAATAATAATGCAACACAATCTACGATTTAAACTTATCACTGTAAAAAATGATTGTGATTTTAACAGTAAAATACTGTAAAAATGCTACAGTGAAAAACTGTTAATTGGTTAACAGAACGTTTCCTTACCATATATGGTAAATAACTGTGATAAATTACATTAAATATACCATTAGATCTAAGTGTAAAATACCGTTAAATTTACAGTTTTTGAAAGTGAAAAACAACAACTCATTGTATAATTTACAGTGAAAAAACGTAAATTGACATTCCCACAATTCCCTGCATGACACTTCACATTTGATGTATTTTTGTTGAAATAACTATGTTTCTTCATAGTGTTCTTAGTTTTTTTTCTAATCACTTATGTACATTAGGCTTTTATGTTACATTTAATGTTGTTAAATTCATGTTTATTGCATTTTTAAACTTTCATGCGTTACCCTGATGGTGTTTAATGTTTGTGTGAATGACACTTTGCAGCTTCTATATATTAGTATAAACTTTCTTGTGAAAGAGCTGGTTGAGATGAGCTTTGATTGATCATGTGACTCATCACTGCTGTAATTGGTGGTTGTCAGTGAATTGCAATAGTACAAAACAATATTAATACTTCAATAAATCATTAAATTAACATTATATCAGATAATGAAATAAGGTTTCTTACTGTAAATTTTAAGTCAAGTCTATAAAACCTAATATGTTACTACCATATTTTATACGGTAAATTTCTGGCAACCACAGCTGCCGGTATTTTACCGTAAATTGAACAGATTTTTTTTTTTACAGTGTAATAACTCCACTAACAGTGGCTGATGTTCAATATACATACTGCTGCTCTCCTTCTAATCTTCTGAACTCTTCCCTCTCTTCAAGTAAGACATTTGCAAAGAAAGACCAACATTTTGTTGATCCTGGAATATTCTGCAAGAATATTCACACAAGTCCCTTAAACACAATTTAATAAACAGACATGGCAAAAACTGTATCAGGAAAAAAAAAAAGCATAAACAATATAACTAGTGTTACCAATATCCTAAAAAAGTTAAAAAGGCAGGAAATGTAATTACGAATAAAGAGTTCAATAAAATATTTAGATAAATGAAGTAAAACAAATATTGAAAAATTATTCAAAAACTTTGTTTAAAGGTGCAGTGTCTTTTTTAAGTGGTGAGGTTGCAAATTGCAACCAACAGAAGTTACAGTGGCCGAGATGTCGGAGACAGCAGAGAGAAAGCCAGTTAAGCAATGAGGTTTCTTAAAGATCAATTATGAAATTATATTTACTTAATATTCGCAATAACATTTTACTGACTAATTGTTACTTGTTCATCATTGTGTCAGTGTTTTATTCACTGACTTTAGCTAGTTTCTTTGCACAAAGAACAACAGTGACAAAACGCGCTCTGTAGTAGTTTGTCCGTTTAGGGATACAGTTGAAATAGCCATTTTGCGCCGACGTGTTTCAATGTAAGGGGACCCACAGTGCATGTACATAGAAATGGCTCATTCTAAGCTATTAAAATCATAATTTCATCATGTAAGGTCTTTAAACACCACTGAAAACATAGTTATGTATATGATATTGCATTTCTGTCAACAGATTCTCCTAAATATTACACAATGCACAATTCATATTACACCTATGAGTGTTTTAATATATCAATTGAGGGGGGGGGGGGGGGGGATATGTATATGTAGATGCACAATAAATAAAATTCAAACAAGTTAAGAATCAAATCTATGCCAAATCAAATTTCGATACAAAATCAAGAATCGATTTTTGATCGAATCGTGACCCCAGTAATTGATTTTAATCAAATAATGAGATTCCAAAATATTCCCACACCCAGTAGTTAAACCCAACAACTTCCTTGACCATTTTCTGGAGGGCTGAGAAGTTTAGGACTGATACAGACCTGGTAATAGTAGTCATCCAGATGTGGATTCTCACTCTGTAGCTGGATCATCTGCAGCCTGATTATCCATTCCTTCTCTTTATCGGTCATGATTTGACAATATGGGTCCCAGCTCACTGGCTTTCTGAGAATTATATTTCAATTCAGAAAAAGGAAAGACATTTTTTTCCAAAAGTCAATGTTCATTGCACTTACCTGTGAGGTCTCTGCTGTCGCTGACTCAAAAGCCGCTTGTGCTGGGGGTGGAACTGAACAACAGGACCTGGTGCTCTAAAAGTTGACAAAGAAAAATCATTTGTGGAAAGACCAAATATTAGCTAGTAAGTCAAAATGACAGAATCCTAGTTGAAAACTTCATGCAAAAATTTAATATAATAAAACATTTTATTTGTTGGGGCCTTTCAAGACACCCAAGGACACCTTACACAACAAAGTTAGACATAACATTAATACTAGCCCAACAATAACATTAGTAAAATCAAATTAATAAATAAAATCAAAATGTCCAAATTCTCTCATAAGGATTTTTACAGCCAATACCGTTTTTTTTTAATTGGCCGATACAAATTTAAGTTATCAGGACGCAAACGTTTTTAAATTGAACAAAATGTCATTACTTTCTTCCACTGTAGAAAAAAAAAAAAAAAAAAAAAAAAAAATCCCAGAAACGGTCGTTGCCAATTATGTTATTTGGAGCCAGAGTCTGTGCATTAGTGATCCTGAGGTGAAGCAGTGGTATCAAGATCACACACATACTACTGCAGATGTAAGCACAACTGTCAATCATAATATTACACCCCGTTTTTGTAGGCTCAAACTACTAACTAAAACCAAACACTTGCACTAGCCTCCAGAGTAACATTAGCAGAAACCATCTTCGGAAAAAAGTTATGATTTTTTTTTTTTAAAGTTTAGGCTCATGCCCCATTACTTAGACAGGGCGGGGTTTATAACCTATACTACAGCCAGCCACCAAGGAGCAATCAAAATGTTTTGGCTTTAATTTTCAGGGCCATGCAGCACACTTGGGACACAAAGGAATTGAGGAAATAGCCATTATAGGAATAAATATGTATTAAGCTTTGAGAAAAATAAGGGCATAGATATATTAAACCTTAATATTAGACTTGCTCTGTTTTCATGTGCATTTTTAAAATATATTTTTGGTACTTTTTGCGAAACAGTTCCAAGAGAAACATGAAGTGACACGAGAGGGATCAGGTAAGCACTACAAGCCAGGATACAAACTTGGGACACCTGAAGTGCACATATATATATAAAACTGACACATTGAACCACAATATGGAGATGGTATAATCTAGTTGGTATAAAAATGATACCAACTGTGCGTATGCACAGATTTGTACATGAATCATGGTTTGTTTTTGAAAACATTTGTATGTAGATTTCATCAAAACTTTCGTTTTAAATTTTATTCTAAATTTATGAAAAACATTTTTAGGAACAAACCACAAGCAACCCCCCCCCCCCAAAAAAAGGTGAGGTCTCCTACAACAGGATTACATGTATCAAAGGTTTAAAAATACATAATATAGCCTACATTGTACAAAGATTCTCAGATGACATGTTCAAAGATTCAATCTCTCTAAGCCCCTCCTTTCCAAGAGCCTACTCTGCTCTGATTGGTCAGACGGGCCAGTCTGTTGTAATTGGTCTACCGCTTACAGCATATCGAGAACAAAATACCCATTACCATAACTGAACTTCAGCTCCGGAGCCTTCCTCCGTCCACAGCGATTGTACACACTGTAAAGACAGTAACGATGGCATTGATTTTACCATATACATTTGAGTGAGAGTCCGAAGATGAAACATTGGAAGAACTAGTCATTTAACCCAAACCGCCATCGGACATCTTGAACAGGACGTTTCTCGGGGATATCCTACTCAGCATTAACAAGTCTATGTCCATCAACAAACCGGTGTGTATATTTCTAATTTATTGCGGTGCACATGTGGGAACCATATCATTAACTCTATCAATAACAGTAGATGAGTTAGCTGAGCACTTTTAATTATGTAACAGTTTGTAAAACAAATCTTGCTCCATCCTCTATCGTTACTCAAAGTAGTATGAACAACAGTCAATTGCATTAAATGGCCCCAATTTTGGGTAATAGTGGCCCACAGCTGCTTAGCAGAACTATTTCAGTAAGACCGTAATAGCACGAGTTAGCCGGAAACCTACACAATAAAGACAAAACTACGTATTTTAAACACTGTAGAAAATGTATACATATATAATTAATCATACGTATAAATTGTGAGAAGGAATGTGGTGCAAATAAAGTGGGTACTGTCTGGTAATGGATAAGGATTTTGTAAATCCCATTTAGAGTTGAGAAGCAATTGTCAAAAGGTTACCGGCACACTGCTGTTGCATCGCTGTGGTAAAATAACACTGACTCTTCACATCCTCATCCTTTGAAAGTTTAAAAAGAGAATTTGCTTCTGCAGAGCACAAAATGTACACAACACAAACCAGCTACAGTGTATGAGGGCGGGTCAAAGTACACGTTCACGGGCACCCAATGAAGACCATAGGCGACAATTAAGCAAATGTGTTACATTGTTACGCTTGCAAGTTACAGAAGAACAAGAATTACTGACGACTTGTTTCGGCAGTTCAGAATCAATTAATTTTTTTTAGACAATAACTTTATCGTGCACTTTAATCTTTAAAACTTTGCAGACCTTTTAGAGTCACAAACAGCTATATTATACTGCATGAAAGCTGAAAAAGCAAAATAGGGGCACTTAATATAAATAGACACTTTCTGTAGAGTAAAGAGTAAGAAAAGGGTACGGACGTGCATAAAGATGCAGATATGTAAAGCGGTGCGTACATAATGCACACTCATTTTGTGAATTAGGCAAAAAACAAACAATTGTAAGAAGTTCTCCTGTGCAAATAAATACGAAAAATCCACACAATTATTAGTGAATCAGACACATTCTTCTCAAATCCCAGTTGCACTAACACAATCAATCTTTCCATGATGTGATCAGTTACGAGACATCACACCTGATGTGACCTTTTTACAAGTTTGAATATATGGAAGTACATTCAGTTTGCTGCCTCACAATGTGATTGTATGAAATGGTCTATAACATATCGAAGTTGTATACGTCCCAGTCCCTTGTGATTATTAACTATTTGACAAATGCTTCATAAAAGGGTTTGGAAGAACATGAGGGTGCATATTTTTAATCTTCGATAAAGTATTCCTTTACAGAGTAGATGACCAACCTGAAGTCCTGCATGATGTTGGTAGATGGGCTGTATAATGGAGCAGGCCTGGGGGACTCTGTCCCGAACTGCAGGTGCATGAGTTTGGGCGTGTGGGGCATTGGGGTAGAGAGATGAGGACGGGAAGGTGACAGAAAACCTCCAGGCTAGAAAAATAAAAAATAAACTACAGATATGAGCTTCAGGAAAAAGGCAATTTTATTCAGGAACAGAAACGTAGTAATAGAATGAATAAGAGGATCACCTGGTTATATTGTTGCTGGGGTGAAAAGAGTCTTTGGGGTCGAAAGGGAGAGCAAGGCACCATGGGACTATTTTGTGCCTAAACGAAAATAAAACCCCCAGTAGATCCATTTCTGTACCTTTCACCCTTTATTAAAAACTCAATTCACACAACAGACTGCCTACTTGACTATTAGTGGTGTTTACCAAGCAAAGCATTAAGAGCAAATTTAAGGGTTTTGAACAAAATGGTAACCTAACTATTTTGAGTTTCCAAAAATAGAAATGGAATTTTTGTATTGTTATAATCCTTTAGTCAATTTAAAGTTTACTGTGAATCTTTTTTCTACCCAATATAAAAGTACAGTGCCCACAGAAAATTATCATTCCCATTTGAAATAGTTATATTTGTCTTACAAAAAAATAAAAATAAAAACCTTTCTAGCTTTATTTGCATATTTTGCAAACTACATGAAAGAAAAAGGAACGGTTCTGAAAAACACAAAAACTGAAAAACTAGAACAGGGTTAGAAAAGTCATCAGTCCCCTGGTTTAATACTTTGTGGAGCCACCTTTTCATCTTTTCCACCATTCATCTTTTTGGATATGTCTGTACTAGCTTTGCACCCCTAAACTGGGGAATATTTGCCCATTCTTCCTGGCAGAATTGCTCAAGTCCAGTCAAATTCCTTGGTGAGCGGAAATGGACTGCTTTCTTCGACTCCATCCACAGATTGCCTTTTCTTTCACTAGTATGATGTTGTAAGACAAAATCTGTAAATAAAGCTAGAAAATATTTTTTTGGAATGGGTTTTGATTTCAGGCTGTACAACAAATAGTGCAACTATTGGGGTATGATGATTTTCTATAGGCACTTTAAATGTCAGATGCATACACCTCTGGGACACTAAAAGGTTTGTGAACAACACTACACAAATTTGAATTGTAAAAATGGACATCTAATTTGAGCAGATAATCTGACTGCTAAATTAATCAAATAGGGGAATTGGTAACACTTCATTAAAAATCTTTTCATAGGAGTCAACTATAAAGTTAAGAGTCCTAATATAGTTCAACAGATCACAGTCCAATGAAATATGCTTCAACGTTAAATGACTCAGGCAAGAGGGGCATAAAGGAGGATCTTTTAGCAATATTCTAATAACCACCCAGAACATTCTAGTGTAGTGGCAGCTCATTCTGCACAGGGAAACACCACTCAAATATACCTTTACAGAATGTAAAACACAACCTCAATTAGTTCCCCATTTATATTAGAAACCCAACTACCTGATAATGACATCTCTGGTTGAAAGATCCAACGAAAGACTGTCCTCTCCTGCCCCGGCTAGTGGAAAAAGGCCGCATAGGAGAAAGATAGTTTGGAGAGACAGGTGGGACCCTGCCACGTGCTGATCGGTCAATCACTCCGACGATTGCCTGGTCCTAATTGGTGAGAAGATCAAAATGATCAACAGATGGTTGTGTTGTATAATTCCAAAAGACACATCTGAGATTTGCTTGATCACCTGATATATAGACGGTGGAGGTGGCCTGTTGGACTTTAAAGATGCTATCATCCACTGTGAAGTAGAAAAAAAAAAAAAAACACCTCAGGTCAAATAATAAAAAAAATAATATTGCAAAATATTGAAGACTACACACTGTATTTGAATTGAGGTCCTCCCAGTAGGAGCTGATGCTGCAATCCACAATGGCACTATCAAGACTCTAAAAACAAATCCAATTCAGAAAAAAAAGACCACAAGGTGTTGGTTAAGTTCACAGCTTCAAACCAGCATTTCTGAAAAAAAAAAAAAAAAAAAACAGATATATATATATAGAACAGGCAGGTAAACCTTCAAGCTTGGTCGACCCTCCACAGTCTTCACCACAGCTGGGTCATCAAACAGCTGCCCTCGACCTACTCTCCCTCGCTGAGACCGGCCTGTTGGAGTATGGGGCCAAATGCGGGGTCCCGGCCTGGGGGGTGAACGGGAACTGTAAGAAGGCGGCGGTCTGGGAGGGGGTGAAGGCGGTCTGGGAGGGGGTGAAGACCGTGTACTTGGGGAGCTATCGCTACACAGCAGAAGGAGATCTGTAGGGTCTACATCTGGATGTTCACCACTCACATCCTCATCTGGTAGTGATGTTTTAGAGAGTTTGAAGGAAGAAGAAGAAGAAAAAAAAAAAAAAACCACATGCTGCAGGGATAATGCTTAAAGTGATTACAATGCATCTAGCAATACAATATTCCCCTCCATCCCAGAAAAGAAGAGAAAAACAGCATGGGGACCTTTTCTGCTTTATACAGTTTTAAATGATTTTATAATATAATAATACCCAAGCCAAATGTTTCCACATTGTAGAGGTCAATC
Source organism: Meda fulgida (assembly GCA_030578275.1). Taxonomy (NCBI): domain Eukaryota; kingdom Metazoa; phylum Chordata; class Actinopteri; order Cypriniformes; family Leuciscidae; genus Meda; species Meda fulgida. Next base: position 23,628,786 of record CM060627.1, read on the forward strand.
TCCTCATCCTCTTCAGCCATTTCCAGCAACAGTCCACATTCATCATCCTCTTTGTCGCTCCACTGATCTCCATTCTCTGGCCAAATGGCATCAGAAACAGATTCCCCGGGTTTCTCCTGAGATAGACACAAAATTATGTATAATAAAACATTGCTAACTATCACCTTGTTAGCAATGTATAGCATACAAAGGAAATATGGTAACACAAAATGGAGTAGGCTAAGACTTTACTATAAGATTCCATTTGTTAACATGCAAAGCTCCAACACAGTAATTAATCTCAGTTCATGTTCATTTCAAGATGTAGTATGAAATTATTAAAATCATTTTTTTTATCTGTGTAATACTTAATTGACCTGAGCTAACATGAACTTACAATGATAACAAACCGTTGTGTTTGTATGAGCAATGCAACAAATATATTGCTCATTAGTTGTTGTCTGTAAAAGCATCAAATAACATTAACTAATGGGACCTTATTGTAAAGTGTTACAGATAATATTAGCTTCGTATGAATGAGTGCATTTATAATAGGTTATATGCAAGCCATTGGCTTTCATCCAAAATGTTCAACTAGTTCACAATGTTATTGCTTCATCTACTTACGGGATGTTCAGAATCACCCATTTAAATATTGTCAGTATTTCAATACTTTGTGAAATATTTCGTCACGCATCCACATTCGCTAAACGTCTACAACTGCCCATGATGTAACACGTGCTTATCAGTGTTTGTAAATTAACACACCTGCGCACCTGGAGGTCGCGCTCACGCCACGCCGACGTAACCACCATAGACATTAAAGGGGACACGTCACTCCCGCCAATAATCAAATACTGCCGCCAAACCGTCCCTCACAGTATTTGATCTGATCTAGGCCTACTGCACTCCATTTAATCACGGCTCTGAATGCTGTTAGAGTGATTTAAAAAAAAAATAAAAAAAATAAAAACTTTTATTTTAGGATGGTCTGCCTCAGGTATTATGCAGATGTCAAAATGACTGATATTTACTGTTCACAAAAGCCAAAAACATGAATTTCAGAGCTTCAGGGTACCCGTTAAAGAGTGCCAATGGGGAGGGGGAAGATTTTGTAACAAATTGCATTCTTGTGACAAACTATTTTAAAAAGCAACGTGGTGCATGTGACTGCAAGTCCGTTGTTAGGTAGCCTACCACACAAAACACATATTTATTCACATGCAATAACATGAATTAAATATTTTTTATTGGCTGGTAGGATTAGGATTATAAAATCGATTCTTGATAGCATTCTTAAAGCGCAAGACGAAAGAGAACACGTCTGGATGCGCGCTGTTTTCTGAGCTGCGCACTCATACAAAGCGCGCAGAGAGACGCCTCTCATATAGCCTAGTGCACGGACAAATACACATAGGATTATATCTCACAGTTATCCTTCTAGTTAATTTATAGCATCAACTAAACATGAATAAACATCAGAATAATTATTGTTTCAACCGCGGAAAGGCCTACATACCCTTTTCAAGTTCAAATATCCCCGAAAACCACAGCCGGCTTTGTTTTAAACGGTTGAGAAAGAAAAACAGGCCTATGTCCATTGAATCAGTACAATGACAGCCTATACTCGCTGCCACCATTAATGTTGATCAAAGTACAGAAGATAAAGAAAATCACTCACTGAACTTTTGTAACTTTAATTAGCTTAATATTTTATTTGGATGTTGTTCGGCGCTGCTCCAACTGCAACATGAGTCTGTGTATGCGACCTTGAGATGAGTTCCCTGTCAAACATCATTTATCCATATACTTTCGTAATTTTGTTAAACATTTTTTTCTGGATTTCTTGATCTTTATATCATTTTATTTTATTCGTATGCTATCCATTTTTATACACTTTTGTTCAGCAGACGAAAAAATGAAAATATCCTGTTCATTCAGAATAGCAGAATAGCCTATATCGCCCAGCCCTAGTGTATATCTAACTAAAGTGAAGTTTCATAACTTTATATATTTAGACTATTTAACTCATCTTTCCCTCGAGTCATTTTGATCCGAAACTAGTTTTTATTTATTTATTTATTTTATTTTATTGAGTGTTCATCAGAGAGGTCCAAGTCAAGACCCAAGGACTTTTCGCACTTGAACCACGAATACACAACATAAAAATTGAATGGATTCGAGGATTTTTTTTTTCGGTAAAAAAAAAAAAAGAAGTAACAAATCCTTCCCTCTCGGCTCAATTTGACCCCCTTGGGAATAAATGCAATGCGAGGAATGCTTTAGTATATAGGCTACACATAGAAAAACCTAAAAATGCTTAAAATTCAAACTAAAAAAAGCTAAAACTTTACCAAAAAACGTGTAGCCTATCTGAATCATGATCTGAATGCATACTTAAAGAACTGACTTTAGGACCCAGCGGAACAGCTCATTTGCTCCATATAGAGCTATAAGGCCATCTAGTGGCAAGTCATGAAATATCATGTTATTTATTTTTTTCCACAAGAGGTCGGCAAAGATACTAAATGTAAGATATTTTGAGCAAAATTAAAATGAAATTGTAAGTTTTTTAAATTTAATTTAAAAGAATGTGAGGTTTGTGCTTAAATGACTATTTATGTATTATTTATTGATCAAATCTATTCATTTAAAGGTAAAATAAATAAATAAATAAAAAATCTCAAAAATTGTACTTAAAAATAGAAACATTATTTTCAAAATGAAATAAAATAAGCTTTCTTGACAAAAAAAAAGAAAGTGTAATTTTAGGCTTCGGGTAAATTTTACCCGCGAGGGAAATATGTTACAAAGAGCGAGGGAAGGATGAAGGTTAACTAATGAACCTTATTGTAAAGTGTTACCTAGAAAAATATTCCTTTTTGTCAACTCCATCAGACATCAACTCCGTCAGGTTATGTCTGATGGAGTTGACCTTTAAGCTGATGGAGTTAACAAGTGCTCACAAAACTCTTTATAGTGATTTTGTGTGTGTGCAAAAAGGCTGATTTGCATGCCTTACATAGCATCTTTACATATAGGCTACTGTCACCATGAAATCAAAATTGATGATTCTTATTTTTTTATGGAATACAGTTCTTATTATAAATAAATAATTTGTATACATTTTTTTTTACAACCTGTTCACATGACATCACAGCAATAGCAAACCCTGTTGTACTGTTATGGAATACAGTTATTATTATAATTAATTTGTACATATTTTTCCCAAAAAAAATTATACAATCTGTTCACATGACATCACAGAAACAGCAAACCCTGACTTCAGAGAGTGGACATGTCCGACCGCATTTCCCATTGTTTAAGTCATGCAGGTCAGGCACAAATAAAATTAAATATTAGTTTAAAAATTTGTCAGTTGTCTTAATTTTTTGTCCTGTCGATTCGTTGTTGTATCCTTCAGTTGAACCGTTGTTTACTCTGTCAGTTTTTGTCTACTCAGATGAAGGTTTCTGTTAATTTTGAAAGAAATATTGTATTCTTTTTTCCATTTATTGTGTTAAAATATTAAAGCATCAACTGATAAACTATGATATTGTAACCTTTATTCATTGACGCCGTGTCTATGAACACTCCAGTCTCTTCACCGTGGGTAGCACGGGTTACAGTGGTTTACAATAATAATTCATGTTTCTTCTTTAATCGGAAGCATCAGCATAACAGCATTAGGCCTAACAACCGACATACAACTCCAGCTGATTTGCTGCACAATAAGTAATTGTCACAAACTGACAAGTGTTCAAGTGTGTTTTGCACTTAACTTAAAATATATTTTAGGTATATTTTTAACTGTGTGCTGAAAATAATCATTGTAACAATTCATTGAAAATACTTTTAAAATACAATATAGCCTATATTTTAATATCACACACGTACCAATTTAGCACACAAAAGTAGCTACACTAAATAGCTTCACTTAAAGTTATGCTAAGTTACCACAATTTAATTAATTAACTAAAATATACTTAGTACAAAATTAGTTGTTACAAAATAGCACACTTCAAGTTAACTAATCATTACACTTGAAGCAACAGTCTGGCTGCAAGTATAGCCTGCTTAGCAATTCCCCCCCAGGGTTGGACAGTGTTCTGCTTGCATTTAAACCACTTTGACCAGAGTGCGTATTTTTCAGCACTGGTGTCGCCAGTGTACGGTGTTCCTTGTGCCTTGAATTATGGAATCATTGTCCTAAGCATTTAGTTCAGTTGATTCGGAGTTTCGCAAAGCTGCTTCACTTGCTGACCGTTCCAAGATGGAGGCGCAAATGCGGCATCTTCTTATGAATATAATAGAGACAGACAGGCCCAAATCAGAAACAATGACCACGCCGCTAAGCAACGCCCATTTCCGGGTATACCCGCAGTATGAGGAATGCCGACGTCAGTGTCAGCTGTTTTTACACAACATGCTCTCATGCCGGCAGGACATACTTTCACAAGAACATAGAATGTGATGAGAAGAACCAGTCCTCTAGTCGACAACTGCATATCGAGTATCGACTAACCCTCGGACCGGGTGGAAGCTTTAACAGTGGCAGTAAGCAGGCTTGAGTCCTATGGTGGATTTCCACGCCCAGCTGTACTCGCCTTCAATCGGATGAAATCGTACTGGCAGCCGTTCAGATAAGGTGTGTGTTCCCTTCTCACTGCGGTCATGTTTCTGTTTTATTTGTATCTACGTTGATAGATTATATTTGCTCGTAGTGGTTTGATTATGTGAGTTGATGTGTTTTTTGACTTTGTTTACATTCCCGGGTCATTCTACAGTTTCAGTGGCAGATATTTTCACTCACATTGATATGGAAAAACTGATATAAACTCTGTTGTGAACATACAAAACAAATTAATGCTTTTTTTTTGCACTAATAGTATTATTGTTACTTGCATTTTTTATTTTATGCATTTCTTTTATGAAGAGAATGTAAATACGTATTTTTCTTATAATGCAGCCAGGTACACATTTAGAAATTTAAAACTTAGCAATTTGTTGTTAAATAGTGTCTTTGACAATGAAATAAGTGGAATTTATAAAACATTATTTTACAATTTGCATACAAATATTTTGTATGAATAGGCTACTTTTTAAAATAATCATTTATTTACAACAGTGTTACTCTGTTATGCAATTTGTGATTAGTTGTTAATCAAATTGTCTTTGAAAGTATCCATAATTAAATGAAGAACACCATGTGAGCCATTGACAAAAGAACATGACAGTCAATGATAAATAATATATTTTTGTTTCAAAAATACAATTATTTAATTTGACCTAAAAAAGATTTATTAATATAGCAGAGAATTTTGATTGAGAAAAATAAAATCAGATGGAAATGTGATGCAGTTGTAGAATGCCCCTGATATGTATCTCATCTTTTGAAGCATTTTCCATGATAGCTATGCCAATTGATTGGTCCAAAGAACAAAACAACAACATCATCAACAACAACAATTATTGTTAATGCAACCTTCTTATCTGTGTGATAAGATCAATTCAAGCAGATGATGTTAACACTTTAGTGGCTTTTTAAAGGTTTGAAGGTCAGACACAGGTAATGATGGCCTTTAGGTAATGTGACACTCCCTTGCTACAAAATGACTTATACTGATGTGGCCAAAACTGCCAAGGCCAATAATGATCTCTTATAATCTTTAATGATTAATGAACTCTTGCCTAATGCATGCCGTCTATAGATGTCTTTTAGTCTAGCCCCGCTTACTCACACCACTTTTTTTTTTGTCTAATATGTTTATCAATAGGTTAAGCTTTACTGATGCTAGTTAGTAGAGTCTTGTAGGTTTGTTTGTCTTGGTTCAGAACATGCTGGATGAAAAGATCCACATGCTCAATATATTTACTGTGAAATTATAATTACCCCCCCCCACACACACACACACACTTTCCTCTGCTGTTCTTGGCTTTCTCCGATATCTGATCTCCATAGATAATTCATGCTTTGGCCTCTCTGGCAGGGTTTGTGATGGTTGGGTGTGGTTTGTGCTGTAGTCTGGGCAAGCTGTGTCTGTGCATGGTAAAGAAATGTCCCAGTTGTGCTATCAGTGCGTTGATACATTTGGTCAAAATGTCTTATGCTCTACTGCTTTGGCAACATATTAGTTTGGTTCCAAAACCAAGTGAGCTGCATACCTAGCATTTTAAGTTATCATTTTAAGACAGGTATTTCGCATCTTTGACAGTAGGGGAAGACGTTATGATCAATATCATCATGATAACAATGTTTTTTGGTATTAGTGAAATTTCACATTTCTTAAATAAACACCAAGAAACATTAAAATAAGCTTCATGCTTCTTTTTTTATATCACGTTTGTGTACAAATCACATCATACTAATTCATTTGAAATAGCCACTTTTAGGCCTAATGCATGGATCATCCAATATTGGCACATTTGTTTTTTTTCCTGCTCAGTTTTATTATGTTAGTTGGATTAAGTGAGTAATCATTACCCATCCGATTACCATTTTTGTATGTTAGTCTGTAAACTAAGCATTACAATACAAACTTCCTACACATATAATTGTTTTTTTTTTGGGGGAGTTGGGAATTTTTCCTGCTTATTGAAAGTGAGAGCAAGTTATGTTCATTTTCCTATAAAGTAGCGAAACATCAGCTCATGAACAAAGACATGTTCATTTTGAATACAGATTTATACGCTTTTTTACAGTTATCTATTGTGGTTATGTAATTATGTTGTATTTGGATGTTTATTTTATGGTTTTCATTAATGAGTTCACAGTATTTCCTGGCTGCAGTTAAGATAGCAACATCAAAGTTGTTAAAATAACCTTTATTTCAACAATATCAAATACTTAATTCCTGTGTGTTCTAACATATAGTAAAAAGTCAGCATCTGAAGACGCTGATCTATGAGAAGGCATCAGAAAAAGAAAAGAAAAAAATAAATGCTTTACAATTTATTAAAAATATATGTAAAATAACAAAAGAAATCAAAACATGTTTTTCTTCCATTGCTGGGTTATTGGTTTGCATGTAAACTGGTAAGATGGGTAATTTCAATAAGCTGATTTTTGGTAGTTATTAGTGTAATGGTGTGCAGGTTACCATTGAAGGAAAATTCAAAAGTGTCAAGACATTCTACATGAGAATGTCAAGCCATCAATCCATGACCTCGAACATAACAGAGTTTGGGTGATGCAACAAAGCAATAACAAAAAGAAAACAAAGTAAATCAATTAAAGAATGGTTGAAAAGATTCATGTTTTGGAATGGCTAAGTTAAAGTCCTGACCAGAACATAACTGAGATGAGGTGGCATGACCTGATATTGGATTTGTAGAGGGCAATGGTCCAAAATTCACCCTCATTGTTGTGATAGTCTTATAAGCAGCCACAGAAAATGTTGGTTGGTTTGTTGCTGCTAAAGGAAGATCTACAAGTTACTATATTTACGTACTTTTTTCTCTCAGGCACATGTTTTGATGTGGGTTTGTGTGCATTATTTGCACAGTGGTTTAGTTATTGTGACTTGTTTGTTTAGTTCAGACAAACTATGCAAACTTTACTTCAATGCAGCTTTGTTGCCCCATTGTCTGCAGGTGATTGGTTCAGATCAGGTGCTCTGAAATAGAGCAAGTCAATCCACAAAGGTAGCAACACAAAATAAGGAAAATAAGCACCTGCAGGTGGCTTTTAAATGTTCTTTACATATTGCATGCACTTTGATTTCCCAGCATTTCATGGGCCATTAAATATGTAAGATTCAGTCTTTTCCCTTTCTCTTCCTGAAGATAAACCAGATTTGTGTGTGATTTTTCAAAACAGTCACCTTTTAGCTCTTCTACTAGCCCAAGAGGTGCAGACAGGGGCAAAGCAAAAAAAAAAAAAAAAAGAGATAGCAGGAGACTTTTATGGTAAGTTATGGTATTATAAAACTGAGGAGACTATAGAACATTTTTATTTGCATCTTTCTCAGTGTCTGTTTAGATGGAAGACATAGACTGTAGATCTACCAATCTGTTGAAAACAAAGTGTCACACTAGCATAGATGACTTTTGAACATATCTGCTTATAGCTTCAGAGTCATTGCTTTATGGGCAGAAATGTAGCTGGTCCTCAGATGAAAAAACAAGCCTCTTAACATTTCTGCACAACTCTAAAGCACCTACTTACAATTCAATGCAGTTTCCAACTGAAATGAGCACTATTGGCAATAAAACACCAACACATTTTATACAAAATGATAACATGATGATAACAGCACAGAGGAGGATCAATGGAATCACTTTCAGATCCTCCATAGGGAGAGGCTAGTTGACTTCAGCACTGCATTGTCATCGGGTCCAGGCGAAGATCCTTCGTCAGATCTGGATACTCGGGATAAACAAAGACACTAAATTTAGCGTAGATTCAATTCTTCTTATGATGTAACGAGTACATCAGGATTTAAGGGAAGTGTTCCCAGTTCCGGTAACCTAATCTATGCAGCCTAACATTGAATTATAGAAGTCGATAATGTATAATGTGAATGCTAGGTCAAAGATGTGTTTTTAATCTAGCTTTGAACTGACAGAGTGTGTCTGTTTCCCAGAAAATGTTAGGAAGATTGTTCCAAAGTTTTGGTGCTAAATAGGAAAAGGATCTACCACCAGCAGTCGATTTTAATATTCTAGGTATTATTAACTGGCCGGAATTTTGAGATTGCAATAGACGTGAAGTACTATAATGCGTTAAGAGCTCGCTCAAGTACTGCGGAGCTAAACCATTTAGTGCTTTGTAAGTAATCAGCAATATTTAAAAATGTATACGATGTTTAATAGGGAGCCTATGTAGTGTTGACAGAACCGGGCTAATATGGTCATACTTCCTGGTTCTGGTAAGAACTCGAGCTGCTGCGTTTTGAACTAGCTGTAATTTGTTTATTAAGCTTGCAGGACAACCACCCAGTATAGCATTACAATAATCTAGCCTTGATGTCATGAACGCATGAACTAATTGTTTCGCATTTTTCAATGAGAGCATATGGCGTAATTTAGATATATTTTTAAGATGGAAAAATGTTTTTACAGATACTATACACGTGACTTTCAAATGAAAGATTTGTATCAAAGAGCACACCCAGGTTCCTAACCGACGACGAAGACTTAACAGAGCAGCCATCAAGTGTTAGACAGTATTCTAGCTTATTACGTGTGGAAGTTTTTTGTCCAATAATTAGAATCTTTTTCAGAATTTAGTTGTAGGAAATTACTAGTCATCCAATTTTTTATATCAGCTATGCATTCCGTTAATTTTGTGAATTGGTAAGTTTCGTTAGGTTTTGAAGAAATATACAGCTGAGTATCATAAGCATAACAGTGAAAGCTAATTCCATGTTTCCTAATGATATCTCCTAATGGTAGCATGTACAGAGTGAACAGCAGCGGTTCTAGTACTGAGCCTTGTGGTACGCCATACTGAACTTGTGATCGATAAGACACCTCTTCATTTACTGCTACAAACTGATAATGGTCTGATAAGTATGATTTAAACCATGCTAGTGCAATTCCACTAATGCCAACATAGTTTTCGAGTATATTTAAAGCTGCAGTCGGCAAGTCTGGCAGATTGAGTGGACTTAGGCAAAATTTAGAATGTTTACAACTCTCATGCCCCTCCCCCACTATCAACGAATACCCTCCCACGAGTTCGTGCTCGAACCTGCCCAACAAGTGCTAATGTTAGCTATCCATACCAACATATTTGGGCAAACATACTTAGATTACTAACATAGCACTAAGAAATAAAGTAACTGGTTGATAAAGCACAATTACCTGTCGAGAAGAAATGTAGCAAGCTCTGCATCCAGCTTGAACCCAATTAAATCACGTAAATCTCTCCACCTTTCAAATGCCGATCCGATGTTGATCCTGGTTTTATTACGGGCACGGTCGCTTTCTTTCTTTACTTCTTTCTTTTCAGCAGGTGTTCTCTTTTCCTGTGTTGTTTTTGACCTCCTAGCTCTTGAGGTTAACTGAGGAATTGGAATCTTTTCCGCCATCACTCTTCGTTACTGCGAACTTCAGGCGTGTACATGTGATTGTAACGTGCGCGAGGGGTGGCGTGTGCACAACCTGTGATTGACAGTCAGATCTCACACCCCCCTGCGCTGATTGGACACAATGAACCGGGAGCGGTGGATTTTTGCAAAACAAGTAACACGCTCCAGGTGGCGTTAGAAGCTCGGGTTTTTTTCTAAAATCACTTTATTTATGTTGTTCTGTCGGATTATAGTGTCGATTTCACTGAATATGATAAAAAAAATGTTGTTGACGGCAGCTTTAAAAGAATGTTGTGGTCAATGTTGTCAAATGCAGCACTAAGATCGAGTAACACTAATAGAGAGATGAAACCACAATCGGATGATAAGAGCAAATCATTTGTAACTCTAATGAGAGCTGTCTCAGTACTATGGTACGGTCTAAATCCTGACTGAAAATCCCCGCAGATATCATTTCTTTCAAGAAAGGAACAGTTGATACTGCTTTTTCTAATATCTTTTTAAAGTAATGTACTCGTTTGGTTTTAGCCAGGTTTCTGTCAAATACAGCACATGTAGGTTATAATCTGAAGTCATATCATTAACTATGAGCGATTTTGAAGTAAGGGATCGAATATTCAGCAACCCAAGCTTTATCATTTGCTCATCTGTATTATATCTGTTTTTTATTTATTGAACATCAATTACATTTTTAACCTTAGATGGGTTTGGACATTTTTTGGATTTCCAAATTCGGGGAACAGACACAATCTCTATATGATGATATCTAGGTGAAAGAGGCTCTATGTGATGGGATTAATCTGACCTTTGTGACGCGAGGCCGCTAGCAGACGGTCGGTTTAGCCAGTCTGTCTGCTTCCTGACCTGAGCCCCAAAATGTCATGTTTTAGCTCTAAGACTATGAGCCAAATTACTAGACAGAAGAGCAGCACCATCCCAGGAGGGATGAATACCATCTCTTTTCAACAGGTCAGGCTTGCCCCAAAAACTTTTCCAGTTGTCTATGAATTCTACATTATAATGCGGACACCACTCAGACAACCAGCGATTGAGTGAACATAATCTGCTAACTATCTCATCACTCCTGCGAACAGGAAGGGGGCCAGAGCAAATTACAGTGCCTGAAATCGTACTTGCGAGTTCACACACCTCTTTAATATTAATTTTGGTGATCTCCGACTGGCGGAGTCGAACATCATTAGAATAATGAATGACGACATGGATCTCAGAGAATTTACGATTAGCATTAGCTAGCACTTTTAAATTTGCTTTGATGTCAGGCGCTCTGGCTCCCGGCAAACATGTGACTATGGTGGCTGGTGTCTCTATTTTCACGTTCCGTGTGATCGAATCACCAATTACCAGGGCACAATTAACAGAATTCTCAGTGGTTGTTTCACTGAGTGGGGCAAATCGATTTGTTTTGGTAATCGGAATGGAAGAGTGTTTTTTTTTTTATCTGCGACTAGAGCGATCCCTCACTGTCACCCAATTGCCCTGCTGCACAGGCAATAATTCAGCCAGAAGCGAATCATGCAAAGAGTTCACAATATATGGTGCATCCGAAATAGTATCTAAAGCTCTATAACTCTTTCTATCCTCGATTAGAGTTTGGATGCGTGTCTCTAGTTCTGAAATCTTCTCCGTCAGCCTGACTGTCTCCTTGCATTTTTCACATATAAATCCTATATTGCCAACAGAGAAGGCTATACTAAACATGTGACATGAAGTGCAGGTGACAATAACATGATAAGACATTACTCACCGTGTTTGTTGACTGATTCTTACTCACCTGGGCTTTTTACGAACTCAAAGGCGCGGGCGCACGCGAGAAAAAAAGAAAATAAATAATAGAGCGCACGGGTGGCGCGTTAACAGGCTAGCAAGTTACTAGTGTGTTGTGCTAACAATAACGGAAGTTAGCGATGTAAGGTTAATCTGAGATGTTGGGTAAGCTGTATTTAGTAGTGTAAACAACTAGAAATTATAGGCTAGTAAATGATGGTTCAAAACAGAAAGAAATACGAAGCTAATACGAGGCTTAGACAGAGCTTACAGCCTCGAAGCAAACAAACTGACAGCAGGCAGTGAGGCAGACAGGAGCAATCGATCACAGTATCAAATATACTATACTAACTTGCGTTGTAGCCTAAGTAGTCTAAATGCCTCCAAATATTCTGTTTCTCCCCCCAATATTCAGATTGGTAGTCGACTGATATGGGTTCAGTGAATATTTTGACTTTTGATCCCCCATTCTGAAAACCTGGTGACATTCTTGTCCAACAGCTACTGAAGTTCACTAGGACTAAACCATGTTATAAGGCCAGAGAGGTGTTATGAGATTGAGAATGAAGCTGTGAAGTTTATTTCCATTAGGGAAGTCAACATAGATAGTGCTTGTTTAAATGCTTCTGTGTTGCTTTGCAAGCTGAAAGAAAAAAAATGGGAGTAATTTTTTTTCCCTTGTCTCAATAAGATTGAAAACTAGCCAATGTACAATATTCTGTTATGCTCTTTTTGCAGTTTCTTAATAATATAGTTCACCTAAAAATTAACGTTCTGTAATGCGTACTCATTCCATTCAGAGCACTTTTCCCCCTCATCGCTCTTTTCCATAAAAGTGATTGTCAAGGTCGAAAACTGAGAATATTTTTTCGACAAAAGTTGTTTATGGATGTGTACATTATAATGTTATGTAGCAATATTGTTCTGTTGATTATAAAAATAAAGTTTGGGAGATAATGTGATGAAATGAACATCATCTGAGATGATGTGGATTTTAGATGTGTATGATATGATGATCTTGTGACTATGAGACTATGATACTTCCTTTTTTCATAGAGGCTGGAGGGTGCATCATCTCTAATACAAATCAGATCTGTTGACTGCTATAAATAATTTTCAGATAGTTCAGTGGAAACAAAGCTGTAAGAGCTGTGTGATATGTAACACCTCAGTTGAAGGTGACTTGGGGGGGGTGCCACCTCTAATGGTTTGTCAGTGTTTTCACCTTTAGCAGGACTTACACTTAATAGGCTTACACCACGTTTACACTGGACGCGACGCATTGCTCCACGGCGCAGCAGCTAGAAGCTGTATACTGGACTCGACAAAGTGACCTTAGCAAATCCATTTGTCCTTCCTATGAGAAGTATCGCAAGTGCTTGGAGTACGTCATAAATAGAACTAGACATCAGTTTACTGTCAGGGATTTGTCGTGTCGCATTACGCCACTCGCGTCCAGTGTAGACACGGTGTTACTTTAGTGAGTTTTTCTATTTTGATGAAAGTGTTCTTTATTTAGTCAGTATTGCATTGTGTCACATTCACACATATCATCACAAAATGTCCAATGCAGGCTCATTGACAAAACATGCCTGTAGCGACATTTCAGCAAAATTATATTGCATTGCTTATTGTACGTTTCAAACACTTTCAAAGTGAAATGTCCAGTGAGTGGTACTAAAAGTGTCATCAGTTTTACCTGAAACAGATGAACATGAATCTGGCAATGTTATATTTCATTGGTTGCTATAAGTATTGTGGCAGTCCGGAAATGAAATATCCAGTGAGTGTCACTAAAAGGTTAATGCTCTATCACATTTGAAAATAATGTACCACCTACACTAAGCCCTATCTAAACCTAACCTATGTTAACAAAAGCAAATGTAAGATAAAAGTGCATTTGTTAAAGCTCTTTTATTGTGACTTGTGCCATGCATACTAAGTGGTTTGGATTGCAAGTGCAATGCTGTTCCAGGTGAGCAACCAAGCAATTTCACTACGTTAAAAAAGTCATACATCTAGAGCTAATTATGTGATGCAAACTTCAAAATATATTAGCTTGCAAATCATGCACTATGGTGAAAGTGTTTTGATATCACACTCACAAATAGTATTGGGCAAGGAACTGCATGGAATTATTTATCAATAATCTGCCCCTCTAATCATATTTTGTGTGAAAGGGAATACAAATTGTTGGTGTTTTACTTCCACTGGTGTTCATTTCAGCTGAAAATGGCAGTGAATTGTATGTATGGGTACGTTGTGCCAATGCATATTATTTAAATGAAATATTCCTTTTTTGTTGAAATATTCCTCATCATTACTAGCATTGAAATATTCCTTTTTTGTTGAAATATTCCTCATCATTGCTAGCATTATCTGTATGCCTTAGGCTAACCTTTTAACCTTTCACACCTGTAATGGAAGACAAACTCTTTTCTGTGACAGTAGGGCTGTAACCGTCTAAAAGGTTGTGGTGAGAGTTTCAAAGAAACATGAAAAAAAAGTAAAAACACACGCATCAAACAAGTCAAGACGAGGAAGAACTTGTTATTAAGGGCATGATGTAAAGTGGAGATAAACTAATTACAGTTGTTGAGCAACATCACAATTTGCAATATAATACAGAATATCCACAATTTAAATGTCACAGGAATTTAAATTAATAATCTAATCTTTTGTTTTGCATCCATATATTTTCAAATAAAAAGTAAATTAAAGTAAATAAATAAACAAGTTTAATTTAAGTATTTAATTGAAAAAAAAAGTAACATCTGAATTCATTTTATTGTCAAAAATAGGAATGATTATACAAATGTAAACATTGTAAACATTGCGTGTGTCTGTGTGTCTGTGTTCAACCTGTAATCCATGTACCTGGATCATGTGCTGTGGTTGAGTGGTTCAGCCTTCACTATAGGTGAGGCTGATGATGACATCGCCACTCAACCACCAACACCAGCTATCTTCTTCACCACACTTCCTGTCCTCGTCCACAGTCATGAAAAGGATGACTTAACTCACTTTGACACCGAGCCTGAGCTGCCCGTAATGTCTACCGAGCCTGAGAATCTTCACGTCATGTCTTCCGAGCCTGAGTATCTTCACGTCATGCCTGATCTTCACATCATGCCTGACCAGCCTGCGCTTCACGTCATGCCCGCCGAGGCAGAGACCATTCACGTCTTAGCCGTGCCCCGCCGGAACCTCACTGTCACCCCGGTGCGTCGGCTCGTCGGTTCCGCCCTGGTCTCCTCTCCCTCATGCTCTGCCTCCGTTGGTCGTACCCAGAATGTCGTCTACCATCAGGTCCACTCCACCATGGCTCCTCCCACCTTCGACTCCACCCTGGAGCCTCATCCTGGCTGGCCTCTGGAATTCCATCTGGCTCCTCCCACCATTCTCCATTCTGACCATCTCCATGGACAGTTTTTGTTTTTTACCCTGGACTCTTTTTGTTTTTTTTCTCTCGGTCTGCTCCACGCCCTCCTCCAGAACCCCTCCCTCCTCAATCATTAACGGCGCGAGGACGTGCCTTTTGGGAGGGGGCGTACTGTAACATGGATGTTCTGTGTTCCCCCCTTCATTGTCTCATTTTGGTTTAGTCCTATGACCTAGTTTTCCCCAGTCTGTTGATTAGTCATTTCATTCACCTGTTCCTTGTTATTCACTGTGTGTTTGTGTGTGTGTGTCTTTGCCTGTTCACCTTTATTCTTCCTGCACCACACCGTAACAGTATGCTGTATAGTACATAACATACTGCAGATTGGAATAATTTACCCTTAAATGTATGATCTTTGACTTTTTTTATGTTTAAAAATTGTTTGTTTTGTTGTTTTAAAAATTGTTGTAATTGCTTTGAATGATATATCTATGATTATATTTATTAATGCTAGGCAAAAATTGTTGTAGTGGTGTAGGGTTGGGCGATATGGCCAAAAAAAATTATCACGATAATTTTTTTATATCAGTCGATATCGATAATTATCACGATAAACGTCAAATCTTTATTTCTTTCAAGCAGATTTTTGCTCCTAAGTGAAAGTTGTAGAAACCAGAGTGTTAATTGTGGTTTTAAACTACTCCTTATTGTCAGAACATATCATGACAAACAAATCTGAGGTAGAACATTCAAACATTTTGTAATTTTTCCTCAACAAAATAAATATCTTAATAGAAAAAAAATATTTCTTAGTTTCTGCATGTGCTAATTTTTATTTGGTAAAATGTAATATTCTGACTGAGTTTAATTAAAATTAGCCATTGGTCATCCAGCATCATGCATTTAGATCATGATAACCACAGATAAAAGCACCTCACTATGTTGGCTAAATGTTACTTTATGGTTTCTATGGTATTTGTATGAAAAACAGTAGCCTAAATACATTATTAAATAATGTAATTATATTCCATTAGTCCTTTAATACATTGTCTACAATAATAATATAATACAATTCAATGTGTATATCCCACATTTCATAGTGCAGTTAATATTAGTAGACTAACGTTACAGTAAATCCATGGTAAATGATGGGAGTTTGTAGCCGGAAAAGCTTCTGACTGTATCGTTGCGCGCAGTGTTCCTCCTGTTCGTCAGTGCTGTTTCATCTGCCTTTAAACTGGTTTAAATCACTGAGACATTTGTGTTCTTCGCTGAACTCAAGCGCTTCTCACTGGATCTCGTGACGAGACGATCAGAGTAAACGCGTCTGCTAGTGAGCTCGCGCTGCGCTGCCGTTTGGACTTTGAGCCGAGCGGATAAACGGTCCGTGAGGCGCGCGGTTCAGATGAGTTTTGTTCCGCTTTTGGCGCACAAACATTATCGAACATTTATAGAACTCTTGATATCGTTTTATCGAGAAAAATGATATCGCGATAACTATCGTTATCGTTTTATCGCCCAGCCCTATAGTGGTGTGTTCGTTGTTTTGAATTAGGTGACTGTTGTTTTTGTTTTGTCTTGTGACCACCATTTGCCTCACGCAGTGCAACACATCTCCTTCACATAGAGTTGATCAGGTTGTTGATTGTGGCCTGTGGAATGTTGGTCCACTCCACAGGAATTGTGTACAGATCCTTACAACATGGGGCCGTACATTATCATGCTGCAACATGAGGTGATGGTTGTGGATGAATGGCACAAAAATGGGCCTCAGGATCTCGTCACTGTATCTCTCTGCATTAGAAATGCCAACAATAAAATGCACCTGTGTTCATTGTCCCTGCCCATACCATAACCCCACCGCCACCATGGGCCACTCAATCCACAACATTGACATCAGCAAACCGCTCACCCACACAACACCATACACGCTGTCTGCCATCTGCCCTGTACAGTGAAAACCGGTATTAATCCGTGAAGAGAACACCTCTCCAAAGTGCCAGACGCCATAGAATGTGAGCATTTGCCCACTCAAGTCGCTTACGATGACGAACTGCAGGCAACAGCTCTGGTGGACATTCCTGCTGTCAGCATGCCAATTGCATGCTCCCTCAAAACTTGCGACAACTATGGCATTGTGCTGTATGATAAAACTGCACATTTTAGAGTGGCCTTTTATTGTGGCCAGCCTAAGGCACACCTGTGCAATAATCATACTGTCTAATCAGCATCTTGATATGCCACACCTGTGAGGTGGATGGATTATCTCGGCAAAGGAGAAGTGCTCACTAACAGATTTATGAACAATATTTGAGAGAAATAGGCCTTTTGTGTACATAGAAAAAGTCTCAGATCTTTGAGTTCAGCTCATGAAAAATGGGGGCAAAAACAAGTGTTGTGTTTATTTAATATATGGTTAAAGGCACATAGTGCATTGTATAGGGGATAGGAAATGATTCAGACAGTGTAAAAACTCTTTCTATTGGGACAAATGAAGTCTGGTTTCATGTTATTGTCATGCGAACTGCTGTAGCGTTCACACAGTCTGCTCCAGGCCAGAGACATTATAGCACAGAGTGGACTATATATGCGAGTTGGCGCAGACCAGAAAATGTATCTGACCCATTTGAATTGTGCAAAGAAAGCAAAATTTTAAAGCAATATGAAGATTAGGATGTGAAACAGTTTGAGATTAGGAGGAAACTGCAGCTTTACCGAGCTCAACAGCTCTGGCTGAGCTGTGATATTAACGAAACGCAATTGGCTATTTTAAAAAGGGGGAGGAGCTTTTCAATATGTCCTGAACTGTCTTCCTGTTTCGGTGTAAATTTCGTCAACACATTGAATAATGCTGCGCCTTTCAAGGAAATTCAGTGGGCCTTTAATGACAGACAGGAGCAGGTTTATTAGGCTGCTGTCACTTTAAGATCTGCCGCAAAGGATCTCTGACATAGATCCCATTTTCTCACAACTCTTTACGTTCATTTAAGACTTCATTTAACTAATTTAAGACACTGCATTTTTCTCATAATTTTGTTTGTTTTTGTCCGTTCAAGCGCTGTCTGAATTTTAATGGACGCGATTAATATTTTTAGTTTAACGCATTCAAAATAGCACAGCATCCGTTTTTTCCCCATCATCCTTTGGCTAGCACATCATATGACCACGCTCTTATTTATGCAAATGCTTTTAAACCTTTCAAGCACAATAAGACTCAAAAGAAAACTCTGTGTGTCTGTGTTACACGCACTACACTGGTTCTGCGGTTCAACTATCGTTGCTCTTACGGAACAGATAGGCTATAGTATGCTTATTTAGTTTTTTTGGGTTAAATAAAAAGTACCGTCAGATTAAATCCTGCAGGTGTCAGTGCTTTCTCTCCGTCCCTTAAATGAGCGTGGATTTCTAGTGCATTACTTGAACTTCTTAGCTAATATCTATCAGAATTTAAAATCCACTGAATAAAGCTCTCTACGAACTTGACGTGCGATGCCGCGCTGACTGACATGTATGCGCATGAATCACTGTCACACACACGCTGTGAAGAAAATATTGTAACTTACTGCATGATAATAAATGTTGAACTAGCAGAATAATAATGCACCAGAATACACAGTCTCACATTTAATTTGTCTTTTAACTATTAAAGTATTTCGAAGGGCAAAAACATGAACTTTAACTACTGGCTTTAGGCCTACTTCTTCAAGTCAGCTGTCACTTTAGCGTGAGGCTAGTAGCATATAGCATTAGCTCCTTAGCCTGAGCAAACTCGATCACGTAGTTTCAGCATCCAACACGTTCAACTCCAACTCCATTCAGGCACCTCAACTCCACCCAAAACCCGCCTTTTTGCCCATTTCCGTTTATCCGGGAGTGACGCGTTTACGCTCTGCCAAGATGGCGACGGCCGACTCGGCCCACTTTAGGCTTCAAAAACGCTCTTCACAAATCTATGGGTGACGTCATAGACACTACGTCCATATTTTTCATGGTCTATGGTCCTAAGGCCTTGATCACTTGGAATCAGCTAATCAAGAGTTGATTTTATTATTTGATTTTTTTTTCCCTGTAAGAATTTTTTAATGCAGCATCCAAATGTATATAGGTGTGTTTAAAAAAAAACCTATGTATATATCATAGAGTTTGTGGTGGTGGTGATTAGACGAGATCTGCAGTGACGTCACAATCGTGTTGCATTGTGGTATATGGAGCTGCCTGAAGTGTATATATGAAGTAGACTCGCTCCTTCTGTCAAAATCGAGGGAATGAGGGTCTGTCCATATAAACTTCCCTCGTCCACTTTACGAAGTGGAACGCACTTCAAAATGGCGGCAGGGATTCCCCCGAGGGGAAGTGCTTAGGGAAGTTCGCAAGTGCGTGTCTAAAAGAGGACTGGAACACAGCCCATGTATTTATTATGTCGGCATCTGTGTAAAGTTAGTACGGGTAACTTGCTCTACAGCGACACTAGCGGCTGGCTGACCAAATCGCTCTTCCTGCAACGCGAACGGGGGTAAACACGGGGGATTTGAATGGGACTTATGTATCGATACTCGCGGCTTAAAATCGATACTTTCTTGGGAATAAAAAAACATTGATTTATATCACAGAAACGATAACATTGCTCAGCCTTAATATATTGTGTGTGTATAACTCAGCAGTTGGGTGTGAGTAGGCAGTGAGGACTGTTAAACCATCATTATCTTTTTCCTTAGTGCAAATTCTGACACATTATCATTGAGTATGTATCATAATTATAAGCAAACTGTAAATATATGTCATTCTGTCTTATGATAGTCAATCTTTGACAGACAGTATTTGATGTCCATGCGCACCACCTGATCATGTGTCATTTTATAAACATGGGTGTGCCTGGGAGTTTGACTGCAAACACATTCACTCACTTGGTTTAACAGACAGTACAAACACAAATAGTGAGGGAAAGCAAATAGCTATAGTAGTTGTATCCATCTAATTTTGCAATGTGGAAGTAAGCCGTTTTTTTTAATGTGCAAGACTTCTGATTCACAGGTAAATAACTAAGAATGACAAAGTGCCGTAAACAGTAAAACTATTTGCGCTACAAACTGGTGTTTCTATGATTATAATAATGAAATTAAAATAATATGATAATAAAATTTGAAAGTTTGCAATATAAATCAGGTATATATATTGGTTTTGTTTTAGCATTGTAAAATGTATGGTACGTTTTTTTTCAGGTGAAATAACTGTGATTGTGAAAAGTGAATGACAGACACATTCAAGTTACACATGCGGCTGTGCCCGATCTTTTGTCAAAAATAAGGTGGATAGTCTTATATTTTTAATCATTAAATCCACTGGGTTGCGCAGCATCACTTTTTTTTTAATGACTCAACAGGGTAAAAGAGAACTTCCTGGAATATTTGCGTGATTGTATTCCTTGTCACATGTGCTCTTGTATAGACTTACAATAAAGGAGAGACCTGAACCATATTTGCAGACCAGAATATCGTAGATATTTATGGGTTGGCTCTCAAAATCGATGTACATCATCTAATGTCATCATATTTGGGCACACAATGGCTCAATGTACACCTCTCAACAAGAAGGTCCCTGACTCAAAATGCCAGCACTCCCTGCAGTGGATAAGGAAGATGGATGAATGATGTATGATTTTTGGAACTTGATGGACACAAAGCAAAAGATACGATTATTCATAACAACCGAATAACAGTGAACAGTGCAAAAACAGCCTAATTGTATCTAGCTTAACAATAAAACAGTTAAACTATACATTTTTATTATAATAAAACAACCTGCGTTCAAAGACATCCCAAAACTGATACATCAGATTTGTTATATTAATGGTGCATATACAGTTGCTTGCTCAGCAACTCTAAAATAACCGGTGCTAGTATAGTGCTTAATACACTTCTACAGGGGCTTTCGCACTTGGTAGTTATAGGAACTAGCCACCAGGGCCGTTCCTCAAGAACTAACCGTTCCCCTAGGGCCATTTTCCTGGTTGCATTCGCACCGCTAGGAATGTCAAAAACTGGAGAATAGAGGACGCTGTGATCTAAGCTGAGGTTTTGTTGTGTGTCATGGGACTTGTGATAACAGAGATGGAATGTAGACGTATAGGCCTAAGTAATGCGATGGAAAGATCAAAAAGGAGGACTAAGACAATTTTCATGTTTCGCCTGGTTCCTTTATAGTCGCGTTGGATTTCGTCTGTGGCGTTAAGGTTGGACTTCGCCGCCGGTCAATCTATCCCTTTTTCCCCATCGTGGAGTTTGTGGTGTATACTGTGTGAGTTAACACAGCTTTTTTTCTAAATGGCGGGTGCTGTTTCTTATACCTGTAGCATGCGTTCGACCAATCAGTGTACACTTATGTCACTGATAGTTCCTATTGTACTGGGTTAGACCCTACCCCCTAGGAGCTGATTTAGTTAAACCAAAAGGCATTCCTAGTTATAAATATTTTCCCAATTCCTGTGGTATGAACACGACAAAAGTGGGTAGTTCTGCCATTAGTTCTAGGAACTATGGAAAAGTTCCTCCGGTGCAAAAGCCCCCATTCTTGTCTTGGCCTGTCTTGTAAAATGTAAAGCAATGTGAAGCCGCTGCCCACTAACTGCTGTGTATATCTACAGCAGAATCTCTAACAGTTGATACATTTCTACTTTTGCATGGCATACCGTCATACCACCTAGTCCTATAATGGATGATTGTAAAATTCATGTACCATAGTATTTAAAAAATACTAAAGATACTAATGTCCTAATAATACTAATAATACATTGTTACTGATTACTTGATGAGAACCTTGGATGATGCGAAGAATGACCTGAAAAGGCTGTGTAAGCAAGACAACCCAGAAATGTTGATGAACTGAAACTGCTTTTTTGGAAGGAACAGTCTAATTCACCCTCAATGTTGTGCAAAACTTTTTATCGCCACCATATTCTTTAGAGGTTTCAATGGGTTATACACATGATAACATGGTCCAAATTCAGAAGTATCTCAGCTGGTCACAGGGCATGTTGCTCTGTCTTGCTTTTGAATAGACTCTTTGTATCTTTGCAGCAAATGGTGGTATCTTCACTTGGTCATGCTTTATCCCTCCAGTGAATTCATTTATACGGACAGGGCTTTTGAACATTTGTCACATATTGAATGAATAGAATGAATAATGCTTTGTGCCCCTGCATCAGGTTAATCTTCATCACAGTACACACGTGGCTTTCACCTCTCTGATCTTAATCAGAGTATTGTCTGAAAGTGTGGCCCTCTCATATGATACCTCCTTGTGTTGAAAATGTCAATAGACTCTTTTTTTAAAGTCCTTGTATATCATTTGCCTGCAATTTCAAAGCCCCAAGGACTGCATTAAATATTATACATATAATATAATAGCATTATTGTTTGACATACTCATGATGACCCCTTCAAGCAAAGGGAAGACTGAGGACAAGGACTAAGATGTTAGGCTTATCTAAATGTTCAACCATAAGCGCTGATCCCGTGGGTGCTCGAGCCCCCAAAAAACAGAAGTTATTCTTCATTTACTTTAACCAATCAAAAAACAATTGAAATTCCTGACCTTTCTGATTGGTGGATCTCACATTAGGTCCCGACGGTTATAATATTCTACCATTACGTTTAGCAATACAACATGACACAAAAGCTTGTGCTTTATTGTTTTTTGCATAATGATAAATTGCATTTGAATAATGAACTCTAAAATAATCAGGTGGGCTATGTCAGTGAGAGAGCAACTCACAACAACACTTGTGGAAAGAATATGTTTTCCTTTGGTTGGAAATTGTATTTACAGTCTGTGTGTTTTTCTTGGCGATACACTTTATACAATACAGATTGTTTTACGGCAGCTTTACAGTGATCAAAAGGAAAATAATGATTCAATAATGCAAACAGTTCAAATTAGCTGTAAAGCAGCTCTAAAAAGAAAATAGTAACATTCAGATGGATTGATCAGATTGATATGTTGATTCAGATCATCAATTATTAAATTAATCCATTCAGCTATAAAGCAGCTCTGCAGAAAATAGTGATGTGATGTCACCGTGATGTGATGTCACCGAATTAAATTCTCAAATGTGATAAAGTGTTGAGTGTATGCTATAAAGAGATGTTTTTAATCTAGATTTAAACTGACAGAATGTGTCTTCCTCCCGAATAACGCTAGGAAGAGTTTGGGCACTAAATGGGAAAAGGATCTTGGATTTTGTTATTCTAGGTTTTATCAAACGGTCAGAATATTGAAACTGCAATAGACGTGAAAGACTTTAATGCGTTAAGAGCTTGCTCAAGTACTGAGGAGCTAAACCATTTAGTGCTTTTTAAGTAGTTAGCAAGATTTTAAAAGGCGTGCAATGTTTAGGGAGCCAATGTAGTGTTGACAGAACCGGACTAATACTAATATGGTCATACTTCCTGGTTCTAGTAAGAACTTGAGCTGCTGCATTTTGGACCAGCTGGATTGTGTTTATTAAGCATGCAGGGCAACCAGCCAGTAGAGCATTACAATAATCTAGCCTTGAGGTCTTGAACGCATGAATGCACTTGCGGAGAGAGCCCACCACACGGTCATCAGATTGGCAGTAGGTTGTGGTTGATTTTTGTCTCTTCTTGTAGATTTGTTGAGTCTGGACTGAAACATTTCTTGTAGCTGGAATCACATCACATCTGGTTAGAACATGGTGATTCCTTATTCTGGCGGCTCCCTCTAGTGGGCAACATTAATATAATAGCTTTTATTTTCCAGTTAAAATGGCTGACAGTTAGAATTTGCTGTATCATAAATTCATTATACTAAGTGTGTTCACTCAGAATGACTTCTCTTTATGTGCAAATTTTTGAGAAGTGCAGACTTCGTGCACACAAGATATAAACATAATAGTCACAAGGGGTCATACCAGGCACATATAAAGAATTGAATCTTAGATAACTTTTTGTCAGCATGGTCTAGATTTGATGTGGGGAAGGTTAAGGGTCTGACAAATGGCCTAAGAGGAGTTTGAAAAAGTCACTTTTTTAACAAATTAGAATGGTGGATAAAGTTTTTAGATAATCATAAACAAAAAAAATGGTTCGGGCTTAAAGCAAGGATTCAGAAGAAGTAAGAATTTGAGTTCTGTCACACACAGTTGCAGAGTTATTAGCTAAAGCTTAAAGTTGTTTTTATTATTGAGCTATTATTTAATTACTATAATTGAATTTAATCAAAAAGTGCAGTCTTTCTATAAAAAGTAACAGAACAAGTAGTAGATCAATTATTTTAATTTATGCTCCAAGATTTAATCTGTTTTGACATACAGTATCAGGGTTTGTTTTGCCTCGTCCATTGTTATAATGGTGATCATCACTGACAATCATTGCAGTTTCGGATTCAATCCACCGTTTAAATATGGTTGTCATTTCAGAAACGTTGAAATGTGCTGTTAGCAGCGCTCCAATTATAATCACTGAGCATTGTGCCGGTGACATGCCAAGTTTCGTAACGATTTGCCAATGTGCATTTTATGGCAAAATTCTAAATGGTCAATGCCTAAAAGGGTTGACATGGGAAACTGAATCAAAATATACCAGATTTATGATTTTTGTGCAATCCATTCTTAAGTTACAAACGGAAATAATATTTTTCCTAATATCCTAGGTGGCACTGTGCCGAAACACAGCAAGTAGCCTCAGGTCATGCTTGATGACGTGTACCAAGTTTGGTCTGAATTAGGGGTGGGCGATATGACCAAAATCCTATACCTGATATGAGTAATTGAATTTCATGATAACGATATATAACACAATATAGTTATTTTTGCGTTAAATAAGGTTTTTATGATTCTTTTCACCATTTTCAATATCATTAAAACAACTACTAGCCTACTAGCCTAAAAAGCTCTCAACCTACTGAAGACAAGTAAACTGTGATAAAGAAAGAGCAAAGAAAAAAAACTACAGTAGAACAAAATACACAAATGAAATAGACCTTCCTGAAAAAACTTCAAGCACTAGAAATACTACATAAAATGTATTAAGTAATCAAATGTATGAACAAAAACAATGCATAGTCTTTACTGTGTAAATTAAATATACATTTACTCTTATTAAAGTTACAAAAGTGATTCAATCAAGAACAGAGATTTTCTTTTTTTGTAAATTTGGTTGCTGTCACTTTAAGACCGACTTCACAGATCTAATATTCTCCTGCTTTCTCTCTCTCAACTGTTAACGTTCACTTAAGACATTGCTGTTTAACATGACTGTTTACTTGCAAGTACATGGTCAGTTTGAGACGTGTATTTAATTGTTCAAGCCTAATTAGATGGCAAAAAGCACTTAGTTCAGTGCTCGCTCTCTATGAGCGGCGGCTTCATTTCGTGCATCTCTCAGACAGCGCAGGTAGCACGTGCATTCTGAATTCAAGATGGTGGAAAAAAAAAACACAGCAGACAAAGCGATTCTTCCTTTTGAAATGTTGTGTAATGTGTCACCCCAGTCACCGATTCAACGTGTAATCTGCCCACAACAGCGTCTTGTAGTGTGAGAAGTACAATGATGAAAATTGAAAATTGTGATGTGTTCCTTGCATTATATTCCAACTTGAAAGCTTTAGAGGAAACCCCCACTATTCATTATACATAATCAGCAGTGATGTAGTCCTAACAAAAATGCAACATGCATCCAACACCAAGGAAAGGAGTTGAAACTGCAGAAACTTCACTTACACTTTCATGCATTATCATCATGCCAAATTAGATTTTTTTTGTGGAAGTTTACACATTTTCTGTATTTAAATCACAGAACATGCATGTAAACTAATGTGAAATAGACATGTCATCACTGTGACATTAAAACACTGGCTGTTGTGCACAACTTGCGAACAATTTGCTTTTTTCATATTTCATCCCGTCTCTTTTTCCCTTTTTGCAGTTTTGTCCACATCCATGGTGGTGAACCTAGCTGATGGAAAGGAACGCTGTCAAACAGCTCAACATGGTCTCCAGGCTTCCCAAGTTTGCTTCCCATCCCTCGGCCACCACCATGACCCCCCTTCCCAAAGGATCTGCCCTCCCGGTTTCCTCCATGGAGTCTAAAGTTGGGCCTATAGGCAGGCACAATAGTTTGACACGTGTGCCATCCCTAAATTGGAGAAAGGGTGAAGAGGACAGGGGAAATACAGTTCAACACTCCGGCTGCTTGGATGAGGAGAGTAGTATAACTATAGATTCTCAGTCCCCAGTGATAGTGACTAAAAAGCCTTCCCCTGCAGCTGTAGTTAAATTTAAGAGTACAGTCCCAACTTCACAAAGTAGCTGTCCCAGGAGTATACCCCAGCCTAGCAAAACCATTCCCCGCATGACTACTCCCAAACGCCTCTCCACAGGGAATCCCCTCTATAATGGTATAGCTACTCTGCATGGTGGTAATGGTGGTGGTGGTGGTGGTAATGGCCATTATGGCACCTCAGGGCCTTGTCTTGGTCATGTATCCCAACAAAGAACCCTGCAGGGCAAACTGTCCCTGTCCAACGACAGCATCAAGTCTTCCTCTAAAGAGAGCATAGTGCACTCTCAGAGTTTCACCCACTTCAAGAGGGCAGCCTGTCCCAACAGCCCACCCATGACCCGTTCCTTCTCCTTTAACAAAGCTACAGAGCTTGCTAAAGAACTCCCCAGACCTTTAGTACAATCTCCAATGGCTAGATCACCCCTCATTCAGCCAAATCCAGTATTATCTGAAGGGAAAGTAGGTAAATATGGGATTGCAAGGCCCTCTGTAACTACTAGTGATCATCTTTTGCCAACGACCACCATAAAGAAATCACTTTTACCCAGCTGTTCAGGTAAGAAACCATCTATGCTTGGTTATAGACTTACACGACCAACACTCACCAAACATCTCCGTCCTGTTGTCCCCGAAACTGACCAAAAAGAAGCAGAATTGAGTCCAAATATCCAAGATCTTACACACACAGCAGAAACCAGTTCAGAACCAACCACCAACTATGAAAGTATTGAAACTACCCCAAGTGAGACCTCATTTGAAGTAAAGGAGGGAATACCTTTCTTGGAGGTTTTGGATGTTATGTCGCTATCATCGTCCTCCTCTGTGGAGAATAATGATACTAGTGAAGAGTACATGGATGACTTTGATAATCTTGGGAATGGAGGTGAGACCCTGCTGCTGCCTGTCCTCAAAGAAGGGTTAGACCACTTTGGACTATGTACAGATGCCAACACTCTAATCACCAAGTGCAATGAGGAATCATCGCTGACCAACCTGCACACCTTCTTGTCCGAATCGGTTGACTGGGCAGGGATGGGACTCGCAGGTTTGATTGAGAATTTCTTTATTTCCATTACATCTCAGAACTACTAACCCCAATTTTTACATTATGACTGTTCAAACCTTAGGTACCTTCAGAGTGTAATACACGACCCCTGCATTTGTTCCCTAGATTGTAAGAATGTTCCTAAATGTATTTCTTGAAAAATTAGAGTTCAGCACTCTCCGGTGTTTTTTATTTTATTTGATGTGTTTAAATAGCTATTTTTATAGAGCCTGTAAATTTGTTCCCCTATTTGACTCATTTTTTTTTTAGAGTTGTTACTGAATTTAAAATTAATCAAATAGTCATGTTAGGCATACTCATGCGGATTATTGTTTTACATTGTCGATCATTGGTGTCACTTGTGCATATCCGACATATCGAGTATGTCCATCACTTTGCAAAAACCAAACAAAAACATACTGCGTGATGTAGCCTTTTCGGTTTAGGTTAGACTACTTAGCATTTAGAGTGCACATTTAGAGTGCACGTTACCCTATTAAACTGCTGTAAAAATGCCTCTGTATGTGTATTTGTCTTTTAGGCTATATTTATATTATATGATATAGTCCCCCAAATATCAGCACGGTTGCAAATGCGATATTGATTTTATACAACCGTTTAAAAAACAATTAAGTGATTTACATTTTAGACCAAATATTGCCTGTTTTGGTCTATTTTGGAGATTAAACTAGTTCCAAACAAAACCATGGCAGGACTGTTTTGCATCTTTGAGCAACACACAGTTGTGTTTTGTTACTGAAATTAAATTGGTTCATTTGAACGAATTGGTTGAGTTAATGACTCAATTAATCGCTCATTAACAGTGATTGCCGTCATCTACTGCCGGTTTTAGTTTCATATTTAAATCTTTTCAATTTTAAAATCATTTCATATATCATCAATGTTTTATTTTTAAATCATCAAAACATTTATGCATTTGTAACTGCCGGTTAAATGCGTTTTTGTCCCTATATGAGCTGCATTAAACAGTCTGTGTAAACAAATGCCACTTCAGATGCAGCTTCTGTTTCCTCTGCATTGCGAAGATGAATTTTGATGATGCTGATTTCATTTGATTGGTAATAGCCCTATATTGTTTTATTATTCTAATTGAATTAATTGATTATATATAATAATTTGACATAATAAATGATGCATATACTACATTTAATTAGGTAAGAAAATTTGCCATTATAAAGATGAAAATGTAGATAAAAGGTAAAAATCTATCACTCCGCCCAAGTAGCAGTGCTTCGCCTTCTGAGAATATAGTTCCCAGTATGTAAACGGTTAAAAGATGCCTGTGTCTCATATGGCCTTGTTATTTGCACTGTGACTATACAAATCACAACATATAAATAGGAAAATGTTGGCGTTATTTTGTCACTTATTGGGAGCAGTATGCTAGCTGGAGCCATTTACTTCCAGTCTTTGTGCTAAGCTAGGCTAGCGATGGGTGCGTCAGACAGAGTTACAGCACGCACGGAGATGAAAAGTGTATGTCTGGACTTATCTAACTCTGGGGGATGCGGTGAATAAGCTAAAGTCCCAAAAAGTCTGTGTGTTCCTTTAAAACTTATTGGGCTGTTGTGGAATCAGAGGGGTGTCCAAAACTTAATTGGCTACATCCATCCAATTTAACTCCTCTTGAAAGGAGCATTTATTTTGACGCACGGCACATTGTTAATGTATTAATGTTGAATATTAAGAGAATATTACCGTTATTTGCGGAACACAGAAGATTAAGAATAAACAATTCTTATACGTTTTTATTTTGCAACAAGCACAAAGCTGTTCAAAATCCTGCCGAATTTTGTCTGGTTTCTGCAATTTTGGTAGCTTATTTATTAGAAATACAATTTCACATGGGCCTAAACAATTGAAAAAAAAAAACAACCCAAATGAGTATTCAGATGATATTCTTTCATGGTCTGTGGACCCCCTAGTTCCGCAACTCTCAATGGGGTCAAGGAAGGAAAGAGAGATGCAGACTTTAAATTGACCTGCTGTTGTCGCTGTTGGACAGTGTCTCTTTAGAAAAACGAGGGATTTATACTCTTTTTTTTTTATGTCACACTTTGTAATTATTTGCATTTTTATTTGTATAATAAGGATTATTTTCTCATTAAATTTTTTTATGAGGCATTGCCTCCCTTGCCTCCTCTGAGGAAATGCCCCTGACTTGTATATACATAAACCTCTTTTTTTTATTTATCAGTACTTCTCAGAATTGAATGCAATATTGGATATGCATAGTGTATATGCAAAGCTGTATACATGGTTTGATGCTGCCTTTTATTTTGGCCAGAACAATGTACATAATGATGTTGTAACAGCCTTTTTTGGAAGATGATGCTTAAAATCCTGTCTAATTAGCTTTTGAAAAAGGTTTTCATATTTAAATAATTTGAGCAGATCCATACTGTCACTAAGATTATTTTAAAATATATTTCTCTGTCACTTTCTTATAAATTTTATTGTCTGTCTTTCAGCTGGTAAAGATGACTTTGTACATGGGACATCTCCTACAGGCGATTTTCCTCATGGCTCGTCTCTGGACCTGTCACCCTCAGACAGCTCTGGAGGGACTTACATGTGGGATGAAGAGGGGATGGAGGCACTGGCAGACTCTGGACACCCCTGTGGAAGCTTTGGCTCTGATCTCAACAGCATGGTGAGTCCAAAGCTTTATGAAGCAACTTACAAAAGAGAAGTAACAGTTTTTATAAACATTTTCATAATTAGTGCATTATTGAGTTTCATTGTTTTATCTATTTTTTAATTTTTTTTTAGTAGTAGTGTTTCTTTAACTTGCTTGTACAACTAGCCTTTGTGGTCTTTGGCCCTGCGGTGGAGAATCCTCCTCTAGGCAACTCTATTTGATAAACAACAGCTGCATTTTCCTATCATTGCCTTTAATGATTCAGTGTATTATAGTAATACTTTTTGCCAAATAACATTTAATTCAATTTGTTAATTAAATTTGGAACGGATGAGTGTGTACAACTGCCGCTCAAAGGTGGGGTAAGTCGTTTTTGAAATATGCTGTTTGGAAGTTAGCCGGACCGACACAACAACAAACGTGTATGATGGTCGAGGAGAGAGAACGATATAGAGGGAGATTTGAAGAAAGACTGCAGAAATAGAGATGGGACACAATAGAAAAGAGAAAAGCTCAGAAGAAATCACTGGAAAATTAAGGGGTATGTCTAGGCAAGAGCTTTAGGTCCAGCGTTAGTATTAGAAAAGCTGTCCAGCGCTGGAGAGAGCTAACTGGGAAGGCCTGAAAACAGACACGGTTAAGGCTAGGGAAAAGAGGCCAACTTGGCATGCCAATTTTGCAAATCGAGCTTGAGGTAAGTAGTTTAGCGCCATGTTGCATTGATCAAGACGCCATTTCCTGTTGCACTTCTCAGTGAAGATGCATTAAAGCCCACTCGGAGTTTGTAAAAATACGCCTACAAATCTTAGACTGTGAGAAACAAGATTCTCTGGTCTGATGAACCTCAATTCCGTTTCTGTAGGAAACCAGCTGAACAAAGCAGCTGAATTAGTGCTGTGCAGCCTCTTTAGTACCCTACCTTCAAGGGCCACATGGGGGCAGCAGAAACTCACAATCATTCAAAGCGTCAACCATTTCAAGAAGCTTAAATCTTACAGAACATCCTAGATATAGTTCATTTCCTCACCCTCATGTTGTTCCAAACCCATATGGCCATTTTTTCTATGAAACACAAAATGAGCTGTTTAGCAGATGATCTTTTACATGAAGTGAAAATGATTGGGAAATGGAGCTCTCAAGCTCCAAAAGTGATAAACAAAAAAAAAACAACAACAATAATGTATCATAAAAGTAGATTATAAAATATGACTCATGCACTATTTTTAAGTCGTATGTATTCATACAATATCTTTTTGTTTAAAGGTACAATAGGTAATTCTCTACAGAAATCTTTTTTTTGTAAAACTGTTTGAAAGGCTGCTCATATCCTGATAGCAATTCAGTATGCAACATTTTTATAATTTATAGATACCAATAATTCTTCCAGCTAGCAATGCAGTTTTCAGCAATGTTTAGCAGAATGGTTGAAGCTACACATAGACCGAGTACCCCAGCCACAAGCCAGCGTTATTATAGTAGCCTAGTCTATTGGTTACCGTTTTACTGAACACAATGATAATATTAATAATCTTCCTCCTTTCTTTGTACATGTTGAGTAGAGTACACTTTTTAGGTCAAACATTTGCTATTTGCATTTCATCGATTGCAAAGTTCAAATCAGAACGAGAATGCTAGCGATTGCTAACCATCAAAAACTAGAATATCGTTTATTAGCTACCAGATTGATAATTCGCTACTCTACTATCATTACTTGATTCATGAAGATAAACGGAGGATAAGATAGCTTCCGTAACATAGTCAGGCAGACAAAAAAAACAAAGAGATAGTATGCAAGCAATATACTTACTAGTCCAAAAGCATGATAGCCAAGTCCGCATCGGTCGGGCACCCCTCCTCCTCCTTCAGCTCACGCCAGCGAGAAAACGCTGGCCCAATGTTGATGTTTTCTGTGCTGCTTTGGCCATGACTATACCATTTGGCTCGCACATCCGATTTTAAGGAAGTGGGGGTGGTGGTGGAAGTGACGTATATGCCGTAAAGCAGTCGAATTTTGTAGTTCTCTTTGTTCGCCGGTTAATAACCGAAACCCGAAGTTTAAAAGTACGATTAAAAACGCTACAGACCCCGTCAGGCTATGGCAGACGTGTCATTCAACCTATTGTAAGTCAATGTACCATCACAAGAGACTTGGAAATATATTATGAAGGTTGAAAAGTTACATAGTGCCGCTTTAATATATTTTGTCATGTGCATCACATAACCAGCTCCATATCTATGCCTTCTGACAAAAAAAAAACTTTGCTCAGGAGAAACATGAGTCATGATAAAAGAGAGTAAAGGTTTGTATTAGCAAGCTAAAATGGCATGGTTGCTTCAGCAAAAGCGTTTAATATCTGAACTGCCATAATATGTACAACCACATATAATAAAACTTGCTGCAGAACAAGTACCGAGACATGCTACTGCCAATGCATTCACAGACGTGCTGCTGTGAGCATGTGATAACACCCATAGCAGATCTATACAGGTGGAGCTGGAGAAGCTGGAGCGTTCCTGAAGACTGCTAACAGCAAACGCAACCAGTATTTGAATGTTGAGCCGCAGCTTATTGGCCGCTGATCATTATATCAAACTATCAGCTGTGTTATGTAAATGACCAAATTGAGTTAAGTACCTCTCAGCCTGTGCCATCTAGAGTTTCATGCCAGAACTTGGTATGGATTCTCATTAGCTCCAAGAAGGAATCTAAGGACTTGCGCTAATCTGCATGTATAGAGTGCTGCAGTGATGATGTGATGTTGCACTTTTTTTGGGCCAATCCAGAAGTTAGCATCACCCTGGTTTTCTTGTCAAAAACCCAATAAGATTTTTTCCATTGGCTTTTGGATTATTTCAGAAAATAAGCTGTTACCAACAAAACTTTATGATTCTTAGGCCGGTGACACACTGGCTGCGTGGCGTGAGCGTGGCGTTTCTGTTGCATGTCAGCTGCGTGGCGGCTGCGTTGCGTTTTCTGTGTCTTTGCACACCAGAAACGTGTCTGACGCGCTGCTGCTGCTAGGTGACGTCGAGGGAGGGCACCGACAGACCAGTCTACATTTAGCGGTGTGTTGCTCTTGCCTTTACGACAACAATTTCAACTGTTATTTCATTCTGTATTGAGAGGTGTAATATTTGAAAATCGATAATTATTATTAGGCCTATTTTTTTTTTTTTTTAAATTACATTTATATCTGAATTTATGTCAAAACCTAGTCTTTCAAACAACAAAATGTATTCGTGTACAAAATGACATATAAACATCTTTTCCTATTCTATTTAGCCTGGAAACGCTTCCAACACGCTTGCGTGTCGCGTGAAAAATAGGCGTCGGTTCTATTTCTAGCATGCACGCGTGCGTGTCACGCAGGCAGTCTGCAAGCTCGAACCTGTTAACATGGGATTTGAAATAAAAACGGACACGCCACGCAGCTGAGACGCTTACGCCACGCAGCCAGTGTGTCACCGGCTTTACACGTTTTGTTCATGATTATCTTCACAAATGGATAAAACTTAAATGCATTTTCAAGCTTGCATACTTTCAGTAGAAGTAAAAATCTAAAAGTAGGCTATTAACGAACACTACGTTGAATGAATTTAACGTCACTACCATTAAGCTTATGAAATCTCTTTCAGTCTTTATTTAAAAACTTTTCTCTGGAAGTTTGAGTTAGAATAGTTTGCAAGAGTGTGATTATAAACACAAAGACAGTGAAAACGGACTAGTGAGTAGATACTGCAGACTAGTTTTCCTGTTTGGCTTGATGAGGTTTACTATCCCCGAAAGACTCTGTTGTCACATATAGCCTCTTGTTATTTGACTCCCTGCCAACCATTTCAACAAAATGAGTTTGTAAATGTGAAATTACCTTACACACACACACACACACACACACACACACACACACACACACACACACACACACACACACACACACACACACACACACACACACACACACACACACACACACACACACACAGTGACTTCTCAAGAACTTGTCAACCAAGGAACAGAAGTGACTCAGGAATCAACCAAGTGAGAAAACTGAGCGATGGTGTTCTGCTCCCGCTCCTCACAGAACGTCTGTCACGCTCAGATATTAATGCTCCTTTTCTGATTGGCCGAGTCAGAAAGGATGATTTCTTCCCCACTGCTTATGTGTATTTCCTCAGACAGTTCAGCTGACCCAGTGTGCTGTGTGTCTACACCTGCTGTCTTGACTTGGGTCATGCCGAACGCAGGATATGAAAGTCATGAAACTGTGTCTGAGACACTGTGGAGCAAAACAAGCTAAACTTATAGGAGGCCATATGGTAGTGTACTCATAAAAGTTGACAAAATAAATTTATATAGAATGTATTTTAAATTTAGAGTCTTTCACTTCTGGGAAAATGAACCAGCAGTGTTTCGATCAAACTGATTTTTGTATGACATGCCTGACAATGATTTGTTTTTATCAAACCATTTCCATTTTAATGAAGAAACATTAAAAAAGGGGGAATAGGCAAAATAACTGACCGGTCAGATGAGACAGTGCTCCACTAGGGGGCAGCTTGTTTCCAACATGATGAATTGCTACTAGATTGTTGTTTGGAAGAGAGATGCTGTGACTTTATTATACATTTTTTTTTATCTCTCTTTCTTTTACTCTTTTATACTCTGCTCTGATCTCCCTCGCTTTCACTCTTGTCATATGGGCTTTTATTGCCCCTTACTCAACATTGCCTAGTCATTTGGGCTGTTTAGAAGTTTGATGCATCTCCATAGATCTCCAGGATCATCTGTTGTTGTTGCGTGCCAAGCGTCACTTGAGGGCCTTCACTATGGCACTGAATCCATTAAGATAACACATGTTTCTTATGTTTTTCTCTTTCCTGAAGGCAAAACCTAAACTAGAACCATCCCCTAAAGAATCTGCAAGATCGCTAAAGCATTGGATTTTAATTTTAAACACCACAAAGGGTGTAACTAAGTAACATTTTCCCATGGTAAAAAAGTTTTAGGGTACAATGGGGCTAAATGTATTTAAATAGTGTATGATTGCAGAAAAAAAAGATACAAATATTTTAGCTAAAGTTATACGTTTTGCATAATAACCAAGTTGTCTCTCTAATACACCTTCAAAACAAATTTCAGCAAAGTTTGTACCATATTCCGTGGATTTATGTGAAATGGTAACACTTTACAATAAGATTCCACTTGCAACATTAACTAAATTTAATAAAAATATTGTTTATTGTTAATTTCAACATTTACTAATAGATTTTAACATTTTAGAGTTTTATCTCTTAATATTAGTTAATGCACTAGGAACTAACATAATTAACGATTAAGGTATAATTAATATATTCATATTTTTTATATTTAAATAGTACAGTACATTTGTTTTTCAATTTTTGTAATAAAGTTCAGCACTATTTTTGTGTTATGTTTGTTTTCATTCAGTATCTATTTAAAAAAAAAACTATCCGTTGATTAATTGATTATCGGCTAGCGTGGGCCATCCTACTTATCGTTAAAATCCACTATCGGTCACCTCTAGTTTCTGTCACGGAGTCATCAGTTACACCTGCCACACCATCAGCGCCCGGTCACCCGACTCCGCCCATCCACTCGTTATCACCAGAGTACTGACTCACCACACCGGCACCCGCTTATCACCACCACATAAGATCCCACACATACCTTCTCTCATTGTCTGGTCTCGTCAGAGTTACACTAGACTTTCTGCTATCTGCTTGGACCCATCTTAATACCCAAACATTGATAATCTGTCTCCAGTCTGCTATCATCCGTCATCCGATTCCTGCCTGTTCCTTCTGTGTCCTCCCATCCTTGTTTTAGCAAGTATCTTAGGAATACCATCTTTGCATACCATCCAGAACTCCATACCTCTACAAGCTTGTGTTCATCCATCTCCAGTCATTCTGTTTACAAATAAACATCTACTTACCTTTCATCCCGTTGTCTCTCTCCTCTGTTGGTGACAGAGGACCAGACCAACAGAATGCAAAGATTCGCTGGATCTGAAGAGGAACCTTCAAGGGTCTCTTTCCCTGAGCAAGCACAAGCCGTCAGTCAGCCACTTCCGCCCGGTCTTCACTCTCCTTCACCGCCTGCCTCTCACAGTCCCATGGCCCGTCCAGCGACCTAAACCGGTGAGGCACAGGGTTGCAGTAGATTTCTTCTACAGTGTTCTCTGTACTTTGAGATGCAAGTGCACGCGTTTCCGACAGATCGTACCAAGATTGCCTATTTGATTTCCCTCCTCTCTGGTCTCGCCCTCCAATGGGCCCAGTCCATCTGGGAAGCGAATGGCACACTCACTCGCTCATGGGAGGCTTTCACCGCCCACTTCAAGGAGGTGTTAGGCCTCACCACCTCCGCTCTCTCCAGCCATGATCAGTTGTACCTCCTTCATCAGGAAAACTCGTCCGTAAGTGAATATGCTTTGCATTTCCGCACTCTAGCGGCCAACTGTGGGTGGAATGAAACCGTGCAAATCACCTGCTTTCATCAAGGATTGAATCCTACCATTCGTCATCAAGTAGCTGTCTATGACGATGTCATCGGCTTAGAAAATGTCATTCAGAGTGCCTTCCACATCTCGCAACATCTCACCGCTTGTGCCCTGGACCAATCCGCTGCGCACCCTCTGCCTCCCGCACCCTCTATGACCCTTCCAGCACCTGAGCCTATGCAGCTTGACGCATACTATCTCTCCGGAGCAGAACGTCAACAATGTATTCACAACATCCACTGCCTCTACTGCGGTTTGCAAGGATATGAATCCTAGGTGAATCCTGCCTCTCATCTTGTCTATTACCTGTCATCAAGACCTGTCGTCAGAGATCTTCTCCAGATAATTTCCACTCTTCCTCTACTCTCTACATCAATTCGACATAGATTGAAAGTTCAGAATCCAGCCTTAAACCGGAGATTCCCCTTGAGTAACGGCCGTTCCAGGATGTGTTCAGCAAGCAACAAGCAACACAGTTACCACCTCATCACCCATGGGACTGCGCCATTGACCTGCTGCCTGGAGCCAGACCACCCAAAGGCCGAATCTATCCACTGTCCATCCCGGAGCAGAAGGCCATGGATGAGTACATCAAAGAAGCTTTACAACAACGGTTCATTCGACCATCCACTTCCCCTGCTGCATCTAGCTTCTTGTGTTCATCCATCTCCAGTCATTCTGTTTACAAATGAACATCTACTTACCTTTCATCCCGTTGTCTCTCTCCTGTCGGAGACAGTTTCATTATAAATGTTGTTATCTCCAAGGTAGACACCCAACTCAATAAATTATATTTAACATTTTAATCTAACCCCAACAATAGGATCGCTATTTAACCATTAATACCATACTTTTACATATTCTTCAGCAATTGAAACACTTTTGATTTAATTACCTTGAAACTGAAAATCATTAACTAGACCTTGTCATAAAATATATTGGGTGTTTTTAACGATTCACATTTGAATTGTCATTGTGTTGCTGCCCACAATCGCATCAAGGAACAGACACATTGCCAGGTTTAGAAGTTGTTGTGCCATCTAGTGGTTTAGAAGGAAATGTGACAGATTGTGAAAGATGTGAGATTTACCTTGGTTCACCTTTAGCCCTGTTGTACCCTAACAATGGAAAAGGAAAAGAGAACCTTACTTGATGCATTAAAAAAATTACAGAGTTACAGTGGGCAGAAATGTGAACAAGTAAGCAATCTGTTTACAAGCATAGTCATCCTTTTTTAAGTAATCTACTGTATCCATGAATTGCAGTATTTCTCAGGGCTGGACTTTGTTCCATAGTGAGGTGTTTTTGGCTTGTTCTTTAGCTATTAAATGAGGTCAGCTTTTAAGTTGCTTTGTTTGAGTTTCTTTGACTCGTTAAAGGATTAGTTCACCCAAAAATGAAAATTCTGTCATTAATTACTCACCCTCATGTTGTTCCAAACTCGCAAATGAAGATATTTTTGATGAAATCTGAGAGCTTTCTGTCCCTCCATAGACTGCAACGTTATTACCACTTTCAAGGTCCAGAAAGGTAAAGACATCTTAAAAATAGTACACGTGACTACAGTTGTTCAAGTTATGAAGCAATGAGAATACTTTTTGAAGACTAAAATGTTACTGTTTAATGTTATTTTCAGTATTATTTTTCTTTATTAATGTTCATAATAATTTTTATAATGTATTTTGTGAAGTCAGAGTATGTTGTACATGTGTGCTGAGGAGAGATATGGGATGAGCTATATTTGGCATAGAAGTATGTGTGCAATGCAACATGTTTTCTACTGATGCACATGTACCACAAATGTATACATTATATGGAAAGTGGATTGTACCATGTGTGTAAGCATGAGGTATACGTTCCATTTTTAAACATAAGCAAAATGTTTTTTTTTTACCTTACCAGGAAGCTGTAAGGTCCCTCAGGTGTATATAAGCTCAATCCTTATAGTGTAGCACCCGAGAGAGAGAAACATATACAGCTGCCATGAGAGGGTGTGAGAAGAAAGAGATGGGGAGAGAGGACAGAGAGGACAGAGAGTGGAACATAGAAATCTGGAATGAAGACCACCTCTCCTGCAACCTTCCTCTTCTATGGACATTTTTATTGTATGTCTGACACATAAAAATAATAAATAAGAGATCTCTTGGCAAAATAACTGGTATTGCTTCTGTGATTCAACAATAATGGGGAAAATCGTAACAAAAATGACGACTTTATTCAACCATTTCTTCTCTTCCATGTCAGTCTGTGACGCTGTTCACGTTGTGTAAACAGTGCAGCGCTTCCGGGTTCTACGTCAGAACGCAGGCTTAGAATTGTCCGGTTGCTGCATTAGCACCACACGCATGTGTCATGGTGCTCACGTGAACAGCGCCAGAGACTGACACAGAAGAGAAGAAATTGTTGAATAAAGTTTTTTATTTTTTTATTTTTTTTCTGATCAAAAAGTATTATCTTCACTTCATAACATTAAGGTTGAACCTCTAGTCACATGGACTATTTTAACAATGTCTTTACTATCTTTCTGCTTTGAAAGTGGTAATAACGTTGCAGCCTATGGGGAGTCAAAAAGCTCTCATCAAAAATATCTGTGAAAAAATTTGTGTTCCAAAGATGAACAAAGTTCTTACGGACCTTACATGAGGGTGAGCAATTAATTAAATCATTTTGATTAAAGCAACCCAGCCTCTGGAACAGTGCTAGATTATCAATATTTACGGGGCATTTGAGAACTGACGGAGCTAAGCAAATGGCACTGTGCACAGTACAGTAGTTTCACAAGATCCGATGAGCAGCCATTTAACTTAGACTAAATAAGTCTCCTTATAAATACAGCAAATAGAGATGATATGCTGTACTTAAAGGTGCAGTGTGTAACATTTTTGAGTATTTATTAACAGGAATGCAATATGACATCCATAACTATGTGTTCAGTGGTGTATAAAGAACTTAATTAATAAACCGTAATGTTTTTATTACCTTAGAATGAGGCATTTATATCTACATAGGCGCGGGAATCCCCTTCTATGAAGGTCGCCATATTGTGACGTCATGTTTCTACCGTAGCCGGCAGCGATCAAACAGCGTTACAGAGCGCGTTTCGTCACTACCTTGAAAGAGAAGCCGCAGAAAGCTAGAAGAAGCTAGTCATAAACACCGTGAGTCGTGACTTTTCCCTTGTCAGTGGTGTAAATATGTAGTTGGATTGTTTCATGTAACTTAATTCTTCTGCCTCGCTGTGTTATGGCTTTGCTATGTGGGGATAAATGTGCTGGTTGCGCTCGTGAGACAGCTGATTAGTAGGCTACTCTTGTCATTGACCGGAAAACAGTTACAGGAATCAACAACCCGTCCATCTTGGAAGCATTTAAGTCGATCGAGTTTCCAAAATCAGAGAAAAAAGCCTATTGTGTGTAGTAAGTGGTGTCTATGGGATGCGGAGGCGCGCGGGCTGTTACAATAACGTCATTTTTGCCGCGCGCACCTTTGAGCTCATGCGGACGCGTCGAGTATAAACAAGGCTTAACGCTTTAACCAGCT
This sequence comes from Meda fulgida, assembly GCA_030578275.1. NCBI lineage: Eukaryota > Metazoa > Chordata > Actinopteri > Cypriniformes > Leuciscidae > Meda > Meda fulgida. Next base: position 23,669,034 of record CM060627.1, read on the forward strand.
CAGCCACAGTAACAGCTCATATTAGCCAGCTAAACTTTTACTACCCTGTTAGAAAAAATATAGAACGTTAGTTGCATAGTTTCATGTGGTTCTTCTCCCTCGCTGTATTATTATGGGCTTGCTATGTGGGGAGAAATGTGCTGGTTACGTTCGTGAGACAATCAGCTGATTACTATTATTATATTATGGATTAAGACCCTTGATCCTTACCTGACTATGGCTTTGTAAACTTTATCCATGATGTGGTTAATAATGGACTGTGGTACAAAAGCTTGTTTTACTCTGGCTATTCTCTGCTGTCTCAGACGACGATGTTTGTCCCGTTTTAGCCACAGTAGCTTCTTCGAAAGGGAGGGGTGAGCAGTGGGCGGAGCCATTAGTGTAAAATCTCAAACAAACCGCTAGATGTCGCCAAAAGCTACACACTGCACCTTTAATGAAGAAAATGCAGAGAGAATGGTTTTATTTTTTTGTTAATGGAATATTTAACCCAAAGTGGAAATTCTGCCATAAAACAATGTTTTAACTGTAAATAGTTATCACTTTAGATTAGGTCACAGAAAATGGTAAAATGACATTAATTAAGTGATTTAAATCAACCTTTATTAAACATTAATTGCATTATAATTAAGAGTTCATTAAAATGTTTACAAATACTTTGAGCCTATCACCAAAGCTAAACGTAACCACTTAAAAATAAATAAATAAAATAATGCTGTCAATATGAATTTCATACAAATACTCATAAGATCACGTTGTTAAAATACATCAGTATGATTACGGGTAAGTTTAGGGGAAAGAATATACAGTTTGTAAAGTATAAAACACATTATTTCTATGGAAAGTCCCTATACAACATGAAAACCCTTTGTGTAAGTGTGTGCTTAATGTGTAAACATTTGAAGGAACCCTGCATATGAATGCAATTAATGTCTTAAATGTTATTTTCCATCACCTAATCTAAAGTGAGAACTATTTATGGCTAGTAAGTTGTTAACAAATCATTATCTAACTCTCTACATATGAACTATTTAAAGAATAATAATTAGTTACCAGTAGTTACAGTAACAATGAATGAAGAATTCAATATTTGTATATTGTCTATTAATGTATTAACTACAGTTATAAACTATTAATTAATTATAAAATGATATTTTGCAAATGCTTTGCAAGTACTTTATTGCACTATACTTATAAAGATTTGAGCAAATAACAACATAAAATTGGTCTTTGTAACAAATCTATTGTGTGGATTTAGGAGATGGATTTTTAAAAAGAACTTTTTAAATAATTTCTTTTTTTTTTAAATGGTAATTTTTGGAGCTTGACAGCCTTGAGGTCTGTTGACACCAAAATTTATTTCATTTTTCGCAAGCGATTTGTACAAACTAACGTTTTTCAATGTGTAGATTTTCTTGATCTTACCCTGCACCATGACTGTCCTGACCTGTCTCTCCACATGACAATTTAGCTTGACAAGTCATAGCCCTCACTTTAGTGGCCATTGTATGGATGTCTTTATTTCTTCCAATTTGATGGTCTAGTTTTCTGTAGATGTCATTGTTTTTCTACTTTTTCTCCTTCTTACCCTTTCTTTTACCACCTCTTCTCCTTCCCATTACTTAATGCTTTTGGGTCAGTAAACCCGAGAACAGAGAATCTCACCCTGAGAAATAAATGTATCATGTTTTTGGGCCAGATTGCTGGCAAAGAAAAATAACATGAATTTGTGTCAGATCAAAATCATTTTATGATAATAGATGGATTGTCATATACATGGCAGAAGACCAGACCACTCACCATGAGCTCAAGAGATCCACCCATTTTCCTGCCATTGACCCGATTGAGAAATCGGTTCAAGTGCTTGGTTGAGTGCTGACAATTCACCAGACGAGGCACCAACAGTGTGTTTTTTGACAGAATGTGCAAAAACGAAAACAACTAAGGAGCAAAGTCTAACTAAACTTCCAGCAAACTTAACTGTGAACAGCTAAAGTTTGAATGGGCGCAGCAACAGAGTTCGAGGAGTTGTGTGGTTGGCCAATTTTGAACAGCCAACAGTGACTTTATGACCACTTAGACTTGGTTTCACAAACAGGGCTTAGATTAAGCCAGGATTAGGCCTTAGTTCAATTAGGACATTTAAGTAGCATTTATAAATGTGCCTTAGAAAAAAAAAAACATCACTGGTGTGCATCCTGAGACAGAACAATGTTATGGACATTTAAGATATATCAGTGCAAGTTACTTTAAAACAGCTCAAACATACATTTTAGTCTAGGACAAGGCTTAACCCAGGGATTGTTCTTTTTTTATGGGATTTTAAAAAATTCACCATATTTTTTACCACTCACCACTATAAAAATGGTATTATATACAAAAGAAATCGGTCTGTACTGTACAACTACTACAATACACTACTACAATACAAAACACTACTAGTCATCTGAAACCATTTGACTGCTGTGTGTGAAGAACAGACCAGAAAATAAGTAAAAAAAAAAAACTTGCCATCCATCTAGCTCTCCCTGATGCATTAATACATTTCATAACTAACCACTCTTTTTTATTTGAGTGAATCAGTTGGTAGTTGGCGAAACCATCTCATTAAACCTTTAGGGTGATACAAGACCTAATCACCCTGTCTGTGTTTATTTTGCAATAATGGCTAGCTGACTGTACCGTATATTGTCTCTTACACTTTAGCCTGTTCCTCACAGCTATACAATTTTACATATAGTGCTTGCGTTGTATAGACTTCTTTCATGAGACCTTTATTGTGCTTTTTTGTTCTCTTTGAAGAATGAAGTCAAAGTTCCCAGTCATTTCAATTGCGTGGGGAAAGTTTTATTTACGTGAGGTCCTTCATTCATTTGCTAACTACCTGTCTGGTGCAAAATGTTAACAAAGAACTGATGACCTAAATACAACAGACATTAAATCTACTTTTCACATCCTCTCTCTTTTTTTCTGTCTCCCTCCACTGCCTAGAGTGCTACATAATTTTAATTCAATGTGTTCAGGCTGTCACACACCACTAACACAAGAACCCCTCTAGAATATTGAGTAGTGACTTTCTCTTCCACCCCTTCTGCCTCTAAAAGTGCCTCTCAAAATCCATCTGTCCGTCCGTAATCTGTCAATTTAGTAATATTTTCTGGCTTGTTTATGTTTGCTGCTGGGACTCAGAATAGCAAAAGCATGCAGTGTCAAGAATTCCAACATGAAGGTTTAGGAGATGTGTTTCTCATGTTGACCTTTATTGTCATCCAGTTCACTTAAGGAAATATGCAGATCGGCTGGTTTCAAGTTAGTGTAAGGGTTCGCTTACACAACAATGATGTGCTGAGAAGACAACGTTATCAAAACGACCCCTGTTCACGGATCTGTGAAAATGACTTATAACGCCATATTATGCATAACAGACAAGTAGTTGGCGATGTCACTTTGTAAAGAAAGACTACGTGCCCGCACACATATCCATTATTTTACTACAGTGCACTCGAGCCGAGCACACATGTATATAGACACAAATTACATAATCTATCATTTATTTGTCAGATTTGCATTCTAAGGATGTTAATCTTGATAATACTGTATTATTACTTTGTCTTCTGGGCAAATTTCATCATCACAAAGCCAGAAACAATCACTGTAATCCCAATTTTAGAATGTTCTCCTCTGATATAAAGACCTTTTTACTTCCTTTAAGAAAATGTCAAAACCTTTGAACACAAAGGCTTGGAAAACATATATCATGCTGGAGTCTGTTGTAAGAAACATTAAGTCTTATAACCACTTGTGATGATGACCGTATGCCACCCCTTATTTCTTACTGTTAATATCTGTATCCTTTTATTTTGCAAAAAAAAAAAAAAAAAGCCAATAGACTAAGCACGTAATAGCCTACGCATGTTTATGACATCACCATTTTCACAGATTCACGTTTTTTATAGTTTACACAGAGATGATAAGGGTTTCATTTTCAAAAACCTGCACTTTGAAACCCGTTTTCAAAAGTTTGCATTTTTAGGCCACCAAAACGCTGTTGTCGTGTAAATTAATGGCAAAAACACATAAAAAGTCTTCAGTTTTTAGTTGAAAACGGTGGAGTGTAAATGGCATGTAAAGGCCCGTTCACACCAAAGACGATAACTATAAAGATAACGATAAAGATGTAGTTTTAAAAATCATTCTCAAAATTAAAGAATAACAGAGTTCACACCACAGCTATAACGATAACGGCACAGAGAAACAATATCATTGGAATATCACTGATGAATGGTAAACACACTGACAGCCAATCATAATCAATCCTGCTGTACAATCTTTATTTAAAGTGACCAACAAGCATGTGCTTAGAATAAACAGAATGATATCATCCACTGGTGTGGACACTAATATAGTTATCTTTACAGTTATCGTTCTTGGTGTGAAGGGGCCTTAAGATGGTCATTGACTGACAAGTCATCATGTTCCAAAAATCTTATTGACCATCTTAAGTTGGGATGACAATTCTACTGGCACAAATCTGCACCAGATCAGTTAGAAAAAAAAGTTCCCTTGTTCTAAAACACAGCTATAATCTTGAACTGCATTTTCTAGCTGGGAGGTCTTATCACAATAGAAACATTTCTAAACCGATACAGAGTGAAATTTTACAATTTACAAAACAATTTTACAATCCTCAGATGGAACTACTAAAACAACTACTACAGTATTGAGAACATTATGCTTTATTGGATTATAAAAACAAGATGGGAAGGTTTTTTTTATTTTTAAATGAGAAATGGACGTCAGGCATAGGATGGTTTAAATTTTGTAAAAAGGGATCAAATGCAAAAACAGACAATTTATTGCTATTGTCTTTATTGCTTTATTGTTATTAAATACTGATTCTTCATTGCGATTAGAAACTTTTGTTCTCTTACGAGAGGTTCTCTCGTATTGCGTAAGTTTAGCTTACGCTATGGGAAAGATTCATCTTCTCGAGATATTGAAGCCAAAAAATTATCCTTAATTTTGTATTCATTGTCAACGCAGTGCAGCAGCTAGCAGACCTAGAGCAGGCCATCTCGCGTGCTCATTGGCTGCCCTGCGGGCAACTGCTGCAGCCCACCATTGAGCCCGGCGTGACGTCACGCCCAATGAAGGGCGCCCGCGCCTTCATAGCGTCACAGCCCGCCAGAATGGGCGTGGCTTAGCGTATAAAAATAGGGGCTGTAGGCTGACATCCCTGATTTTTCGTCTCTTCAGCGAGCTCTTCGCATCGCTGGATAAAGCCACCGCCGCCGTTGAACAAGCGAACAGCCAGCTTAGGACAGCGCTGAGGAAGCCGGCCGTCTCGCCACCTTCAGCCATCCGTGCGAGCTACGCTATCCGGCGACGTATCCTTTTTACCTTGCATATTCTAAAAAGAGCAGCGAGTGTCTTTTTTAAGATGCCTCGCGTTTCCTGCGGCTCGTGTAGGGCCCCGCTCAGCGACGGAGACCGCCATGTCATCTGCGCTCTCTGCCTGGGCCTTGAACATGCAGAGCTAGCCCTCGGACACGGGCTGCGAAGCGCTTCCGCTGTCGACCCTGCGGGCTCGACTCGAAGCCTTCAACTCGGAAGCAGTCACTCCGCCTTGTCCGGGACCGCGCAAAAAGAAGCGCCGCTCCCAGAGACAGCCGGAAGCTGTGGCCACAGCGACTCGCTCGCCGGAGGACCTCCCTCGAGCTTCGCCTTCACCTCCCCCCCTCACCGGCGCGCAGCTGCCGCTTACGAGCCTCACTGCCGTCGCATCTGAAGATGAGGTCGAGGAACACGCCACAAGGGACTGCTGCACCATCCTGGCATCGGATAGCGAAGAGTGGTCTCTTCTCTCCGACTCCTCGTCGATCCAGGAATCCGGCCGTACACGCGCTGGAGCTGACGCGGAACTGATGCGCCTGTTAACACAGGCTGTTGACCGACTCGGGCTCGAGTGGTCGCTGCCGAAGGAACCCGTGCCGAACAGGCTCGACGGATGTTTCCTCCAGAGCCGCCGTCGTCCAGCTTCAGCGAGCAGGCCCGTCCCCGTTCCTGCCTGAACTGCACACGGAGCTAACGAAGTCTTGGAATGCACCGTTCTCCTCGAGACTTCCGTCCCATGCCTCCGCGTCGCTCTCCCAAGTGGACGGCGCCGCCGAGAGAGGGTATGCGGCTATTCCCCCGGTGGAAGAGGCGGTCGCAGCGCACCTTTGCCCGCCCTCCGCGAGATGGCGGTCACGGTCAGCCCTCCCGTCAAAAGCCTGCAGAGCCACGTCCGCCTTGGTCGGCCGCGCTTACGCCGCCTCCGGCCAGGCCGCGTCTGCTCTCCATTCCATGGCTGTGTTACAGATCCTGCAAGCCGACCTCCTCCAGGAGTGGGACGAGAAGGGCCGGGATCCAGCTGCGGTCACAGACCTGAGAAGTGCGACGGATCTCTCTCTCCGCGCCACCAAAACAGCAGCTCAAGCCATCGGACGAGCCATGGCCGCTTTAACCGTCACAGAGAGGCACCTCTGGTTGACGCTCGCGGATATGAGGGAAGCTGAGCGCGCCACTTTTCTGAACGCGCCGCTCTCCCCCACTGGTCTCTTCGGCCCAGCGGTGATTGGGATCGTTGACCGTTTCTCCGAGGTACAAAAGACCACGCAGGTCATGAACCTCTTCCTGCCGCGACGCTCAAGCTCCGCTACAGGCCGCTCTCATGAGAAGCAAGGCCAGCCTCCTTGTACGAGCCAGCACACAGCGTCCAACACAGCCTCAGCCTTCGCAGCGACGCCAGGGCGGCCGCCCTAGGTCACGCTCAGACAGCCGTCACAGACCGCCACCCCCCAGAGGGCCTCGGCAGAGGATTGTGTTGAAGTCTGGGCACGAGAAGCCCTCCTAACAAAGAGAGAGAAAAGACGCGCGTGTCCCGCTGCGGCTGGTCCGCCGTCAAAATTCATTTCCCTGTCAGTCCCCTACAAACAGGCTACTGCAGTGGTTCATTTAGCAGCCAACGAGCCGGTTTATTCACCCTCTCGCCTGCACACAAACGCCGTTTTCACGGCGAACCAGAGAAATCTAAAAAAGAGTACAATATCTGGTCCGGCTCGCGCCGGTGGTGTTTTAAGTGTAGTGAAAGTGCCCGCGCCCCAGTGTTCACCCCTACACACAAGCACATCAAATCTCATGTCGATCACAGAGTACACTGTCATAAAGCGCAGAAAAGCCGCCCGAGTGTCGAATGTAAGAAATGTGTCCACAGGTCTCTGCCCACTATCTGCCCGCTCTGTTACATGGTCAAAGAAGCAGGTTATGAATGTGAGTCTCGTGCCCGCCGGAGAGCGTTCACGCTTACTAACACACACCTCCCCTCGGGCGCCGCCCGCGCGTTTAAGTGTTATCACGGAATGCAGGGCATTGATAAGACGCTCCCCATCCAGTGCGATCGGGGCGTCAAATACACTTGTAAGTCTCGTGCCTGCGCACACGCGCTCACGCTTACAGGAAGGTTTTTCCGCCCAGAGCGCTGCTCGCGCGTCAAAAAGTGAAAAGAAAATGTTCCCCATCCCTTAGGATTTGGACATCTCACATAAATCAGCCGGTTTCGGGTTTCAGCGAGCAGCCATTGCCCAGAACCGACAGCGCGCGCCACGTTTTCGGCTCCGGTTCAGTTTCACAAGCCAGCGAATGGCAGCGAGTTGAACACGGAGGCCATTCGCCCCCTAGCGGCTCACATAGCTGCGTGGGAAAATATCCCAGGGATTTCAGAATGGGTGTTGGGCATAATAAAGCAGGGCTGTACACTCCAATTCCGTCGGCGTCCCCCGCGCTTTCGAGCCCGGACCGCGACGATAGTGAATGCGGAAGTAGCACACCTACTTCACGCAGAAATAGCGAAGCTGCTATGCAAAAGGGCCATAGAAAAGGTACCGCCTTCTCTGAGCGAGTCAGGCTTTTACAGCCGATATTTTCTCGTACCCAAGAAGGACGGAGCCTTCAGACCTATCCTAGATCTGAGACATTTGAACAAAGCGCTTGCGAAAAGACCGTTCAAAATGCTTACGACCTGAAAAATCCTCGCGCACGTTCGCCCGAGGGACTGGTTTATTTCTCTAGATCTGAAGGATGCCTATTTTCCGATTCAGATAATACCCCGTCACAGGCAATTTTTGAGATTCGCCTTCGACGGTCAGGTATATCAATACACCGTCCTGCCGTTCGGCCTGTCTCTAGCACCCCGTACATTTACGAAGTGCATGGACGCGGCGCTCGGCCCCCTGAGGAGTCAGGGGCTGCGAATAATGAACTATCTGGACGATTGGCTGATATTGGTGCAGTCAGAGACAGAACTGCTATCTCACAGAACAGTGCTTCTCAGTCACCTGGAAAGTTTGGGTCTCACGGTCAACTGGACCAAGAGCTCATTAATGCCCAGCCAGTCGATTTCCTTTTTAGGAATAGAACTGGATTCTGTGGCCATGACGGCTCGTTTATCGACACAGCGCGCGCGCGCCGTGTTCGCCACCTAGCCGCATCTTTCCAGAAGGGCAGCTTTCTCCCTTTGAAAACGTTTCAAAGGATGCTAGGCGGTATGGCATCAGCTGCAGCGGTGCTTCAGCTGGGCTTACTGCGCATGCGCCCGCTCCAACGCTGGTTGAATGCTCGCGTGTCTTGCCGAGCTTGGGTTTCTGGCGGCCAGAAAATCAGAGTGACTCAGACCTGCATAGCGGCTCTGCAGCCTTGGTTAGTAGCCGATTGGTACCAGCAGGGAGTGACGATGGGAACCTTCTCTTATCGGAAAGTCGTTTCAACAGACGCGTCCAACTCGGGATGGGGCGCGCTGTTCGAGGGCAGACCGGTCTTTGGCCAGTGGTCAGACCAGGAGAAGTGTTTTCACATAAACTGTCTGGAAATGATAGCGGTCGAGAACGCGCTGAAGTACTTCCTCCCGTTCATACAGGACCAACATGGTCTTGTCCGCTCGGACAACATGTCTGTGGTGTCCTATGTAAACCGTCAAGGCGGTGTCAGATCCAGAAATCTCTGCAATCTGACGGAATCCCTCCTTATTTGGTCCCAGATGCACCTGCGCTCGCTGAGGGCGGCGCATGTGCCTGGCCATCTAAACGACGGCCCAGACAGACTATCCAGGGACAATGTTCCCCCAGGGGAGTGGTCCCTGCACCCCCAGACGGTCCTGAAATTGTGGCGCCTGTTCGGCAGAGCGGAAGTCGACCTATTTGCGTCGAGAGACAACGCTCAATGTCCGAGGTTCTTTTCAAAGGACGAGGACGCGTTGGCCCAGGTTTGGCCCAGCCTCCCACTATATGCTTTCCCTCCGGTCTCTCTGTTACCACAGGTGATCAAGAGAATCAGGGAAATCGCCACCCGGTGCTCCTCATAGCCCCGCGCTGGGAGAATCAGATTTGGTTCCCGGAACTAGCACGGCTGTCACGCACAGCTCCGTGGCCGATTCCGGTGAGGGCGGATCTCCTCTCTCAGGCTCGCGGTACGATCTGGCATCCCCATCCAGAGCGCTGGTCTCTGCACGCATGGTTGATCAACGGGTACTCGTTACCCTGCCAGAAGGAGTGATGAACACGATCACGCAGTCTAGAGCTCCTTCCACGAGAAGGCTCTACGCGTCTAAATGGTCGGTGTTCTCCAGATGGTGCACCGTCAGAGGTCTGGACCCTCGGACATGCGGGGCGGCGCATCTGCTCACTCTCCTACAAGAGTTTTTGGATAAGGGGAGATCCCCATCCTCACTCAAAGTATATGTGGCGGCCGTAGCAGCGTTCGCAGAACCGACGCACGGCCAATCACTAGGAAGGCATGAATTGGTCATCCGCTTCCTTAGAGGAGCTAGAAGGATGAACCCGCCGCGCCCCCCATCGGTTCCTGTGTGGGATCTTTCATTGGTCCTCGAGGCCCTGAAAGCTTTTCCATTTGAGCCACTAGAATCCATGGAGTTGAAATATCTATCTCTGAAAACCGTTTTTCTGACTGCACTGTCGTCAGTGAAACGTGTGGGGGACTTGCACGCGCTGTCTGTCAACGCGTCGTGTCTCGAGTTCGGGCCGAATGACTCTAAAGTCATCCTCAGACCTAGACATGGCTATGTTCCTAAGGTGATGGGCACTCCATTCAGAGCGCATGTTATTTCACTATCAGCTCTGCCAGCATCTGACAGTGAAAACGATGTGAATCCCCTCTGCCCTGTCAGGGCGCTGAGGTGTTACGTTACGCGCTCCGCCTCCTTCAGGCGTTCAGAACAGCTCTTTGTTTCGTTTGGTGGGCGCACCAAGGGTCTCGCCGCCTCGAAACAAAGCCTGTCCAGACCACGAGCAACTTTGCTTCAGTCGACGAAAAAACAGGGATGTCAGCCTACAGCCCCTATTTTTATACGCTAAGCCACGCCAATTCTGGCGGGCTGTGACGCTATGAAGGCGCGGGCGCCCTTCATTGGGCGTGACGTCACGCCGGGCTCACTGGTAGGCTGCAGCAGTTGCCTGCAGGGCAGCCAATGAGCACGCGAGATGGCCTGCTCTAGGTCTGCTTGCTGCTGCACTGCGTTGACAATGAATACAATATTAAGGATAATTTTTTGGCTTCAAAATCTCGAGAAGATGAATCTTTCCCGTAGCGTAAGCTAACCTTACGCAATACTCGTTCCCTCTCTAGAGAGAACCGAGGTTACGCAAGTATCTTTTTCCCCCATTATGCAAACTTGTTGTGTTCATATTTAATTCAGAGCATATTTCACATATGGTTTGGTGAGACATACAAATAAATATATGACATTTATCATAAAAGAAAAAGCAAAATCTTTGAAAGTCAAGCTTCCTTATGCAAGGAGAAAGGTATTTTATGTTTGAATAGCGCTGGTCACATCTGAGCCATGTTTGGAGGCTGTATGAGAAAAGCCTTTTGTTGTCTTTATGTAAAACGCACCATGAAATAGCAAATTACTGTCTGATGGGAAAGAAAGGCCAGAAATGGAGCAGACAGTAAAGTTCATTCAGGAGCACTTCCTGTGTCATTTTTGAGTAGAGGGAAACAACCATGCTCTGAGAGCTAGAGAAATGAGAGAGATAATGATATTTATCATTATGTTTGTTATTTAGTTTCTACTTGCAGATTTTCTTTTCTTACGTCTATTCTCACTGATTAGTTAGGCAAGTGCTTACTAGGCCAGCTTGAAACTATATCTGCCTCTCACACTTTATTTGCATTTTAATGGCTAAATCACAAAACCTTGGCCCAGTCAATAGTAATATGTAAAACGCTGATATACGTCCAAAACACATGCAAGTAGGGTTGTCATGGTACCAAAATTACAGTAGTAGGGACCTATACCTGTAAAATGTCATGGTTCTCGTTACCAGTTGTAGTACTATAGCAAAAACTGTTGGAACTATTTTATGTTAAAATATTAATTCAATTAAATTACTCATGATGACAATAATTATAAGTAAATAATACATTTAAACAACATTTAGCCTTCAAATTGATACAATGAAGGACAAACAAACTACCACATACACTACATAGAACAAGTGGCTGGTCTGTTAGTTGTTAGTTTGCATTTATACTCTAAGACTTATAATGCACATCTATTTTGACATATTGTATCAGATTGTTTTGTCCTGTCTGTTGGTATGGTAATATCACTGTCAATCATTGCAGTTTCAGATTCAATCACGCATTTAAATACAGTTGTAAATGAAACACAAAACTATTATTAAAATTGCGTATGGCTTATAAATGAAAAGCAAGCAAAGAGCGCTTCCTTATATAATCACTGAAGCTGTTAATCACCTGCTGACTTACATCTACACTCCTGTTAAAAATTCTGCTGTAATCAAAAAAGTGGTCTACACTGCACAAAGACTCTCTTTTTTACATTGTGTTCACACTTTGTTGTTAAAAAGGGTTCGTGAGTGTGCAGAAGAAGGTGTTTTGAGTGGTGGTGAGCCAATTCTTACTAACTTAAACCTCATGTTGGCCATTGGGTTCATGCTCTTAAAATATATGTCTGTGATTGGCTTCAATGATTAACACTTGAAAAACACTTTGTAAATAGAAACTTTTGATGCAGTTAATCAGCAGATACCTGATACCTGATATACCCGGTACTACCGGTACTGCATAAATTTTTGCTCAGTACAGCTTGTAATAATGTCTTGTTATTATGTTAGTATTAACATATTGTTAAAATGTTCCTAGTTGTACCACATGACTGCTGTGCCACCTGACCACTCCAGATTCATCTAGGCGTTGATATTATGACGCATAATTCACAGTCCGAGGATGTGAACAGTTCTGAATATAACGTCACGTGTTGTCATCTTGAGACTACAGTAATTACGACACGGCGGGGATACAGCACTTGTTACCAGAAATACACTATCCATTATCTATCGCTGTTTACACTTAATGTAACAAAATCATTCTCGCATTTTGATTCCCTAGTTTATTTTTGTCAGTCTGAAGTTTTAATCATAGGCTATTTGTCCGGTCGGGAAAGTAAAATCCTTTTCACTTGCCTCGTCAAAAAATCCCCTTGTCCCGGAATATCGGGCAAGTGGTAATGTCGAGCCCTATAATTTAAGGAGGATAATCAAGCTATTTAGTTCTCATCTAACATAAGGTTAGAGTTGGGGTTATACAAACCCATGACCTAAGCTTGCTGATTTCTCACTCATCAATGTTGACTTGGCCAAGGTGTTTTTATAATTTCTGATGAAGTGCAAATTGAGTCATCAAGATTTTTGATCTGTAGTGGTGGAAGAGATACATGTTGTATTTATATATAGCCATGAAAGTCCATAATAGTTTAATTTAAAAAATAATAAATTGCTGAGTTAAAACCTGTTGATCCATTTTATCCCTGCATGATCAGTCACAGACTGAGTTTGAGCATCACTGTTATTGTGATTTAGTGTTGAATGTTAAGGACGCTGTATACAGTGTAGAAAATACATACTGTACGTGTATCTTGCTATTGCCCAGATGCCAGTGATCAATAATACTCAGCAATACAATAATATCCTGGCTATCAGACAATAATAGGGCTGAATTTCACTGACCAAGACTATAAAACAGAGAAGAATCAAAGTCAGGCAGTTCGTTGACTTTTGCATTTGACGGCGTTTGTTGCTTTGTTAGCATTTGTCAGTGAACCAAAAAACAGTCATTTTCATTCAAGAAACATCTAATTTGATCTTGCACAGCTTTGCAAATCGGCCTCAACTGCCACTAAATCTTTTCTGAGAGAGATGAGTTGTGGAGAGGGGGAGTAAAGACTTCCATCATGAAAACTGTTCGTCACTTGAATATGCATCAGTTGTCTTCCTCCTTCACTGAAGTCTACTCTGCCAATTGCTTTCTCATCCTTAAAGTACCCATGCTTATCTTAAATTTGTTTGCACTTTTAATTTTGGCTAAAGTGCTTCTTGTACGCGCCGCTTCCTGAAACTGATTTTTTTATTTATATATTTTTAAGTATAGTTTAGGGATGAAGGTACCACTTTCTGCCACGTATGCATTTGTGCTTGTGAATTGAATAGCCAATCAATGCTATTGACAATTTTAATAATTTCATCTAATGAATTTATAAACTGTATACTTTTTCAGTTGCCAATTCCAAATTCATTTTGTATATCAGAAAATGATTCTGAAGTCCCTTCTCTTGAATACAAATTAATTGTTTTTGGTCCCAATTCTCGCATCAAAAAGGACTATTTGTTATTTACATTTGTAGTTATTGTGTTCATGTTGTTTGCCAAACAATTAAGGGATAGGGGTAAGGTCAACAGTGTAATCTTAGTTTTCTTCTTCTTTTTATTATTATTCTTGAGTGAAAGTTTATAGCAGCCCACTGAACCCTTTGGTCAAAACGCATTAAATTTGGAACATAGAGGAGAGTAAAAATTTTAACCGTAGCAAATTTAAAGTCTCTTAAACCCTCTAACTCCACCAATGGGTCAAAGATATACTGATGTTTATGCAAATACCTTTGGAACCGTAAAGCTTGGAAACAAAATTAAGTTTTCCTCTGATTTCCTAAACTTTCATTTTATGGTTTCCTTCTCCTTCAGATTTTATCCAATCTTCACCAAGGTTGAGTTGCAAGAAAGTTATCACTTTTTTTTTTCTCACACACCTAGTAGTTTTTGAGAAATAATTGTACAAATTTGACTAGCATGCAAAAGTGGACGTTATGCTTTGCTGTATTGAGATGAAACTTGAGACAAAATTTTTGATTTTGCTGATCAATTATGAAACTTGTCTCTTTAGATTTGATACAGCATGCAGAGTCTATATCCAAAACTATATCAAGTTTTAACATGTCGGCCATTTTTGGCGTCAGACATTTTTAAGTTTGCAGCAAAGTTCTGTATTTTACGAATGCATTGGCGTATTGATACGAAACTTGGTATGCGTCTTTTGCGATTTTTGGGTTGCTGCACAATTTGCAAGAATGTCTTTAGCTTTTTTGAATTCCTCTTTCTATTACTTGGGTCCTACAGAATCCAATGGTACATGTTTTTCAACAGCCAAAAAGAATCACCTTAATGCCTACAACTTTATGCGATTGGTGGGCTTGGCTCAGCCACGTAATTGCTGCTTGCATCTATATTTACTGATGTTTTTTCAGAAGCAGGTATTTTTTTTTAAATACAAGTACACTGTAAATACACATATCTAGACAATAAGTGCATTGTATTAAGTTATTAATTTAAATATTAGTGCATAGTAGTTAAAGACACTAAATATAAAGTGGTTAAAAAATAAGTTATTCTCTAATCTTTCCACTATACGAAAGTTTTTATTATTTTTTAGATATGGAATCTTTTTTTTTTTTTTATTGAATAGTGAATATAATAGATTTCAAAAATCCTGGCTGCGGTGTTGACTCTCTTTTCACATTTACATTAATAAGGACATTCTCAAAAACCTGGAGAATGTGGAGTCATGTGACCTGGAGGACGATGATCTCATGTTGGATTTGGACTTGTCTGAAGATACATCATTACACAGTGGTGAGTGATATAGTTTGGCTAGCATTCTCTTGAAACTGTTGCTTTGCCATGACAGTATTTGACTTGAAAGAGAAAAGTAGTAGAATGTAGAACTATTATATTAGTACAGTTTCCGCTAATGTTTGCTACAACAGATTCTATGATAGATTTTGAAACGCAACCGTGCATGAAGCTTGCATAGCTGGAAAAATTTGCATTCACATACTTGCGTAGGGTTTGTTTTTAACAGTGTTGGGGTTACAATATTCTCAAGTTACACGCATCACATAGTTAAATTACTATTTCAAAGAGACAAGTAAAACAAGTCGTTTCTTTTTAAGTTTTCTCCCAAATGCACAAATTAGATTTCCAATTGCAGTTGGAACACAATCTTAAGTCTTTTTTTTTTGTGTGCTCTAGAAATATTTCCTATTATTATCAATGTTGAGAACAGTTGTGCTGGGTTTTTTTTGGAAAGCATGATACACTACCAAAAGTAAAGTATGGGACTTTTAGTAGTTTTATTCAGGAAGTGTTGAATTAAATTGATCAAAAGTGACAGTAAAGATTTTTATATTGTTACAAAAGATTTCTAGTTAAAATAAATACTGTTCTTTTGAACTTTCTATTCATCAAATAATTCTTTTTTTTTTAAATCATGGTTTCCACAAAATAATATTAAGCAGCAGAAACGGTTTAAACATTGATAATAAGAACCATTATTAATAATTGGTGGATGATAGTCGATGATAAAACAGGGAGAAATCCCATAGACATATATTGAAAGGTGGACACTAGCCATATCTAGAGACCTGAATATAATAAAGCGGGGAATTTAACTTGGAAATGGAAGCAACCACATTGCAACCTTCTAGCAAGCATAAATGTTCTGAAAGCCACCCAAAAACCCATTGTGTTGGAAAATTCTGCACTCACAAACATAGTTCTTGATATTCTTATATCTGTTGTAGATACTGATGGGATGTCACCTTATGAGTGCTCAGAAAAAGAAGGCTGGCCCATTCAGGGGAGACGTCAGCAATGCTGGGGCAGGTGTGAAAACAGGTGACCATTTCATTTATGCATGTTGACATTTTGTGAAATTGTTGTACATTTTATGCCAGCGCTTAGCACAATTATTCAAACTCTGAATAAATTACATAAAGAAAGCAAGCAAAGAACATTTAAGTGGTCCATGACAAGTCTAATGTGATTTATTCACTTTTGCAAAAACTCCCATTATAATCAATGAAGCTGTCTACACTGCAAAATTAATCTTTTACTTAAATAATTTCTGCACTTTGTTATTTATGATGATGAGATAATTTGTGAATGCATATTCAGAATTCAGTCAGTGAATAAGTTGAACATTACATTCATAATCTCAACAGAAACGAATGTGATTATAATGCTCAATGCTGCATACCGCACGTGAAAAGAAATATGATGCACCATAAGCAAATCTACTGTAAATGTAATGTTGCAATCTATACTTATAATTAATTTTATGTTTTACATTAATTGTGATAGCCATAATAGATCTCTCTTAATTGATCTTCTTTATCTAGAATTCGGGGGGGTTTGTGGCATTTTTGCCCAAAACCCCTGTTAATTTCAGACCCAATTCTACCTACGTTTTTGTAAACTCCAAAAACACACCTATACATATTTGTTGCAGTTTCCAGCTGAAATGACCACTAGTGGCAGAAAAACACCAACAACTTACATACCTTTTCACACCAATGATGATTACACGGGCAGATTATCAATTAATAAAAAACGTATTGTCAGGTAATTCATTGCACAATACAATGTTATGTCTTCAAAACACTTTTACCATAGTGCATGATTTGTAAACGAAAACATTTTAACATTTGCATTACATAATCAGCTCAATGTGTGTATTTTCTGATCAGGATCTCACCTGGCAGCAACTCTCACCTACATCATTGCACTGTCCTCTGCTTTGCATTGTCCCGTAAAACTCAAAGACTTGTAGAAGCAAGCTAAAATGGCAAAGTTGCACATACATTTTTTCTTACATTTGCTTTTGCTAACAGTTTATGGTTATTAACGGTTAAGTTTAGGGTAGGATTTATTTTAAGAGGTACGTTATTTTCAAATGTGGTAGACCAATTAACGTTTTAGTGTCACTTACCAGACATTTCATTTTTGAACTGCTGCTGCGAACAACCAACCAAAGCATTGTCAGATTCACGTTCATCTGTTTCAATTAAAACTGAGCGCATTTTTATAGTTAATTTAATATGTAAACCAGTAGAGATTTGAGACTATCATCACTATCCTGGTTACGTTCACGTGGCATTGCTGTGTTGCGTGGTCACGAAAGCTTATCGTTTGCATACGTTTTTAAACATTGCGGATTAAAAACAAGTGATTTTAAACTGTTGAAGCTCAAAAAGCAGCGAAAGAGATATCATTTTGCTTTATTTAGCAAATTTTTCATGAATCCTTTTGGTTTTCTTGATTTTGTATGTTTTAACATGGGGTTTCAACAAACTGTTGATTTTAAATGTGATTTATAAACTAAACTAAACTGATGCGCTCTCTGTCTGAGAGATAGTTTCTAAGCGCTGACTGAGAGATGCGTGCACAAGGACGTACTGACTTCATTTTGCCGCCTAAATAGGCTTGAACGGTTTAATACACATACTTTTGTGTCAAAATGCCTGTCTTTGCAAGTATACGCGTAAACACAGTAATTTATGTCTTATGTGAACATAAACAGTTGAGAAAGATAATGCATGTTCAACTGTATATTAGACCCATGCATTCAGTTTTAAAGTGACAGCAGCCTAGTATACCTGAGTCATGATCCTGGTGGTGTGTCTTTTGTTTTAGATGAACTTTTATGTCTTGTCCCTGAACTCTCTGTTTGTTCTGTCATGGTTATGGAGACCATCTATGATTCTTCTGTCTTTCCGCCTGCTCCACCATGGGGATTTTCAGTCCAGTCTACTCTGCTGTTTTATTCTTCTGCTCCACCTTGGGGATCTTCAGTCCAGTATACTCTGCTGTTGTGGTTATCTGCTCCACCGTGGGGATCTTCAGGCCCGTGGACTGGAAGCAGGACTGGAGACTGGGGCAGATCGATGACCCAGGACGGAGCCAGCAGAGCAGGTGGCCAGGGTGGAGCTGACAGGATGAAGACCATCTCAGGTCAGGGACTGAAGATCACCATGGTGGAGCAGGGGAAAGACAAAAGAATCATAGATGGTCTCTGGGACCGTGTCCAAACAGACAGAGTAATAATTTTTTTTGTTCTTATTTTGTCTGTTTACTTGTCTTCAGTAAGCTTACTTTTTTTTTTTTTTTTTTACTTTTTACTAGTGCTGGGCAACGATTAATTTTTTTTAATCGCGATTAATCGCAACAGTTTTCTGCAGATTAATCGCAGTTAATCGCAAAATTCAATAATGAATTCATAAGTGTATTCCACACTTTTATTTTAAAAGTACTGCTATATAAACAAAAGTCCTGCTATATAAACAAAAGTGCTATAAAATTTTGGTTTGCAAACACTTTAATCAAATGAGGTGCTTTTAAACAGCAATATTCCCTTTACACAGTAGCAGTTGAAATATTTATTGTAAATCTCAACTTAAACATGAATGTGATAAAAAAAAAAGCAAAAAAAAAAAAAAAAAAGCAAAAGCTATTTGCCACTGCCAGGGCATTAATATTTTATCTAGTTCGTTGAAAAAAGAAAAAAAAAGAAAAAAGTTACCCTCAGAGTCACGATCATAACATGTCATAGGCACCTACCGAGCAATAGCAAGGTAATATTTATCAATCGTTTTTCTTTTCTTTCTTTTTTCTGAACAGGTACCAGCAGAAACATTGTTCTTTTATTATGGAGCAGCATAAACTGTCTGTGTCCAGTAGAAGTGTCCCTGTTAGAGTGAGGTGAAGTGGTCGAGCACAAAAGAAGTACACAGCTGGGATTTACTGTGCAGGCCAGGGGACTTTTTAGTCTATGAAGTCAACTTTGTAGTGCTTAAAAATAACTTTGGTTCTATCAACTCCGCCGTCAGGAAGATATTTTATATGAAAATGTTAATGTTGAGGGGGTCGCACAGTGGACGAGAAGCTCAGCGTGCCGCGTCTTTAAAATTCGAGCACATTTTCATACAGTGTACACACACCGGCAGCGCCATTCTGTCTGCGGCACCCAGCTACACGGTTCAAAATCCTGCTGCGCCATTTACATACTTCTATATTAAATTTACATTATATTAGTCTCAAATTGTTGTTAATGTAGCCTTCTGACTTCAACCTGTGCTCCAAGATACATTTAGTTGTTACATTCATTTACATAAATCAGCTGCGTAGATGAAAATTATTTGAAAATGTTATCGGACGCTCTGGTAAAGTGTTCAGACTTTAGACTCAGCAACGATTGTATTTAATTGTACAGTACAATCATAACATAGTACAGGCATTATCTTAATTTCATAATGACCTTAAACATAACAATATTGCTGGCCATAAACTGAGAATGTGCGGGTCGGGTGTGCGATACCTTGAGTTGTCCAAGACGCGCTGCTACGCTTCTCGTTCGGTGTGCGAGCTCCTTTAGGCGACCCCAAATGCTCTAATTTTTTGAGACGCGTGAGGACGCCCATCCAAGCCAGTAGTGATCAACATCTTACCCCTTTTGTCTGTATGTGTATTCAGGGCCACTGAGCAACGGACTTTCAATATAATAATAATAATAATAATAATAATAATAAATAAAAAATAATAAATAATAAAAGCTGCGTTAATGCGAGATAAAAAAAAATTGTCGGCGTTAACGCAATAATAACGCGTTAACTTGCCCAGCCCTACTTTTTACATATTCATATAAAATTCTTACATATTGTACCTTTAAAGCAGAAATAACAATATATCATGATATATCATTGTGAAATACTCATATCATGATATAAGATTTTGGTGATTTGGGCCACCCCATTTGAAAGTGTTGCGAAACGTCCAAGAAGCACGTATAATCGAATATATAGTGAGGAAAATATGTATTTGAACACCCTGCTATTTTGCAAGTTCTTCCACTTAGAAATCATGGAGGGGTCTGAAATTGTCATCGTAGGTGCATGTCCACTTTGAGAGACATAATCTAAAAAAAAAAAATATCCAGAAATCACAATATATGATTTTTTTTTACTATTTATTTGTATGATACAGCTGCAAATAAGTATTTGAACACCTGTCTATCAGCTAGAATTCTGACCTGTTAGTCTGCCTTTAAAATGTCCACCTCCACTCCATTTATTATCCTAAATTAGATGCACCTGTTTGAGGTTGTTAGCTGCATAAAGACACCTGTCCACCCCATACAATCAGTAAGAATCCAACTACTAGAGACAAAATTGTACACCTCCACAAGGCTGTTTGGTGAAAAAAGGTCCACTGTTGGAGCAATCATTAGAAAATGGAAGAAGCTAAACATGACTGTCAATCTCCCTCGGACTGGGGCTCCATGCAAGATCTCACCTCATGGGGTCTCAATGATCCTAAGAAAGGTGAGAAATCAGCCCAGAACTACATGGGAGGAGCTGGTCAATGACCCGAAAAGAGCTGGGACCACCGTTTCCAAGGTTACTGTTGGTAACAATGACCCGGAGCACACAGCCAGGATAACCAATGAGTGGCTCTGTAAGAAGCATATCAAGGTTCTGGCGTTGCCTAGACCTAAACCCAATAGAGAATCTTTGGAGGGAGCTCAAACTCCGTGTTTCTCAGCGACAGCCCAGAAACCTGACTGATCTAGAGAAGGTCTGTGTGGAGGAGTGGGCCAAAATCCCTCTTGCAGTGTGTGCAAACCTGGTGGAAAAATACAGGAAACATTTGACCTTTGTAATTGCAAACAAAGGCTACTGTACCAAATATTAACATTGATTTTCTCAGGTGTTCAAATACTTATTTGCAGCTGTATCATACAATATTTTAGATTATGTCTCTCACAGTGGACATGCACCTACGATGACAATTTCAGACCCCTCCATGATTTCTTAGTGGGAGAACTTGCAAAATAGCACGGTGTTCAAATACTTATTTTCCTCACTGTACGTATATCACTTATAATTTTGTCGAAATGTTGGCACAAGTGCATTTTCCCAAAGAGCCTAAGTTAGACAAGAACTATGCACCCTAACTCATAAATGTATCCAGTAAATTTATCTAGCTCTTGCCATTTTTGAGTTCAATATGAGTCCAGATAGTTTGTGAAAAGATCTGCCGGCGAGCCATCTGAGACTGAAGCTAACCTACAAAAAATAAGTAAATGTTATGTAATGAATACCCACATTCTGACAGAAGTCTTTGTTAGAAAATTTTGTTATTTACAGTTCCAGTTTTTAGCCTTTAGTCCCCACAAGTGCTACAGTGTTTTATATCCATTTAAAAAGCAAATTAGTCTCTGAAGGCCACATTTTCAGCATACCTCCTACATATCCAGACTCATGGGAATTTTGGACAAGATGGCTCCCATTGGACTGCTAACCGGCTGAGGTCTCTGGCTGACCTGGTAAATGCTTTCTGATCACTTTCTCTTTGTCTGACCTACAGAACTGCCATTTTCCAGTCATTTGACGGATTTAGGGGACAGGGGCTGGATAGGTCAAGGTCAGATCATGCGACACTGGATGAGCTGACGCTGAAACTCCTGGTTCAAGACTGCTCTTCATTCACAGAACAGCTGCTTCAACTGAAGACACTGCTTCAGGTCAGATACAAATGCATGCTATGCCAATATAACCTTTAATGTATTTTCTGAGTGGTGTCCAAATTCTATTATAGCTGAATTTTTGATAGCATGTTACATAGCATGTCGTAAGGCTTATTAGGACATTTCATTGACAGATTTCATTGACAGAACTCTTTTAATTAGTGGTGTTTGCTCATGATTTCATATTTGAAGAATCCCCAAACCTTGCATATTGCATTTTGGTGCAAATTCCAAAACAGTGAAAAAATCCTGTGGAAAGCCTTCCCAGAAAAGTGGAAGCTGTTGTAGCTGCAAAGCAGGGTCCAACTCCCTATTAATGTCTATGTATTTAGAATGCATTGTCATTACAGTCCCTGTTGGTGTAATGGTCAGGTGTCCCAATACTTTTGTTCATATCATGTATGTCCGAGGTCTTAAGAAGTAAATTACAAAGTGTTGAACATGATTCTTTGAGTGGGCTCTTTTGACAACCACTCAGAATGCCCTAGAAACCTCTTAGCCAAACGGTAGTGACATTATAAATCTAGTTGTATACTGCACTGTGATGTTTCTGCAGTTACAAAGGTTCATTCTGAGTCAGTGTTTCTATCAGTAAGAGACACACTGGACCTTATAGACCTTATTCAGAGCAGCGCCATGATAGGTATGAAAGTGAGGCTGTGAGGGATATACTTGCCGTGTTTCCAATGGCATCCGCTGTAAAAATCTGTATAAAGCTCTTAGATTACTTACAATTTTATCCATATTGTCAGGAGTTTTTTCTCAACTGAAATTTCTTGGAAAGACATTTTTCCAGTGTTTTATGAGCAGAACAATCCAAAAACATTAAATAACAGTACAGCCCATTGAAGAGATGCATGTCTGTCCCTCACAGCCTCGCTTTCATTCCTATTAAAAATCAAAGATGGCGCTGCTGTGAATAAGTTCTATTGAATTGGCTTGGGGTAGTGTGGCATTTACCAAGGCAGTTGATGTTGGGGCACAGCTCATCCGGGCCAAAGATCTTTGCCATCATATGGCTGCAGGGCTGGATGAAGACATCTTAAATGCTAAACTTATTCACCTATTCAAATTTTGTAGGAACCAAATTTGTTAAATTAACTGATTTTAGTTCACAGTGCATTAACTAATGTTGTTGATGTTGAGATTAACATGAACCAAGATTAATAAATGCTGTAGAATTAGAAGTTAATTCTTAGTTCATGTCAACTAATGTAGTTGGATAAGGAAGAAGTAGTTGAGATGAAGATCAAATACACAGATGTTTAATAATGACAACAAAGTCTGAGGAGAATGCAGGCATAGAAATCCAGGATAACAAGCAGATAGTCAAAGAAGAAGAATAAACAAACCCAAGGGGTAAATCTGTGAGGGTGCAACAAATGGATCCAAATGCAAAAGGTAACTCAATTCAACGTCTTTAATGATCAACAACAAAGGTAGTCTGTAGAGCTTAACACAGAACTGAAACTCAAATGATGCTTTCAGGAGAGATAACGTGAAGCAGAAAGATCACTTGATCAAAAGGAACTGGTCCTTGTAGAAAGTAGCTCGAGCAGAGTAAGCCTGGTAGAAGCTCATCACTTCAGGTAACAGGATACAGGAAACACTAAGACGAGTGCTGCTACACAGGACAAGACGTGATGAGTAACTGTAGACAAGATGAGAGAGCATAACACAGAGCGTAAAACACAATAATCTGACACAGAACAGAGAAAACAAACACCAGAAGTAGACCGAGTAATCAGACAAGACTAGCAACAGGTGTCACCGCAAAGCAGCGCAACGCTGATTGTGATGATCAACAGGTTATGTCAGAGTGCTAACATCAAAATGTGTGCGTGAGTGAGATGAGTGTGTCAATGAGTTTGTGAGAGAGAACAGAGAAGCAACCCAGCTCCTGACAGTACCCCTCCCTCAAAGAGCGCCCCCCTGGTGCTCCCGAGGAAGAGGCCTGGCAAGACCGGTAGAAATCCTCGATGAGTGAGCGGTCCAGGACATCCTGGGCCGGAATCCACCGCCTCTCCTCAGGACCGTAGCCCTCCCAGTCCACCAAGAGCTGGTGGCCACGCCCCTGAGGACAAACATCAAGGAGTTTGCGAACTCTGTAAATGGAGGCCTCTTCGTCAAGAGGTGGGGGAGGAAGGGTGGGAGCGTGAATGACAGGCTTGATACAAGACACATGAAATACTGGGTGTACCCGGCGTAACTGATGAGATAATCTTAGCTTGACTGCTACCGGACTAAGAACCTTCACAATACCAAAGGGACCGACAAAATCGGGCATAAGCTTACGTGGGCCCTCGTGTATAGGCAGATTCTGAATGGAAAGCCACACCTTCTGCCCACACACATATCTAGGGGCTTTAACCCGACAATGATTCGCAGCTCTACGAGTATGTGCCCTGGTGCAACATAACGCAGATCTCACTCTCCTCCAAGTACACTTGCACCTTTGAATATAGGCCTGAACGAATGTCACGGAAGTCTCAGATTCCTGGGATGAAAAAAGTAGATGTTAGTAACCGAGACAGCTTTCAAATGGGGATAACCCAGTGGCATATTTAGCCCAGGATAGCTGGGAGCTCCAAGACGCTGGGCTCTGTGAAGTCAAGCTGCGCAACATGAGTCCGAGAATCTGATTGGTCAGTTCGGCCTGCCCATTGGTCTGAGGATGGAATCCTGACGACAAACTGGGGGATGCCCCAATCAGTCCGCAGAATTCCAGAACTGAGAAGTGAATTGGGGCTCTCTGTCTGACACAAGTTCCGTAGGAAGACCATGAATCCTAAAAACGTGATCTACCATTAACTGGGCGGTCTCTAGGGCGGACGGTAGTTTAGGAAGCGGAATAAAATGAGCTGCTTTAGAAAAACGGTCGACCACAGTGAGAATAACCGTGTTGCCGGCAGATGACGGAAGACCGGTAACGAAATCTAAAGAAATGTGTGACCACTGGCGTGAAGGAATGGGAAGTGGTTTGAGAAGACCCGCAGGCAGAGCATTGCTAGACTTAGTCTCGGCGCAGACAGGACAAGATGCTACGAACCGACATATGTCACGTTCTCTAGTGGGCCACCAAAATCTTTGGCGAATAGTGGCCAAGGTACCCCTAACTTCGGGATGCATGACCCACTGGAGAATAACGTCATTGCGGAGTGGGCAGTGCGTGTTGGGTGCGCAAGGACCCATTTTGCTTTGAGGTGTGCACGGCATTTTTGTAATGCATGCGCGGCTCCGCATCCGGAGATGCACAACTTCGAGCCGAATCTGGCCGAGCATGTACATCTCACAGCACCGGTACCCAGTTTTTGGGACTAAATTAGTTTCTTACATTTACTAAATGAGCCTACAATAGCAGACATAAGGCCTTTAAATAAAAGCCCATGTTTTATGAAAAGAATTTCACACAACTAAATGAAAATGTTTTGAACATATGTAAGATAAGGTTGTAGGCTACGTTCTTATATCCATTTTTTTTATTTCTAATGTCACAAGTAATAATCTCAAGATGTACTGCTTTACACAATTCTTTTGTAGTGTGGTTTTGGTGTACTAAAGTGTACTAAAATAAACATCTCACTGCTGTTTCCTGATGGTTTAGAGGACAATTACACTGAGTCGCCCCCTGTCGTTTCAAAGAATAGTACAACGGCTAGCACGTCAAGTATAAAAGCCTCATCCGTTTTGGATGGCGAAAGTATAAACAAGGCCTTACCAAGGCAATGACTGACGCGTTTGTATTACAGTACATTCCAAAGAGCGGCCGTTATCAGACCCACAGTGGAAAATGAAACCATATCCGTACCGGCTGGCCCTGATCGGCATGGAATGAAAGGGATAAGTAAAGAGAACTTTTTGGCCCAACGGTGGAAAAGCGGCTTATGTTAATATACAGAATTTGGGACTAGCGGACTAGATCTGCTACGCATGCTGCTGCTGATGCTGGTGCAGAGCAAGTATGGACTTGATACTGCCAATCAGTGTTGGGGAAATCTATGGGGAAAGTTACTTTTAAAAGTAATGTGTTACAATATTGCTTTACTTCCTAACTTTACTCACTTACTCCCAGCAAGCAATGGGAGAGAAGAGAGGGAAAGGATCTCATGCCAGGACTCAAATTCGGGTCATCTGAGGCACTATTCTCTGTGTCGGAGCACTGTTCACAAAGCTGTGGCTTTAACTCTGAGTCGTTCTGAGCTACATGATTGTAGATCATTTCTGATAGGAGGGACATGTTTTAGGGCTCTTTAGAGGAATTTTACAACTTCCTAAGTTACACTTAAGGCTTTTAAAGGGATAAAAAGATGTGTAAGATGTTATAGGAGTATGGAAAGATCACACAAAAGGATGAAAGGACACTCCTACTTACCATTCCTTTTCATCATGGGGCCTATGCACACAAATGTACTTTTACAGGTTCTTCAAGTGTGTTTGTGAAAGAGAGAGAGTGGGTAAAACACTCTCTTCCAAAATATTTCTACAGATACCATTAGTCTCCTACTGTCAACTCTCTGAGAGTTTTTCAAAATTTTAACTGTCACTTTTTTTAGTTCAAGCAAGTGCTTCATTTTATTTATTTTGATTGATGGGTTAAAATACAACAGTCCAGTATATGAAATAATCAACACACACACACACGCACGCACGCACGCACGCACGTATATATATATATATATATGTATGTTTGGTCACTTTAGATAGTCACTTAGTAGTCTTTTTCGTGATACTTTAGTAGTCACGAAACTACTTTTTTGCCTCAGTATACTCCTAATTACTGCTTGTTTAATAGTAAGTAAGGTAGTTGTTACATTTAGCTATTGGGTAAGAATTGGGCAGGATTAGAAATGTAGAATAAGGTCATGCAGAATAAGGCATTAACATTTATATGTTTTATAAGTACTAATAAATAGCCAATATCCTTGTAATATGCATGCTAATAAGCAACTAGTTAATCTTGAGAATTGAACCTTAAACCTTTATATACTGTATATACACACATAAACCTGGAACTTTTGTACACAGCGGAATGCAGAACTTTTTATGAGCTTGTTTTACTGGTCTTCCACTGCGTTACTGGTCTTCCACATTTGAGCGAAAAAAAGTCTAGTGCGACCACTAAACACTGAGCAATTCTATTGATAAAACAAATGACTCATTTGCAGCAATTTTTTCCACCACATTACAAGGTTGATTTTGTTTGTTGTTTGTTTCAGATGGAGACAGATGATTCAGTTGAAGAGACTTTAGAGGCTTATACTCCACAATCCACTGACCAATCTTTACTTGATCAGAAGGTAAGATCTTATCTTATCTTATCTTCCTTAAATGCATTACATTTTACTTTTTCAAGAGAAATCTTTTAGATGTTTTCCAGTTTTTCCCAATAATAAAACAAATCCATGTGTTTAACTTTTGAAGTCATATGTACATTTATATCTTTGTATATATAATGTTTTTTTTATTTTGTTTTATATTTTGTTTTCTACAAACTTAGATTTTTGCATATATTTACAAGTGCATATATTTGCAAGTGCATATATTCCACGTCTCTCAGTTAATTTTAAGTCATGACAACTACATGCATAATAATTATAATAAATAGATGTCCCGATCAAGTTTTTTGTGCCTTCGATCCGATCCGATTTAATATTGAGTATCCTCTGATACCAAGTCATAATCCAAATCTTGCATTTTCCTAGTGCTTGATACACACTTGTGCATTGTTACAAATTATTCCAATACTGGGATGTGTCACAAGACGCTGACGAACAGACAACGGATGATTGTTCACAGGAATTTACTAAAGAGAATAGAGGAAACCACACGGGTAAATATCATAGAGTGCCTGCAGGCACTTGAATGACTTGACTCTAGTACAACAGTCTATATTGCAGGATCTATATTGCAAGATGGATGGGACTGACGATGATGAAGATGAAGAACTGTGAGCGGGAGTCAGGTAAGTCTTGCACTGGTGTGAGAGACCAGACCAAGACAGTGTAGTTAAGGTGAGTAAGCTTTTATGCAGGTCCTGGTTAATCCGCCACAGGTGTAGGGAAACAGTATTCAGGCGAATTGGAATGGAGAGTTGGAGTAGTAAGGTCTGACGCTGGTGGGAAAGCTGAACTTGTGACAGAAGCTCTCACTCCATGGGAGGCACCTGACACCCGACGGTGGTAACGACGAGGACGACCTCTTCCTCTGGGTGCAGGATGATCTTGGTGGTTGACGTGAAACTTCTGGAGTAGGGCAGGGTCTAGAATATCATCACGTGACACTCAAGATCTTTTTTCAGGGACGTAACTTTCCTAGTCAATGAGGTATTCGAGTCAGCCGCCTTGTCGCCAGGAGTCCAGGATGGAGCGGACTGCGTAGATGGGATCCCCGTCCAGCTCGACTGGAGGAGGGGGCATATCAATCAAAGGATTGATCTGCCTTTGAATTGTGAATGGCCCAATGTATCTAAGACTCAGTTTGCGGCTGGGCAGCCGGAGGCGCATGTCCCTGGTGAAGAGCCAGGCGAGGATCGGTCTGGCTCTTGTGCCTCCTCCCTAATTCCGTACAAACCATGCCTAAACAAACTATTTGCCTATGAATTTAATACAGAATTTGACTTAATTTCACTTGGTTTAGGTACATGAACCGAAATTCCCCACAACGCTTTATCTGTAGAGTGGTAAAGGGATCCTCCATAGGGAGAGGCTAGTTGACTTCAGCACTGCATTGTCATCGGGTCCAGGCAAAGGTCTTTTGTCAGATCTGGATACGGCCTGGGTCCGGCAGGCTGCGGGAAAACCTCAGGATAAACAAAGACACTAAAATTAGCGTAGATCCCATTCTTCTTATGATGTAACGAGTGCATCAGGATTGAAGGGAAGTGTTCCCAGTTCCTGACCTAATCTATGCAGCCTAACATTGAGTTATAGAAGTCGATAATGTATTATGTGAATGCTAGGTCAAAGATATGTGTTTTTAATCTAGTTTTGAACTGACAGAGGGTGTCTGCTTCCCGCATCAATGGTAGGAAGACTGTTCCAAAGTTTTGGTGCTAAAAAGGAAAAGGATCTACCGCCAGCAGTTGATTTTGATATTCTAGGTATTATTAACTGGATGGAATTTTGAGATTGCAATAGACGTGAAGGACTATAATGCGTTAAAAGCTCGCTCAAGTACTGCGGAGCTAAACCATTTAGTGCGTTGTAAGTAATCAGCAATATTTTAAAATGTATATGTTTAATAGGGAGCCAATGCAGTGTTGACAGAACCGGGCTAATATGGTCATACTTCCTGGTTCTAGTAAGAACTTGAGCTGCTGCGTTTTGAATTAACTGTAATTTGTTAATTAAGCGTGCAGGGCAACCACCCAGTAGAGCATTACAGTCTAGCCTTGATGTCATGAACCCATGAACAAATTGTTCCGCTTTTGTCAATGAGAGCATATGGCGTAAATATAATCTTAAGATGGAAAAAACTCGGTTTTACAGATACTTGACACGTGACTTTCAAATGAAAGATTGGTATCAAAGAGCACACCCAGGTTCCTAACCGACCACTAGACTTAACAGAGCAGCCATCAAGTGTTAGACAGTATTCATATGGAAGTTTTTTTGTCCAATAATTAGAATCTCTGTTTTTTTTTTCAGAATTTAGTAGTAGGAAATTACTAGTAGTTATATCAGCTATGCATTCCGTTAATTTTGTGAATTGGTAAGTTTCGTCATGGCGTGAAGAAATATACAGCTGAGTATCATCGGCATAACAGTGAAAGCTAATTCCATGTTTCCTAATGATATATCCTAATGGTAGCATGTACAGAGTGAAAAGTAGCGGTCCTAGTACTGAGCCTTGTGGTACGCCATACTGAACTTGTGATCGATAAGACATCTCTTCATTCACTGCTACAAACTGATTACGGTCTGATAAGTATGATTTCAACCATGCTAGTGCAATTCCACTATTGCCACCAAGGAGTTGGAAGTAAGCCTCCCGAACGCTTGAGATCCGCGATCTGAAACAATGTCTTCGGGTAAACCATTGTTACAGAACTTATTATTAAATAGGGCTTCAGCAGTCTCCATAGAATAAGTTGACAGGCTTCAGAGAACGGTTCATGACTACAGTTGAGTCAAAGATGGGTAGGTCAGTGATGAAATCCACTCCTAGGTGTGACCAGGGTCGGCGAGGAATGGGCAGAGGATGCATTTTACCTTCGGGAAGATGGCGTGGTACCTTGGAGATCGCTCCGGTGGGACATCTTTGGACGAAGCGTTTGACTTCCTGAGACATGCCTGTCCACCAATTTCAGTTGCGAATGAACGAGAGGGTTGACTGGCTTCCTGGATGTCCGGATCCTAAGGAAGACTGTAGCAAGTCCATGAGGGACAGTCGCAGAGCCGATGGAACATAGGTTCGTCCCTCAGGACCTCCCAGCAGAGCAGGTTCGGTGTGGGTACCTTCTGTAATTTGGTCATCTAGAGCCCATTGGATGGGACTGACAATGGCAGCTGGAGGGAGAATGGGCTCTGGAAGCCAGTTGGGTTGGTCAGGGGCATGTATACGGGACCGAGTCACGGTGAAGTGAAACCGGATAAAGAATAGAGCTCATCTGGCCTGACAAGGATTCAAGTGTTTGGCTTCTCTGAGGTGTTCTAAGTTACGATGGTCTGTGATCACTTCAAATGGATGGTTGGCTCCCTTCAGGCAGTGATGCCACTCCTTCAACGCAAGTTTGATAGCTAGATGTTCCCGATTTCCGATGTCAGAGTTCTGCTCCGCCAGGGACAACTTCTTTGTAGAAAAAGGCCGTTGGAGTTGGAGTTGAATCGTTGGAGTTCCTTTATGGCGGTGGGAATGGGCAAGTTATGGACTGAATCCATCTTCCTCTGGTCCATCTGGATACCTTTGGCATCGATGAGATTTCTCATGAACGAAAAGAGGAAATTAGCATTTTTATAGCTTGAGGTAAAGGTGATTCTCCCTCAGCTTTTGAAGGACCTGCGCAATGTGGAGGCGATCATCTGCCTCGTTCCGGGAGTAGATCAGGATATAGTTGATGTAAACGATGACAAAATGATGTAGGTACTCCTGGAACACCTCATTCATGAAGGCCTGGAACACTGAGAGTTGGCTAGCCTATACGGCATGACCTGATATTCATAGTGCCCCAATGGTGTGATGAAGGAGGTCTTCCATTCTTTCCCCCTCCGTATCCTGATGAGGTTGTACATGCTGCGCAGGTCCAACTTGGTGAAGATGAAAGCATCTTGAGCACCACTGGAACCAGAGGAAGGGGATATTTGTACAATACCGTCTGCTTGTTGAGGGTTCGATAATCAATGCATGGCCACAAGCCACCGTTCTTCTTGGCCACGAAGAAAAAGCTGGAAGCGGCAGGGGATGTAGAAGAGCAGATGTAACCCTGGAGAAGAGCCTCTTCTACATACTTCTCCATGGCATTTTGTTCCTGGATGAATAATGGGTACACTCTTCCCTTAGGCAGGGTGGTACCTGGAAGCAATTAAATAGCACAGTTCCAAGGCCTGTGAGGTGGTAAACGGGTTGCCAATTGCTTACTAAAAACATCCTGGAACACCCTGTACTCCTCTGGGATTTTGTCTTGGTGCTGTTCGGGACTCTCGATGGTGGTTGCTTGGAGGAGCATATCAGATGGTTTAACCGTTGAAATGGGTCAAGAGGAAGCCGCTGCAGTTCTCCGCCGCGACCAGAGAAGGGCCCTAGTAAGGTCATGGGACTGGCAGGCAGATCGTGCGAGGGAGTGATGAGCGGATGAAGAAGCGATTGACAGAGCTGGTGAACTATGATCCATTTCACAATAGCGGTCTGGTCTTCTGTCACAAGACATGATGCACAGACAACGGATGATCGTTCATGGGAATTTATTAAAGAGAATAGAGGAAAACACATGGGTAAACATCATAGAGTGCCAGCAGGCACTTGAATGACTTAACTCGAGACAACAGTCTATCTATATTGCAGGATGGAGTAGGACTGACAAAGATGAAGGTGAAGACTGATCGATGATGATGAAGATGAAGATGGAGATGAAGATGGAGATGAAGATGGAGATGAAGATGGAGATGGAGATGGAGATGGAGATGGAGATGGAGATGGAGATGGAGATGGAGATGAAGATGAAGATGAAGATGAAGAACCGCGATCGGGAGTCAGGTAAGACTTGCACTGGTGTGAGAGACGAGACCAGACAGTGTAGTGAAGGTGAGTGCAGGCTTTTATGCAGGTCCCGGTTAATCAGCCACAGGTGTTGGGAATCAGTATTCACACGAATTGGAATGAAGAGGTGGAGTATTAGGCTCTGTGTTAGCCAATATTGGTGCACTAGTTCTAGATTGACAGCTCCTCCTCTAGCCAATCAATCAGTTGACTTCACTCCAATGCAACCCATGCTGCTGATGGCTAGACTCGTACAGCTGAAAAACATGGTGATTTTGCATGCAATTTAAATAACTTCTTGTCAAATAATTTATGTTTCAGTTTTGTGCAATATAATTTTAATTATATTCATGCTTACTATTTTATACATGCTTACTAAGCAGTTTTTAATTTTTGATTCACACTTATTATTTTTTGATCGGTGACCGTCTCTTCTGACCACTGCATTTTGATATCAAACATACTAAAGAAGTTTTGTAAAGTCTTTACGAGGATTGGGGCATGACCCAGATTGATATAATTCCAAATGAGCCAACAACTCTTAAATGTCCTAAACATGTGCACAGTCCATTGCACCACAACTCTGAAAAGTTCAGATTAATTTACCAACAGCAGAGCCAACTCACCACAAAACAAAACAAATGTGTGTAATATCTTTGCTATTAATAAATAAGCATGTAATGCTTCTAACTTATACATTTACATATTCCCATCTAACCTCTGATCAAAATCAACCCCTGTTCTGATTTGTCAAAAAAAAAAAAATGGTTCACCTTGTCTACTGTTATTTTCTAGGTGGCACTGCTTCTGAAGGAGGTTCAAGAACTGAGAAATGAGCTAAGAAGCAAAGACAGGATGATTGCTGAACTTTCCCAGCAGCTGGTGCGTATTACAGCCTAAATAGTAGCTAACTTTTAAACATTGAAAAAAAAAGTGGTATATTTTTTTAGCGTGTTATTTATACTAAATCATTGGCATGTGCTAATTTTGAATGGTTTAACACAATCTGATCTTTTTTTTATTTATTTATTTGGTAACACTTTACAAGGTTTCTTTTGTTAACAGTTAATGTATTAACTAACCTTGAGCAATTCATTTGTTACAGTATTTATTTATTATCTATTTAACTTTGATAATGTTAGTTAATAAAAAATACAGCTGTTCATTGTTTGTTCATGTTACTTCACAGTGCATTAACTAAATGTTAACAAATACAACTTTTAATTGTAATACTGTATTTTTTTTTTTTTTTTGTCATCACTTACTCACCCTCAAGTTGTTCCAAACCTGTATGAGTTTCTTTCTTCTGTTGAACAATGCCACTTTTCCACTGCCGGGCCGAACGGTTCCAGTTGTATTTTCACTTGAGCCCGTTACAGCACCGCGCGATTGCAAACCTTTCTTGGCCCGTAATTCTCTGCACAGTTGTCGCACCGTGCTGTTAGAATTTGTGTAGTGACATCGCAACTCAGGATTGGTCACTTATCTCTAGCTGACTAAGCACGCTATTATCATCTGTAAACTCTTGCATTACCAAGGTGACGACTGATGCATTTGTATTACATTCCAAAGAGCTCCGTTATCAGCCCCACAGTGGAAAATTAAACCATATCCATGCCGGATTGGCCGGCTAGCATGGAATGGAATGGTTAAGCAAAGAGAACGGCTTGGCCCGATGGTGGAATAGCAGCTCAACAAAATTTTAAAATGTACCTTATTTTGTGTTCAACAGAAGAAAGAAACTCATACAGGTTTGGAACAACATGAGGCTGAGTAAATGAATAAATAGGAAAATAGCCGTTGTAAAAATAAAGAAACCTCAAACTGAAAACAGACTGCAAGCCAGTTGCGAGGCTGCATAAGGGCCAGGATGGCACTGGCCCCCTCAGATTGATGTCTGGTCCACCCAATCATTCCAAATAATTAGTAATTATTTTAGAAGGATGTAGTATCACCTGAGTCATTACTGTCCAAAACCTTACAAAAAAACTCAAAAGCTTACAATGACTTCAGTCATTTTCACTTTAGAATACTGTTCCAAATAATTAGTATTCCTTCTGGAGCTGGTAATACTCGAGTCATCATTAGTGGGCAACCATGATCTTCACATTAGAATTAATTATACATTATGAATTATTCACATTAATTATGAGCCTGTTGTAAGGACCACCATTCTAATTAGAAACTAATTGTAAATATTGGTTATGTATTCATTTAGATCAGGGTGGAAAACGTCGGTCCTGAAGAGCCACAATCCTGCATAGTTTTGCTTCAACCCTAATCAAACACACCTGAACAAGATAATCAAGATCTTAAGGGTTACTAGAAAGCTAGAGGCAGGTGAGTTTTTATCAAGGTTGAAGCAAAACTCTGCAGGACTGTGGCTCTACAGGACCGACGTTTGCCACCCCTGATTTTGATCTTTGATCATTCTGGATATCCCATACTTTCAATTATTCGCTTATTAGGGACCCGATGTCGCATAGAGACTCAACATCAGCCGGGTTGTGTTCTCACGGGTACAAACTCGCAGTTCTGATATCAGTCAGAGGATGCAGGGTTTACTAATACATTTGAGTCGACCGCTTCATGCTTGTTCATACAAAAATGTACTTTTTTTGTTCATCAGAGTTTCTTGTTAGTTAATAGTAGTTACTAGAATGTTAATATTGTGTTACTCGTGTTCCTGTGTACCCATTCATTAATGATGGAACAGTATTCTAAAGTGTTAACGATTTTTATCATAAATGTACATGAACATCCAGAAATGTGCCCAATGAGAGCACATTAGCTGTATATAACAACGATTTAACTCACACTGGTGCTAAACTGTGATGGATGGATAGATGTTGTCTTCATACATATTGGAAATACAATGTGTTCTGATCTGCTTGTCCTGCATGGAGGCATTGTGATTGTATATCAGTGTAATCTAAATACGATCAGGTGCTTTTAAAAGAAAGTTTTGCTTTGCACCAGCACCATTTATTCCAGATTAAGTTTAAATATTGCACAAGGGAAATATATCTGAATTTAGTGTGTGAGTCAGTCTTGAAACAGGTAGTGCTGAACTGATTATTCATGACAAACTCAAACTGTTTCATGCAGAGACGGCCTTTATTTATTTAGTTTCTTATTAAAGCAACATGAGTAGATATATTGTTAGAGGAAATAATATTCTCCGACGTAGTGAAATATTGTTTTTAAATTCGATTTTGTACATGAACACAAAACTCAGATCTATCCTCATCATTTTTATTTCGCCCATAATTTATTATTTTCTCTCGTTTCTGCTTTCAGTGTGAGGGTGAATTTCACGCAAACGTCATAATCCACCCAAAATCAA
Organism: Meda fulgida; assembly: GCA_030578275.1. Taxonomy (NCBI): domain Eukaryota; kingdom Metazoa; phylum Chordata; class Actinopteri; order Cypriniformes; family Leuciscidae; genus Meda; species Meda fulgida. The sequence continues at coordinate 23,704,345 of CM060627.1, forward strand.
AATATGAAAATAAGAAATTATATTTTGCATAAGAAAATTTAAGCTTTTTTTAGGCAAATATTTATTGTTTTTGTTGCATTGTAAAATGATTGTAATTTTTGTAATAACGATTCTCATTAGATTTTACCACATGTTGTATACTTAACATATTTAAATAATTTATAATTTATTTGCATTGCTTTACTGTCATTAACTATCATTTCAAAGTACAAAAATACCTCAGGCTCAATGGTCCTAAATAATTTTACTTTTCTTGAAAAAAAATCTTTCTTTTGACTTTGGGATGAAATACATGTTTTTGAAAATCTTTATAAAATTCACACTTATTTTGTGTTTATGAATGTTCATGATGTTCAGTCATAAAGGACCTGTAATATTGAAATGTGTTGTGTTCTACTGTGAATGTTCCTGGAATCACAACAGATGTGATGAGACCAGTGTGACATTTGTTTGCTTTGTTTTACATAGCAATACATCAGCATTTTATTTTTATTTTTTATAGTCTTCTCCAGTAGAGGATTTGCAGTGCCACTGCCTGCAGGGGTCAGAGGCTTACAAGGAGTCAGCGGAGCACCAGGACAAGGATACTCAAACCCTGTGGAGGCCACATAATGTGAGTATATGCAGAGATAGTTAGCTTTTTTACTGCATTGTTGGTTATATTATGTACATGATTAGGAATAGTACTGATTGACAGAGGCATAGGCCAAATGATTTCAATATCCTCTGTGGAAATAAGGATGCTGAGAGGAGAGAAGTTAGGAGCTGGGGTTTTGACTGGTCGGTGTAATCGGCATGCGTGTTTTTGAATCTTTCAACATTGGCTCATTGGAAAAAAGTGCCTCTACCTAGATTTAGCAAAACTCCAAAAATGTACCTATACATACAATTCACTGCAGTTACCATTTGAAATGAACACTAGTGGCAGTAAAACACCAACAAATCTTATTACATTCGACACGCACTTCAGTTTGTGTCTTTATCTCTCATTTGCTTTTGTTGACACAGTCAACTAAAAGTTAGGTTTAGGGTAGGGTTTAGTATTGGTGGTACATTATTTTTTAAAGGGGTAATGAACTGAGAAATCAAATTTTCCTTGAGCTTTTGACTTAGCTCATCATACTATAATATCCTGTAAGTTTCAGAACTGAAAACTTCCTTGTTATTCCAAAAACAGCTTATATTGTAACCAAGCCCGCCGAACGACTCGTTGTGGAATGTGCCTATAATAGGACAAAGGATCCTAATGCTAGGAATGTGGTTATTTATTTTCAACAATGTGAATGTCTCAGTTGAGCATTATTTATTTGGATTCGGTACATTTCTCAGTGGATTATTTGGTATATCAGTAGCAATTTCAGTGTAGGCTTTGCAAACAGACTTTTATGATATGGACTTGACAGTAATGCTACAACATGTAAGTAACTGTGTTCATTCTAATGCCTGATCTGTGACCAGTGATTTCTGATATGTAATGATTTATGTACAGTCAGATATTCTTTGTCTATGTTAGTAAATCAAACCAGTGACTGAGTTCACGGCAAAACTCCTGTTATAACAAACTCCGTTTTATCAATAGTTTGATTATAATCAATGCATCTCTTATTTTTGTCACACATTGTGTTTTCACTGTTAGTTATGATGAAAGCATTCATTAGTGTGCAGGAATCGAATTGCAAAGACGAAATCATAGTTCATGCGCTCAATAGGTCTGCTTTAATTTTTGGGTGAAAAAAGGCTGTGTGATTTCTACTTCATTAATGGCAACAATCTGCAAAATGAATGCTTGTTTCCAAACACTGCTGCTGAATTTATATTTAAATTTTTAGGACTGATTTTTTAAATTTACATTAGCTACTGACAAGTGACCGATCATGAGTTGGCGTGTTCACCAGCACTGTTCTGCTATTCTCAGTATAGTTAGTTGACCATGCTGAGAAATCCTTGAATGGAACCGTTTGTAATTGCACTGAACCCAAAGTAATGCTGCCACTGGATGATGTTCAAGTCATTATTGTCTTGACAGTTCTTAAGGAACTTTCTTTGTCTGTAGTCCTGGTAACAGAATTGTGTGAATGATGTGACATTTCTTGCAGGCTCTGGAAGAAATCATTCTTGTTCAGTGGATCTCTGTCGGTGGTTCTGTTCTCAAAGGGTAATGGACAATGCAGTTAATATTCAGAAAAGAACCCTCAAGGGCTCAGATCAAACAGAGGAAAATGTTGACGGCCGGCAGAACTAAACAGCCCAAAGTGGGGCAGTGATGACTGTGTGATCCTAATTGAATTTGCCTGTGTTTAGTCAGCACTTTTCATGAACGGCGTACAAAATAGGGCCTAAAACTTTTTTTCCTCAATAGTTAGTAAAGGGTTCATAACCGTACGTATCCTCTTCATTCATTATAAAAGATTTGCCACCTTGCAACCCTTTTAACAAAATTAATAGATTTTTGTTATTTTCTAACAATAAATATTATATAGACATCAAAGTTAAATGGATATATAATATACAAATTATAAGTAATCATTACTATAAATATGACTATGTGAGTCGTTGCAATTTCAAATTAAATCCCACATTTAAATACGGTTGTCAGTCCGTATTTAAGTCCGGGAACATAACAGTCAATGTTCCCTTATGCCAAGCCCCAGAAAGGCCCCAATGGGCAATGTGATGCATATTTAACACAAATGACAAAATGCTACTCTGAGCACTTAAAAAAAAAAAAAACATCAACCTGAATTCACCCTATATGTGGCTTGCACTTTTGACATTTTTTTTTTCCCTGTAAGTGTTTGTATGGATATGTACAGTATGTGTGTATTGTGAAGGGATCAGCCTTTCTCTCTCTGTTCCTCTGTACAGGGCATGTTGCTTGCCCCTATCCTCTCTTCTTGGCAACACTCACAGCGGGGGAGTGTGCGGCCATGTGCGCCACGTCGCCACAGACAGAGTGAGTCCCTTAACCATCCGACCAACTGAACCAGTCTGTGCACTAGCCCCAGTGCTTGCTGCATGTCCGCCTGCCTCCCCCTTGTGCCACCGTGTACACAAATCCACCATCCTATCACATTCCAGTGCGGAATCAGTCCATCATTTCCACTCCTTTTGGTTTCATGTACCTTATATCCTCTCCCTGTCTGCTTGGTTTAGAATCTCTAGACCCATTTAGTTTTTTCTGCATAGTTTTCAAAGCCAGACAGTAATACTCACACTGAATGACTTTCATCTGTACTTTTATCCCTCAACCAAATTTCCTAGAACATCTGAGCTGTTTTCAATAGGGCAAATGAGCAATGTCATTTCATTGCGTAAAAATATACAGCCGTGACTGAGATCCTTACTGTAAGGGGATCAATTAGTTTACAAAATGAAAACCGTCATCATTTACTCGCCCTTATGTCATTCCAAATTTTCTTTTTTTTCAGGCATATCATAGCTTTTTTGAGGAACATGCCTCTACTGCAGCTTTCAAATCTTGTTCAAGCTAACATTCATGAGACACAAGGTGTTTGATCATGAAAGCCAATGATGTAACTTGATGGCAACTCATCTTGACACGTCAAGTTTGAACTGTGATTTGAGAGCTACAGCAGAAGTAAACAACCCTTCAATTTCTGTTTCTCAAAACCTATTGCTTAGCTTCAGAGACATAGATTACTTTTAGGATAATTTTAGGATGCCTTTTTGTCTTTTTTGAGGCTTGACAGCCCTAGTACTCATTTAATTTAATTCATTGCATAGAAATAAGCAGCTTGGTTTGGAACCCTTTATTTTTTTTAAACAACATGAGGATGAGTAAAGGATCAGCTGTATAGTAAATCACCATACAGTAGCTGCTGTCACGTCTGATAAACAAGATTTAATTTGACAGAAAGATCCTTTCCCACAATGCTTGTTGGTAAAAGAGCTTGCGAGCTGTGGTTAAGCCGTGATGATTGCAGCTGTGGGAGACAGGTATTGAGAAGGAGAGTCATTATAGTCTTTGATATCTGGCATTGTGGGATCCCTTAGAGAAGGCGACAACCTGACTCTTAGACGCATATATTCTCTCTCTCTTTCTCTTTGACTCTCTGAGCGGTCCAGACAGAACCTTAACTCTGCCCATTTTCAGATGTGCTAATGAGCATGGAACTGAATGCACTTCCCCTTTTTTTTTGCTTTCATTTGTCACGTGAAGCGCAAAATCTAGATTACTGTCATGGCTGAATTGGCTGTTCAATTTTTGCCATTTCTTTGTAATAATGCTAAAAGTTTGCCTTTATGTTGTGTGTGTGTTGTGTGCTGATGATGCTTCCTGTTCTACCCTGTCATCTGGGTGTATATCTTTCATTGACTGATTTTTCCTTATTGTTTCTCTCCCTCTGCCTCTCCAAAATTCGGGCAAAAGGAGTGGAGCATCTAGTTCATTACTTCCGAGACACTGCGTGGTATAGTACTGCCTATCTTTTCTCTAAAACATCCTCTTAACCCCTTCCTCTCCTTTTGCATGGTCTTTTATTCTGTACTGTGAGGACAGCCCCATCTGCATTATATTCATTCTGTTTTCATGAAGCCGACTTTCTTTAAACCTCTTTTTGTCTTTCATTCTCTTCTGTCAAGCCCACTGTGTCTTTCATTCTCTCTTATCTGTTTGACCAACCCATATCATTTTGTGAAATCTAAGTTTACATTGTTACTTCCAGAATTGGAGACATGACCAGTACCAGACTCCTTAGCCTTGTCTTATTGTTTATACATAGGTATTATGTATGTATGTACAAACGTTTTTTGTATGTTTTAATAGATACTGAAACATACAATATAGTGAATTGACAGCATCTAAAAATTAAATATTACTACATATTTACAGCTAAAGAAACTAAAATATTTACAAATATATTATATAATAAATATATTTGTGTAGATAAATTGTACAAATGTTATAGATATATTTTAAATGTATTAACCCTATCCCAACCTAAACATAACCACTTCAGAGTATAAAAGAATATATAAAATTTAACGGACACAAAAATGTACAATTGTACAATGGCGCGCTGAAGCTGTTTCATGCGAGGGGGGGCTGGGTGTTGGATCGGAAAATATGTGACGTTATGAAATTTCACTGTACTGTATACGTGTTGTAGCCATTAAAGAAAACATATTTAGTTTCATATTTATGTTTAAGTATTATAGGGTAATGTTATTTTTCAATTTAATAAATGTTGATTATGAAAGTGAGCATGCAGCGTGAGAAAGATATGATACATCATGAGATATGTCTGGAGACATGGAGTGGGTAAGACGTGATTTTGACCACTTCATTGAGTTTAGTTTTGTAGAAAGACTGTTTTTAAAAGATTTTCGTTTTGTATAAATTGTATCTTAATTTTGATCAATGTTTTATCAACCAATTGCCTGTATTTAATAAATAAGAAGCAAACATATAGCAGACAATGTAATAAGGCGCCAGCACAATCACTTCCCAGATAGCACAAGTCTATTTGATGTGATGTTTACATCTGGAAGACGTATTCTTAAGAGTGTTTGCTCATCTGCAATACTTCTATAGGACGTTTCCTGTCAGATGTCAAATAGACGTTTAGAAGATGTCTTTAAGATGTAATGATTTAGAATGCATGTTAAACTGACATCTTCTAAACGTCTATTTGACGTTTGCAGATGAGCAAACACTCTTAAAAAATACGTCTTCCAGATGTAAACATCACATCAAATAGACTTGTGCTATCTGGGTTGCATTGCACGTGAACTGGAGGGCGCCGAAACTCAGCTTGTTCCTCACAGATTTGAGAAATATAGGCCATCTATTTTAGAAAGCTTGAAATATCTACTTTTAAATGAAACTATTCAAAACGAAAAGAAATAGGCTACTCTCTGATTATGTAATCCATATGAAATGTGCATTTCTCTCTGGCGTTCATGGCGAGTCCGCATCGTCAACTTCATCTTTGCAGCGACACAGAAAACACCAGTTTATCATACAATTAAATGTCTGCTTGCTATTTTTGACACATTCATAATCATTAGTTTTGCCGGTTCTTTGTGGCAAGCTTTATGCTTGTGGTCGTGCGCTTTAGTACGGCTATATTACGTAAACGCTCATTATCCTGTATATAGCCTATTTACGTAATTAAATTATTATATACTAGTCGACTAGAAAAAAACTTTAGTCGGAGACAGCCCTTATTCCATATATTTTGGTACAAGCAGACCATTCTAGATTGAGCTAGCGACCCTTAGCGGAATGAGCGAGCAGAGCGTAATATTCAGAAATATGATTACGCTCTCCGCTCACGAGCTCTGATTGGAACAAAGCATGACAAATTCAAACTTTATTTTATTTTATTTGTAGCTTGAACACTCAATACATTAGGCATAAGAGCGTTAGTTAACGCTGTCCATTGATACCCATTTTGTTTCACGTTTTTAAATACAATATTATGTTAGTCCACAGCCCCCCACCAGGGGTTGCTGATGCTATGACAAGGGGGGCTGCAGCCCCCACAGCACCCCCCTTCCCGCACCACTGTAATGAGTGAAGTGTTTTGGGATTTACATGCAATAAATCAATCTCCCATTCCCGCCATGGCGGATTCGCTATTTACATGACGGAATTTGATAGTGGAAAGACCGAACGCGTCGCACAAACGGATCTGCTCGTGCACAAGGTTAAAGCACGCAAGCAGAGTATATACGGGACAAGCGGGGACAAATTTACATTGTAATCCTTTTATTTTTTATATTTGGCATGTTTCTGTGCTGCTACGCGTCCCTGTGTGTGTAATAAGTCGAGTATACGCGTGTTGTGGAACCGCCTATAGGCGCACATTACTAACGCGCTCTTTAAATAACAAAAAAACGCAGTCTATTTCAGTTGCCTCAAAATAGCAACGTGCCATCAATGCGCCTGAAAACACCTCGTTTTTAGACCACCACGACCATGGGTGAACAGATGGGCGTAAATGCTTTTGCTATTTAAAATAATCTGGCTCAGGACGTGAAAATGATAACTGCGTCGGGCTGAAACTAGCAAAAATCACTTGCTGCATTGCGCCAGGTGTATGATAGTGCCCTTCATATTTAATGGTATTAGATGATTTATTAATTTATTTTAATAGATTTCACTTTCAATAAAACATTTGCAGTTGGTCTGTAAATGGAGATTTTGCGTATTTTCACTGCATTTACCATTGTGGTATTTCCAGCGAATGTGAAGTGAAGTATGTGTGTATAAAGTGAAGTATTTTGCAAAGTAATTGGTTCAATCGATTTAAAGTTTCAAAAAGCGTTGTTTCACCTATCATTTACATTTTATGCAACACACATATGAATACTCCTGAGACTCCCATAGGCCCTGTTTAAACCTGGTATTAAGATGTGTTTTGGTCGACAATTGGATGACAAGTGGACAACGCTAAATACATGTGTAAACAGGGTAGTCGAAAACACATTTGACCAGATAGCTTTCGTAGTGAAGATGCTCATGTGGTCGAATGTGTTCGAACAGCCACAAAAGACTGCCTTCTCTCCGTCTACTGACCTAATGTGTACTGACCTTACCAAGCACAATGTTCTCTCACAATTCCTGATTTCTAACATGCACTGACTTAAAAAAAAAAAAGGTAAGAACACTTATGAACACTGATCTTAGCGGTACGCAACCGGCCCCAGGTGTAAACACAGGGCTTTAGATTGAGGACCAAACCAATAACGTATCCCTAAAGACCCAAACCTCTAGCATATCTTCTTATTTGAGTAGTTTTAAAAGCAATGGCCTAACTTTGAGTGCTGCCACCTAGTGGACTGTGTAGATGATGAAATTGACATCATCGACACTGTAGTGGCCAATTAACCTAGACGCCTTGAGGCCAAGATCCAGACCAAAACCTGTATGTCCAAGAACCACAATGTCCATTTTAAATGGGGAAAGTGCCAAATAATGTATTCCATCATTCATTTCAAACATTGTATCGTAAGCTCAGGCCAAGACAACAAGTAATTAGAGAAAGACCTAGTCTAAAGTTAGTTGCAAATTGCAAGGTATTCTGGTACTATTTTTTTTTTTTTTAAATATCAAATATTAGAAATACCATGCTGAAAATTTGAATCAATCAACGAGACACATAACAAGGCAGCTGAGTGGTAGAAAGGGCAGATAAAACAAAGATGTTTGTTTTGATATCTTTGCCCTCAGCTCACTAAAAAGCAGTGCTGTAAAAGCCTAATATGCAATTATTTGGCATTCAGAAAAAACAAAATGCTAACCTGCAGATCTGTCAGTCTGCAAACAATGCCACAAGAAATGCCGCTTCAGGAGGGAATACATCACACCATGCAAACCAAATGTCCTGTGCTCATTCCAAATTATACAATGATACAAGTATTGTATAAGTTTTTCAAAATATTGTTGAAAGTTCTATTTTATTGCAGCATTTTGATTCACTGGTTCTTCCCTTGACATTCGAGTGCTGTTATGTCCTGAATGATGCCATTGGTACACAAATCAAACTAAATATTGTGTTTGGACTTGAAGTTGAAGTTTTAATTTAGCTGAAATGCTTAAAAACATGCAACAGACTTTGTAACTGCATGATTCGCTGATTTTCAGCTCATCAGACATCTAAGGTGGTTCATTTGTTGCCTACTATAATATCGATTTAGTACTGAGGTAGCAAAGCTTGGTATTGTAAGCTTTTTTTTATCAAATTGCTGAAGTGATTTTAATGGGCACACTTTTTTTTCTAATGAAAACTTAATTTCTCATATCAAAGCCATTCTGTCTTCATGTATTTCTTACTTTGTTCTTCTTTCTTCGGGCAGTGGTGATATTATAGTTATTTAATAATATATTTGATTATTAAACATCTTCCTTCACATTCTTCTCATCTTTTTTTTGTATAAGTAGGGAACGTGGAGTGCATGGGCGGTGAGGAGTAATTATGTGCTTTTATATTCTGCAATTCGTTCATCACACACCTCTTTTAAACAAAACTGAATATTTCCTTGGTATTCCTGCCTTAAGAAAGATACATAAATTTCTGTATATTCTAAATATTTGGAATGCTCCGCCCTGGTGTAGCTAGAGGTGGTAGGTTATCATTATTAAAATGCATGTTTGGAGTCAATTTAGGTGTGAGTACATGAAAATTAGACAAAACAACAGCACCTCTGGCATTATCCATATTTTATAATGATGTATTTCATGGGAAAAAGGTTTTCCAACTATTAGAAAGTCATTTGCAGAGAACTGATGGCTTTTTTATATTTGGGGAAACTTTTGACGGGTTCTCTTCATTTCACTCACCAATTTGATTACACTTTAGTGTTCACCTTTTTTACATTTTTTTCCCCCTCTGCTGTCTCTTTACTTCTTTTCTCCACCTTTCTGTCTACTTTTCCCTCCCTCCATAGATTCTTTCTGCTCCAGAACTCTGTCACCTTTTCTCAGATGTCTTGTTTTAATCCTTGGCGAGGTCTCATAAATTATGTATGATACAACTGAGAATCCTCACACAGCTCCGCTAAGACTTTTTCTGAGGTTTTGACAGGGTTGCAGGTGCTCTCGGGTTAGCCAGATTGAGACTTCACCTCTCTAGACAAACTCCTCACTGCTGTCTCGTCCATTCTGAACCACACACTGTGGAAACAACTTCAAAGGATTATATTTTTGAGAAGAACTCTGGGACCTGGGATTGGCACAAAACAGGGAGATGGGCTCAGTCAATAAAACAAGTACACCACTCTGCATTGTATGGAAGATGGTGTCCATTAGAGGGTGCTGTGGACCAGGAAATACCTCCTGAGGATCTGAGGACATGTTTGTGAACTTGAGGAGATAATAGAGATTTGCTGTGGACCAATAATGAACATTTTGTCATTTACCCGGCCCGCACTAATGTTGTTCGTATACAATAACTTTTGTGTGAACGAATCATTCTTTTCAGTCAGATCTTTTCAGTGGATGAGTTAAAAGCACGTGTAATAGCATGGTAATAGCACATAAATGGCTCAAATCGAAACTACTGCGGGGTCAGTTTGCCACTTAAAGGGTTAGTTCACCCAAAATTTAACGCACATTCACACAACAACATTCACTCTCATGTCAACACAACATGCATGCGTCTTGGTGCTCTCTAAACGCGCGTTGGAGATTAATATCTTGTAAATAAAGTGGGAAATTCAGTTTTTTTGCACAAACAAAGCACTCACGTTACTTCATAAAGTTGAGGTTAAACCACTGAAGTCACATGGATTACTTTAATGATGTCTTTACTAACTTTCCGCGGCTTGAAAGTGGTAGTTGCATATATGGAGGGTCAGAAAGCTCTTAGATTTCATTAAAAAGATCTTCATTTGTGTTCCAAAGAAGAAACTTTTAACACTTCTGGTTCCATCGTCCTTCAGTTAATAGGTTTTTTGAATGTTATTTTGGTTGAATGTCTAAAATAAGGTCTGTAGTTAACAAGTTTTTTATTTATTTTTTTATTTTTTTATTTTTTACGGCATAAAATACATCAGTAATACCCTCTTGTACCCTTACATGTCTTGAAAAAGGCGGTTTCTAACAACTGATTAAATGGGTCTACAGAGGTTGTCTGGAATATTAAACTTCATCGTATCAAACAGGAAAACTCATCAACTCACTAGTTTGCTTTCACAGCCTAGGTTTTGTTTATAATCACTCTCTTGCAAATTCGAACTTTCAGGGGAAATGTTTTTTTTTTAAAATATAGACTGAAAGAGTCAGAATCTTAATGGTGATGACATTAAAGTCATGTGACTGTGGTGTAGTTAGTTTATAGCCTTTTTACCTTTGCCAATTGTATTTAGGCTTCACAAAATTCATAAAAGTTGTTCATTTGTGAAGAGTATCGTGATGAACAGAATGTGTAACTTTTGTTAGTCACAGAGCTTATTTTCTGCAATAATCCAAAAGCCAGTGGAAAAATCCTTGGGTTTTTGTTTAGGGGGACCAGTATGACGCTAAATGCAGGGTTGGCCTACACAAATACTTCATCACTTCAGCACTCTATAAACTCACAAAGTAAAAATTGGAGTAATCGTAGACCACCAGAATAAAGAAATAAACATTAAAAAAAAGAAGCTTTGTTCCAAAAGCATAACCATAACTCTCTAACTAGTTTTTTCTGACCTTGTGTGAATAAAATAATATACAATATTTTCAATCTTGAGTTCAATCTTTTAAAGTATTTAATCATGGTAACTTTGCATGGTATTTGTAAAAGGATAACATTATGCACTGTAAAACCTAGCAGTAATATGTACTAAATTAAATTGAGTTCACTGCACTCAAATAATACTGAAACTTGAAGTGGCTTGAACGACTGAAACAGAACTCAAACTGAATGAGTTATAGAACATTTCTAGGTCACAGAATGATAATTGAATAATAATTGTATAGTTAAGTGATCAATTAAGTGATGATTGAGCATAAGTGATGAACACCTGCTGTTAACAAGCAGAATCACTGAAGGACAGAGGAACACAAGAAATACAAGGATTAAGGTCACCATGATGGAGATCAGTGTTTGCTTTAGTTGGGCTCTTGACCCTTGACTTTGAGGACAAGTTTTTCTTTGGCTGCTGTAATTGAGTGTTTATTAAACATTTGTTATGGCACAGAATCCAAGGAAAAGTATAATCAGGCTTGATGGTCAAGGTTTGATGATGACAATCATCATCTAATGACTTGATTCACTGCTCTCATTCAGAATCTACTCTCTGATTAAAAGGGTAACATATTATTAGTTTGATTTTAAACTGAGATTCTACAGCATAAGAACTAGAAATGTTATGATCATCAGATAATAGGATTATTATTTTACAGAAAATGTAATTAATTACTAAAACTAACAGATATCAAGAATCAGCATATGAATCTCAACAGTGGTGATCATTAAAAAACGATTCATTCTGCAAAGCATGCTGGGTACTACCATAATACAAAACTTATCCATGGCCCCCAGCATGCATTGCAGCATGAATTGTTTTTTAATGGTCACCATTGTTGAGATTTATATGCTGATTCTTGATGTCTGTGTAAGTCAGCATTATACCATAGAGGTTTTTAAAATCTGATTGAAACAACAATGGGCCTTACAGCAGAATCACAGTTCGTTTATAATGAATAATACAAGTTATATATCACCTGTTTAATCAGAGATTATTCTCTAGAAAAGATCAGAGAATCAAGACACCAAATGATGATTTATCATTCCATAAATCATCATCCAAACACAACCACATGCTCATATTTTCTTTTGGCTTATGTGTCATAACAAATGTGTTTAATAAACACACAGTTACAGCAGCCAGAGGAAAAACTGGTGTTATAAAGTCAAGGGTCAAGAGCCCAACTAAAGCAAACACTGACCACCATCATGGTGTCTTTAAATGAAACTCAATAAATTATCTAAACCTCTGTTCATTCACAATAACAACTTCTGTAGATGTATGATAAAACTCAAACTGGTTAATAATAAGTTTATAAGCTGGTAATGCTGTTTGTGGAGTTGTTCAATCCTCCTCTGAGATCTTCAGAGATTTAAACATATTTTATCTTCAGTTGATTTCATCTAAGGCTGTGTCTGAAGTCAGTTGTAGTTCTTGTGTTTCTCTTCAGTGATTCTGCTTGTTAACAGCAGGTGTTCATCACTAATGCTCAACAATCACTTAATTAATCACTTAATTTCTTGACTGCAATATCTACTTTTAGTGAACTCAACTAAAATAATTTCAGAGTACTCATAACTATTTTTTTTTATGACCTGGAATTAGGTAATTGGTGTCCTCAAATGTAATAAGTTAGCTTAACTCATTGGATTTGACTTTGTGTGTGATATTGTGAGCTAGCAGTAACTGCAAGTGCTCTGAGTTCATTTAAAGTTTGTAATTTCACTGTTTTTACTCAATAAAGTTAAGTTTCAGCTATATAAAGTAATAAATGCAGTGTAAAGTGTAATTGTGTATTAAGAAATATTACTGTTTTAGTAGACTCGATTAAAATAAGTTCAGAGTACTCATAACTATTGTTTTTTTTTATAAGCTTAAATGAATTGAGGCAATCGGTTTCCTCAAATGAAATGCATTAGCTTAACTTGTTGGGTTTTACAGTGTGGTACTATCACGCTCCGTTTGCATTGAATAAACGCCAGCCACAGAAAAAAAAAATCACCAGTGCCAATCAACCAGCACAGCAGACATCAAAGACTGAGCTAACAATAGCACTGTACTCCAGCACCTCAATGTCCTGCATAGCACAGAAGCCTTGCATTACATGGAATAATTCACTTTGAGATGGATGTGTTGGCTATCCCATCAATATTATATGTATATTTCTTGTGATCCTGAATTTGAAATATTAAATAGGAGGCAGAAATCTTTCGATGTACCTTCCTTAGAAAAACTCCTTTGCCTTACTTTGGATGTTTTGCTTTGTGACAATGCTAGCTTCTCTAATCTAGATGCTTTTGGGAGTGAGTCGTAAGTTGTTAACTTGAATGGCATTCTTGTTTGTCAGTCTGAGAGATGTGCTCGAGTGCATGTACTGCTTTGACAGTGACCTCACCACCTCACGTGTAAGTCTACATCATTACTAATAAGTGTGGAGAGGCTGATCTCCACTTCGCCAAGAACTGTAAGGATCAAAGCCCTCTCAGAAAGCTTGTTGTGTGGATGCTTCAATCTGTCTCACTCAATGAGTTAACACCCAAAGCAGGTTCGTCTGAAGCTGTGTGGCTGCAGCTGAGGATACTGTCTCATAAAGCATAAACGATATAAAAGTTTTAAACATTAAACACTGAGAGTTGCTTTTTGGTACTATTGGTTATCTGGAAATATCAACACTGATAGTTTTTATTTTTTAATTGAAGAGACATTAAGAGAGAAAAGCCAATGTGTCTATACAGTAAACATTATCCTTACATATAGTCATGGAACAAAAAGAATTAAAGGGATAGCATTATTAGTATTATAATATGTTGTCATCATTTACTCACCTTCATGTCATTTCAAACCTGTAACTTTTTTTTCTGCGGGGAAAACATATTGTTACATCATAACAACAGTTTGTGTTGCCATTGACTTACATTGTATGGAGAGAAAAAAAACAGCAAGACAGATTTAAAGATTTAAATATTAATCGGTTTTGTTCTAAGTGAGAGTAAGTAGTTCTCAAAAAGTATTAACTAAAATACTGTCAGTTGTCCTGAATGAATATAACAAAAAGTATGATGAAATATAACAAAAAAGATTGTCGAACAGTTTAATGTGTTTAACATTTTATATATTTAACTAGCTATAATTTAAGCAATGGTGTTGAAAAATCTAGGAATTGGCTTTCATTTTGAATTAGGGACGTCTCATTTATAAAGCCAAGTCAAGTCATCTTCATTTATATAGCGCTTTTAACAATGTAGATAGTTTCAACGCGACTTTACAGAGATAAACATATCATTTAAGGTAACAGAGATTGTTTTGGCTTCTGGATACGGCCTGGGTCCGGCAGGCTGCAGGAAAACCTTGGGTAAACAAAGACACTAAAATTAGCGTAGATGCCATTCTTCTTATGATGTAACGAGTACATCAGGATTTAAGGGAAGTGTTCCCAGTTCCGGCTGACCTAATCTATGCAGCCTAACATTGAATTATAGAAGTTTATAATGTATTATGTGAATGCTAGGTCAAAGAGATGTGTCTTTAATCTAGCTTTGAACTGACAGAGTGTGTCTGCTTCCCAAACAATGGTAGGAAGACTGTACTAAATAGGAAAAGGATCTACCGCCAGCAGTCGATTTTGATATTCTAGGTATTATTAACTGGATGGAATTTTGAGATTGCAATAGAGTCGAAGGACTATAATCCGTTAAGAGCTCGCTCAAGTACTGCGGAGCTCAACCATTTAGTGCTTTGTAAGTAATCAGCAATATTTTAAAATGCATACGATGTTTAATAGGGAGCCAATGCAGTGTTGACAGAACCGGGCTAATGTGGTCATATTTCCTGGTTCTGGTAAGAACTCGAGCTGCTGCGTTTTGAACTAGCTGTAGTTTGTTTATTAAGCATGCAGGGCAACCACCCAGTAGAGCATTACAATAATCTAGCCTTGAGGTCATAAACGCATGAACTAATTTTTCCGCATTTGTCAATGAGAGCATATGGTGTAATTTAGATATATTTTTTAAATGGAAAATTAATATGGATAAAAGGCAAGACTAATTTCAGTCAGAACAAATATATTGCCATGTCTATCCTTACTGTGGTTGAAAATTCCTCAAATTGTGGTTATGATTTTGGTCATATTGCCCACCTCTTAGTAGTTTAATCAAGGATCTGCTACTTCATAATGCTTAAACCCCCAAGTGAGCAAGCCAGAGGTGACTGTGGAAAGGAACCAAAAGTTTACTTTTGGTGGTAGCAAGGCCATTTGAAAATTACTTTGTTTCCCCTCTCTCCCTTTACTGTATATATTTTATGTGAAAATAAAAAAGTGTGGCAGCCGTGATGAAACATAGCTTTAGAGACATTACTATTTATTTTCTAATGAAGTTCAACACTATTTTTCATTAACTGGAAAGCTTCCAGCTGATTAATCATTATTCTGACAGATTTTCTAATTTTATCAGGCAAAATAGGCCTACCTTTAGTTTCCCGTGTACCCAGATGCTCATGTTATATATTCTGTAGTCTATTTTATTTTTATTTTTTTACTTTTTAAAACTCATCCTAAGGGACAGAACAAGTCCCGTAATCGAAGAATCAGCCTACTATCATCATTATGGAATTAGAGCAAACAAATGTTCAATAACTGCTTATTTTTCTCTCTCTCTTTAATAGCTTCAGATACTACAGACTCCCAGATTCTTACCCAACAAGCTCCACAACAATGAAGTACTGTCAAGTCCAACCTCTACAGAGGCCCCTTGTGACAGTTTGGATGCCGAGCTTAGTCACCACCCACTGACGCCTACGTCCTGCTCTCCAGACCTACAAAGTCCCATCGCTGTTGAGACTACCCCAAATTGTACTTTACCAACGGTAACTATATCTGCTGATAGCACTGCTGCCTCCTCTTCCAGAACTTTTCAGAGCTCTGATCCTGCTGAGCTCGGCCTCGCGAGCAGCCGGCTTACAATCAATGAGCCAGCATGCCCACCAGCTTCTTCTAGCTTTTGCTGTAAGCTAGAGAAAGGTATACAAAAACTTCCTTTAAGAAGAACCCTACAGCCAGCCACATATACTAAGAAAGCTTCAACACTCATCAAGCCCCAGGAAGTACAACAGGTCAGTGTCCTCAACGGGGCCCTAAGTAGGGTAGGAGCCACAGGTCTATCCAAAATAAGACATCAACTTTTACCAGCTTCTGGACTACCCTGCATTAACCCAGCCCGACAGACTACCATGGACACCACCACTGTATCACCAATATGTAACAAAAAAAATCAAGGGTGCAGACAGTCTCTATTTATCAGAAAGATAGAGAGCAGTTTGCCCAGAGCTCGTGCTCCCCTTCAGCCCAAACATTCCCGCCTTCCTAAGCCAAAGGCGCTTTCTTCTCTCCCAAACCCTCAACAAGGTCAAACAATAACCTCTCCCGCTCTGCCTTCTCATATGCTTCCACAATTCTAGATTAGCCAAGCAAAGCTTGGGGCATCTCACCAGAGTGTACACAAGCTGCTTCGTAATGCCCTGCTTGTAAGGAACCAGTCAAGTATGTTGACTGATATTAAGGTATTCTTTAAGACAATGCCATGCTGCTTTGCTTGATCTGCGGGGCTCCAAACAAAAAACACACTCTGTGTTACCCTGTTAATTATGAATTCCATGAAAAAAAGGGATTCTTCACTGTAGCTCCATGGTAAGCACCACAAATGGTTTGTATAAATTTAATATATCTTGAACATGGGAGGTAATTGAGCAAGAGACCTGATCAGTGCTACCTGCTACCTGCTTTTTACCCACAATAATCAATTATGTTTTGTCTGTGCTGGCTAGTACTTTAAAAAAGTAAAAGAAAACTATAAACAAGTCTTACAGTCTTGTACTTTTTACATCCCTGCAGTACAGATATGCAAGCCTACCTATATATATTTGCTTCCTTTGGGCTGATCTTACCAGTTATTCTTACTATGTACAAAACTTGAACCAGATAACAAACTATTTTTTTTCTGAATAATGCACTAAGTTGTAAGAGACAATATTGTCTACCTTGTACCTATGCACCTTGCATAAGATATTGCTCCTCTGATAGATTAGTAAGGCACCATGATGATGACCGAAACCAAGCAGAGTATCGTTATTGCTCCCGCATCGTTTTCTTATTGATTCTGTTGAGAGAGACTTGCATTTTCCTGTCTTAACTACCACCAAATGTGGTATGTGTGCCGCGTGGGCCATGATGCAGGGTGCCCATTGAGATTTTCAAAGGAGTCGTCTCCTCGAATTGCTTCTCTACCCTTCTCCCTCCTTTGTTCTTTTCTGCTAGCGTGAAGATTGTGTCCTGCAGGAATTTGCCTCCCACCACCATACCTAATAAGTGCAAGTTCTGGATCTTAACAACAGATTGTGTTGTAAGTCCTTGAACATAATGTGAAATGCAAAAAATTAAATAAAAATCTGGCTGTGAGAAACATTGGCCTATACAGTGAGGGAGTTAGAAGTGGTTGACATGGTTACTTTAAAATTACAGTTATTTCACCAAGTAGGTTATGTTTGAAAATTATTAGCAGACTTGTTGCAGTCTTGTTGACCACATTACTCAGATTTAAGGAATGTTAAACCAGGTCCTAAATTAGACATTACAAGGCATAGGCGGGGTGAACTGCACTTGATTGTGAATTGCTGGAATCAAGGGATGCTGTGTGCACATACTTGAAGTCAAACCATTTTAGCAAAATTAAATAGTTAAACACAGTTATTCAAGAACAAATCATATTACAAGGAAATTACTAGCTGGCCCCCCAAACCTCACTCCCACCCAGGTCACGGCACCAATGCAACCGGTTCTGCCTGACTAGTTCCGAATGAGTCTTGAACCGGCAACAGCCGACATGGAAGGTGTGTATCATGAGTTGCTAGTGCACTTCTTTAGGAAAGGGAAGTGAGGTACTGCACAGCTTTTACTACCTGACCTCTTGTTACACCCAGGTCATACTTGATAAAAATGTTAATTTAATTATATTCAATGCCACTCTCATCAGTTTCTTTTTAGCTTTCTTATTAATTGTTATCAATATTAGGAAAAGTTATTATTTAGAATAATTTTTAGTAGGGCTGTCCCCGACTAAAGATTTTTCTAGTCGACTAGTAATCGTTAATTTAAGCCATTAGCCGACTAACCGCATATTTATATTAATTTAATTACTTAAAAATATACTTGGAAAATACTAAAACATAATGAGTGTTTAATATATATGTAGGCGCAATATAGCTTATTCCACGCTCAAGCTAATGTATAAAGCTTGCCGCAAAGCACCGGCAAAAGTAATGGTTATTAATGACTTCATTATTAATGAAAAAAATAGCAAAGGAGACTTTTAAAATATGTATTAATAAACTAGTGATTTACGTGTCATTGTCGGCTGCAAAGATGAAGTTGACGATGCTGATTTGCCATCTCCGCAGTATAGTGGACGCACCTTTAGAGAGAAATGCACCTTTCATACGGATTACATAATCAAAGAGTATTTATTTTCATTATAATATATTTATCATGTCTGACCATGAGGCAAGTTTCGGTTCATTTTTGTGACGCGCTCCAGTTCTCGGAGACCAAGATAGCAGAAAGCACTTCGTGTTTGTTGTCTTTATTTTACAAAGGCACAACATTTTCTTGTTATTGTAAGTTTGCACAAATACAAGTAGACCCTATTACTCTTATCTGTATGACCAAAAATGTAGTATTTTAAGTAGCTTCCGCTGTTGTCAGGAAATTATGCAAGTGATTGTGCCAGTGCCTCCATGTCATACAGTAATTGCACTAATACTTTACCTTTCACACTCAGCACAAACACTTGAATATGCGCCTAATAATAGCACACATTTATCTAGGTTAACGTTAGAGCGAGCAACCAGGTAATGTTGGTACTTACATGTTTCAAATGAAAAGCCATATTTGAGGTCGATGAATGATAGGCGAACGTTTGGATTTCCTGCCTGACATACTATAATTACGACAAGGACCCGCCGTTAACGATTTGTCCCTCACGGACTGCATGAGTTCGCCACAAGCTACAATTTTGGTCGATTAAGCCTCAAAGCCTCTTCTTAGGGGGCAGCCCTAATATTTAGCTGGTTTGTTGATGCAAATAACAAATGACCAGTTCCCCTGTTCTTACAGTCTCTACTGTTAGTTTCCAAACTGAAAAGATCCCACTTTCTCTGCTCTTGTAGTTCATTCTCGTGAAAAATAAAGTGCCCAAGCTTTGCAGCAGCCCCCTGCTTTCATTCCATGTCTATTCACATCAAGATTCAGTCTGTCTGGTTACCTTAGCAAACACTGCAGTACATGGTTAGCACACCCACTGACTTATCTGGTGTGAATCTATCAGGCCCTTCAATCAGCTCTATCTTGCCTGACAGCTTGCTACATATACCACTGCAAGTCAAACAGTTGATCCCCTGCATGTCAGTTCATCTTATTTCATTTATCTCAGCTATCCTTTATGACTTCTACATGCATGTATGTATCTTCTAATGAGGCTGTCAATATGGCATCCACCTTGCATAAGACACTGTAGATGTTAAAAAGGGTTTAATGATACAGATCTTTAATACGATGGAGATTAACCTGATGCAAAGGCTAGTCCCAAACCCTCACTCTAATCCCCAAATCCTCCTCAATGTGCACTCGCCTCATAAAATGCTTCCATCGCTACCTCTACTCTCCACTCTTGGCCTCAGTTATTACTGTAGATCTATTTGAGTGAGATGCCGATATCTCTTCTGAAGAACCCTAGATGAGATGAGGTGTTCTTTTTCTGAAGTGTTTTGGAGTGAACATGATAGTCTCTTTCAATGGAGGATAGTGAACCCCTTTCTGAAGGCTCAAGGAAACTCTAAAATCTTATCTTTTTTACATACTACTGAAAAAAAAGGAGCCAGTGAGAGATATAGAAGTCCTTTCCTACATAAACATGAAGCAAGTAGCTGCAAAGATTCTGATTATGGTTCAGATTATATTCTGATTACTATCATTAATGGTTAATAGATATGTATTTTAAAAGCTTTTTACCAGAGTGTGTAGTACAATTATAGTTTATCACTTTAACTGTTAGCATGTTCCACTAACCTTTGGCAGCCACACATATTCACACTATTGTTGTCTTTATTTGAAACACTATAATTGTAAGCCTGTTTATTGTTTTATCATTTCAAACCTAACTTATTTTTGTGAAATGTTTGGCTTGGCTACTTATTTTGATATTTTGTTATTTAATGTCATGACATTCATAAATGTCTAAATGTGGCTTAATTCCACAAATACATTGGAACCAAAGAAATTTAATTGAAGACATTTTATTTACATTGCTGCAATGATTTGGAGAGTAAAAAAGATACACAAACAATCAGAGTTTGAATCACAGTTATCTCACTCTCATGCCCATCATGGTTATTGTCTACACTCTCAATATTCCGGTTAATTTTTCACATAATTATACATACAAATTTTACAAAAATCTTGGTCGCCTCATAGTGCAATGCTTGTCATGTTCAAAAGATTAATTTGATCCAGGTAAGGCAAAGCGGGCAGGAGTGTGACTGAAAAATCTGACCTCTACCTGCAGGCTTTTGTAGGTGGGAGCATGACAAAATAATTGCATATTTTTTGCAGCAGTGGGTAGAATCTCACAGGAATAAGCTCGAGCAGTCTGAAAAATTGTTAAGGGGTACACGACTGTCTTAACAACGATATAAAGGTTTATGAACTAAAAACTAATGTCTATGACTTCACTTTTATTTTAAGTCTGTATAAAAGTCACGAACATTATTGTGCATATGTGGCCTCGCCCTCTATTTGAATACATGTATTACTTGAAACATTGTCTTTGTAGCTATAAAATAATTGGGCTCATGTCTTTAGAGGTGGTAACTATAATGAACACTAATTTATTTTGGAGATTAGGCTTTCAACTTCTAATTTCTTTTGTCTCATTTGTAGCATGCAAACGTTGAAGAAACAATACCATTGTGTCATTATGTCTCCCTGTAGTATCAGATATACAGTATAATATCATATGCAGCATAATGATAACGCCATCAAGATTAGTTTTAGAACTCTTTTAGAACTGTTTTTTTTATTGGCCTTTATGTTGTTTGGCATCGGTTTACTTGATTTTTGCTACATACCCTTTAATTGTATAAAACATTGCACTGCCCTATAATGTAAAACTTTGTTCAAACTTAATTTATTTGTGCATTTACAAGTGTGTGTGTCTGTGTGTGTGCGTGTATGATAAAGATAAAGTTAATCAGATATGCACTTTAATTGTAAAGACGAGAGATGAGAGATGAGAGATGTTTTCATGTGCTTTAGATCTTTCCATGAGTGTCCAAGAACTCTTAATAAAGACCACCAAAAGCTTCTGCAAGTATGTGTATGTGTTTGTGTGCACTTCACAGAACTATGAAAAAAAAGCAGAGTATTGCTTTGCTGTGATTTAAGTAAAACAATAAACACAGGAACAGAAAGAAGGTTTAAACAGTGTGTGGAACAGGGGTAGACACACACAATATGCAAACAGCAACCGAGAACTGAAGGGTGAAACAGAGCAACTTAAATATACAGTGATTATGAAATGATAACGAACAGGTGTGATGATCTGATGAGTGTCCATAACAACTGATGACTGGCGAGAAAGTGTGACGGGAAACACTTTACAAAAAGGGTCCATCATTAATAGGTAACTATGCAGGAAGTAACTGAGGACAAATGAGTAGAACAACATTGGGTGTTTCTCGAACGCAAGGCTTCATCCTATTCAAATCTGTAGTTTTTAAATATTGTTTTGTGATTCTTCAAACAGCCTTCTCCAGGTTGGTAGCAATAATACAGAGATGATGAAAAACACTCTAAGAAAAAAAAAATTAAAAATGTAGGCAATATGGAGGGAAAGAGGTCCAGGTTGTTTTATGTGGTTATGTCACTGACTCCCTTTTGAAAATTCAGACACACACTAAAGCCAGGCTAACCACCTGTTGCGGTCTACTGTAAACATCTACATCAAAAGGCAAGCCTTTTCCATGCAATTCGACATGGCGTGCCTTTCGTGCCATTTGTAAAATTATAAAAGGGAAATTCAAATGGTAGGAAATTGATATCTGAATTTCAATGTGATTTCTCCTACAGCTGTCAGGACTTATCAGCCAAATTGTGTGTAAGGAATTGCTTCTTGAAAGTGGGACACTGTCAGATTATGCAGACTTGTGAGAGGGTGGAAAAGGGACTTGATTCAGAAGGGGAAAAAAATCTGAAAAAAGAATAAGCAGAACCATATTCATTACAGTGAAATCCAGTGTTGTACTATGTTTACCATAGTTTTACTCTGTTCAGGAGAGACTAACAAAAGTGGTGTTTCGGGGGTCAAATTGACCCGTAACATAAAGATTACACTTTTTCCCCTCCAAAAATGTCAAATCTGTTTAGTAAAATCAAAACACTGAATGTATGCAATTCTTTGGGGATTTTGTGGGGGGTTTCTCTTCTTTTTTTACACCTTTCATTTACTAATTTTCACCATTTATTTTTGATAAAATAAGCACATTCTTTTTCATTTTAACTTGAGTAAAAATTCCTTTTCAGTAAATGAAAAAGAAAAACACATCATGCTCTGGGTGTCTCTGTTGACATTTTCTGGAAATGGCATTTCTGACTGTAGCCAGTGGATGGCTTTAGTTCTACATTAATTGGTTAATCTTCAACATTTAAAACAAAATCAAGATATTAAAGGCTTAGTTCACACAAACACGCGGAAACGCAGAAGATAACACAAAACAAAATACTGATCACAATATTAAATAGTACACAGAGCTAGATACTCTTTCGAGTTAAACGAGTAAGAGAAGTCAGTTGTCTTGGATGTGAATCCTGACCTCAAACAGATCATTACCCTCCTCAGTGCCCAGTATGGTTAGGTTTGATACTAGGTGTGGAGGTGGGGATAGAATTAGACAATCGGGTTGCAATCTTAAGGAAGGGCGTACTAATCTTTCAGGGAGTTCAAATTTAGCACAACACTGGCAATAGAGGTTTCACAGTAGAGCAAATGAGTGACAACTCAGCAGCATAGCTGCAGAGAAAAATGATATCACTTACCCATTCCTGATTCAGATTATGCCTGCTTAGTGATGCACCAACTGAGGAGCCTGTTGAAAGTGCCCTGGTAATTAGGGATTTTATTTTAAGGAATTTGCAAATAGAGACACCAGCTGTAACAATAGGAACTATTGTTGTATATGTAGTTGGAGTAGGGACCAAAAAAGGGACACACCCGAGTGTTATAATCACATGTAAAATGTAAGTTTATTAAAGAAGTTAATTTTGGAAGTTAATTGTCTTATTAAATAGAAAAAAAACGCTAAGAACGGTATGCAAGAACGGTATCGAACATTTTTGCAAAGTTTGATGAACACTGCAATCCCAGTATAAACGAAACGGTAGAGTGCTATAGATTCTTCACAAAAAGCCAGGGAGTGGACCAGTCAATCGATATGTCACGGAGTTACGATTGCTTGCTAAAACATGCAACTTTGCAGAAATCAAAGACTCTCCCACGTGGCAGGATAGTTTATGGAATTAACAATGCAGGACTGAGAGAGAGGCTGCTTCGTAAGAAAGATTTAACTCTAGTCAAGTCAAGTCACATTTATTTATATATATAGCGTTTTTTACAATACAGATTGTTTCAAAGCAGCTCAGATTACAGGAAAATAATTCAACAAAGTTTGTTTCTAGAAGAAAATAGCATTACAGTCCAGCTTAAGTAAGTTCAGTGATATTTCATTTTTATTGTAAAAAAGTGATTAATTTAGTTCATTTATATATCTAGCCGCTTTGGAGAAAAACGTGATGTCATCGTCTAGCTCAGTTCAGTTCTCATGTAATGGTGTCAATGCAGGCAGATCTATCTTATTGTAGAATACTAAATTACATGTAAAATTGAATGTCCCCAACTAAGCAAGCCGAAAGTCAGTGGCAATCAAAGGTGAAAAAAAGGGATTCTGCAGTCCGACAAAGGCGACAGTGGCAACAAACCAAAACTCCATCAGGTGACAGAATGGAGAAAAAAACCTTGGGAGAAACCAACAGAATCTCTGCTGATACATCAGGGATGCGTTGTGGTCGTGTCGTGTGCAGGTTCTCCATCTGATCTGGATACGGCCCGGATCCGGCTGACTAAATAATCCTTTGGGGTCGTGTCTAGGCGCAGGTCCTCCATCTGATCTGGATACGGCCCGGATCCGGCTGACTAAATAATGCTTTGGGGTCGTGTCTAGGCGCAGGTCCTCCATCTGATCTGGATACGGCCCGGATCCGGCTGACTACATCATGCGTTGTGGTCGTGTCTACGCTCAGGTCCACTATCTGATCTGGATACGGCCCGGATCCGGCTGATTACAGTAAACCTCGGAATAAGTAGAAAGACTAACATTAGTGTAGATGCCATTCTTCTTATGATGTAACGAGTGCATTGGGTGTTATAGGAAGTGTTCCTGGTTCCAGCTGACCTAATTTGTGCAGCCTAATAATCATTTAACTCAGGGGTTCCCAACCTTTTTTGTGCCAGGGACCAGCATATTCATAAAAATAATTCCAGGGACTAGTTGTCAATTTTAATGCCTCAATTTTAAGATGCATCGATTTGAAACACAGTAGCAGCCTATCATGTATTTGCATATAATGAACTAGGTGGTAAAGAAGGCTAGTTGTATGAATATACCAATCTTTTTAAACTTTCCGACCAATTCACAAAATGTTTCCCCTTTCTCCCATACAATTAGGCCTACTTCAAAAGCGACTGACACAGTACTCACTCACCAGCAGGTGGCAGTAAGTGCAAATTGTATGAAAATACCAGCCCTCTTTCAAATCTCTCCAGAACCACTAAAGACAATCACTTTAAAAGCAACTCAGTGTTTTCACTCACCAACAGGTGACAACAAAGGCTAACTGTATAAAATAAAATAAAGTATCAACAGTAAGACAGTTTCAGAATACAATAGCAACACACAGTGATTTCAGCCAATCATTTCTAAAAGTATAAAATTAGAGATCAAGCTTAAACCTTTAACAAAAAATACCAGACCAGACCAACGAGAACAACACTACTTTAATGTGAGCATGAACATGCTTATTGATATTACTGTATTTTTAGCTGTGCACAAGACAAGCTGTTATTCCTGGGCTTCCCTAAAAAACATGCATCCAAAACAATGCACATAAATTCCAGGATATGATAAAATGAAATTTAAAAGGGACTGTTTGATCGCTTCATTGCAGAGTATTTCACCACAAACATCACACAATGGATTTGGTGCCAAGGAGTCGCCTGTTGCCATAAATCCATAATATATGAGGCATCGTATTTACGATTGAAGCTTGACTTGCTTTTCTTTTTTCTGCTATTTTCGAGTTGGTCATCGTCGCCCTTTCTTTTACTGGAACAGTCCGCAATGAAATGGGCCATGGAAGTTAGCTGGGGCCCGATCATCTCTCCACATACTTCTTTGCCACTTCACGTCCACCACGCTCTGCAGTCCGGTCAGATACCATATCCTCCTGGGACCCAGGAATAGACTTTTGTCCACTGTAGTGGACATTATATTTTAGTGTATTTCTCTGACACCATGCATGTCACTTTGTTATTCTGGCTGTCCTGTAAAGAGCACATTCAGGGCTTTACAGAGATACCAAATGTTTGGAGGTTTCACCCTGAAAACAACGTCTCCTTGGTCTTTAAAAATGTCTGACATTAATTTAGTGATCAAATAGCACTCTTATGGAAATATGATAATATTTTGTAATCATAATTTAAATCGAACTACTTTTCAAATTGTATTCCATCAACCAACATCTCAGGAAAACGTTATGAGGTTTCAAATCAAAAAATTACTTTCTGTTACAGACCAGGGCATTGATCTCATACATGTCCACTGTAGAGGACACCAGGACTTAAAGCATGTTTATCGGGCATTTTGGGAGACACAACAAGTGAATATGTAAATAAATTATACATCAATATTCCTATGAAATATTAGATATTATTATTAAAATGTTGCTAATTATTACTCCAATTCTTACACTTCTTTTTTCATTAAATGTTGCTCCAAAAACACATTAATGTGCAAATTAGATACAGTGTATAGATACATTGCATTGAATTGGAATATTAATTTATGCCCATTTTACCCACATATTGCATCAAGTAAAATGGTGTATCAATTAATTCCGTTATATCTTTCATAACATAGTCGAGAATCATCTTTATACAAATTTTGGTTTAAAAAAATCCTGAAACCCCAAAATGTATTGGTGATTGAAAAAAAAATCCCATTGTTTTTGCCTACACATATAATTTTATGTCATTTCATTGTTTTAACAACTGAGTCCTGGTGTTCACTACAGAGGACATAGCATAACATGAATAAAATATAATTTTTCAAAAATGTTTTTTTTACCATTTGTTTCTTATGCTCTAAACAATGTGATGACATGAAAAAAAAAACTAAATAAAAAAAAAAGTTTTTTTTCTGGGTCTCAGGAGGATATGTCCAGAACCAATGAAATGCTAAGCAACCGCAAGGTGCTCAAAAAACACAATTTCATCTATTTATTGTTTATGTTTTGGATTAAATAACATGTCATAGCACTTAAAAAAAAAAACATTTAAAAAAAAACAATTATTATAGGGAAAAAAAAGACCATTATCCTGGGAATATTTCAAGGCCCGGTATTAACAGCGGTTGGGAATCGCTGATTTAACTGATTTGAATAATAAGATAATAATAAGTATAATTTTGTGTATGAATGTGTATGCCAGGTTAAAGATTTTTATTTTTATTCTAGATTTAAACTGACAGAGTGTGTCTGCTTCCCAGACAATGTTAGGGAGACTGTTCCAGAGTTTAGGTGGGATCTACCGCCAGCAGTCGATTTTGATATTCTAGGTATTATTAACTAGACAGAATTTTGAGATTGCAATCAGGGGTGCGGCCAGGGATTTTGGGCCCCATGAAAAAATATGAGGTAAGGCCCCTACTACTGCACCCGTTCAATTAATAAAATCGATCTCGGGGGCCCCTAAAAGTGTGTGGGCCCTTAAATCGTCCTAACTTTTCCCCCCTTAGCGGCGCCCCTGATTGCAATAGACATGAAGGGCTATAATGCGTTAAGAGCTCTGTCAAGTACTGCAGAGCTAATTTAGTGCTTTGTAAGTAATCAACAATATTTAAAAATGTATAAGATGTTTAATAGGGAGCCAACGCAGTGTTGACAGAACCGGGCTAATATGGTCATACTTCCTGGTTCTGGTAAGAACTCGAGCTGCTGCATTTTGAACTAGCTGTAGTTTATTTATTAAGCGTGCAGGACAACCACCCATAAGAGCATTACAATAATCTAGAGGTCATGAACGCATGAACTAATTGTTTCGCATTTTTCATTGAAAGCACATGTCGTAATTTAGATATATTTTTAAGATGGAAGAAAGCGATTTTACAGATGCTAGAAACATGGCTTTCAAATGAAAGATTGGTATCACAGAGCACACCCAGGTTCCTAGCCGACGACGAAAACATAAAACAGGTGTGCTATTAACTGAATCAGTAACCTGTAACACGGTAGTAAAAAAAAAAAAAAAAAAAAAAAAAAAAATATATATATATATATATATATATATATATATATATACAAGAAAGGAAACAAGCACAAAACACAGAAAAGTTCAGAACACAACCCTTGCAATGATTTATACAATACAGATATCTTCAATACAGTTTCAAAGAAGCTCTACAGTGATAAACAGGGAATTAAATGAAGTAAATTCTTATGTAAAGCAGCTCTGAAAATAAATTGAATGTCAGACACAGTAATCTGCTCTGACCATATCCTGAGTCTACTAGAGTCTGCCAGATCCAACTCCACTCCATCAGATGTATTTTTGATAATTTGATAACCAGTAAGGGACATTTCAATGAATAATGTCTGCATCTCTTGTAGTTTTTTTTTTAAATAATTGACCTTACAGATAATTCACTGCTGCTGCTTCCAAATTAATTTTACATGTGCCTGAATCTTCTCGTTCACAACACAACGGAAGTTAAACAACACAACAGAAACAAGCCACAGCACAACAGAAATGCTCCCACTCCCTTTCTCTGCCACTATAAGGACTTTTATAACAGAGGTAATGGTAACGAAATCCAAATTTTGGATATTTTACTGTGGTACCCTTTTTTAAACATTAGCCAGGTCATAGCTATGCAAATTTAAAATGTAATTTACATTAAAAGCTGTTTAAAATTAGTAATATTGTTAGACCAGTACCTCTACAAAGCCCTTTTTTAACATTAATTAATAATTTTATTCATTATACATTCAATTTATCAAATGTGACAGTAAAGGCATTTATAATGTCACAAAAAAATCAATTTAAAATAAATCTTATTCAGATAAATCTTAATCTATAAAGAAACATAATTGTGAAATGAATTCAACAGTAATAATATGTGCATTGTAAAAATTCACATATTATTCACGTGGTTAAAGGGTCATGAAACCCAAAACAACATTTTCTGAGATTTTAACAGAGGTATGTGTGTTGAACACCATTGAACACAATGTTAGCATCTGTTATATTTAATAGTAGAGTGAAAATGGTTAAATTTTAGTTTTTTCCAGCTTTTTCCGTCTCCCGGGTTTAAAATCTTCATCGTGTCCACGTCACAGGTTATAACGTGGTAGTGCACTGAGAGTGCGTTGATGACTCATCTGTGTCTCATAATTATTAATGAGACTGAGTTTTCATATCCTATGAGAAGACACATGTATCTTAATTATTCATGACACCACTTGGAGCTTTCCAATGACAGACATGTCAAACTGAGATGTCGCGTATACATAAGAGAGACAATCATGGGATGCATCGGACACAAGTGTTTGTTATCGTGGTGCAAAAGTCCAAGTTGAATATGTTTCCCCGCGATGCTGCCAGGGCTAGACTCTGACTCTGGGCGGTTGGTTTAACCACGGACACATCAACCACGGACATATCTAAACTATATGTGTGTGTGCCGCAAACATTTTTCCCGAGAGAGCTTCGAGAATTGGAGAATGGTGGACTTCGGCCTTGTTGACGACCAATGTAGGTTGCGTCTTGCGAGTGATGCAGTACCAAGTACTGAGGACTTTTCTATCCCTTCAGAGATATCTGTGTCTAAAAAACTGAATTTATTTTAAGCGGAAAAATAATTATTTTCAAATATATGCATTTATAGTGTGTATATAAACAACTATTTTATAATTAGGCTACATTATAATTATAGCCTACATGTACGATAGCCTATACTGTTACTGCTAATGTAGCAGGGCATTCAGTTACTTTTGAAAGGACAATAATAAAGTGTCTGTGTATTTCATTAGACTTTAACTTTGCCAGCTATAAAAATAATAATATTAAAAAAAAATAGCATTTCCTTACGTTTTACCACTGATTTTTAGTGACAGACAGTCGAAATGCAAAAGTGATGCATGCAGTGATGGCATACCACACCCACTCCCTCCCTTCTTGTCACAGCCATCCACGCCCATTTAAGTTGCATTTTTCAGAAAGATTGTGAGCTAGACTTGAGCAGTGCAATGGGCTGATTGGGCAACAGACTGCTCTATTGGCTCATATGGGAAATTCAAGGGTTCATAAAAAATATCGGTTCAGTAAAAACTGTTCAAAATTAGGGGTTTGTTAGTCCATTACCACTAGTATAAAGCTTGCATGTCAGCTTTAATACACCTTTATAGAAACGCCACTGTGGGCTGACTGTACAATATAATGATAATGTAGGCTATTGCCCCAGAAACTTCAAGGGTTCATAAAAATATATTGGATATCAAAATTGTAATTTCGTTAGATCATTAAACCCTGCATTAAAATCCTCAGCTCATTCAACCCTAACAGGGTTTTAATAATATGTTTTTTTTATTCAAATTGACACTTAATAAGTAGCAAATGAATATATACTGTATAGGCCCTGTTTGTTTGAGATTATATAGGACCATTTCCGTTGTGTTATAGCTTGTTTCCATTGTGTTGTGGTTTGTCTCCATTTCGTTGTGTTGTGCACTACTGTGCCTGTAAATTTACATATTCTTTCCAAATCTGTTAGTACAAAACTTAAGAGAAATATTTGCTAAATTTCTGCAGTAATACAATTTTGAAATATATTCTGAATCTAAAAAATGAAAAACTATCAAAACAATTAGATGCATTGTAGCTGAACACTATACACAATTTTTCTATTTCATTACCATCTTTACAAAAGGGTAAATTTAGGAATAATTTTGTACTGTAATGTAAAGTTAAACACTGTAACATATACCGCAGTGAATTTTAAAGAGTTGAGAATGACAACCTTTGCTAGTACTAAGAATGGCTTGATCTGATAAATGTATGAAGGGTTTTGGTAGATTTAGTGTATTTCAAATGTGAATTAACTAATGTGTCAAGTAAAAATTGGTTAGGAGGACTGTGTGAACAGTTACAAATAAAAAGACCTAAGTATTGAGACATACCAGCACACAGTGGTTTTGGTGTCCATCCTTCTCGTGTTCATGAGGCTAGACATGCTGGTCATGTGGAACTTCACATCTAATATCTGAATCAATATTCACATTATTTTTAGTAGCGTGCTGTAAATTCAGATCCTAATCCAGAAGTGTTTCTCTATAACATTACCTATAATGACATTGTGTTGTGAATAAATCTGTCCCATAGAGTATTATAAATGAGTGAGATTGAAGAACATTCACAACATTTTCAAACATTGCAATAGTACAATCATTGCAAAATGTATCTGTAACTGCAATTGCAAAATGTGTCCATCAGAACTGAGCAATCAATTGAACAGAGAGAGACATAATGTCACAATTTTAACTCCCCCTCAAAATAATGGGTAACTGCTAAATATCTACTATAAGAATCCCTTGATCAACTGAATCGGAAACCTTGATCAACTGAAAGTTTAGATTTATGATTGTATTTATTATCTTAAAATATACACCATTTTTAATTTTACAATTTTAACTTTTTCTGGTGTATATTTTGCAACAGACAAAAAGATTGTCAGTAATTTCATCAAAATACACAACCCATTCTCACTCCCAAGGCGTCAACAACTGAAGCATGGTCAATAATGCAACAAAGATTACTAAATGAATATACATCCATCACATTTAATATTTTGGCTTTCTTCTTTATTTATGTTTGCCTCAGGTTTTTTTTTTTTAACAAAATCAAATTCGAGTTGGGAAAGTTTCTGAAATTTGAGTGATTTTGAATAATCCAAATGTGTTTATTTCTGAGAACCCTTTAAACTAATTTTATACACAGGTACTGAAATGACATGCACTGTGTGATACAGAACAAATATTTTGAGTGTCCATTATTTTCCTATAAAGAACCACGATTGTCCCTTAATTTCCTTTCCAGAAGTGTTCAACCCCACACTTGAATAAAAATGGATCATGTAAAATGAACATTAATGTAACTCATTTCTAAACACTAAGTTAATACAGTATCTCACAAAAGTGAATACACCCCTCACATTTCCGCAAACATTTTATTATATTTTCTCAAGGGACAATACTATAGAAATGAAACTTAGATATATTTTAGAGTAGTCAATGTGCTGCTTGTAAAGCTCTGAAAATAACTCAACATACAGTCATTATTGTCAAAATAGCTATACATTTTACATTACAAAGTGCACGTGACAGTGTGGCAAAACAGAGAATTCATTACTACTGCTTACTTCTATTCATAACTTTTTTTACATATTAACCAAGGGTTCAGGGTTTTGTTGGGGTTATATGCCAACGGTGAAAGTTCAAAAATGGGAAAAGCACTTTTTTGTTTGTTTTTTTGCCCAAAGTTTGCATGCCTGTAACTCATATTAAATATATCTTAATATCCTTTTAGATTCCAATTCTTAACTTTTCTTTTGGTATCTTAATTTTTAATTCAGCAGAAAACCGAGAGAAAAAAGTTTAATAACACATGTATTTCTTTCCCCCCATATTTGCGTGTGTAACGGTGGCGGTTTCAGAGGGCGAGAGTGGGATCCAGATGCAGCAAAATTCAAACAAACATAAAATTAAATCCAGGCAAAACTGATAAATGCAGACACAGGCAAGGAAGGCAAACAAAACTGACAACAAGTGCACACATAACATCCATAAAAGGGCAACACCAGACACAGAACATGAGAAACACTGGATACACTCAAGGGGAGATTGGCAAACCAGACACACCTGGGAACAATCAGAGCTAATCCACAAGAAAACCAAATACAAATACATTTTTTTGAAGTTTTTTTTTATTGTATTTAGTAAAATAGATATGCTCACTCACTTAGATGGCATTAAACAAGTTAACGTTGTTTCCATACATGCAATTTAAACGTTGCTTTTATCATTTATTAAGTTTTAACTGCAAGAATTCTAAAACAGATAAACAGATTTGGGAAAAGGATTTATTTTGATTTGCTCCATTTGTTTTGGCTTATTAATACAGCTGCTACATCAGTGGTATTTTATTCTCCTTGTGCTTCTAACGCACACTGAGGCAAATTCATCACTCCATCATTACATGTTTGTCTTAGGTCATTGACATTGCCATTGAATTTTTTTCCTTTCTGACATTCAAAGCTGATTTTATCCTCATGTAGTGCGAATTTAGTTTCCTGTTTACCCCATTTCAGCTGTATACCTCTTTTATCCATTTCCTCCACCGTCACTGAACAGGGCTCTGAAACAAACCCAACATCTCACTGTCTGTGTTACTATTTATATTCGTGGAGGCATCAGAACCAGAACTACAACTTAAACTACAAGATTACATCAAACTTGCAAATAAATAAATAGTACAGTAAGAAAAGCTTAACATGTCTTTGAGAGATATATAATGATGTAGCATGTTCATACTTACTTAAACACCTAACATTCCCTCTCCATTGGCCTTGTTCACAGGTCAGGTATTTGGAGTATGGGTGATGCTGATCCAGTGTGTATTTATTAAAGCAGCTGTATTCAACTTTCTCCCCAGAATTGTATTTATTTTTGATCATGTTTGTTGTATCTGCAAAGTTCACTTCTGGTGGTAGCCCACACTTTTCTGAAGGCAAAGCAAAGTTATTATTTAATTTTAGACTATTTTCAACTACAAGAAAATGTGGCATTAAAAAAAAAAAAATCAATATCAGCCACATGGCTTTTTTTATGGCCTTAAACCATAGAACATTTTATTAATGTAATGCACATTGTTAATATAAGAATTTGTATTGTATTTTTTTTTAAAATTACTTTCTGTATTGAGGAAATCTTGGTTGGATTCTTCTTTATAATATATTATAACTACATCTAAATTAGACTTTGTATGCCGTTGCCAGGTTATTCTGGGTTGATGCTACTCAGACACATTTAGGGAATGGGACGTACCATTCTCCATTTGACAAGCACTATCGGAAGAAAATGTTCTCGTATCTGTATCATACGTAACTAACATACCAGTGCATTGCAGTATGCCTGTCCATTCAGTCTGGAGATTACAGGTGATTTGTACAGGCTGCTCTGGTTCAAACCCAGGATGACACTTATAATGTATTCTTGAATTGATGTTGTATTTTGATCTCTGTTCTCCCTCAATCTTTGCATTTGCGATGTTTGGTGCTGCACACATTTTTACTGTAAAACAATTAAAAAATAAATTCCATCAAACTAATTTGAATTCATATTATATGCACAAATTGTAAGATTTAATGTCAGAACATACCAGCACACAGTGGTTTTGGTGTCCATCCGTCTCGTGTGCATGTGGCCTCTGCTGCCATTTTATCATAACCAGACATGCAAGAGTAATAATGTTTTGCTCCAACTGTCATATCTCCACTGAAGTGAGAGTACGGGCTAGACACATGCTGGTCATATGGAACTTCACATCTAATATCTGAATCAATAGTCACATTATTTTTAGTAGCGTGCAGTAAATTCAGATCCTAATCCAGAAGTGTTTCTCTATAATCTTACCCTGACAAACAGGCTCATAATCCCACTTCCCATCATCTTGGCATTTAAATGATTTGGTGATTTCTTTTGTAAGAAAAATCCAGTATTTTTCACTGCAGGTGATCTCCACTCTTTCTCCAGCTCTGAAAACAGTTTTACCCTCTGGTGTGATCTTTTTTACTCCATATGTGGTTGGCTTAAGCTCACAAATTACTTCTGAAAAAGACATAATTATGTAAACATAAGGGTAAAAAGAGATCAAATATGTGTGAAACTGGATTTGCGTGCTTTGTATTTCGCAGGAAACAAATGATTCTGAGAAATAAAATAAAAAATCCTAAAATGGAAAAAAAAAATAGCTTCCCATTAATAGAGTACAATTTGTTTCCCCTAAATAAGTATTAGAGGCACATTTAGATATATTTGCTAAACTATTATCTGAAAGTTAAGCAAGTAGTAAGTAGTTATTCGTAAGTAGTTAGTGGCGATTAGCTAATTTTGTAGTTACCAAATAATAATGCTAGCCGTGTCACACACTTTGGCATGCAAATGCTTTTGCCTCATGATTTTCCCCAATAAAAAAAACAACTAACAACATTTTTTCCTTTCAATCAAAGCATAGAACTCAACATCAATTGGACCCTTTCTACAGCATGAAAATAATCTCATTCCATTTTCTCAAATTTTACAAATTGGTGACTGCATTCATCAAGTTCCACCTTTTATTGTTTAAAAAATCTAAGATCAGACAAATATTTTAGTTCATGTATGGAAAAAAAAAACATGTTTTTTTGATAATTAAAACAAAAATTTGTCCCAAATGAACAAGATTTAATTTAGTGATATGTTAAGTTCTGCTTAATTTGCAATTTTGTTTTTTAAATTTGCAATTTTGAATGGGTTAATCTATTTTTAGAATGTTTCATTGTATATTTTCCAAGTTACGCTACCAGGTTTTTCGCACAATGAAAGACATATGGATAGAAGGATTTTAGTGTTATTTCCCATATGATTATGTTTATTATGTAATAATAATGGTGCATTACCATCACATCCTGGCTTCAGAGTCCAGCCAAATTTAGAGCACTTGGGAATTCCCTCTCTTATCTTGAACCCTTTAAAACATCCGTATTTTAATATGGCATCTTTCTGGTATTCTTGCATTTTCTCAACGACATAACCATCTAGTATATCAGGTGCTGTGCATGTTATATCTGTGTGAAAAGCAAATGAAAGAGGAATAAGAAAATTGGTGCATTGAATAAAGCATAGGAATCTGTGATCAGTGGGTGAAGATACAAACAAACAATAAATTAAACAATGGAATTAACCTTTGCACGTTGGAACAGAGTCACTCCATTCGCCCGTCTCTGTGCAGTGAATGCCACTACTTCCATCTATCTTTTTGTCAGTAGATACACACTGAAAGTGAATAAGATCACCATAACTTCCCCTGTCTGTATTGCCCGATGCAGTCACACCTCCATTTGTGCGAATGGCTGGACATTTCACAGCTATAGGTAATAAATATATAAATAAATAAATATGAAAATAAATAAATAAACCAACAAACCAATCATTGAAATTATAATTATGTTAAATAATGTAGCTTACGGGTCACTATAAGAAGTATATGATGGAAAAAAATAATGAGACAAAAAAGGAAAATAGTGACTTTCAAGAAAGCGTACCCTCACAGACAGGGAGAGTATTATCCCATCCTTGAGCTCTGCAGGTACGCTGATTGATTCTGCTTGTCATTTCAAACCTGCGAACACAATGTTTTCACAGTTTACACGTGCAAAGAGTGTTAAAAGGATAGAATACATTTCATACATTAGAATAAAAAGCATAAAGCACTATTACCCTTTCTTGCAAGTATACAACACTGTTGCTCCAAGAACGAACTCCGACCCCTCTATAAGTTTAAAATCACCATTTGCTGTGTCCCCTGGTTGACTACATTTTTTCTCTGCAGAAATCAACCAAGTTTTACTCTGCATGCATAATGACATTGATTTAATAAGCAATACAATTATGTGGTCATCATATTGTCCATTTTCTCACTTGCACATGGTCGCTCAGCGACTGTCTTCCATTTTCCTTTTTCACAATTTAATCTATACATGCCAGTATAACCTGTCATGCAGTTCACTTTCACTGTTTCACCATCATTGTATGAAGCTTTCACAACTGGTTCTGTGTTTTCAT
Organism: Meda fulgida; assembly: GCA_030578275.1. Taxonomy (NCBI): domain Eukaryota; kingdom Metazoa; phylum Chordata; class Actinopteri; order Cypriniformes; family Leuciscidae; genus Meda; species Meda fulgida. Next base: position 23,740,850 of record CM060627.1, read on the forward strand.
ATATAATGTCCTTTTGAAGACATTCTGAGAAGCACAAACAAACATTACACAAAGACATAACTGTCATTAAATGCTGAAGTTCATGCACAACTAGTCAACACTCTCTAAAGATAGTTTGGGAAGTGCATATAATATGACATTTATAATTAAATCAATAAAAAAGAGACATTTAATTAAATAACAACAACAAAAATAAAATCACTTGCCTTGACATTGGACACAATTCAAGGAAAACAACCAAAAGACGAAGCCGAAGAGTTTTACAGGTACTCTCATTTTGGGCTCAATTCACAAGTCCCCTTTTTGGTTTGTCTCTGATACTCTTGCCTGCTAGGGGATCAACAAGCTAAAAAGTAAAAAAAAAAAAAAAAAAAATCTTATAGCAGACCACTCTGTGCACAAGCAATACTTCCTGTAAAAAAAAAAATAAAAAAAAAAAATTCTTATCTGATGCAGAAATTTGTTTTTGTCATCTAGCCACACCAATACAAGTTACCTTAGAGAAGTCAAACTTATTTAGTCATATTTATGCAACATATAAACAGGAAGCAAAGGGCAGGTTACAAAATAATTGCCATGTTCACTTCTGAACTCTGTAGCTTAATACTGTTAATGTTTTTCACTGGCTCATGCTTGAATCAAATCATAAATTACATTATGTTGTGAATAAGTCTGTCCCATAGAGCATTGCAAATGAGTGAGATTGAAGAAGATTCACAACACTTTCAAACTTTTAAACATTGCAATAGTACTATCATTGCAAAATGTATCTGTAACTGCAATTGCAAAATGTGCTCCATCAGAATTGAGCAATCAATTGAACGGAAAGAGAGATAGAGAGAGAGAATTGAATTTCAAAATCCATTTATTACAAAAATTAAAACATTGTCCAGTCAAAAAATCAGAACAGACAAGACAAAAATATCTTAAGAGGGATGCAAATTGCAGGTTATCATCAATAATATCACACAAAGCACTCTTTGTTACGGTTCATGAATTCGCTGTTTTCTTTATGTCTCGTGTAATTGTTGTTCTGTGTGTGTGAGCGTGTGTGAGTGGGCGTGACTGCTCGTTCCGTTGATCAGCATGCCAGCTGATCTCATTCCCTGCACCAGCTGCTGCCAATTCACTCACCTATAGACTCATCACACTCTCCTCTCTTTGTCAGATCGTTAGTTTGCTGTCTCAGTGTTTGTTCATCGTGTACCTGTCTGCAGTTCTGTTCTGGTTCGAGTTCCTGTTCGGTGTGTTCGTGGTTTCGTCTCGTCTGGATGTTCACCTGCACTGGATTCACGATCATCACTCTTCACCAGCACGCTGACCATCTAGTCCCTGCGCCACCAGCCCACCCGTGTTCCTGAACTATTTTGTGTCTTTTGACAACTCAGTAAAGGAGTAAATTGCATCTTTGCTTCCGCCTAGTGTTTATGACACCCTTATTGCACCAAATCTGATCAAAAGAAACAAGATCATTCATGGCTTTAAAATATCGAAAATCAATTAAAATTCTAGATTTCACTGAATTGAAAAACACTGCCTCTAAATTATAACTTGTATCTCGTTCAATTTTATGTTTCCTGGTATTGTAAATTGCCATTTTTGCTTGGCCAAGCAAAAAGTTCAAAAGTTGACACCAAAATCAGATCCACATTTTGGGTGCAACATTTTGGGTGCAACAACACTGAATGATATGCCCCCCATTGAAGCAAGGCGATGCCGAGGATCGTAAAGTGCGAGTCAGGGTGTAGGGGTGGAGAAGGTTACAGAGATAGGGGGGGAGCCAAGATTTAAAAGTGAGAAGGATAATTTTTAATTTAATATGGTAAGCCACAGGAAGCCAGTGAAGATCATGCAAAATTGGGGTGATATGTGCAGAACGCTTGGTATGAGTGAGGTTTCTGGCAGCAGAGTTTTGAATGCATTGCAATTTGGAAATGGAGTTAGCAGATAGGCCAATGAAAAGTGCATTGCAGTAATCAAGATGTGATGTGACAAATGCATGGAGGACAGTTTCAGCATCTGAGATACTGATGAAGGGACGGAGCTGAGCGATGCAACGTAGATTAAAGAATGGTGATTTAGTAATAGAATTAATGTGAGATTGGAAAGATAGAGTCAAAGATTACACCAAGATTTTTAACAGTACTAGATGGTTTGATATGAGAGGCAGCGAACTCACAGGTGAAGTTGGTAGGAATTTTGTTACTGAGCGACGGAGGTCCGGTAAAAATAATCTCAGTTTTGTCCATGTTAAGTTTTAGAAAATTTGTATGAAGCCAATCTTTTATTTCATGCACACAAGCAGAGATTTTGTTGTTTGTGATAGATAGAGCCGATATACAGGTAGTATATAATTGAAATGTCGTCAGCGTAAAAATTATAATTAAAACCATGGCGGCGGAGGATCTGACCAAGAGGTATTATATAAATTATGAAAAATAATGGCCCTAGAACGGATACCTGCGGGACACCTTGCTTCAGGGGGACAGTAGATAAACAAAAATCTTGAACTGAAATGTAGAACTGTCTGTCAGAGAGAAAGGAAGAAAACCAAGAAAGAGCAGCACCAGAAATACCCACATCCAAAAGGCAAAAAATTAGTAGTTGATAGGAGACAGTATCGAAGGCAGAGCTGAGGATCGAGCAACAGGAGCATAGACAGAGAACCAGAGTCACCAGAGAGAAGCAGATACCTTACCTTAACAGTACCTTAACTAGTCTAGTTTCAGTACTATGTAGAGGGCGAAAACCAGATTGAAGAGGATCAAAAAGATTATTTTCGACTAGAAAAGACTGAAGCAGGGAGGATTGTAAGAGATGCATTGATGAAGGGAGAGATAGGTGCAGAGATAACTGAATGGCAGAGTTTCAGAAGAGGAGTAGGAGCAGGGTCAAGATGACAAGATGAAGGGTTGGATTTCAAGATTAACTCAGAGACAGAAGACGTAGTAATCAGAGAAAAGAGAGGCAGGGACTGACCAGATTGATTCGGCAGATATCTAATATTCGCAGCATCATTAGAGAGGCACTGGTTTATGGCATCTGTCTTTTCTAGCAAGTGAGTCATGAATGAACTGCAAAGTTCATCAGAAGCTAGATCAAAATGAGATGGAGGTTTGGTAAGTTTATTTATTGCATTAAATAATGCTTTTGGCCTGTTGCTTGATTTATTAGTTGTGGCAGATACAAAACTAGAACGAGCCAAGTTCAGGGCCGATTTGTAATTTTTGGCGTTCAATAAAAGCCAAATGGTGAACAGTCAGGCCAGTTTTCCTATAGTGACGCTCAAGCCATCTACCTGTGGCCTTTAAGATACGGAGCTCAGGAGTGTACCAAGGAGAAGAATGTGTGGAAGGGACACTTCTGGTCTTAACAGGAGCATGCTTATCTAAGATATCCAAAATTATGGAGTGATAGTTAGATAATATCAGGGAGGGAGAAGAGGTATTAAAGACAACAGATTATTTTTTGTATTTATTTGAACAGGGACAATGTACACCTATCAACATTCAGAACAAATGTAAGCATACCCTAGTTAGCCACGGGCTACTTTTCATCGGCAGTCCCCTTGCCAGATGTTATTAGGCATCCTAAAATAGTAAACTGTTATAATACAATACAATTCTTTATACAATACACAAAAGGTAAAACATTAGACTGTGTTGGAATCACAAACAATCAAGTAAACAAGATGAGCAGATACAAACTAAAAAAAGATGATAATAGATGATACAGTTATTGTTCAGTGTTGACAGTGTTGATTTTCAATAAGCCATTTCTTAACATTAATCTTAAATGAGTAATAGGCTGAGGACTCTCTAATTAATGGTGATACTGAGTTCCATTGATGTGATGCTGTGAATGAATAGACAGCCTGACTGAATGCAGTTTTTTTTAAGTGGAATTGTGCAGTCCCTCCTAGTTGCACCTCTTGTAACTCTGTTTGCATTCGATTTAAAGTTGAAAAGGCCAATCAGAGGCGGAGGAGCTAGACTGTGCATGATCTTATAAACTAAGCAGACATTTCTGTATTTTATGAGGTTTTCCCAACTTAGTAGTTTATATTTCTTTAGAATATGCCAATGCAGCCTGTTCTCTTGTAAATGCGTCTCTATAGCACGCATTGTGTATTATCGTGTAATTTATACGCGAAAATTAGTTTTTACGTGCATATGATACGCAGTTTTCGCGTGCATTTGATTTGCAGTTCATTTGCGTGTAATACACATGCACCCCACACCACTAATTCTACCCATGCGTATAATACACACGCACCCCACACCACTACTAAACCTACCCTAACCAACCCATGCGTATCCTGTGCACGTAAAAACTCTTCAAGATTGTGTCATTTGCTTTTAGTACAATTGGCTTAGTTATAGTAATGTTTTGACCGGTTCGCTTTTGAATATGACTCCATATGGCTTTTGAGTTACCATTTTAATTTTCAGGAATTATAATGAGGGGGGGGGGGGGGGGGGGGACCTAATCCAGAGGCACACAGTGCCAGAATACCTCTCCACTTCTGCTCTCCTCTGCCCCCGCCGTCAGTTGCTGTTCTATTGACGGGCCAGCTCATCTACCCACCCCACTATCTCTGTGTTATGTCTTTTAGGGTCTAAATTAAGTCTAAGTGCATTAAAAGAGGTGCGGCGCAAGGGGTAGAACTTATTCAGAACCACCTCAAGCACCACCCATTTCCCTGCCTTTTGACTGATTGTGTGATTAAGTGTATCATATGAGATGCATTAAAAAGAAGTGGGGGGCAACAGTGTAGGACCTTTTCAGGCCCTCCACTCAGCACACCCTAATTCTTAAGTAGGAGTGTGAATGTTGGCCATCTAACATGAGAAGGATTAAAAAGTGAAGTGTACATTTACATTTAATTCTAATTGAAAATTCATGGATTGTACAATTTTTCTGTAAAGATTTGACTGGTCATTTCTAAATAGTTTTCAGGAAGTAGCTCATCCCATTTTATGTTTTTTATGGATGCCTTGAAGTCCTTTTGTTTGTTTTTCGGGATGCCAAATCATTCCTTATTGCCAGCATTCCTAACCCGCCTGCAAGTGAGATTTCTTGATATAAGCACCATATTATGATCTGATGATCTGAGCCCAGTTATCATTTTGATTGATTTTGTGATCTTTTCCGGTCTATTACTAAATATAAGGTCAATTTTGGTACTGGTGGGTGCTGTTTGTTATTCTTGTTGGACCTTTAACCAATTGAACCAGACTAAAACCATCAGAAATTAGCTTGAGCTTCATTCTTGAGGACTTATCTTCCCAGTTTAAGTTGAAGTCACCCATTATGATTATTTCTTTCTTAAAATCAAATTGACATAATACAGTCTTGAGTTTTTTATAGAAGCTAATGTTCAAGGAAGGTGGTCGATAAATAAAAAAAACTACAATGGTGTAGGACATCTGAGGCGAGATAATCATATTCAAGGCTACACATTCAAGATCACTTGGATTTTTCAATTGAATCTCATTGCAATGGATGGTGTCTCTTACATATATCATAACTCCACCCCCTTTTGCATCAGTTCGGTCCCTCTGGTAAATATCATAACCCGGAACTATTATGCAGCGGATGTAGAGTTATCATGAAGCCAAGTTTCCGTTAAACAGAGGAAGACTAAATTAGACTCTAGTAATATATGAGTTATTTGATCACTTTTGCATTTTAAGCTCCGTATGTTTTGGTGGCCGCCTAAAATGCCCTTTGGCTTAGCTTTCGGATCCCAGATAATCCTCGAGTTTTTTACAGTTGGAAAGACTTTCCACTTCCGGTTCTTACGGATGGCTCTGTTTACTTCCCCACGCTTGTTTTTCTTGTACACATGATTGTCTGATGAATTCCTGCGATGCTTGTCACTCGGTTGGACATTGAATGTACTCACGAGCGTTTGGTCACCGCCAGTGTTGCTCCTGAGAAGGGCTGGAGATGTACTCATTACAGCAAGTCTCCCCGGTTGTGATGGTTTTACCGCCGGTGAGTTAAGCGGTGGACGATCCTCCATCGGGAACCGGCGGGCTGTCATGTCCTCCGGTGTGTTCAGATGGCCAGAATTGGAATGCTGGAAGAGGGTTAGATCAGATAGATTAGAAGCGATGGAGGTATGCAGTATCAACAGCTTTGAGATTTGAGGTAGGATATAACAGTTGTTGAACATTCCTTATGCATAGGCAGGCTGAAACTAAAATCAAGAAATGTATGATCAGCAATACATGTGTCAGTAGTAGAGATGCAAGAGATATTGACCCTTGATGTACAGATCAAATCAAGGGTATGACCACGCATATGAGTAGGAAAATGAACATGCTGAGTCTAAATTAAAACTTAAATTAAAATGAAAACATTCACACATAGAAAGTAACTGATTGGTGTTAGAACAAACAGCATCAACATGAATATTAAAGTCAGTCACCAAGCAGTAGAATGAGAAATGACAATGAGCAGTCAAGGGTCAACAGTTCACTGAGTTCAGAGAAGCAGTTGGACAGGACCTTAGGAGGTCGATAGAGCAAGATAATTATGAGAGAATCAGCCTTCCAAACCATGTATTCAAATGTATTGGTGTCATGAAAGTCAAGTTGCTTGATTCGGAGGTAATCACGGTGGATGATAGCGAGACCACCCCCGTTACCATGGAGTCGCGGTCTAGACAGATACTTATATCCATCTGGCGTAATTAGATTTAAAATCTTCAGGAACTTGCCAAGTTTCAGTGAAAAGAAAAATGTCAAGCTTATTGTCAGTGATCATTTCATTGAGATAAGGGGCTTTGTCCGAAATTGATCGACAGTTCAAAAGTGCAAAGTGATGATGCAAGAGATTCAAATTAGATGTATGTTGCTGATCAGTGAGATAGATCAGAGAGTGCTGAATGGTGGGACGTGCAGGCAATTTTCTAGGTATGGACGATAGTCTATTGATGGTCCAGATGCATGGAGAAGCATCAGGCTTGGAGCAAAATTATTCATGTGTAACAAATTAGCTCTATGAAATATTGATAATCAATAATAACTTATGATTAATTATGAATATTTGGATCAGTTAATTGGATTAACTTGATGTGGCTAAATTAATATTACAATCAATTAACCAGTTCGTCCAACAAACTCTTTTGATTATTCATTTATTCTAAGAAAAGGGTATCTTCCATGGCCATAGAAAAATAATTATTTCTTGCATGTACAGCGCTTTGAGCATGTAACAAGATCAAGATCGTAAAAGAGACTTTGTTCGCAAGCAGTGAATCAGAACCAAATACATATTGTGCACAAGTTTTATTAACTAAATCACAAACATAACTAAACTAAACAATCATACATACATGCATACATACATAAATACATATATAAGTATATAGGTGACAGGGTGAGTGATAGAGTGAAGCTGGAAACCGGAAATGGAAGTAAAGAGAAGATCCATTTAAACTATGAAAAGAACCATCAGCTTATCTATTTTCAGAGCATTTAATTTAAATTTATACCTTGCATTTTTGTAGTGGGAACAATTCTTGAAGTTGTTGAAAATTGAAGTCGTAGATGGTTCCGTGTCAAATGTGAAAGTTGGTTGAAAGTTCTCCCTTCGCCATGAGCACATGGCTGCTTGGGTCAAGGCCTGGGGCCCTGCTGAGGCCACACCGAGCAGGAGGTCGGAAGTCGGAAGAGTTGGTAGTTGGAGTCGTTGTGCCGAACTCCTGAGATTGTCCTTGGTTCTGTTCTGGTTAAGAGAGTATTCTCTCTCTCCATGAGCACATGGCTGGAGTGTAGATTGGGGCTTGCCGGTCCTGGGGCAGAGAGACCATGCAGAGCAATCAGGAGAAGGGAGGAAGTCGAAAGAGTTGATGGTAGGAGTTTCAATTGACTTATTTTGCGTTGAATGAAGAAATTGTGCCAAGTAATTGTGTCCTCTCTCTCCTGAATGAGCACATGTGAGTCAAAGCCTAGCAAGCTGTGGTTACAGCCTGCAGGGGCCATGGGCCGTTTGGGGGAGGGGGTCCCACAGACACCCACCCGAAGTAAGCAGCCGTGAGGTCCAGCAGAAACAAGAAAGGGAAGGGCTTGTGTAGATGGAATTTAAAGCCTGAGAAAGCGGGAGGATTTGATTTATGGATCTTTGTTTCAAGCGTGCTCATTTGCATGTGCAACTGGATTGGTTGCTGATGAAGAAACTATGAAAGTTTCCTGTAATACTAATATGTTTCACAGCTATCAACATATCATATACACGATCATTTCAATCTTCAAAGTACCAGTTTATAAAGACCAAACGTGGTATAAGTGAGGTTACATTGACCGTTGGTTCTATAATAAAATACATAGTATCGAAGGGATAATATTATCAACAGATAATAGTATTAAAGGACACAACATAAGACAGTAAATCATTCACAAAATGTTCTGAAATGCATGTTAATTTCATGGTAATCAGTTCATCGATAATTGAATGCAGGAAAGTCTGTTTTAAAGTCTGTTTCTGTAGTCCTGGTAACCCAAAAACCCTTCTTGCACTGTTGGGGGATGGGGCCACAGGTCCCAGAGTGAGCTTTAAAGATACCATAACAAATAATTGTGTCTGATTGGTCTCAGTCGTTACACATGAGTGAGCGCAGCGAACGGTGTATGTATCTTGGGTGACGGAGAATCCCTAATCTCTGACAGTATTCATATGTCATCGGATCAAGACGTGGGCGGCAGTTAAAGGCCCTCAGTTGTGATGGTAAATATTCAATATCCATCACGGATGCAAGACAAGAAACACCAGCACGGAGTACAATTCCTTCAAGTGCTGGGAAAGGTCCTTTACTTGATATATCCAAGCGTGAACCATGAATCAAAGGTTCCTGTAACATCCAGTGCAAGGAACCTGTATTACTCAGTCTTTGCAGTATAAACAAAGTCCAAACTTTAAAAAAATTATGATAAAAACTGGGTAACTTGGACAAGTCCATCATTTTAGGATTCAACCAGAACAAAGGCTTGTCCAGTCCTAATCTTCAAAATTCAGCAGAATTGCAAAAGCTATGGATTTCCAGCTTGAGTCCACTGGTCCAGTTAAAAGTCTCTGTGCAAATTGAAGTCGGAAAGCTGCTACCTCTTCTTTGGGCAAATACAAACAGCTTTTAGAACCCTGTGCAGCTTGTCCCAAAAGAAATCTATTAAAATTGACTGAATTTTTTTACAAAAAATCTGGTGGAGGATCAACACAAATTAAACGATGCCAGAGAGAAGATGCTACCAAGTTATTAATAATTAAGGTACTCATTGTACTATATGTATTATAATTACATATAATACATGTTATATTTATTTTATATTTATATTATATATATATATATATATATATATATATATATATATATATATATATATACGTAAATGTATAAATATATATATATATACATAAAATGACATATAATACATACCCGTATTTCCTCAAATAAAAACAGGTAGTCAATTAAACGCCGGGCCTCTGATAGTGGCCGGGGGCGTGGTCAACACGGAAAAATAAAGGCCGGTCTTAAATTAAGGCCGGGGAAAAATTAGTGTACACTCAAAGACGGACGCGATCAACGCTTGTCATATATCACAACTATTCAGTGTTTTAACCACATAATGTTTATTTTAGGTTTCAGACATTTAAATACATATGATTTATAGCAAAACAACAAATTTATAGTTTGTAAAATACACAATGGTGTCTATGGAAGCAGCAATAACAATACATTCAAATATATTTGCCGACGTGTTTTATTCATATCAGATACACAGAGTAAGTAACTATAAAGTTTACTCTATTCTTCTCCCAGTTCACTGGCCACTTACTTTCATGCATTTCGGGAGAAACTGAAGAATTGACTTGCCGTAATAAATCCAACAGACAGGAATCTCTAAACTCCGGTGCCCATCTCACGTTACAGAGAAGATCATTTATAAAGGGTTTTAAACAACAAAACAAACTCACTTACACGTATTTGAGAGTAAGAAAAGATAGTTCATGGCATGGTAAGCAGATTTGTTAATATTTAGAAATAAAAGCGCTACATCTATCATACAGGGCTATTTTGGCTGTGGTGAACACGTGCCAAGTATGACGCATCATCATGGAAACATGGCTGGCGGGCAGGGATCGCGAATTAGAAATAAAGGCCTGTCTCTAATAAAAGCCTGCTTCAAATAAAAGCCTGCTACCATTTGCAGTTCAGGTTAATAAAGGCCCCGGCTTTTATTTGAGGAATTACAGTATAATACATGTAATACTATATTATTATTATAATACTCATTGTATTATATGAATCATAATGTAGCCTACTATATGACATTTTTGGAAGCAAATATTTCCATTTGTTAAGGCGAAATTTTACATTTTCAACAACCCCTTCAAAGTTATTTTGTACACTCATTTCACTTTCTAAACACTCTCCAAGGTATTTAAAACCTTCCTTAGTCCAGGTTAAACCATCTGGGAGGTTTGGTTCTCAACTTAACCAGCTCCCAACCAGTATGGCTTCACTTTTAGACTAGTTTACCTTCGCAGAAGAACACGTTTTAAAATCTTTTAATATTTTAAGCAACAAATCCACATCTTTCTGACAATTAATTAAAATAACAACATCATCAGCATCTGCTGATAATTTAAGTACATTTGAACAATTTGAATTATACACTCCATGCAAATCTGTTCTCATCTTGTTTAAAAGAGGCTGTATTGACAAAGCATAGAGCATACCAGACAAGGCACACCCTTGTCTGACACCTCTAAAAACTTTAAAATGAGCGCATAAGTCACCATCAATTTTCAATATACTTTCAACGTCACAGTACAGAACCTTTATTATAGAAACAAATTCAGGATTAAAACCAAATGCTGCTAAAACATTCCATACATAAATAATTATGCTCAACTCGATCGAAAGCCTTTTCTTGATCTATTGACACTAGACCACAATTTAAGTTGAGACTCTTAACAAAACCAAAACATCCCTAATAAACTAAATGTTATCAGAATTATATATATATATATAGACAGACAGACACACAGATAGACACAAAAAATCGACTCAGATTAAAATTGCCCTCCATCATTAAAAAAACAATCAACTGAGCAATAGCCCCCAACCTCCTTATCGGAATAAAATCCACACAGGACTCCTTCTGCCATCACCACAGACCCAGCTGGGCAGTCCTTGTGTATTGCAGTGCAGTGCAAGCACAGAGTCAATGAGTAGGGCTCTTGGAAATGCACTCCAGTTCACAACATCTAATTTAGATAAAATACAGAACAGACAATACAGAATTATTTTGAAGAAAGGGATTAACATAGTTGAGTCATACAAGGAACTGATTTTTTTCAATCAATCAAGAAGATGTTAGACAAAGGTGTGTTTGAGTGTTATTGTCTTTGTCTATTACCTAAGATAATTTGTTTATGGACAACATAAAGTAGTGTAAAAAAAAATTGTCAAAACAAACTTTAGGTTGGCGTGAGAAAGCTTTTGAAAGTTTGAAATAGTTTTAAATGCTTGAAGTTTGAAGCTTTTCAGTTTGAAGTTCAAAGTAGTTTTCAAGCTGAAAATTTTGAAGGCAATACAGTCTATCAGACACATACAGACATAGACATGACATATAGGCACATAGAAATAGATGGATAAATGATAATAGCCAGACTGACAGATGGATAGGAAGAACAGACAGATAGATGGATAGATTGCACAGACAGACAGACAGATGGAAATAGATGGACGGAAAGACAGACTTTCTCAAGTAGGCCTACTTTTACAGTACTCACAACTTAGATTTAAAAAACTCACTGTCCAGCCATTCAAAGTGGGCCTCTTCTCTGAATTTGGACTTGCTGACAACGTCCCTGAAAATCGTGCATGTCAGTCAAAGCAAAATACAATGTTCAACTCCATTACTTTAATTCATTTTACCACAACTTTATTTAACAACAACTTACAGTGCAAACATTCAGGAATGTAACTTTTACAATTACAGTAGGCTACTACGATCTCTGAGGAACAACATTTCTTTTGCAATGCATATGCAACAATCAACTACATGACTTCATTAATTTAAGTCTTTCTGCTCTATTAGAAGACATTAAGGCATAATTTGTTTAAAGGCGAATTAAGACTTTTACATATCATGTCATTTTGAACCCCAACATATCATAAAACATGTCATAACTTTTTTTTTAAATCTAAAAAAAAACAATTAAAAGCCGTTAACAAAAAAGCACAATTGTTAAAACAGCATAAATAATACTTATTGACTTACTGCCATCGAATCCACCAGTGATTGAAATGAACTGCGCGTGCGCACATAAGTATTATAAACATACTTTGCGCATGCGTGTAACCCATACGTGACGTGAATACGTGACGTCACCGCACTACGAGGGGTGTCTCAAACCGGGAATACAATCAATACAAAAAAACAAACAAAAATAACGACTTTATTTCCACTATTCATTTCCTGAGTCAAACTAGTGTAACAGCGTAAGCTTCTGTTGTTGTACGTCACACGCATCACACACATGACCAGCGTCGGCCAATAGTGAGCCTCCTTGTGACGTATAGCTCTATGCAAACATACTAGTTTAACTGACAAGAGGCCCACGAGAAGGAAATTAATAGTTGAAATAAAGTCGTTATTTTTGTTTGTTTTTGCGCACAAAAAGTATTCTCGTCGCTTGATAAACTTAAGATTGAGCCACTGTAGTCACTTGGACTATTTTAACAATGTTTTTAATAACTTTTCGAGGCCGGCAACTTTCAATCCTTGAAGAAGCCTATGGACTAGTATGGAGGAGTGACCCAGCTCTCAGATTTCATCAAAAATATCTTAATTCATGTTCCGAAGATGAACGAAGGTCTTACGGGGTTGGAACAACATGAGGGTGAGTAAATATTGACAGAATTTTCATTTTTGGGTGAACTATCCCTTTAATATGCAAAAAATAAGTTATGAATAGAAGCAGTCATGAATCCTCTTGGTTTTTCGACACTGTCACATGGAGTTTGTAATGTAAAATGTATTAACCTATTTAGAAATGAGATTCATTCAGATAATGTACATTTTACATGATCTGTATTATATGAAGTGTCCCAGTGCTTATGTTTCGACCGTAAAACAATAGTAATATATTTAGGGATGCACATAACTTTTTTGGTCTGGTTCTCAAGGGAGCACCATGAGATGCTGCTTGGTACTCACACTTTACGCGGCACACTTGTCCTACAAGCTGTCGTCATCACTTTCCTCCTGACTGCTCTCCACTGTATCTTCCTTTCTCCCGAACATGGTAGATGGTGATGATGTTTTTTTTATTATATTAACATTAATGACAGACATCCCGTCTCTATCAACTTTTCACTTATGACATAACTGAGAGAATACTTCCAGAGTCGGGTATTTTGTGTATGTGTCTGTTCAAGCGCAAGTCCGTTTAGTCCTGCTCGGAAAGCACCCCAGATAGCACAAGTCTATTTGATGTGATGTTTACATCTGGAAGACGTGTTTTTAAGAGTGATTGCTCATCTGCAATACGTCTAGGACGTTTCCTGTCAGATGCCAAATAGACGTTTAGAAGATGTCAGTTTAACATGCATTCTAAATCATTACATTAGAGGTCTTCACAATGCACCCGAGACCCGTCGACCTGGGACCCGACCCGGGACCCGACCCGGGACCCGTACGGGTTTGGGTCTATATTTTAAATGATCAGCCGGGTCCGGGTCGGGTCCGAATCTATTACTTCGGGTCCCGGGTCGGGTCCGAATCTAATACTTCGGGTCCCGGGTCTGTTTAACATTGTGTGTAATACCCGTGCGATCGGAGTCATCGGACTCGATCAGAGTCAGAATGAGTCGTCAGCACTGCTTGTGTTTTTTTGCAACTTGTAAAATTAGGTAAAGAAAAGTAAAAAAGGGTAAAAAGGTAAAAATTAGGTAAAAAAAGAGACATCTCTCTCTCTCTCTCTCTCTGCCGTTAGAAGCAGAGCGCGCGGACTCAGAGTCAGAGTTAATGCAAGTGCATGCTAATAATGGATACCTTCATGAGTGATGTGCGAAAAAAGCTCAAAAACAACGAGTATAAAGAGGTAAAACCTACGGGCACCTCTTCTGTCTGGGCATCCTTCATGCATATTGTAGACAAAGATGAGAAAAAAGTAAGTGCAGTTAAGTTTAATACGTGTGACGCACTGTTGAAGTTTGATTCAGCAAAAACTGGCACATCGCATCTTTTAAAGCACACCAGGTCGTGTGGTAAAAATGTTTTGACCCAAACTTCAGTGGCGCAATGCACTAAAGTCTGCGCAAAGGATTTAAGGGCCTTTAGCATGTTTGAAACTCCCGCGTTCACCGAATTAGCGCAGACAATATTAGACACGAGAGCAACACATGGCCGGTGTAATGTGAACTACTTACTTCCATCTGGTGTGACGGTATCTCATTTCACACAGAAGAAATATGAAAGTCTCAGAACAGAGCTCCTGCCAACAGTTAGGAAAGCCATAGCTGAAGGACTGGGATGCGGAGCATCCACAGATATGTGGACAGATGACCATAGGAAGGTCAGTTACACCTGCATTACACTGCATTATATAGATGATGCCTGGGAATTTAATACCAGGATCATATGTACATGTGCATTTCCATCCGGGGCCAAGAAAACGGCTTTAAACCTGAAGACAGAACTGCTCAAGCAACTAGGTGAATTTGGTCTGATCCCAGATGAGATCGACAGACTTGTGTTTGTCAGTGACCAAGGTGCAAATGTGCAGGCAGCGCTCTCCCGATGGGTGCACAAAAGCTGTATAGCACACGTACTGAATACAGTGCTGAAGCACACCTTTAAGAAGTCTAAGGAAGGTGATGAAGAGCATGATGGAGATGAGGAAGAACTGCAAGAAGTAAGAAGTTGCATTGAGCAATGCAAGACCCTGACAACATTTTTTACACTCTGGATTACAACTTCGACTTAAGCAGTCTTTGAAACAAGAATGTGAAACAAGATGGAATACTAAACTGGAGATGGTCAAATCTGTGCTTAATGCATTTGAAGACATTCAGCCCATTCTGCTTGAACGAGGAGAGATGCATCGCATGAATTACATATCCAAAGACATTCTTCAGATGCTTGTCCAATCCCTGCAGCCTTTTAAGCAGGCAACTGAAGAGTTCAGTGGCTCAAAATATTGTACACTCAACTTAGTGGCCCTCTGGAAAACCACTCTGATGACCCACTGCCAAATCTCACAGTCCCAAGCTGATCCAGTGCCGCTCAGGATACTGAAACACAGGTAAGTGTCTAATAATTACTCTTCTAATTTTCTAACAGATTGCCTGTATATGTAGTATGTACATGTGCTCTATAAAAAATAAAAATATTATTATCCATTTAATTTTTTCACTGTTTGCTAGTTAGACCTAATTAAGTGTTTTTTGATGGATTATTCAACTAATTCTATTCTATTCTCTTTAATAGGTGCATGGGACTTTTGGCTGAACGGATAGTTTTGGGACACCATGAAAAGCTTGCCGTGCTGCTCTGGCCAAAATTCAAGCAGCTTCGGATGTTCACCACAGAAGAGAGGGAGGAAATATATGAAAGTGCACGTGGAGAGTTGGCCAGCTTCCCTAAAAGAGCTACAAGTGAGGCGAATGCCCAGCAGATGCAAGAGGAAGAGGAAGAGGAAGAGGAAGATGAGATGGCTGGGCCAGCACCAGGACCAGTGCAACACTTTAGCCAGTGGGCTGACGTCGAGGATGCTGAACTGGATACAGGGGTCGATGAGCTAGAACAATATTTGAAGCACAAGCCCACAATGGAAAATGATAGAGACATTCTTAGTTTTTGGAAACACAACCAAAATATGTTTCCATCAATGGCACAACTGGCAAGAAAAATACTTTGTGTGCCTGCATCTAGTGTGAGTTGTGAGTCAGCCTTCAGCATCTCTGGTCGCATGTTGGAGAATCGTCGGACCTGCCTCAGCACTGCTAGTGTAAATGCTTTGCTGTTTCTGAATAGCAACATGTAGGCCAAACATGAAAAATTAAAGCAGCCCTACTAGACCTCTAAGCACCACTTTATTAAAGATAAAGACACACACAGCTTAGAGTGCTGATGTTTTTTTTGTTGCATTGCATATAGCATTTCATATTAATTTCTATTTTTTTTTAGGGCAAGGCTTCAAGAACATTTATTTTGAATATATATAAATATACTCGCAAGCAAAGGTAATTGAATGCAGTTGATTGCACAGAATGCACACTTCAAGATGTTTTATGTTTGTTTAATTAAGTCAGATAGCCATCATTAAATGGTTTGTTGCCATGCATGGTTTTGTGTGCAGTGGGGAAACAGATCTTTATTTTCTATATAAGTTTATTTTATTTCTATATTTTATTTTATGTTTTTCTTGACAGTAATTATTGATATGTAGGTAGGCTGCTATGTAGTCAAGTGTCGTTTTGAGTTCGTGTTCCTATTATATGCAAAGTAAATACAAGTTCAAATCTCAAAAATGCTTGCAGACTTTGAGTTGACACACTCATATTTAATGTATTTCAAATCAGCAACAAAATCTTAAGTGAACTGTCACATAAATGTTTTCTATGACGTTCAAATTGCGTTAAAAAAACATATTTTAGGTTGATCCAGCTAGCGCGCATATGCAGTCTCAAGCGCGTGTCATGTTTCTATGGCAACCAGAGCTTCCGCCAAACCGCGCTTTACATTTTCTCCCATTTTTATAATAATATAAATGAACCGTCTTGTTTAATCTTAAAGTTTTGGTTGTCAGATTCAGACTCAATGCAGAGCAGAGAGCACAGATATGATAGCAAATAAATAACGTCAGCGGCCATGGCACTGAACGAGCAATCGTTATTATAGTTCAAAAGGGCAAACAGTTAAAGTTATTATGCGAGTTAACTCGAGTCAGAATGTACATGTGCAAAGTTGCATTTGTCATCCATCACCGTGACATCAAGTGGACTTTTAAAGCTGAAATAATGAGTGGATTAAGCTTGGAATAACGAGAGAAATAACATGGATATAAGTTTCTTGTCGGTGGATTGTAATGCATCACAGTCAGTCAGGTAACGTTAACGTTACAAGGAAGTGAGACGACGGCTACTAAAATTAGGTAAGACAAAAAGTTTTATTTTTCGCAACTTATGTGAAATAATATGTGACAATCAGGTCCAGTCGGGTTTGTGTCCTCCCGCCGGGTTCGGGTCCAGTTTTCAAATAATAGACGGGTCCAGGTCGGGTCCGGGTAGTAGATTTATGGCATTTCTCGGATCTGCACGGGTCCGGGTCCAACTTTTGAAATAATAGACGGGTCCGGGTCGGTTCGGTGTAGCATATCACGGGTCTCTTCCGGTTCGGGCATGCATTTTTGGACCCGTGAAGACCTCTACATTACATCTTAAAGACATCTTCTAAACATCTATTTGACATCTGACAGGAAACGTCCTATAGACGTATTGCAGATGAGCAAACACTCTTAAAAATACGTCTTCCAGATGTAAACATCACATCAAATAGACTTGTGCTATCTGGGACCTCTCTCTCTCTGGGTGTGCGTGCTTCGGGTATGTAAGGCTGCGCTCAAAGATAGCAGCGCACGAGTGCCGATTTTTTTGTCTGTAGTCAATAGTTTTGTCCCTTAAAACTCATCTTTGATCACCAAAATTTCATATTTAAAAATGTTTGTATAAAAGGTATTGTAGGTAGGATTTTTATAAAAAAAACTTTTTTCCAAATTTGTTTAAACTTTCTGTATATATCAATGCATAATTAAAATGTAAGTACTCTGAAAAAGAAAGTATACAAATCGAGTGTCTGTCACGACTGTTTTAAAGACAGCTCATTATTTCCATTCACTCCACCCCCTCCCTTCTGGGCTCCTTCCAAAGCCACGCCTCCAAAACACATGAACGCGCGACTCCGACCGCTGAGCTGAAGACGCATTAAACCAGCGCCGAGCGGAGAGGAAGGAGCGCAGTGCATGTAGTGACATCATGTCAGAATCAAATGTAATAAAATATCTAACTTTATCATTATGAAGATAAACAAATAAGATGTATTTTAGTACTCATTATCAAGCTAGCATATTGATATTGGTAAAGTTTAAAATATATATTTATTGATTCACTAACAAGCTAGTTATCTATAAGGCAAAGCTAAAAACAGGTTGCATGATACACGTTTTTCCATTGCCATCATTAACACTCTGATGATGAATTTTGTGTAAGATTCATAACATATATGGTGTTCTGCATGTAAGAGTTTCCATGATGAAAGCATTGTGAAAGCATGTTGACTCTGATGAGGACTACACTCCAGAGACAAGTACCGCATCGTCAGCTCGAGGACAGATCCGGGGTTGAGGTATTCAACACTATACTATAACACTATAGCTATCATCTTGAGCTAGGCCTATATATTATTTATCGTCTCTACTACGGCTCGCTAAGTAATGTTATGTTAGCTATATTAGGCAGCTACGTGTGCTAATGACACATGCTTCATGAAAACATAAAGAAAAAAATATGTATGATCAAAATACAAAAAGAAAGATTTACCTGTCCAGCAGAAATAAAGCCATCAAGGCGTCACTTTTCAGCCCCTTGAGGTCCCTCAGTTCTCGCCATCGCTGGAAAGCCACGCCGATATTGACACACGTTTTATTTCGTTGTTTATCCAAAGACTTTTTGTTCATTACCTTTTCTAGTAACGTTACTGTCTTCCTTTTTTTTTTTTGCATGGTTTGCCTTCGCAAACTGTATATGTGAATTTTGATTGGTTTTTCTCTGCCATTGTTTTGCTATTCCTAGGTTCCATGCCTCTTGAATTACTCAAATCAAACGGGTACGCGCAAGTGGGCAGGTCCTGTGTGGCAAAAGGGTGGTTGCCATGGTTGCGAGAGAGTGACAGTCGCCTAAGCCAAGGTTTCGTCCCGAATGGAAATAATGAGCTGTGTTTAGTGCAGATTAAACGGTCTAGAGTCTCTCGATTTTTATACTCTTTTTATCAGAGTACTTACATTTTAATTATGCATTGGTATATATAGAAAGTTTAAACAAATTCGGAAAAAAGTTTTTTTTATAAAAATCCTACCTACAATACCTTTAATGCCTAAAAATAGCTTGAATGTAACTCTACAGTCTTGCCTCATTTCGCATACGTGGTTCTATTAATTTGCAATTAACCCTGCCTCTACTCACGTGTTGACGATCACACGTTGACGTTTGATCACAGTTTGTGACATCAGAAACACCAGCGATAACAAACCGTGATTTTGAGACCTGTCTTGGTTCACTGCAGTTTTAAGGAGTACTTATGAATTTGTAAATGGGTTGTCTTAAAGAATATTGAAAACACCAAAGAGCCATGTAAACTACATTAAAAACTTGACTTTCACCACGGAGGATTTAACCTAATAATGTTAAGGCTTGCTGTCTGCAGTGGAGGGGCTTGAGGAAGCAGCTTCATAGATTCATAGATAGCTTAGATATTCCAGCCAGTTGGACTACTAATGCTTGGATGATGAGTACTAATGCCTAATTATGTTGGTGGAGTTGGGGAGGTGGAGGTATGCCAAAACAGCTGATTCCAGAGTAAGGTGAGCAGCTACTTACAGTGAGGAAAATAATTATTTGAACACCCAGCTATTTTGCAAGTTCTCCCACTTAGAAATCATGGAGGGGTCTGAAATTGTCATCGTATGTGCATGTCCATTGTTAGAGACATAATCTAAACAATTTTTTTTAAAAAAAATCACAATGCATGATTTTTTAACTATTTATTTGTATGATACAGCTGCAAATAAGTATGTGAACACCTGAGAAAATCAATGTTAATATTTGGTACAGTAGCCTTTGTTTGCAATTACAGAGGTCAAACGTTTCCTGTAGTTTTTCACCAGGTTTGCACACACTGCAGGAGGGATTTTGGCCCACTCCTCCACACAGATCTTCTCTAGATCAGTCTGGTTTCTGGGCTGTCGCTGAGAAACACGGAGTTTGAGCTCCCTCCAAAGATTCTCTATTGGGTTTAGGTCTGGAGACTGGCTAGGCCACGCCAGAACCTTGATATGCTTCTTACAGAGCCACTCCCTGGTTATCCTGGCTGTGCTTCGGGTCATTGTCATGTTGGAAGACCCAGCCTCGACCCATCTTCAATGCTCTAACTGAGGGAAGGAGGTTGTTCCCCAAAATCTCACAATACATGGCCCCGGTCATCCTCTCCTTAATACAGTGCATGTCGCCCTGTCCCATGTGCAGAAAACACCCCAAAGCATGATGCTACCACCCCCATGCTTCACAGTAGGGATGGTGTTCTTGGGGTGGTACTCATCATTCTACTTCCTCCAAACACGGCGAGTGGAATTATGACCAAAAAGTTCTATTTTGGTCTCATCTGACCACATGACTTTCTCCCATGACTCCTCTGGATCATCCAAATGGTCATTGGCAAACTTAAGACGGGACTTGACATGTGCTGGTTTAAGCAGGGGAACCTTCCGTGCCATGCATGATTTCAAACCATGACGTCTTAGTGTGTTACCAACAGTAACCTTGGAAACGGTGGTCCCAGCTCTTTTCCGGTTCATTGACCAGCTCCTCCCGTGTAGTTCTGGGCTGATTTCTCACCTTTCTTAGGATCATTGAGACCCCACGAGGTGAGATCTTGCATGGAGCCCCAGTCCGAGGGAGATTGACAGTCACGTTTAGCTTCTTCCATTTTCTAATGAGTGCTCCAACAGTGGACTTTTTTTTCTCACCAAGCTGCAATTTCCCCGTAGCCCTTTCCAGCCTTGTGGAGGTATACAATTTTGTCTCTAGTGTCTTTGGACAGCTCTTTGGTCTTGGCCATGTTAGTAGTTGGATTCTTACTGATTGTATGGGGTGGACAGGTGTCTTTATGCAGCTAACGACCTCAAACAGGTGCATCTAATTTAGGATACTAAATGGAGTGGAGGTGGACATTTTAAAGGCAGACTAACGGGTCTTTGAGGGTCAGAATTCTAGCTGATAGACAGGTGTTCAAATACTTATTTGCAGCTGTATCATACAAATAAATAGTTAAAAAATCATATATTGTGATTTCTGGATATTTTTTTTTAAAATTATGTCTCTCACAGTGGACATGCACCTACGATGACAATTTCAGACCCCTCCATGCTTTCTAAGTGGGAGATTTTGCAAAATAGCACGGTGTTCAAATACTTATTTTCCTCACTGTATATGCTCCGGCAGTTAATTGAAAGATTAGATGGGTTCACTCCTCCCGAAATTACTTTTGGTAACTTCACTTAAAATCGTTTGAATGTGTAAATTGGCAAGACAAAACATATCGAAATGATAAACTTTCACGCTATGACGGCTAAACTTTAAAAGTTAATCCACGAATTACATGCGTCTGTACAGATCACGAATCAACTGTGATCCGTTGCACCCCTAATGATTAATGAACACACTTATTATGATTGCTATCCTACCAGAGATGGAGAAAAATCCTACTCCAGTAAGTTAACGTGTCCCTGAACCCGAAAATGGCAAAAATGTTGGTACTCAAAATTTGACAACAAATTAGCTCTTGCCGACGTTGGGCCGCGTGTGCCTGCCCAACATAAAGTGCCTCGGTGAGATGTCTTATGGAGATCGGTAGCTAATTGGCAAGATATCTGGAAGATGGTGGCATTAGAATGATCGCCTACCGTGAACCAACGTAAACCCGAAATGATCGCCGACCGTGAGCCAACGTAAATCCGAAATAATTATTATGACCTATGCGGCGCGATCCCACTAGAGCGAGGAAAGTATTCGGTCGCCTCGCTCTCCCATTGACTTAACAGTACTGGAACGGCTGATTTTCGGCTGCATCGCTAGAAACGCCACAGCATGCTTGAAAACCAGTGGTGAAAATCAGCACGGCGTTCGTGGCTCGACTAGTCAAGACTGTTTTCAAAGATGGCTCCTGTCTGTATTCGCATAATGTACTGTCTTTATAAAGTATCTTCTTATTAAACTATCTGTACACTTACAAAGTTGTCAATGCTTCGGTTTGCATGTAGGGACCCTCATTATGCTACCATGTTAGTGTGAGGCTATTTTGAGCCTTGTTAGTGGTATTAACTAGCGATTTACTTTTACTTATTCTATGCCCCATGTACTAGCATTATAAGCTAATCTGTTTTTAGAGATATAACTCTTTACATTCGATTATCATGAAAACGCATCCCAGAGAACAGGTTCATTTTTCACCGGAATTGTCCTTTCACGAGTTCACACTTACAAATAAGTCAGATAGAATAAATGCATATTTGGCGTGCTGTCCGAGGAGAGGGCTCCGGGCTCGGTATGCGGCCTGAACCCATAGTGCTCCCCCCGTTCCTGACTGTGGAAGAATGAGCCAGGAGTGAGGAGTCAGGGTGGTGGAGGGATGCTGAAACTGTCAAGGAATGTTAGGTGAGTTGACAGTGGATATTTATATATGCTTCCTCTCGTGCTGATAGGGTAGACATGTAATAGTTTGGTGACGAGTTGATTGGAATGATTTATTTGAACGTGCTCCTCCTGAACCTTGTTTATAAAACATCATTTAAGGAGCACTGATATTGGCTTGGAACAAGATTGTTGAGGACAGTTGAAAGGTAGGACATTTTTACTCAGGTTTCCGCATAAAAAAGAATGGTTAGCAGATTTATTTGTATGGTAACACCCTGTAGTACTGTTTGTCATGTGACAACAGTAGCATACTACTCTGAAACATATTTTTTTTGCATATTGTATACTATTTCACACACTATTCTTAAAAAAATAATAAGCAGTGAGCAAAAAGTTAATGTGCCATTCCGAACACAGCCACGGTGATTGATGTGAAGGAAGGAAAAAATAGTAACGCCCCACAATAAAGACAATGTCTAATGTCAGAACATCTTTAGGGGTTGGTCAACCAGCAGGATTTTAAACTTTTGACACAAACAAATCTTAGTTCTAGTCAAGTCACAAAGAAACAAGCCATCTAACCGGTCTAGCCATCTTTTTTTTATTTTTACTTTAGTTTATTCTCTTTTCTGTGGAGAGTCTAATTTTACAAGTTTAGTTTTCCAACCAAGGCCACCAATACCTGATGGGCTCTAATATTTTCCTGCCTCAAACTTCAATCCACTTTGGAGGCTCTGAATCTACTTATCAACACTGATTGGCTCTCCAAGACGTCACTCCAGATGCATCCAAACTGCCCGTAAATAAACAAACCTGGGAAACGCCTGTCAGAGAATGATGCAACAGAAGGAAATCCCCATTCAAAGACATAACCCAAGAAACACAAGTAATACCTCACAATTCTAGCTGAACTAGTGCATTAAGTTTCACAGAGTCTTTGAAAACTCAATGTGAGGGTTAAACTAATGATTGATTGTTCATGCAGATCCGGTCTAAGAAATTGCATATATTGCTAGAAGGCACAATAGTAGCCTATGAAAGAGAAGTATCTTGTGTGCTTACAAGTAAATGTCTTAAACTGCAGATCTTGTTACCCTGCTAAAAAAAAAAAAGTGTTTTCACTATACTTAGGATATTGATGTGTGTTGCAGAGTTAATTGCAGCCCGTTCAATTGATTGCTGGACGATTAATTTGATCTGCCATAATATTCATTGTTTATTTCATAAATATCAATGTACCTTGCATCTGCAGTTATTCTAGAGCTGTGTGTGTTTATTTCATGCACACTGAGGGCTGTTTGTCCCAGGGGACTCTGCTGTTGCAGTTAAACGCTTATGCTAAAATAACTAGATAGACAATAAGATCACATATAAAACATAAAAAAAAGAAACTTTCAAATTTGCCCAAGAGACACAGCACTCAACACTGGGGAAAATAATGTTAACTTGCTAGCATTTATTTTTCACAGCAACCAAGACAAACTTTTTATTTTCTGTGATAAGGCTGAAAGAATACAAACTAAGAATCATGGGGGAAAACAACTTGAAAAAGGCATGTGAGAACGTTTTTGAAAGTAAAAGCATTGCTAAAAGCAAGTATGTAATGTTGTTCAGGTCTTCATTAACATCATAAATGACAGAAATGAACTATAATAGAGCAGCTTAACAGCCATTTTCCTTAGGGTAGTTTAATTTATTAGGGTAATTTATTACTGCTATCTTGTAGTTCTAACATGGTTCACTCACATCCCTATACAATTTTCCCCCAAAATGTCTCTGTCATCTCTCAAATGTCATGTGTGGTTGTATTAATTTTCAAAACCTTCAGATGCTTTGGTTCATGGTTGGTCAAAATCTGTGTGAGATTCAGTAATTATGTTTGTGGCATCTTGGTGTGACACGATTTGAGTGCCATGTTTTAAATGTACATGTGTATACAAAGCTATAATAGACTCACATATCTATATAAGTTGTATTTACTACTTTTATGGTAGGCTACAGCTAATTTTTAGTGGATCCACTCATCAGCTGAGCTACTGGCTATATTCACAGGTCTGTTTCTTTAGTTTGAGCTTTTCTTCCACACGCTCAGATGAATCTAGCCGAAACTGCTGTTTTGTGACAATCAATGATGTTGTTGATGTTGATCAATGATGCAGAATGTATGAATCTGTTATGCTTTTATGTGTTTATTTACTGTACATTCTATGCAATCAGACTTTTAACCTGGTAAAAAAAAGATGTATAAAAAAGACCAAAATATAATTTTTGAATACGCAACCAACCGTACTGCAATATGACCTTTTGACTTAGGTCAGTAAGCAATTATCTAGCAATCCCCTTGAACATTTTGGTAACAGTATGGCAATGTGCTTACAAATGCTGAGAACACCTTAGAAACAACATGGTAACGTATGACAAGGTATGAACAGGCAATCAAATTAGTTTAGAAAATGTAAAAATCTAGTTTCTTATCAAAACCTAAAATCTCTCTCCAGTAATTAGTGACAGATCAGAGGAAGTGATTGAACCTACACCAAAAGTGTAATATTTCCGCTGACACACAAGATGGCTAGGAGTACAGGGACTATCAAAAGTCCAAGGGTGATTTTAATCAGTCCTTATAAGAGTTACTGATCCTCGCAATGGGCCTGTCCTGTGCCACCAGGCACTTAATGATGCGGATAGGCATCAAGGAAAAAACTGCGTTCTCTCGGCTTCCCATGCTGTGGGTATAAGCCCTGGGGAATGTGATAAGTAGTATCGGATCTCAGCTGGTGTCTGTCAGAGTGAGAAGCATGTAATTCTCCAAAGGATTTGACTGTGGCAATCGCTTCAGCTATTGTGTGTCTCTAGAGACATTCATGCGTCTTCATGATCAGGAGTGGTTTGTTTATCATTCTTTTTGTTTGTCAGTCATGGTTGAATTTACTGTGTTTATGTTTTACCATAAAAAAGAAAAGAAATTAACAGAATGATGCTATTTTATTGCTTTTGATATTAAGTCCATAATACTTGACTTACTGTAACTTACGGCTTGATTACTGTAATTCTCTTTTCTATGGCTTACCCAACTCATCTATAAATAAAATCCAATACATTCAGAACTCCGCAGCTAGGGTCCTTACATACACAAAGAAATCTTCCCACATTACACCAATTTTACGCAGACTTCATTGGCTACCAGTACGTTTTTGTATTAACTACAAGATACTCCTTATCACATTCAAAGCACTCCATGGTCTTGTCCCCACCTATATTTCTGATCTCATCCATACCCACTCCCCAGTTCGCACACTTAGATCCTCCGATACCGGTCTTTTAATGATCCCACGGCACAAACTATCATCATTTGGTGGATTTCTTTGTTTATGTACCACTATCTCAATTTATTTTTATTGTTTCTGTGTCATGTTTCTATGTCATGTTCATTTGTACTTTATTGTAAAGCGACCTTGAGTACTCTGAAAGGCGCTATATAAAATAAACATATTATTATTATTATTTTTATTATTAATAATTAATATACTATTTTATATTTCATGATATATTTCATACATTTGTTTTATTGTTTTTCGTTTTGATGAATCACCTTTTTAATACATGTACAAGTAATATGTTCAATCATGTAAAAAGGGAATTAATGTGTTAGTAACAGGAGACAATACAGGTAATTCAAACAAGCAGGTATATTTATTAACAGGTTTGGTGGGATGAAGAAGCAGGCGAGGATGAATGGTGAGTATGAGGCAGTCAGATAGATTGGAGACACTTAGCTGGATGTTGATTGTGCTTTCTTGTTTTTCAGAGAGAGATGATAGCATTAAAGGGACACTAAGTAAGAATTACTCCCATCTAGCGGTGAAATTGTATTTTGCATTCAAATGAATTGTGCTCTCCAGCGCCTCAGGTTTTCAAATGCGTGTTGCATCTACGGTAGCCGTTATGTACCAAAAAGCTATGACAGGATGTCTTCTAATAGCACTTCGTCGAGTTTTCCCTCGGGTGAACAGGTTTGTTATTTCAAACAAACTTCAAATTGACACAACGAACAAACGAATGTTACAGTACGAAGTAATGAGTGTCAAAAACATGAACTATTGTAATTATGCCTTGTTTACTCGTTATATTTTAAGTATGTGCATTGTTAGATATCATCATCAGATGATTCAACAGTAGGGAGAGGAAGAAGTAACGTTAGAGGAAGAGGACAGAGAGGCAGTGGATCAGTGGGATCTAGTCGAGGAGGTGGACGACGAGGAAGAGGAGGAGAGTGAGTGTCAATACAACGACGACAAAGATGCCCGGCAGCTACAAGAGCTACATACAGAATTTATGCATCTGTGTTGTTCAATGTGAGGTCACAGTATAAATGATAAATAACAGAAAATATCAGATAACATAAAAATTGAAGTAGAGTTAGCTATGCAAACAATGCAAGAACAATCATATGCTCTTAAAATATATTTGTATCGAATTTCTAGCTTACAAAAGTAAACTTACAAACTTTTTTAGTGCCTTTTCTATACTCAATATCTGCTATTCATCAAAGAGCCCTTTTAACTGGAAATGTTCTTCTGTCTATATAATAAAGTAAACAACCAAGCAATTAAAAAACAAACAAACTTGTAATTAAGACTGTAACATTGATTTACCTGTCGAGGAGAAAGCAGGCAACTTCAGCGTCTCTCTTGAATTCTTTCTCCTGCATTAGCTCTTTCCACCGGGGAAAATCAATCCCGACCTTCACTCGTGTTTTTTGTATCCTCCGGTCACGTTTCGTTTTACAATCATTTTTGGTCTGTTTTGGCGAAGAGGATTTCTTATCCAGTGGCTCGGCATAGGTATGGTCCGCCATTAAAAATAAAAGTGACAAGCGCCTCTCACTGCTCTGCTCCTGCGTTTCTGCTGCTTTTAGTTACGTCACGCTGCGGCTCTGAACGAAAACGCGTTGTGGAAACGTGTTGGCGTACTTTTTGTCCCTCTCTGCTATTATAGTTTTTCAAGATGGCGGAACTACATGGAAGCCTCCGTGGACTTACCCGTCCCATGTATATAAATATAATAAATTCTTCGTTTACGAGGATAAATCAGATAATTTGCAGGAGTATTAGTACACCATTGGGGATATATTTATGAATACAAATATTGATTTTAGATTATAAATTACCCAAAAAGTTAATTATTGTCCCTTTAAGCAATGGGCGAAGGAGACAGATGACAGAAGATGGATGAATGAAGATGATCAAGATGGGGTAGGATATCAGGTAGGTAGCCAGATGAGTCAAAGCATAGTAGCAACAACGAGTGATGGTTTAAGAAGGGTGAGATAATGAGCTGGTGCGTTTCATTACAATTCGGGTGGTTCTGGATGATCAGGTGTTGAGGGTGTGATGGCTGGGGAGGAGGATCCTGTGAAAGAAGGTGCAATCTGATAGTGTTGGGGGTAGGTTCAGGCAGTAGGTGACCTTGTTGATCTGCCTCTGGATGGTGAAGGGACCTATGTAGCGGGGACCCACATTACGACAAGGCAGGCATAGACAGATGTCCCTGGTTAATAGCCAAACCTTCTGTCCTGGAATGTATTGATGAGTCGCAGATCTCCGTGCATCAGCCTGGCTCTTCTCCTCCGAACTGCCTGTTGTAAGTGGACTTGAGCTGAGTCCCAGACCCTCTCGCTCTCTTCAGACCAGTGATTTACAGCTGGAACGTGTGATGGTTCTCCTGACCAGGGAAACAGAGGTGGCTGGTAGCCGAGCATGTACTGAAACGGGGTAAGGTTGGTGGTGGTTTGGTGGAGGGAGTTTTAGGCATACTCGGCCCAGGGAAGGAAACGGTTCCACCGTGTTAGTGCTGGTGGCAGTAGGACAGCAGGGATCTTCCGATCTCCTGGATCTTGCGCTCAGTCTTGCCGTTAGTTAGAGGGTGAAAACGAGATGAGAGGCTGACTGAGACCCCCATAATTCAAAAGAAACATTGCCAAACTCTAGAAACGAATTTGGGCCAGTGGTCTGATAAGGTATCTTCGGGGAGGCCCAAATTACGGAACACATGTTGTAATAATAGTTATGCGTTTTCCAGGGCTGTGGGTGGACCCTTGAGGGGGATTAATTTACAGGACTTGGAGAATTGGTCTACCAAGATGAGGATGCAGGTGTGGGACTCTGAGGTGGGCAGGCTAGTCATAAAATTGACTCGAATGGGACCATGGTCTGTGCAAAATTGGTAGTGGAACCAGTTTTCTTTCAGGGATTTTGCGTGGAGTTTTGGAGATGGCACAGACTGAGCAACCCTTCATGTACCTTGAAACATCCTGGGTCATGGTGGGCCACTAGTAGCAATTGCGAAGGAGCGAGAGGGTTTGTTGGCTGCCTGGGTGTCCAGACTCTGGAGATATATGTGCTAAGTCAATGAGGGACAGTTTTAGGGTAGATGGCACATAGATATGCCCCTCAGGACCTCCCAGTGGAGCTGGCTCAGAGCGTGTGGCTTCGGTTAACCCTTAAGGATCTAATGTGTTTTTGGGGTCTGTTAAATGTTTTGACATGCCCTGACATTTGTGGTTTTTTCAGTTGCTTATGAACATATTAATGGCAAAGGTGTCATTACACTCTATTCAGCACAAACAGGGCTACCATAATATGTGAGCAACATGAATGTACATTTTTGTATTTTTGAGATAATAATGTTTATGCATGGTTATTGAAAAAAAAAACTAAAATAAAAGTTTCTGAAATAAGGCCTCAAAACACGTACTAAATATGTGTCCACTGTATTTAGCCACTGTATCATATAAATACATGGGGTAATGTTTTTTTTTCTTCTAAGAGAGTCGAAAAATAAGCAGATCTAGCAGTTTTTAAGGCCTTTCTGTCTTCAATCAAGCTCTCCCCCTACGGAATTCGAAAACGTCTAATTTTGTTTTCTTCCAGTTGCGCTCCATTTGCTCTCTTAAGGGCCAGAGTATGCTCATTGTATCACGGTGTTGGACTATTTTCTTTAATCTTCTTTAAGCGCAAAGGAGCAACTGTGTCTAAAGTGCTGGAAAAGAGAATCAAAAGTTTCTAGCTATCTGGGATGCTGAGGAGATGAAACTGATCAGGAATATTATAAATAAAGCAGTCTTTAGTGGCAGAAGTGATAGTTCTAACATATTCGTAACATGGAGTCGGCTTAGCAACCTTGGCTAAATGGAGTATATACAAGACTAGAAAATGATCTGAGATGTCATTGCTCTGCTGCAGAATTTCAAAGGCATTAACATTGATTCCATGTGACAATATTAGATCTAAAGTATGATTACGACAATGAGTGGGTCCTGACATGTGTTTTCTAACTCTAATAGAGTTCAGAATGTCTCTAAATGGCAATCCCAATGCGTCATTTTCGTTATCTAAATGTATATTAAAATCACCAACAATCAGGACTTTATCTGCAGCCAGTACTAAAACCGATAAAAAATCAGCTAATTCTTTGATAAAGTGTGGACGTCTTTTTTTTCTTTTTGTCGGGTGCATTTACCATGATGAATAGTAATTTCAGAGCTCCATTGATCATGGTTTTTCATAGTCGTGGTGCACTTGCTTACAGTTTTACAGTTTACAATCATTTAGTCACACATTTCAGGACCTTGATGTCACTTTTCAAAACTCTAGACACAAAACTCAAAACAGTCATTACTTTTAACACAGGCTGTACAACGTTCAAAACGTTGCATGTTGCATTATTATCTTTATTATCTTATTATCTAAGGAAGCCTTGCATTTGCAGAATTATTGGTTCAAATAACTGACAACATTGCTTTAGATCACCCACACACAGGATACCCTAGTTTCACTGTGTAGTTGTTAGTACAAACATTAAATATAGTTGTACAGAACATTTGATGCAGGTTTCATTATGGTTCTACATGTTCTACATTTATTACATCACTGTAATAGACTAGAGAGAATAGTACAGACAGTGGAATCATTGAACAAAATCTGAAATGTATTGATGAAATAAATCACAACATAGGTGTTTCAAAGGAAAATTTTAGATAAGAAAAAAAAACCTACAGTACAGTAAAATGTCAACTGCTGTGTTCCTCGCTGTACTTCTATGTTCCATCAAACCGGTCATGTGGATTGTTAAACAGGTTCTCATCCACATCACAGAAAATCTTTTTATTAGCTAAAGATGTTGGAATGAATCTCCTGGCATGCATCATCCATGGCCTGCAGAATGCTGACTTGTTTGTGAGGGCGCCTATCCTATACCTTCCACCTCCATGTGGAGAAAAATTAGAGCTAAATATAGGGTGATAAATTGAGGATGGCTCCGAATCCTTGCTTGCACCATTTGATCATGGTGAAAATGAACATTATCCCAGACCGGGTGCTAAATCTACATACCTGATTTAGGAGAGGTGCATTCTACGAGGTCTTCGTCCTACCACACTATTTTCCAATATAGCCACACTCGTTGTGATATTAGGTCCATGTTGCCCGCTGGCCAATTAATTTCTGGCCTCTCTTCTTTGTCTTGACCAGCTTTAACCTCCACATATTCTTTGTCTTCCACCTCCCACTGCTGGCTCCATATTATCACTAGGTTGAGTGGGATACCACTCATCTCACTATATACGCATCACAATGTGAAATCAATCACCAGTAATGAGTTGGCAGTAATTTGTTAAAACCACCTAAGCAATTACAAGGTACATATTGAATACAGTAATGTGTAGATCTGAAAATGTGGTCTTTAAAAGCGGTACAACCATAGGAACGGTCAGATATAGAATGATGATGAAATGTTACATCCAGAGATAATGTAGCAATATTCTTCATCAGTTTCCATAAAAAATATCCATCAAGAGTAATACAACAGTTAACTATCATTCTGAGCAGTTGTTGTAACTGATAGATAGATCATTGTAATGAAACAAATATACAGTCATCTCAGATGTAATGTGCGTGTTCCAATTTGAAATGGTAATACTTTGATGTTAAGTTGTATAATTTTGAACAAATGATTTTACTTCAGTGAACAAATGATCTAAGGTTTATGTGTATTGTATCCAAACAATTGGAAAAGGTGTTAAGAGTTCTGAAAGAGTTGTGAGTTCTGAAAGAGTTCTTTTGATCTTCGGTTATGAGTTTTGTGTCTAGAGTTTTGAAAAATGACATGAATGTTCTAATATTAGCACAAAAGTGATTGTAAATGTATACTCAGATTTCTGAATAATTAATTCAGCTGTTCTGAAACCGAAAATAAACCAAGTTTCCCATCTCAGGGAAAGTCAACTCAGAGTTCAAGTTTTAACTCAGAGTTGGTTGAACCACCTTATTGGTTCTGAAATGATTTGTAAAGGATTGCCAAATGATTGTAAAAAAAGAAAAAGAAAAAAAAAACCTGTAATAGTCCAGCAGAGGGTGACAATGGCTTTGATCTCTTCCCTATATTCCTAAAAGCGGTTTATGCTTATTAAAATTGTAACTTTGTGTCCTGACATTCAGTTTGACTTCATTAGAAGTACTCTGTGTCTGAGACTAAACATAGCCTATTATGTGCAAAATTACAATATCTACATGTTATACAATTAATTGGTACTCGAATTGTCTTGTTATAAACATCCCATAGCTGTCTGTCACTGTCACAAATATACCAGATACAGTTGCCAAATAGAACAGTTGCCTTCTAATCTATACCATGTCAAATCAGATAGCTTGTAATGAAATACAGGTGATCCAGAAAGATTGATGCCATTTCTTCTGTACTTCTTCTGTACTGTAATATTTAATAAATATATATATATATATATATATATATATATATATATATATATATATATATAGCTTTGAATCTGAATACTATGTGAAAATACAACATCTAACTGTCACGTAAACACACAGGGGACAGAAGATCCAATCGCGTAAGTTATTTAATAGGGTAATCCAAAACTCGTAGTCATACAGGCAGGGGTCCAAATCCAATAAGGGCAATCCAAAACATAGAACACGAACACGCAAGGCACAGAAGTGTTAGGACATTAAACAAGGACTCCGTAACAGACACTAACAAAGACAGGGAATATATATACAACTCTAACAAGACTAACACAGAACAGCTGGGAACAATGATTACGGGGAACAGCTGAGTGCAATGAACTGATGAGTGACAGTGAAAGACAGAATGCTGGGAATTGAAGTGAAATGTGAAGGACACCGTGAGAACGAGGACCTCTAGTGATAGACAAGGGAACACAACCAGACACTGTGACATAACCCCCCCCCCCTCTACGGAGTGGCTACCAGACGCTCCATGACAACACTAAGACACGACACAAGAGTTCAGGAGGGAGGTGGAACGTTGGAGGATCAGGGGGAGGGATGGTGGGCCAGGTCCATGAAGGGAGACAGGAACAAGGGGTGAGGGCTTAACCGGGAACCAGGGCAAAACAGAAAGTCTATCGGGCGGCCAGGGCGGAGCAGACGACCCATCGGGCGGCCAGGGCGGAGCAGACGACCCATCGGGCGGCCAGGGCGGAGCAGACGACCCATCGGGCGGCCAGGGCGGAGCAGACGACCCATCGGGCGGCCAGGGCGGAGCAGACGACCCATCGGGCGGCCAGGGCGGAGCAGACGACCCATCGGGCGGCCAGGGCGGAGCAGACGACCCAGCGGGCGGCCCGGGCGGAGCAGATGACCCATCGGGCGGCCAGGGCGGAGCAGACGACCCATCGGGCGGCCAGGACGGAGAAGAAGACCCATCGGGCGGCCAGGGCGGAGAAGACGACCCATCGGGCGGCCAGGGCGGAGCAGACGACCCATAGGGCGGCCAGGGCGGAGCAGACGACCCATCGGGAGGCCAGGGCGGAGCAGACGACCCATCGGGCGGCCAGGGCGGAGAAGACCCCTCGGGCAGCCAGGGCGGAGCAGATCCCTCGGGCGGCCAGGGCGGTGGTGAGGACCCCGGCTCCGGCTCAGGAACGGCGGACACTGGCTCCGGCTCAGGAACGGCGGACACAGGCTCAGGAGCAGCCACAAGAACTGTAACAGTCACAAAAACAGACACAAACACAGAAACAAACACTGGCTCTGGCTCTGGAACAGGCACTGGCTCAGGAACAGGCACTGGCTCAGGAACAGGCACTGGCTCTGGAACCGGCACTGGCTCTGGAACCGGCACTGGCTAAGGAACAGGCACTGGCTCAGGAACAGGTACTGGCTCTGCCTCCATCTCAGGAACAGGCACTGGCTCAGCCTCCGGTTCTGGAACAGCAGACACTAACTCCGGCTCTGGAACAGCAGACATGGGCATGTCCAGGATACGAAGCAGATGCTCCAGATAGTCCAGATCCAAGAAGGCAGACGGCACTGGCTCTGCCTCCGGCTCTGGAACGAGTACTGGCTCTGCCTCCGGCTCTGGAACCGGCAATGGCTCTGCCTCCGACTCTGGAACGGCCATTGGCTCTGCCTCCGGCTCCGGCTCTGGAACAACAGACACTGGTTCAGGCTCTGGAACAGCAGACACGGGTGTGTCCAGGATCCGAGCCAGACGCTCCAGATAGTCCAGGTCCAGGAAGGCGGACGGAACGTGAACAGTCTCTCTCTGGGCAGACGTGACGTGAACAGTCTCTCGCTGGGCAGACGTGACGTGAACAGTCTCTCGCTGGGCAGACGTGACGTGAACAGTCTCTCGCTGGGCAGACGTGATGTGAACAGTCTCTCGCTGGGCAGACGTGACGTGAACAGTCTCTCGCTGGGCAGACGTGACGTGAACAATCTCTGACTGGGCAGACGGAACGTGAACAGCCTCTGACTGGGCAGACGTGACATGAACAATCTCTGACTGGGCAGACGGAACGTGAACAGTCTCTGACTGGGCAGACGGGACGTGAACAGTCTCTGACTGGGCAGACGGGACGTGAACAGTCTCTCGCTGGGCAGACGTGACGTGGACAGTCTCTCGCTGGGCAGACATGACGTGAACAGTCTCTCGCTGGGCAGACGTGACGTGAACAATCTCTGACTGGGCAGACGGAACGTGAACAGTCTCTGACTGGGCAGACGTGACGTGAACAATTTCTGACTGGGCAGACGGAACGTGAACAGTCTCTGACTGGGCAGACGGGACGTGAACAGTCTCTGACTGGGCAGACGGGACGTGAACAGTCTCTGACTGGGCAGACGGAAAGTGAACAGTCTCTGACTGGGCAGACGGAAAGTGAACAGTCTCTGACTGTGCCGACGGGACGTGATACATCTCCCTATCACCTCCTCTGCGGCGACCTCCACGGGTCCCGCTGAACTTTACCAATCGGGTCCCCTTAAACAGCTCCCTTCTCTCCCGCTCGGTGGCTGGGGAAGAGATGTCATGAAACACACCGCTGGATCTTTGTGTGACCGAGTCCTTCTGTCATGTAAACACACAAGGGACAGAAGATCCAATTGCGTAAGTTATTTAATAGGGTAATCCAAAACTCGTAGTCATACAGGCAGGGGTCCAAATCCAATAAGGGCAATCCAAAACATAGAACACGAACAGGAACACGCAAGGCACAGAAGTGTTAGGACATTAAACAAGGACTCCGTAACAGACACTAACAAAGACAGGGAATATATACACAACTCTAACAAGACTAACACAGAACAGCTTTGTGAAGGACACCGTGAGAACGAGGACCTCTAATGATAGACAAGGGAACACAACCAGACACTGTGACACAAACAGCAGCAGGGTGAAGCACCATTGGACAGAATATGGGTCCTATACAGCAGAGGTTCTCAAATATGTACACAGGTCAAGACTATATTACAATTCAGGTTGAATCCAGTATCTGACATTAACATTTAGAACAAAAGACAGAAGCTAATGTAATAACAACTGCTGCTCATTAAAATACAGAAACAAGTTTTCTCTTCATTTGTTTCAGTTCATGTCTTTGCAGGGCCCTTGTCTGTGATACAAATGACTGCCAATTATAACATGCTGTTTTAATCATTGAAACAACAATATGGTCCCTTATAAATAATAAATGCCTGTAATGTAATAAAACATAACAATAAGTATTGCATAGTACATGCACAGCTGTGAAGAAAAGCACACTGTCATCTTATTTGAGTGTTAGGGAAGGACACGCACTGCGGGAGGGCCCAGCATAGTGGAGGGCCCCTAATGTTGGACATAAATAAGTAGGCCACAGCTTATTTGAGAATGTTAAACAAAAAAAACAAAAAAATATGTAAAGCCACTGGCACATGGGACATCCCCACTGCTTATATGGTGTGGGCCCCTCATGTTGTTATGAGCCATATATTTTGGTATAACAATTTTACTCAATTTATTTTCTGCTTTGATGCAGCTTCTATATTGGTTTACAAAAACGTTTGGTAACATTTTACTTGAAGGGGTGAGCATAAGAATGACATGACACCTTCATAATCATGACATGACAGATGTAATAAATATGAAGGTGGTTTTATGCATGTTTATGACAACTGTCATTAAGTGTCATTGGCTCAATTATGACATTTTTAATACAAATATGACATTGTTTGAGATGTCTTTGTTATGACACCATGACATAAACCAATACATCATAACCTGTCAGTGTCTTGGTCATGACAACTTGACATTACCAAGACAACATACATTGTCATAAATATGTCATAAACATGACATAGCAGATTAATTATCGCACTTAAGAAACCACTTAGCTTTATGGGTTAACATTTCATTAAATTGTCAGGTGGTTGGTTTTGACATTGGCTGTCATGAGGCCATTATAACTGTGTCATGAATCTTTTTCTTGACCTCAACTACAGTGGTAAAAATATAATTTGTCATTAAAATGTTTTAATGGCTTCATGACAGCCAATGTCAAAAGAAACCACATGGCAGTTTAATGAAATGTTAACCCATAAAGCTAAGTGGTTTCTTAAGTTTGATAATTTATCTGCTATGTTATGTTTGGAAGACAATGTTGATGTGGTAATGTAACATTGTGATTATCTAAAATGAATGAAGACAAGTATGTTAGATAATACTATTTACTATTATATAATATATATATATATATTTTTATTTTTATTTTTTTTTTTTTTTAAACTTTAACTATGAATTAAATCTGTACACAATTAACTCTGTTTTATTTTTTATTTTTATCTGTTCTCTCTTTACCTGCCAGCTGAGCCTGGGATCCATTTTGTCCCCCACAAACTCCAAAATCGTTCTATTGTGCATGTCCTTAACCTCTAATCAGAACATACTAAAGAAAAAAGAGAATAAAATAAAATGGATTGAGATCAAATTATTGTGGGTTATTAATAGTGCACTTTTCTATGTTTGAGGATCAATGTAAATAATGACAAAATAACCCTGCACCATCTAGTGATGCTGGGTCTGCAGTTTAATTGAGTTTATCCCTAAATATTAACTATCAAAATGTAAATGTGCATGTCGTTGTTATTCATGCATGAATCCAGTGTAGTGAGTCATGGGGACACAAATGGCACCTTTTCCTGACTATGAACCTTTTATCTGTAGTAGTCATTCTGCATGGTTTTGCCTTTTTCATTAATTTTAAAAATGACCAAATATTGGGTCAACAACATACATTCCATGCTCACAAACAAATCCTTTATTATTTCCTGATATGTCTAACCCTGCATTTTGCTTCCAACACATTCCTTGGATGCAGTAGATCAATGCTGGGATTCATATTTTTTCAATGTGTCATATTGATTGATCTGCTGTGCCATTTCTCATTTCAGCTTGGCTATAATGAATGAGTGTGTGTACCTACCCAATGCTGTGCATGAATGCTTCTGGATAATTACTATTCCCTGATCATGCTCCTCACGGCGGCATCCTGCTAATGATCAATCACCAGAAGAGCTTGTATTGCCTTTAAAGCATTACATCCTTTCATTGTGCACAAATGCTTGTTTAGCCGCACAATGTGGACACACATAATGATGAAAAGGGCATGTTTGGACTGTTGGAGATTCAAATCTTAGTTTATGCATGGCATTACATATTAATGGACATATAGTTTTTTTTAATGATACTGTAGGGAGTGCCTACTAGACAATGGCAACTCAACACTAAATATATAATAATAAAAAAAAAACAATTTGTAACTATCATAAAGGGGCAGTCCTTGGACGGGTACAATTTCTTCAGAAAATGCGCAAAGATTTATTTTGACTAGGACTTTTAAGGAAAGTAAAAATCAGTTTGTAATGCATACATACAGTGATAATCGGTTTTTGAAACATCTGGTTTTCGCAGGTTTAAGAAGGTAGTCAGCATTTAGCACGTATGTGGAACATCTGACCGGACAGAAATTGGATGCCACAATGTCTGGTATTATCAGAAACATCACAAGAAGCGTCAACAAATATCATGCTCTATCGAGTTTGTACCCCCTATGGAAAGCACGTTTTTACTTAACTTGTTTCTACAACACTTTGAGCTCATATTTTGTGTTCCATTGAATTCCCATACTGGCTGCTTTATTAATCAATAATCTGTCCCAGTATTTATAATTGGTGTGAAAAGAATTTTAGCTGGGAACTGCAGTAGATTGTAGTTTTTGGAAAGTGTCTGTAGAGTCGCTTTTTTCTCCCCCAATAAGACTGTCTTGCCACATTCGTTTAGTTCATGAAGAGAGCATTACTGAGCTAATTCCGCATTGTCCGGGCATTTAATTGTATCACTAAAATAAGACTTTGTTTTCATTTTGTGTTAACCTCAAAGCATCATTGGGGTCACAACCCTGATTTAGTGGTGATTGCAGTTTTCAGTAAATTAGCTAAATGACATAGCCAATGTACCAGACTAATAGTGAAGAAAAGCCAGACACTCCTCCAGTCCTTGAGATGATTTAATTAATAGATGGTAAAAAGTTATTCACAGGCTGTCACAGGAAATTGTCGAAGGCCAAATGTGCATGCAGCAAGACATGGAGAACAGCATTTAACTTGTACATGAAATTTAACCATGGAAAAAACAAAACACTACAGCCAAATGGAAAAAATGTCTAGATTTCTTCCTCTGAATTAGTTGCTGCATTTGGTAGATTTGTTATAGATCTTTTTGCAAAAAGGCTACTGAATTATAATTATAGTCTAAAGTGATCCAGGCATGCAAGCTTTGCCTTTCTGACGAGATCTATACATCGGGCCTGTCATGATGATTATTCCTACAGCATTTGTTGCAGATTCTGCACCGCATTGACACACACGTGACCACCGAGTTGTTAAGGCCAGGGGTGAGTTACCACACTCCGGAGGAGCAGACACCGGAGGACACCAAGAGGCGGACAACCAGAATGGGTTTAAAAGGTACGTTTTTATTACATTTAAAAAGGATAAGAACAGAGCAGAGACATTCGTGACCGTGGCTTCAGCAAAGGGAAGGGGAATGCTGGTAGGTCCTTCTCCGTTCTTCAGGTAAGTATATCTCTCTCTGGGCGGGCTCGTGGAACAGACAGTGGCTCTTCTCGTCGTTAGACTCGTTGAATAGGCTCGTGGGACAAGCAGTGGCTTCTCTCGTCGTTAGACTCGTTGCATAAGCTCGTAGGACAGACAGTGGCTTCTCTCGTCGTTAGACTCGTTGAATAGGCTCGTGGGACAGACAGTGGCTTCTCGCGTCATTAGACTCGTTGCATAGCTCGTGGGACAGGCAGTGGCTTCTCTGCAAAACAGACAATTTGCCAATGGGACAGACGGTAGTAAAGAAACAGAGACGGGCTACCTTTCCAGCCTTCACTCTCGTTCTGGGCGTGGTAGAGGCGGCGCCTTTGGGAAGGAATAGTGAGGCTGGCCTTCCTTGGTCCGGGAAACAGCACTCGTGAACTGTAATAATAAAGGTGTGTTGAGCTTCCCTCCTCTGCACCATACACACAATCTCACAAATCTGGACACAGCTGAGAGAACAGATTAGTTTGGAAGAATCTTCAAAGTCATGGGACAATTTCATCCGTCAGAGAATCAAAGAGAACGCAGTTGTTTGACTCACCACACTTGTGCATAGATTACTCTTGTAAATTTTCACACGTGTTAATTTCACCCTTTCAGACACTGCAAACTCACTTTATGTCCACAGCAATTAATCAACTCGTCTCTCTTCACAGGATGGATAATCCAAGGAATAATGGACTCAGAAAACGAACATGGGTTTAGCGATTTCTAAGGTTTCTTTTTCACTTATTTCGTTACGTTGCTGTTCGTGTTCTTGAACAAACTCACTGAGCGTGCCTCGGGGATCCAACATGACACACCGATCCGGCCTTAAACCTCACTTCCCGCACTCGCCGACGCCCACTTCCGCTGCCACAATCTGCTCAAGCACTCGTGTAAAGCCTCCCACTGTCAGAACATTTCTCTCTCTACTGTCAGAACATTCCCATTTTCCCACTGTCAAAACATTCCCATCTTCCCCACTGTCAGAACATTCCTCCCCCACTGTCAGAACATTTCTCCCCCACTGTCAGAACATTTCTCCCCCACTGTCAGAACATTCCCATTTTCCCACTGTCAGAACATTCCCATTTTCCCACTGTCAGAACATTCCCATTTTCCCACTGTCAGAACATTTTACTTCACTTACCCCTTGCCACCACCTCTTTCTGTGCTTCAAGCCCTTCTCTTTATACTCCTTTTCCCGGGCATGTAATTCAATGAAGCACTACTCATTAGCTTCAGCTGGGGCTCATCATGGTCGGCGGCCATGACATGCATACTTGCAGCGGCCCGGTGTTACACCGGCATCTCTTCCCCCTAGAAACGAGCTGGCATTTTTTGGTTCCGGGTTTGTTCACCCGGTGACACACACACACACACACACAAACGCACACACACTTCCATGAAAACACCTATTAGTCATTCTCCATCCAGACATATAAATAAAGACATGCATTTCATTGACTATAAAAGCAATTGATGTAAATAACTGTTTTAACTCCAGTCATTCATCATCCTTATGTCTACTTCATGATAATAAATACTTGCTGATGAAAAATATCATTGTGTTACATACATGGTCAAGTTCGATTAACCTTGACGGAATTTATGTTGAGATGCAAATAAATATAAATAGATGTGGATAGAGCTCAGATTGCAACATAATGAATACTGTAATGCAAAAGTAGTAGCGTTGGACAGAAACATGATTTATACAACAGTATTCTATTTCAATGCAGCAAAAGCGATTAATTAATGGATTAATAGTAATTAATAACAATTAGGGTAAGATGAGGGAAGATGCCCCCCTAAGAACAATGCATTTGCATTGAATGTATCGTTCGTCTGGTAGGCAAACCTAGAACGGACTCAACAAGCTAAGACAGACATTATTTGTAATAACGTTTCTATTAATAATATTGTTTTCATAATTTACTTCATGGTCAAAGGTGCAGTAAATGATGTTGTACTGGACTTATACTGACATCTAGCGGTATTTATGCAGTATGTCAAGTATCAAATAACGTGGGATAGAAGTTAAGGCAGAACAGCATCTTTGAGACAGTTATTAACCAAGCAGAATTTAGCAACATGCTAAATAGTTATTGCTGGAAGTATGAGAGCATCTGGATCATCCGTATGCCTAGAAGACTCTAGTGTGTATTCAAACCACAAATTGCTCTTTTTCCTTGATAAATTTACTATATTAAATTTGATTCATTTGACATTTACACAGAACACTACTGGGAGCTGTCAGGCGGCTCTTAAATGCATTGCATGTGAATGTGTATGCGTTTCTCACATTACATATGAGAAGAATGAGAAACTGATCTGCTGTGGTGCTCCACACATGTGGTGCTCCACACATGTGGCTCTCCACAAACCTTTCTGCCAAACTGCCATTCTCCCACTTTTTTGTTTCACATCCAGGCAAATATTGATTCACTAAATTACTTCTCAAGGTCACCTCCCCGCTAGAGCCACGCTGTCAGAGATAAGGTTGCGGATGGCTTGTGTCAGTCATGCTACTTGCTAGCTAGTTGTAGAATGAAGCAGTACAGATGGCACTAAACACTGTGCAGGTACTTGAACAGCAGCAGGGATGGAACATGAGATGTCATTATGTTCATGTCATATTCACCTTTTCTCTGTCACGTTCATCATTTTTGTCTTTATATTCATCTTTAAACCTGCTGTTTGTGAAAGCTTGAAAAACAAATAATTCAATCAACTACAAATCACATTCTTGAGCATTTTACACGGGTCATAAGTTGGGTCATTTCAACAACAATGATTAAAACAGGCATGTGCCTCTTTCCTGAGTTCTGTCCTACCAAATCATCAAATGGATATGGGGATAAACCACAAAAGTAAGTAATAGGGATCTCCTATGAACGAAACTTTGGTGCTCACTGGCAATTTTCAAGTGTTGGTCACTCCCACCACTTAGAGTGAGTTTCTGGCACGCACCATGAACTATTATTTTGATTTTGAAGAGGAGGATCCCCTACCCACTTTAATCACTCCCGAGCCTGCCTGCTTTATTTTGGATGAGCTGGTCCCGCCCAGCCTCCCTCTCCCACCTCCTCTCCATACATTTGCCCTGAATCGTTTTTTCGCCAGTCCCTCTGTTCATCATCAGTCCCTTCTCTGGCCCTCAGCCAAGCCTGCTACCCAGCCCTCGCTGTCTCCCATCATCCCTATAGTTCCCTATCAGCCTCCTATTAGTGGCGTGGCTACATCTGGGTTCTGCTGTGAGCCAGCTTCTCCTGGGTGTGGAAATCCCGTGGCTCCACCCCCAGCCTTAAATCCCATCATGCCACCTCAGCATCGCCCTGACTCCTCCGCCTTTGCTTCTTCCTCCCCCGACTCCAACAGTGACCATCGAGCTGTCGGCTCCACTGGACTCCCTCGGACCATCGGCTTCGCCTGGTTCAGACATCGGCAGCACATTGCCACGGTCCACCGTTGCAATGAGCACTGTTCGCTGCTCTCCGGCCCTCCACCACTATGGCTCTGTTTGGCTCCGACATTCCCCCAAGCTAGGCCTCAGCCCTCCAGTACCCTGTTTTCATCTCAGGGGGTTGTAGCTCCGGCTCTGTCGCAGAGTCAGGGACCGTCAGCATCACTGCGCTCCTTCCGCTCTCTGTCTATGCCTCAGGCTCCACCACCATCAGCTCCGTTACCTCCGGGAGGGGGTGTAAAGTCACGATATCACCCTGTTTGGACTTTGGGTACATTTACACGGCAATGATATGCTTAAAACTGAGAAGTTTTTCCTTTGAGTTTTTCGCGTACAGACGACACCATTGTCAAAACAATCCCAATTCACACGGATCTGCAAAAACGCTGTATTCTGCTGCCTGGCCATTAGATGACGATAAAGCATTACAGACGGAACACGTAATACACATGTGTATGACGTCATTGTCTTCAGAGATTTACGTTTTCGCTGTTTACATGGAGACTGTTTTGAAAAATGTGCACTTTTCAGGCACCCAAAACACTATTGTCGTGTAAATGAACGGTCAAAACGATTAGAACGTTTTCCGTTTTTAGTTGAAAACGGTGTCATGTACAACAGCCCCTTTGTTTTTTGTTTGCACTAATTCCCTGCCTGTTTGTAGTTATAGTCACTGATTTGATTTCATCATTACGTTCAGGTGTCTTGTCATTATCACCTCGTTTGTCTGTGTATTTTAGTCCTGTGTTTTCAGTTCCTTTGTCCGGACTCGTTCATCTGTGGTTGTGTTCTGCGTGCTCTTCTTCGTATGGATTTACCCTGTCGATATTATTAAATATCGTGTTAAATCTTCATCTTCGTGCCTTGCTATGCTGCATAATCGTGACCCCTACATACTGATTGATGTTGAAATGGGTAACACTTACCACACAATAAGCAAATGTGCATGATAAATTATTAATGCATCAAATTTCTGGGAAAAATTGCACTATTGCCCCGAGAATGACCCACATAAAACCAAGATAAATTCAGGAGATTTGTCATTAGAATGATTGTAGTAAATGACAATATTCCGTCTGCTTTACACCCACAAAGCTCTCTAATAGAACCAGGTGAAGTGATGCATCTGCTGGTAAGAGATGGTAAGCCTGAAGAGAGAGCTGTGTGTGAAACTAAAGAATGTTCTGAAGCCAGACAGCAAGACAAAATCTTCTGTTTAGATGTTCCTCTTTGTCAACCAGCCTCGCAGGTATGCTTAGTCTGAAAGGGGAGTTTTTTTTTCCTTTTTTTTGTTCTTTCAATGTGCCTCTAGAACTCTTGACACATGGGAGTGCTATTATGTAGATATCATTGTGAGTCAGAGAATCTGTCAGCAGTGGGATTCGTTTTTAAATCCTGTTGACAGGTGGAAGATGAGAGACCACTGCCAGTGTACTGTTACCTGCCAGTCTCACTGCTTTATACTTCATATCATCCTTGTGTCACCAAAGCACAAACATTTAGGACCTCTGAGGTCAGAAACGCCAGTGTGTCCACAAAGGACTACTTACAGAATGTCCGGTTGGACCTTGGGACCCTGCTATGTTCAACCACACTAGACATTTTCTCTCAACAAGTTTACATTACAGACACAGAACAAGCTATGCTGTTCAATGTAACAACCTTTTGTGTTAATCATTATGTCATTATCATTTATAATC
This sequence comes from Meda fulgida, assembly GCA_030578275.1. Classification (NCBI taxonomy): domain Eukaryota; kingdom Metazoa; phylum Chordata; class Actinopteri; order Cypriniformes; family Leuciscidae; genus Meda; species Meda fulgida. The sequence continues at coordinate 23,784,950 of CM060627.1, forward strand.
ATGGCAGACTAACATTTAAAGCTACAATATGTTTTTTTTCATGCAATGAGCGTCTGGCGAGAGCAGGGGTGCTGTGCAAACATTGTAAAAGTGCTAAAATGAACACAAAGTTGCCTCTTTTTCATGGCTTTATGCGTTTACGGTCAAATCACACAAAAATATTGTCACAATGTCCCTCTTGCCGTGTATTCACATAAACATATTGGTTATGTCTGTACTGTCAATGGTAATGTATTCACTTAATGTTTTTCGGTTTAACGCGTTAATAATATTTAACGTAATTAACGCAACATCGGTTTTTTTTCATCCTTTGGCTAGCGTTACATTATATGATCACGTTCTTCTTCTTCATGCAAATGCTTTTAAACCGCTTTTCAAGCGCAACATGACAAAAGAGAACGCGCTGTCTGTGAATGTTCTCACTAACGTCAATAATGAGGAGATGGCGCCGCAGGCGCACGTGACCGAGGTGAAGACTTGGGCTTGTCAGACCGGGGAAGAGTAACTGTAACTGAGGACAATGGTGGAACTGGAGGGAAGGAAGAGCCCGGCAGAGTTAGAGGGGTGGCGTTTTGAGGCACAGCTGGCGACTCAGAAGTCTGAAGCAGAGCCAGAGCGACGATAGACTAAGATGGAGCCAGAGGGATGAGGGAGCCAGGCAGAGCCTGATGGATGACACACCAAGTTGGAGCCAAAGTGGAGACGATGGGTCAGAGGCCTGAGGTAGAGTCTGGGGCTCGGAGCCTTGACGTAGAGATAAGGGATCCACGGACCAAGGTGGAGCTGATAACTGGCAAGCCGAAAGCAGATCAGAGCAGCACCAGAGGAGGAGCTGAAGGGCTGAAGGGAGAAAGTGGAGGCCAGGCAGAAGAATTGGATGACTTTGGCAGAGGAGATGGGAGGCTGGGTGAGATCATCGGTGATGAAGGATACTTGGAGCTGGGCAGAGCCAATGGCGATGAAGGCGACTTGGAGCTGGACGAAAAAAGGCTACTTGGTGCTCGACGATGAAGGAGACTTGGGACTGGACTGATTCAGTGATGAGGAAGACGACTTGGGCTTGTCAGACCGGGGAAGAGTCACTGTAACTGAGGACAATGGTGGAACTGGAGGGAAGGAAGAGACCGGCAGAGCTAGAAGGGTGGAAGGTTGAGGCACGGCCGGCGACTCAGAAGTCTGAAGCAGAGCCAGAGCGACGATAGATTAAGACTGGGCAGAGCCAATGGAGGTGACTTGAAGCTGGATGAAAAAAGGCTACTTGGTGCTGAACGATGAAGGAGACTTGGGACTGGACTGATCCAGTGATGAGGAAGACGACTTGGGATTGGACTGAACCAGCGGCGAGGAAGACAATTTAGAACCATAGGGACCAGCAGAAACGGGAGACCTTAAAACATTTCGTCATTCAGCTCAAATAATAATTCAGTGGAGACCCAGCTTATTGTATGCACCTCAGCGATGGGAGTGTGGGCGGGGACCCAATCCAGCCCCTAGAATTTCACTAATAATAGATGTGTTCAACTTGAAGTGGCGCTGTGCAGGCCAATCAGTGTATGACATCAAACTGCAGCCTTCTGCTCTCTAATCGCGGTACTTTGATGTCATATCGATGAACACACCTATTCTCTCTGTGACGGGATTGTGTGCGGGGCCCCAATCCATACCCTCAAACTCCACTAATATTCCCTCAGTGGCGGTAGTGTGGGCAGGGCTCCAATCCATCCCATTGAACTTAAGAATCTTTGCCAACGTTCCAAAAACGCTGTGGCCATTTCCTCAAAAATGAAGCTAATTCATCCCATGAAGAAGGTTGTAACGATATTCTACTCTGATCTCTAGATATTTTTTGTCATTTTATTAACATTGTTGAGATTTTATATACAATTTGGATATTTTTTGGGGAAAAAAGGATCATACATTTTGCTCAATTGAGGGATAAACTATACGTTTTGAGGTATGTCTCTGCAACAAATATGGTCTTGTCTGATTACTTCTTCACAGTGTAACTGTGTTAAGACCTTAGAAAATATTTTTTTCAGGTCATTTCCCTCATCAGACTGTGGTTGCATATCCTACTACACTTAATGAGCCATTAACTAATTTATTTCTGATGTTCTCAATTCAGGAACACAAAGGTCTAAAAATATTAAGCAAAGAAAAGAGAGAAAAGTACAGAAGCTTATTATGATGACTATGTATTACAAACGGTCTGTATTATGTATCAAAGAATCTGCTTCTGTACTTAAGGCACATACAGTATCAGTTGTACCTTCAAATGTACCCTTACTGGCACCAGCGTACATCAATATTTATCCAAATTACAACTGTAAAATTACTGAAGTGTCAAGCAAACAATGTAAACCATGTTTCTTTATTAAAGATTAAGAAACTCCAAGCAGCATATTCATAAATAAAATAAGAGTCTCCCTTAGATGTAATGTTACAGACTATGCTATGATATTGTTATGTTTCATGGAATATTGAATGCTTTTTTTTTTCTCTGAAATCAAAGGGGCACAAGTGTAAGGCAGTGATGACACTTAACCCTACAAATTACACATCCTTACCACCACTGTCGGCATCTCAAAGCCACGGGTTGTGTTACACAGTGTAATATATCACTTTGGTTCACATTAGTAACTACTTGGACTTCTACAAAATATACACAATACAACCTTGAGTTTTGACTGACAAGCATGTGCAGGGTGAAATCTTCTCGGAAACTGGTCTCCTAAACTCCAAATGTGTCAAAGGGACAAATGTCCCTTTCTTTGTGATTTGAACAACGTCAAATTTCAGAGGGTCTGTGGAATGACAACAGGAAAATACGTACAGGTAGATGTAAATGTATAAGGTTGTTCTGGTTTAGGTCACAAACATAACACGACCGAAATTCATAATTGGTCCGCACCTCCCAAAAAATGTAAAAGTATGTAAAAGTTTAATTATACAGTAAAAAATAATTTATATGTGTGTTTGGAGTATTTAGAATTGCCTGCAAGTGATGTTTGTCAAGCTGTGGGCATACCAACATGGCTTCATTTACACCAGAGGGGTCTCCAACCCTGGTTCTGAAGAGCTACCGTGCTGCAGAGTTCAGCTCCAACCCCAATCAAACACACCTGAACTAGATAATCAAGGTGTTTAGTGTTACTTAAAAATTACAAGCAGGTGTGTTGGAGCAGGGTTTGAACTAAAAGACCCACTGAAGTGCTTTGGAACTCGCAGCTTTATATGATGCATTTACAAAGTTTCCACTGAAATAGGAAGTTGTTCTTGACTGATTTGATTTGTTGGATTCAATAGTAGAGGTGTGAAAAATTTCTAGCTATTTAATTCTTAACCAACGTACAGTTGGAAAACGGAGTAGAAATCGTGTTTAGGCAATCGAACACACATCTCTAACACATATTGCTCCGTGATTTGTCAACGGTTCCTTTGGCCAGGTGGTATTTATGGCATAGGGAGAGGGATGCTTTAGATTCTAGAGAGCATTTGATCTGCGGTGATGTCATAAAAATCTGTGATCCATTTTAGCGGAAGTGAGATGAATGCTTATATTTCCCAAATGTGAATTTTGTCATTGTTTTGGAACACACCAGCTTATTCATACCCTTAAGGCTAACATATTCATACTAAAAGCTAAAGCTAAAATAAACTTACATTTTTATTTCAGGGGGCCTTGAAGTTTGCAGGAAGGTAACTCTCCAGGAGCAGAAGTGGAGACCCCTGATTTACACCAATCACATATTCCCCTTGCAGCTAATTAAAACAAAAGATATCACAAACAAGTAAATTATGAAAACCATTTCATATACATTTTTTTGTCTATATAATCTGTGAAGTGTTGTACAGTAAAAAAAAAAAAATCAGAAAAGCAACGATAATACAGCTTTTTCACAAACAACAGCATGAACTAGTTTAAAATGTCATTGATGTGATGCTGTTCTGTTATATTTCATGAATATAATTGTTCTCTCTGGGCTGGTTGTGCTCATGGATTGATGGTCTCAAACTTTGATTATCTGAAAGCACCTTCAAAAAAAACACCTTAAGAACCCAAGCTTTCTTCAGTGCTGTTGCTATGATTGCAAAGTTTTAGTTTGTCCGTGATGACGTCACTGCTATACTATTTAACATTTTGAATGGATAGCCTTTGCTTGTTTTGTAAACCCATCAACAACATCAACACGATGCAAACACGTAAATCTTCATTAGTAATCAACAACTAAAACCATAAATTGAAGCAAAATTAAAATGGCCTCACTGTTTGCAGGTTGAAGAAGGTCTATGACTGTCAAAAAGGGGGGCATAATTATCAGCGCTCAGCTTTTGGGTTCCTACAGCAGTGTATGATCATCTAGTAACAAAACGTGGAGAGACATCTTTTATTTCGGCACTTAGAAAACAATCACAATGAATTTGAGTCTTTACCCATAGAGAACAAAATTCACAAAGCCATTCAAACAGTCGTTTTGAATTATGTTTATATGTCCTTTTTTGTTCTTTTGTTTTTGTAACTCAACTTCAAAAATTGAGAATATTCAAAATACACTTTTACTTACTTTGCTCTTTCAGCATTTACAAATATGTACAAGAAAAAATGATTTCTCATGTTTTCCTTTTTTTTTTTAATAATAAAAATCTCTACGTCATTTTTTTCTTCTTTTTTACTCTTTGTACACTGCCACAGTTCTCCAAGCTCCAACTGCACCTCGGCTTTCTTCCTTTTAAAAGCAAGTATGAGGCAGCCCATGGTGACGATGGCCTTAGATGGATGTACTATGCTCAAAAGCTTCTGGGATGGGTCCTCCTGGTACTGACTGGTAGGACATTGGCATGGGCGTCTTGGCGGGACTCTGTCGGAACAGGCCCCCGTTGGGAGCTCTGTGTTTGCATTGGATGGAGGGCATGGTGGAGCTGCTGAGAGGAAGGGGTAGGGTGCTGCCAGGACCCTGGGCCAGTGTCCGTCCCACCCCATGAGCTTGATCCGGGGGGAAGGTGCTCACAGACAGGCCCGTGCCCGGGTAGTCTCGCACAGCCTCCCGCTGCTGGCTGGGCGGCATGCTGCCGATGTCCAGGGCAGAGATCTCGATAGATGGTGCGGGGATCTGCTTGTGTGCCATGTCCTCGTCCATAAGACTGTTCATACGCCGATGCACCTGTTCCAGGTTCACCTCCTTGTCCTAGAGAGGGTGAGAGAAGAAAGGAGGGACAGAGAGGCTGAGATCTGCTGGTTCCAGGATGTTTTTTTGTTGTTTCTTTTTTGCTTTTAAGCTCCATGCAAGTAAGGCTTCAGTTACAGCAGGGTGTGTTGCAGCTGTATTTACTAAAAGGCCCAATTGGAAAGTTCAAATAGTTGGAAGTGTTTCAAATAGAATGTGCACCTTGAAATCAAATTTGGCCAGAGGGCATTTCAAATAATAATAATAATAGTAACACTATTAAAGTTGCACAAGTACTGTATTTACCTTTTTGTTTATTTATAATTTACCATTTTTGTTAGTGTGAATACTAATGAACACCAAAGTGTTAAATCCAGATCTAGATAAACACAATAGAATGCATGTCCAGGGGCCTGAAATCAAGATTTGGAATGTTATGCACATAGAAAGGCAGCTTCACTTTCTATTTTAAATTCAGGTAATTTGCAGTATCATCGTAAAATTACACTATTTAAAATAGCTAATTCATGTCAGACCAAAAGAAATACCATAATAACTAAGCAAGGTGTTGGCCATCTTTAAAGAAAAGTAGTTATTTTATATAACATTATGTGCAGTGCTATGCTGTTGCTATGGTTTTCTAGGTAGATGATGTGTGATTACTCACTGCTCCAAGTCAGAGATCACCCCCGGATCGTAATGATACCATAAACGATGATAATACTACTAACAATGCAATTTTCCATTAATAAGACTCTTATTAAGAATTGTGGTGGTTATTACCAATTATTTACCTGTACTACAATGTACACAAAAATTAAAACTTACATTTACGTTATGAAAATAAAAAGTAAGTACAATAGTCAACATTTGAAGTGGATCAAAACCTTTCATCAAAGTTATTCATGAATTTTGAACAATACCCGTTCTTTTCTTAGGACAATTGTTTTGATCCACTTCAGATGTTGACTACTTTAGATTGAAATCTTCTCTGTTCTTGTTTTTGACTTAAAATATATTTGTAGCATACTTATTTAAGCATAATTATTGTCTTAGGCCAGTGGTGTCAAATTCTTATTCACCTCAGTTTAAAACATTGGCTGTAGTATACTAGATATCTAGAATAATTTCTATTATTTATATAATAGATATTTTATAATTATAATATCTAGAATAAATGGTATGATATATTGGGGTAAAGCTAAATGGAGCACATGGGATTTATTAACTTTATTCACCACAAATAAATTATGGTGACTAATTTTGCATGTTACGTGGTTTATATTGTTGAGGAGTGGTTAGGACTTGGGTATCTCCATTTATGTCTTTAAACTACTATTTGCAATGACATTGTGTTCCAGCAAATTAGCCATTTTCACCTTTTCTACAATGCAATCATTTTATAATTTGATCAAATGTTATTTCATATATCATACTATTTTCATTCAAAATAGTAGTTTAAAGACATAAATGGATAGACCAAATTAGCCCATAGGTCAAATCTACTGTATTTTTTTCAAAACAGTATACATTTTTCTAATTTAAATCATAGATTGTGATATTTTTTGTAACCATCCAAAAGAAAAAAACAGATTGGCTCCAGAGTCCACGACTGCCACAGGTCACATACTGTTACACCTATTTGTTAAGCTCTCACAACAAAAAAGCTTTTGGGAGGGATAGGGCAGAAGTTAGATTTGGAATGGCAAAGTAATTGCACAGTGTAAATTAGTCTAAGTTAGGTTGAAGAATATTTTTCATTACAAATATTTTCAAGCGGATACATGCTCCACACATTCTCACAATCCATCACATCGAAGTTCAGTACTCCTATTTGTCTTAACTAATGAAGAATGAGGTGGAATTTTAAGCTATAATGATGTAAGATGTAATCTATGCAAAAAAAGAAAAAAATGTCTTGCATTTTTTTTAATCAATGCAGACTGCTACCGAAAAAAGTGGACTCAAGGAAAGGAAACTCAAGAAAAATAAATAGTGCTTCTTCTAAACTACACACTCATTTATGTGTTTTTCTGAAACACATCTGGTTTCTGTCATGCTATAGCCACATTTCCATTGCTTCCAATAGAGAATTGCATGAGTACTGTGAAGAATTCAGATTATTTGGAGATGGAAGATTTTCAGATCCGATTCGCTTTTGGATGCGCTAAAATATGTGTGACTAGGCAGTATGTAGTCTAAGCCTCAGACGTCAAGCCCACGGACCGTTAGCTGAACGTCTGATGCATATGGCACACAAAATTGGAAACACTTTTTTTTTCACAATTTTGAAGTCATCATTTGATTGGTTTAATTCAACAGGATATCCTGGAGATGTGTTTGTGGCGTTTTTTTTAAAGTCCGCCTGGAAACAAAGCCGTTGTCGCACTAAACCCCCTCATAGAAAAAGAAAGTCGTCATGTTTATATCTGTGACAATGAGCACTTATCAGGGTTAATCCTAAATTCTGGATTTCCGAAAGTATGTGAAGTTCAGGGCATAGACTCTTTAAAATACATCTTAGAGTTTTGCACGCCGTTCTGTTATCATAGGGACATCGACTTTACATTTTCATTTCCCTAAAGATGATGTGGAACACGATAAACTGCGATTGATTGTTTTACATGTCAGTCAGACATCCTCTTGGGCCAATGAAAGCTGCTTTGCAGTTCAGACCTTCTGCCTTCATGTCTGAAGGTCTGGCTATGCAAGACTAGGCAATATGTGACTTCCAGACCAGATGCAATGTTTTCCAAAAAAAAAAATCATGTACAAAAAGTGAGTTACCAACTCCTCTTTTGTTTAACTTTATCCTAATCACATGCCACTAATGGAAACTGAATGGTTAAAAATAAAGTTTTTTTTTCAATCTACACACAGGCACAATTAGTGTACCAAGATGCTGCTTTCTGATACATTATGCTCACTCCAAAGGTTTTGGAGGTCACTTAGGAGGTTCTATAAAGGACAGATACACCAGTGTATCTATTACATTTTTAGTCATTCCACAATAGTCAATCAGGAGATGTTAAATTATGAGTTGTGAATTTTATCAAAATATTCCAAGTGTGAATTTGAGTCCTACTTTTATTTTGATATTGTGATTTCCCAGCTTCTTACACATGAGGAGGAAATCATAAAGGTCGGAGATCTGAACGAGATCGGTCCACTGGTTAGCAGTTATATCATCCCATCGCGCAAAGTCCCATGACTTTTTTGATGCGCATCGAGGAATTTATTCGGTAGGCTGAATGTGTTTCCATCGTAGTTTATGCACATGTTTTCTTATTGGATAAATATTGTATCCGCCTGTTTTGTAGATAAACATAAATTGAATCTATATTAATTGCTTTTCTAAACTAAAATTCTACATTTATTTAAAGGATGAGTTGGAGCAGATAGTGAAGGAAGCAGCCAACAAGGGTCCAGAAAACATGAGAACTTTTTAAAATCTATTTAAGCCCCAACATGATTTTTTTAATGCGACCATTATTTTGGAATTTATCACATTATGTCCATGGCGACATCAAGCTTGTCACATGACACACCACAGCCACAATAACACTGTTTCAACAATTTGTTTTCCCCCTTTTATTAAAAAATATTGACAAACCAGTTAACTATAGTGTAATTAATATTACAATTCTCAAATATATTTAAATAAATGTATTTTGTCATATAAATGCCTTTATAATGATCATGTTAGTTGATCTATAACGGATGATGGGTGCAGCCATGTTAGTTAGTTTGCAGAATTACAACATCAATTCATCCACTTCTCCAAAAAGTCATGAAAGTAAGTGGCCGGTGAATTGTAAACTTTATAGTTACTTACACAATGTGTCTCTGATATGAATCTGCATTTGTCTATCTCTGACTCAGCAAACTTTTGACTGATTGTGTATCACAAACTCTACAACACCTATTAAAAATGGAGAAGACATAATCTTTCTCTAAACTTCTTAAGACTGAGTGGTTTTGCAAACTCTAGTTTTATAGATATATCACTGTAGCTTTCATTCGTGAACAAGTTCTACAAAACCTTTCAAATTAATCCTTGCTTATTTTTGCAGGTATGCAAATGCATTGTGCATTTTAACACAATTATGATATGTTTTAAGTGTTTAGTCATTTAAATTGTATGGCTATTATATTCATACATCACTGATTCATGAAAGAAATCCACACTATTTAAATCATCACTGCCACAAGTAGTGGACTTCTTATTGAAATATGTTCATAATCATGCTGCATCTGGCTTCGAATGGCACCAATTCACAGCATAAGTGTTCTTAACACTCAGTTTGACTGAACTGGAAACTTATTTATCATCATTAACGTGGTATTGTGCTAATTGTTCAAAGTAGGAATAGCAGGGATCATTCTAAACCCAACAGAACAACAAGGAAGATGAATCTGCTAAATGAGACAACTAAAACGCTAAAAAAAACAAAAAAAAAATTTAAATGTTAGATGGATTCTACATCTGGTCCAGTTATTTCTCAGCCAATCAAAGAAGAGGCCTACGATTCTATTCTGACCTGTGTCAATAGCTTCTGCTTCATCCCAGTCTCTTTCTCTGTCTGTCCAAATGTCCTTGCTCCCCTCCAATGAAGCAGTAGCAATATCATTATATGTCAATGGACCAGAAACCCTTGCCAGTCTGTAATCCTTAGTAACCTGCATGAGATCATAAACAAATGAAGAATAAATGTAAAATAGAAAATATAGAGATAAATAAATTTATCTCATGGATTTATGTTCTTTTGGGGTGGCTCTTTTTTAGGATAACTGAGCAGACAGACTCATGCAAGCACCCAATTTGCCCACACTTTAGTTTACGGATCCACATCAACCCTGTTTCAGTTTATTACATGCAGTTTCCATTGGCAGTGGATGAGGCTTTGGTATAAAAGAGAGGTTGTACAGTGAAGTAATTAATCAGATATTTAGACATAGGTGATTTGAATTACACTTAATTGCCATCTTTAAAGCATGTTTATGGATATAAAGTGTTGTCTAAAACACAAAAAAGAAAAGCGCAAACAAAAAAGAGAAGAGATTACATTAAAAGGTTGCCAAAGGATCTAAGGAATTTTCTAGTATAGAATACTGTCTGCAGGGAATAATTTTACTATTTTGAACAAGACGCATTCTGTAAATAATGTATTTGAGGTGAAAATATCTGGCATTCATTTGCATGTTCAAATCCTTGATCATCGGATTTAGCCCCAGTAGAGCATTCTGGAATGCAAAAAGAGCATACTATTATTACTTTGGATTCAAAGAAAAATGTAATTGGTGGAATATAGTAACTCTGTTTCGAAACCTTTTGAGCTGTTGGCTCAGACAGATTTCAAAGAATCATAGGTGCTACAATGTAAAAGCTGTTCCAAAAGGTATGATTAGATACCTTCTTTTGGCCAAAATATAAAGCATTATTGCATTTATCATTTACAGAGATGACATTCTTAGAATGCAGTGCAACGAGCTCATTGAAAAAAATCCATCCAAGATATCTATCTCTCGACAAGTCGAAATTTATGTTAAATATATTGCATTCAATACCGAAAAGTATCAATAAAATTACTCAATATTTGATGTTTATTAGAGTATAACATTTTTTTTTTTTACTTACAAATATCCTGAATTGCAATAAGGGAATTAAATGTGACAAGGTCCAAGCTCCAAGAGCCAAACTATTTTATTGCTGCACAGAGTTGGTGCCTATTTAGAGTGTTTTAGATCAATCATTGCGGTTCCATTTCAGTTTAGGATGCTACCTTGGAAGATAGTTGCCTATAAAGACAGTACACAGCAGCTCTCTAGGCTTTGAAGCAGAGCTTTTGCCTTCTGAAATGGTCTAAACTCCACATTCACACCTTGTTAGTAATTGTGACATTCTAATCCATAAAACCTGCTCAATCAAGGGCACTCTGCACACCCCAAGCACAAATAAAACATGTTGTTATGTTTAATGGACGGGGGACCAATTTTGATTTCATCAGGGCACACCTATAACTGTGTGTACTGGAGCTCGACTAAATCGGGGCTCGCGTCTGCTGCGGGATCCTTAAAGTAGAGTGTGGCAGTGTCCTCTCCCTGCTCTGTCTTCCGCGCCCTGAGCTCGGTCACCTCTTTGGGCTGGTCTTGCCGGCAGCGATTGCTGTTCCACCACATTTCCAGGGCGGCCACCAGACAGGCCAACAGGAGCCCCGCTGCTAGGATGCAGAAGACGCCGGCGAAGCTATGCAGCTTGAGCGAGCGTCCATCCGGTTGGGCATTACTGTGGCTGTTGAGGTCGCAGCGGCCAGTCCGAGGCCACCACTTTTGTTTCAATACATCCAGGTCTCCTTTCTCCTGCAGCTCCAGAATCCTGTAAGGGATGACAAGGGAGTGTACTTATTTCATGTTAAGTTTTAACATACGTCTTTTTTATTTCCGCTCAAATATTCTGAATGCAGCCTTTGCATGTTAGCCAGTTAGAAAGCTTGTAGGTGCCTCTCCCAATAGCACAAGCCAATAGCAGGGCTGTGTTTTCTTTCTTTTTTTTTATTTAATTTTTTTTTTATTTACCAATGGCAGACGAGGGAGTGTTTGAGATACTTTTTGGAAACAGTAATTAGTGGTATTTGCCAAAACAAGCATACACCCAGAACAACCAAAATTATCACACAGGAAAATGCAACTATTTTAGGATGATTCATGAATTTGTCCAAAACATAACCATCACTATACAGAAAATTACGGATGAGAATGTACAAATTCAAATGAATAGACCTTATTCACAGCAGCATCTTTGATTTTTAATGGGGATGAAAGCGAGGCTGTGAGGGACAGACATGCATCTCTTCAATGGGCTGTACTGTTATTTAATGTGTTTTTGGATTGTTCTGCTCATGAAACACTGGAAAAAATATCTTTCCAAGAAATTTCAGTTGACAAAAAACTCCCGACAATATAAGCTGTGGAAAAATGTAAGTAATCTAGGAGCTTTATACAGCTTTTTACAGCCGATGCCATTGGAAACACGACAAGTCTATCCCTCACAGCCTCACTTTCATACCTGTCATGGCACTGCTCTGAATAAGGTCTATTAGCCACACATTTGCCCACACATAAAATAGATACAAATTGCCATGATACTGTGTTGAAATGATTGGCAACCAACCAGCAACACCTTATAAACTATCCATAACACCACTGGAGCTGCAGGGCAATGACCTAGCAAACATACATAACACTCTTGCATCATGGGTGGTGAAACAACACATTTTCTTCCAAAAAATGGAGTTATTTTTTTGCAATTCCGTTTGGTGCGACTAAATGCAAGTAACTTACTCACTGCTACCTTAGTTACCTGTCAACATTTTATACATTTGCCTGTAATGATATAAATAGACAAGGGAAGGTAAGGGCATGTGTATGTAAAGGAATAAAATCCTCCCTGTTGTCACAGTTAAGGGCCCCTCTACAGGTAATAAAGGTTTTTCAATTTCTTCAATGAAAAGTGTCATCACAGAAACACGCAATGGGGCTGCCAAAAGACCACATACCGATGGACGACAAAGCAAAATAGTAAGATGAATTCTTGACTTAAACAGAGATGACATTATGGTTCACTGTGTAATAACCTGCAAGCTTCCTCCCAGCTGCATCAGAGTACATTTCCACCAGTCGCCCTAGGCCTGTTTTTGTTATTTTGGAGATTTTTGCCATTCTTGGTTTGGAATTGGGGAACAATTTCACAAAAAAAAAAGAGATATAAATGATCCTACAAAAATGGCCTTACTTTTTTTTAGATAAATATGTTACAATATGCCTCTTCTATTGAGATAAGAATGTTATGTTTTTATCTGCAAACATCACAAGTGTTAGGTATTGCTAGTGGTTGGGTCATGTTAACATATTCTAGAAAGATCAATACTGAGTGAGTGAGTAGGCAAAGCTTTATGAAATCCAGCAGCAATACAATTTTTACAGTCTTAATTAGTTACAAGTGATTATGTGCAGCTTTAGACAGTCTGCTGGCATCTGTTACGTTCACAAGGGGATCAATTTGTAATGAGTCTAAAACTAAACCCAAGAAACGACAGTCAAATCAAAGGTTTGTGTGCAATAAAGAATGGCTGTGAGTTGTGGGAGATTCAAAGCACCTGTGAAATAGCAAGTCATTTATTTGGTACACATATTTAATGATTAAAAAACAAAAATCATATTTCTGCAGAACATGATATGGCTTTCTTGAACACATACAAAACAACAAAAACTGAATATATGTTCTCTCATTAAATAAGAAATGTGTGGAATAATGTGGGATATTTTGTCTTGTTCAAGTTTGGCGTGAAACACATAGTTTTTCCAGTAGCTAGAGTACAAACTCTTCACCATAGAAGTTATTAAATTCTAAGAAGCATGGCCAACGTTTAGTAATTATGTCAATAGCTTTCACAAACTCCAGAGATTGCCCGACTCCATGCATATACTCTATACACCATCTGCATGTTATTCTTTAGGAGGTAAAACATTAATATTTTATTCGGGAGACAGGTAATACGCACTTTTGTGAGATGAGGTCTCGATAAGGACTCCCATGTTGCATGGCTATGCCGTAGCCTTTGCTGCTCATGCTGTTGCCGGATACAGTGATAGTGCAATCGTCATCTGTCAGTGCCGCATACTCCACCACAGCCATGTCCCACAAAAATGCGTAAGGTCCTTTTTTGGCCTGCAGATGAAAGATATAACTTCATTCAGAGATTTCTGACAACATGCTCAAATAATCATCTTTTAAGGGTGTACAGTCTAACATCGCAGTCTAAAGGCCCATTCAGGGCAAGAACAATAACTATAACGATAACTATATTTATGTTAACCCAATATGAGATAACTGTTTATTATAAATGCATGCTGCAGGAAATGCTCAAGCTTTTTATAGTTTTTCTGATTGGCTGTCAATGTTTTCATCCTTCATCAGCTGAAAACAAGCTTTTGTCTTTTGTTATCATTATAGCTGTGGTGTAGACTTCCCTATTCTCACTAAATTAGAACTATTATTAAAAATGTATAGTTATTTTTGACTAGTTATACTAGACTGTTATAGTTATTGACTGGTAGGCCTTACAATGGATCATTATACGCTCTATCCTCAAAAGTTATTATTGTTTAAGTGTTTCATCATTGAAATCACACTCTGGAGGCTAATCTCGACTAATCTATTGAGTTCTTTTCTCGTTCAAAGGTGTTACATTGATCTCAACCTGCCCTCATTGGCTGATTCAAAGGATTTAACACCTCAACTCATTATGCACTCTAAAAGTTTCTAACTCAAACTCTTCAGTGTTCCTCTTTGATCTTTTCAAAGTTGTCTTCTTTGATTTTCTCAAGAACTAACATTCAATGACTGTTGTTAATTTCAAAAGGGTACAATAAAACTTTTATAAGATGACCTGCGAGAACAGCCTGTTATCTGTTATCAGCCCTAAATGTTAACAATGGACACTTAATGGAAAACACTGTCCCTGGGTGGTGCTAGGATTCCTCTGAAATTTTTTAAGAAAAAAAAAAACACACACAATGCATTTTTTTATGGCTATACAAGCTAACACAATAATTTTTAAACCAGGTTTTCATGTTTTATGGGGACTTTCCATAGATAATTTTTATACTGTATAAAACTGTTCGATCCTTTGACCATAAAGCTATCCCTAAACTGAACCATCACAGAAGATTTTCTGCATTTTAAGATTAAAAAAACATCACTTAGTATGATTTAATAACACACACACACACACATAGGATGTTGCCATCTTTGTTGAGACATTTTGTCCCCATAATGCAGGGTTTACCTGGACCACACACACAAAAACACACATTGGATTTCCATGCTTTATGGAGACTTTCCATAGACATAATGTTCCCTTTCGAGGGAACTCTTCGCTGCATCAGAAGCATGTGTGAAATCAATTCAATGACATGGCGAGACGTGATGCTGTAGCGTGTGAGGTCATGACTAGGATGCTACCATCCAGGATGGACCAAACAATGTCAGCTTCTGTGGCTTCAGCAAGCTTTATGTGTGATATATACAGGTCCTTCTCAAAAAATTTGCATATTGTGATAAAGTTCATTATTTTCCATAATGTAATGATAAAAATTAAACTTTCATATATTTTAGATTCATTGGACACCAACTGAAATATTTCAGGTCTTTTATTGTTTTAATACTGATGATTTTGGCATACAGCTCATGAAAACCCCAAATTCCTATCTCAAAAAATGTGCATATTTCATCCGACCAATAAAAGAAGTGTTTTTAATACAAAAAAAAAAAAAAAAACTTCAAATAATTATGTTCAGTTATGCACTCAATACTTGGTCGGGAATCTTTTGCAGAAATGACTGCTTCAATGCGGTGGTTTGGCACTGTGAGCAGGTGCCAGGTCGTGCTGGAAAATTAAATCTTAATCTCTATAAAGCTTTTCAGCAGATGGAAGCATGAAGTGCTCCAAAATCTCCTGATAGCTAGCTGCATTGACCCTGCCCTTGATAAAACACAGTGGACCAACACCAGCAGCTGACATGGGACCCCAGACCATCACTGACTGTGGGTACTTGACACTGGACTTCAGGCATTTTGGCATTTCCTTCTCCCCAGTCTTCCTCCAGACTCTGGCACCTTGATTTCCGAATGACATGCAATCACTGTGTCCAGCCAACAGTCCAGTGCTGCTTCACTGTAGCCCAGGTCAGGCGCTTCTGCCGCTGTTTCTGGTTCAAAAGTGTCTTGACCTGGGGAACGCGGCACCTGTAGCCCATTTCCTGTACACGCCTGTGCACGGTGGCTCTGGATGTTTCTACTCCAGACTCAGTCCACTGCTTCCGCAGGTCCCCCAAGGTCTGGAATCGGTCCTTCTCCACAATCTTCCTCAGGGTCCGGTCACCTCTTCTCGTTGTGCAGCATTTTTTGCCACACTTTTTCCTTCCCACAGACTTCCCACTGAGGTGCCTTGATACAGCACTCTGGGAACAGCCTATTTGTTCAGAAATCTTTTTCTGTGTCTTACCCTCTTGCTTGAGGGTGTCAATGATGGCCTTCTGGACAGCAGTCAGGTCGGCAGTCTTACCCATGATTGCGGTTTTGAGTAATGAAACAGCCTGGGAGTTTTTAAAAGCCTCAGGAATCTTTTGCAGGTGTTTAGAGTTAATTAGTTGATCTAGATGATTAGGTTAATAGCTCGTTTAGAGAACCTTTTCATGATATGCTAATTTTTTGAGATAGGAATTTTGGGTTTTCATGAGCTGTATGCCAAAATCATCAGTATTAAAACAATAAAAGACCTGAAATATTTCAGTTGAAGTGCAATGCATCTAAAATATATGAAAGTTTAATTCTTATTATTACATTATGGAAAATAATGAACTTTATCACAATATGCTAATTTTTTTAGAAGGACCTGTATATAATGGCGAGCAAACAGCTGCCCATGCTACATCATGGGTGGGGATACACACATTTTTTTTTTTTTAAGGAGCCCCTACAAATCCCCTCTTTACCATGTACATTAATTCTTCATTACAGGCTTACAAGATGCTAAAATGTACCCATTTATTAAAATGCCACCCATCCTCTAAAAAAAGCATACTACAGAATTGTGTCTAATACTTTTTGGATCAGTTCAGTCTCTGATGAATCAATGTCCACAGCTCAGAATATTCTAGAATGCATTTGCTCTGGCCATAAACACCCTACATCACTATGAAGTGTGGAAGCGGAGGAAAAGGTATCTGTCATGTTAACCGTTGTAAGTTGAATATTTGATGACAGCAAATTACTTGCCAAAAACTTTTAGAAAACTACACCAAAAACACAGCTCTCACAATGTCTTTCTGTTTTCATAATTTTCTGAATTCTCTCATATAGCCAATAGGTGATAAATGTTCATACCTTGCGTATGCCTTCAGAAGGGCTAGAAACAGAGAAGTCCTGTCCATTGTTTTTGCTGATGGTCCTCCACAGCTCTGCATATGTGCTATCCTGCTCCAATGGGTTTGTGCCTTTGGCTCTAAAGTAATCGTACACGGCTGAATCCCTAACAGTGCCGTAGGCATAGTCCATCTGCCTTGCAAGATCCTGAAACGATCTGTTGGATAGATAGACAAGATCTGGATCAGGAAAAAAATATTTAATATTTATTGAAGTAAAAGCATTTCTAGCATACTCTAAGTAGTTTTTAGCATATGTGGTTGCTATAAGTTTCCCTCAACAATTGGCACAATTTGAGCAACCATTCACGTGTTAGTCAAGATTGTTGTTTTATCTGTTAATTAATTTTATTAAAATTTAGGATGTAAGATCAACCTATTCATTATAAACAATATAACCAGAAAAACGATTCTAATTATTAGTTTTTTCTGTAAAAAGTATATAGGGTCGTACGTGACCCGAGCAATGTAATAGTGTAAGTAGGCTACATTTTTTTCTGCATTCTCTGTTGACTCAATACGTGCAATTCACCTTTATTCCTCAAGGTGGCAACGTCTGATACACAATGATGACATGGGGCCCTATGATACACCAGGTGCAATATGGCGCCAGGCACGACACAAGTGTTTTTTGCTAGTTTCAGCCCGACGCAGTTATCACTTTCACGTCATGCGCCACGTTGTTTAAACCTTTTCACACGTAAATTAAAAATATTCTGGCTGACCCCCCAGCGTGAGTTTTTCCAAGGCGACCGTTATTTAGAACGTGCCACTATATAGTTTCCATGGTGACACATCATTGCTTGTCACGACACATCACAGCCACAACAGCGCTGAATGAATGATGATCTGCTTTTATGACATTTTTCCTTTTTTATTCAAAATATTCACAAATTGGTGCAGTATCCTTAATATGTTACATGCAATAACAGTAAATTATGCATAATTACGTACCTAGCAACTAACCCTAAACCAAACCCTATTCCTAACCCTAACCTTGTATGTAGATGATGTTAATTAGTATTACACAGTACTTAAATGTATAATTATGTTGCAACAAGGACAATTTATAATAAAGTGCAACCACTTTTTTGTTTGTTTGTTTGTTTGTAATTTCTCATTTCCTACTAGGCACGGAAAGGGAAGAAGTAGGTGAAATAGCTATAACGAGGCCTCATAATAGTGACGCTTCATTGCATGGCCAATTTTACATTTATTTAGTGCATTTTAACAGGATAATAAGATATTAAGATATAAAATATTGTATTCCATTGAACAGTATTTTGTATTTTATTTTGATACATTTATACTGAGGTGTTTTGTAGCAATATTTTATTTTTCAAGCATTATGCACTTTCTTTCTTTCATGGCCCACTGTTATATAAATTGTTTAAAACATAATAAAAAGCAATATCATTGGCTCTACTGACTCAACCTAAAGTTGCTCTGTTTAATTTCTCCAGGTTTGAATTTATTCATTTATCATGGTAATAGTGCCATAGGATTCATACATCAACAGGACAGGGACCTAACTAGGCAAGAGCTAACTTCAAAGTCCAAAGACAACTCTGTAAGTAATGTGAGATGTTGGGCCATCTGTTCTGCTAATGGAGTTGTCAGGTCCACAGATGAAACATAAGCCAGTGAAAGGAAATGTTTCACACTTTAATGGCGGTTTGATTGTCAGTCTACTAAGTATAGCAGAAAAACACTTAAAGCTGGTATACAACAACTGTATTTTCAATTCAGTGCCAGAAATTCGATTTTTAATATTATTATTTATTGCCTCAGCTTGCTTGGCTGTAAAGCTATGTATTCTATACCATTATAAGGTGCAATGTAGTGTTTTGTGGTGTTAAACCCCTAGTTGGAATAAAGTAGCTTGTTACTGGAAAGTTTCTGTTGAACTCTCTTTTCACCACACATTATCACAAAAAGAGTTTCACACTTTAAAATAATACAAATTTCAAAGCTGCAAGCTTTAAAAGCTGTGTTGTCTACACTGCAAGGGACACTTTATTTCATTAGTCCACTTTAGACATTCTACTAACTTTAAATAACTTTGCAACTACATGTCAAAATTCCAGTCATTAGAGCATTAGTAGACTGTCTGTTTAATATCTGATAAAACTTTAATTTGATGCTCCCCTGACTGACATTCTACATTGCAAATTAATGATAGTTAGTTGACATGTAGTTGCAAAGTTACTTATATTTAGTAGAAGGTCTAAAGTGGACTATCGAAATAAAGTTGTCATGATCCTGGTCCTTCTTTCTTTCTCTGTCTCCCTCTTGTGGTCATTCACATACACTCACACACACTTTTTCGCACCTGTACTCACATTCACACCCTCATTATCTCATCCCCTTCAGCTGATTCCACTCTCCTCATTCTCTGCGTTGGTTTTCACCAGCTGTTTCCTAATTTTCCCCTGATTGTTTCTCCTTCTTCTAGCTCTTCCTGTCCTTGGCTCTTTGTCAGATTATTCGATGTAAAAGCTCATGCTATACGCTCACTCTATTCATCCGTGTCCTGTCCTGTCCTGTCCTGTCCTGTCCTGTCCTGTCCTGTCCTGTCCTGTCCTGTCCTGTCCTGTCCTGTCCTGTCCTGTCTGGTGGTGTGCTGATCCTCGATTACCTGCAAGTATTACCGTGTTATCTGCTTTCTGAATTCTGTTCAGTTCTGGACGCTGAGATCCTCTGCCTCGCCATAGACCTTCTACTGGCGTCTCCTCTCTTCACGGGACGCTCGAGGGTTCTCAGATTCTGCAGTCGCCGACCGCATCCGCACTATTTGCTGTCCAGACGAGGGGATTTCTGTTCTCTTTAAGAGCCGTGTGGCCGATCCTGATTTCTCAAGTTTTTTCCCCCCTGAACTATTGTCTTTTGCTAAGGGGCAGCTGTATATAAATTAAAGACTGTTGATTGCCGCATCTCGCTGTTGAGTTCTCTTTCTACCGTTCCATAACAGAATAATCTGACCAACAGAATGGACTAAGCGAGTGGCAATCCTTTTCAAGCGGCAGGCGAGATGCAGGGCGCCTTGCTGGGCAGACACGAGGAGGACATTCCGTCTGCAAGAAAGGCTGTCGAATCACTGGCTGTCCAAATGACGGATCTCTCTCAGCGGGTTCATCACTTGCGCAAGGAGCCGTCTTCTACTTCTGAGCCACGGATAAATAATCCGCCTGTTTATTCTGGTGAGCTCACTCAATGCCGCTCTTTTTTGACACAGTGTGAGGTGTTTTTTTTCACTTCAGCCCTCTACGTATGCTACTGACCGGTCCAGGGTTGCCTATGTCAGCTCACTCCTCACGGGCCGGGCGCGGGGAGTGGGGTGCGGCCAACTGGGAAGCTGAGACTAACTGTGTGTTTGATTTTTCTCTCTTCAAGCAAGAGATAATCAGAGTTTTTGATCGCTCAGCTTATGATGAAGAGGCTTCACGTTTACTCTCTACGCTTCGTCAGGGGAGACGTGCTGTTACTGATTTTTCCATCTAGTTCCGTACACTGTCAACGACCTGCGGGTGGAACACTCCAGCCCTGGTGGCGCGTTTTCTGGAGGCTCTTAACCCAGAAATCAAGGATGAGATTCTTGCACTTGAGGTACCAACCCAACTCGACGTGCTCATCGATCTGGCCATCCGGGTGGAGAGACGTTTCGACTCACGTCGCAGAGCCCGCGGTTTGGAATCCGTCCTTTTTTCTCCTCCCGACGTTACTCCTCCTCAGTTCTCTGGTCCGAGTCCTGAGCCTATGCAACTCGGAGGTCTTCGCATCTCTCTCAAGGAACGTGAGCGACGTATTATGAACCGTGTGTTTGCATGTATTATGCTGCTGCAGGTCATTTTGCCTCAGACTGTATAGTAAAAAATAGAGCTCGTCAGTAGGCGGCGGGTTACTGGCGAGCGCTATTTCTAGGATCTCTCCGTCTAAATCCTGTACCACTCTACCTATTCACCTTCGCTGGTCGACTTCCTCTGTGTCCTGTACTGCCTTGGTCGACTCAGGTGCTGAGGGTAACTTCGTCTACGAGACATGGGCTCATGAGCAAGGTATTTCCCTCATTGACCTAAGAAGCTCCACTCCTCTGTTTGCCCTTGATGGTAGTTCCCTTCCTAGGGTGCGGAGAGAGACTGTTCCCCTTTCTCTCTCCGTCTCGGGGGAACCACAATGAGACTGTTTCTTTTTTAATTTTTCATTCCCCATTTTCACCTGTGGTTTTAGGCCATCCTTAGCTTGTTCTACACAACCCCCATATTGACTGGTCAAACGGCTGCATATTTTCATGTCTTCTGTTTCTGTTTTCCAGGAGGAACCAGGTGATTTGTCAGGAATGCCGGAGGAATATCACGATTTGCGAGAGGTCTTTAGTCGTTCTTGGGCCACTTCTCTTCCCACTCATCGTCAGTACGACTGTAGCGTAGATCTTCTTCCGGGGACCACACCTCCTTGGGGTAGATTGTATTTGTTATCCTCTTCCGAACGTAAGGCGCTCGAAGATTATCTATCAGATTCTCTTAATGCTAGTTTAATTGTTCCCTCGTCATCCCCTGCCGGTGCCGGCTTCTTCTTTGTTAAGAAGAAGGATGGCTCTTTGCGTCCTTGTATAGATTATCGAGGGCTGAACGAGTTCACTGTCAAGAACCGATATCCCTTGCCACTGATGTCGTCAGCTTTTGAGATTTTACAAGGAGCAAAGATTTTCTCTAAACTCGATCTCCGTAACGCATATCATTTGGTTCGTATTAAGGAGGGGGACGAATGGAAGACCGCTTTTAACACACCCCGGGGGCACTTTGAATATAGGGTTCTTCCTTTCGGATTGGTCAACGCTCCTGCAGTCTTTCAAGCCCTCATTAAAGACGTCCTCCGCGATATGCTCAACATTTTTGTCTTTGTATATTTAGACGACATTCTGATTTTCTCTCCGTCGCTTCAGGTCCATGTCCAGCACGTCCGCCGAGTCCTTCAACGGCTGTTAGAGAATCGACTCCATGTCAAGGGAGAGAAGTGCTCGTTTCATGTGTCTTCAATTTCGTTTTTAGGTTCAATTGTCTCTGCAGAGGGGACCAGTATGGACCCAGGCAAGGTGTCGGCGGTTACTGATTGGCCACTTCCAGAGTCCCGCGTCGCGTTACAGCGGTTTCTTGGCTTTGCTAATTTTTATCGCCGTTTCATTAGAAATTTCAGCCAGGTTGCCGCGCCCCTCACTGCTCTGACTTCTATCAAATCCAACTTTAGATGGTCAGACGCCGCTCAAGAGGCGTTTGATCGCCTAAAGACCCTTTTTACTACTGCCCTGGTTCTTCTCACTCCCGATGTCTCGAGGCAATTTATCATCGAGGTGGATGCTTCTGAGGTGGGGGTCGGGGCTGTACTCTACCAGCGCTCGGCCGCTGATGGGAGACTGCATCCCTGTGCTTTTTTCTCTCACTGTCTCTCGCCCGCTGAACGAAACTACGATGTTGGCAATCGAGAGTTACTCACTATCCGCTTAGCTCTAGGAGAGTGGCGGCAATGGTTAGAGGGTTCCTCTGTTCCGTTTCTCGTTTGGACGGATACCGTAATCTGGAGTATATCCATTCCGCAAAGCGATTGAACGCCCGTCAGGCCCGTTGGGCTTTGTTTTTTACTCGAGAAGTTTTTACTGACTTCTCGATTTCTTACCGTCCTGGTTCAAAGAACGTTAAGCCCGACGCTCTTTCTCATCTATTTGACTCTTCAACTACTCCTGCTAATCATGAGACTATTATCCCTTCTGGTCGTTTCGTGGGGGCAGCCATTTGGGGAATCGAGAGACTGGTCAGATGGACTCTCTCTCGAGTCACCGCTCCTCCCGATTGTCCTAGGGACCTTCTCTTTGTCCCCGAGTCGGCACGTCAAGTGGTCCTTAAATGGGGTCACTCTTCCAATTTAGTCGCCCACCCGGGTGTTCGGGGTTCGCTTGCCTCTATCCGTCAATGCTTCTGGTGGCCTAATTTAGAACACGGCACGCGCCATTTTGTTTCCTCTTGCGTCGTATATGCTCAGATGAAGTCTGGTAATTCCCCTCCGGCCGGTCTCCTTCGACCCTTGCCTGTGCCTGCTCGTCCGTGGTCGCACATTGCGCTTGACATTATCGTCGGGCTCCCCTCTTTTGCTGGGAATACAGTCATCTTAACTGTAGTCGATCGCTTTTCAAAGTCTGCGCACTTCATTTCGCTCCCTAAACTCCCCTCTGCTAAGGAGACCGCCCAAATTATGGTTGGCCATGTCTTTAGGCTTCATGGTCTGCCCACCGATGTTGTGTCTGATAGGGGTCCGCAGTTTACCTCGTTATTCTGGAAAGAATTCTGCCGCCTTATCGGGGCCTCCGCCAGCCTTTCGTCTGGTTTTCATCCCCAAACTAATGGACAGGCCGAACGGGCCAATCAGAGTATCGCTCGCATTCTCCGTAGTCTGGTTTTTCGAAATCCCGCGTTTTGGTCTGAGCAGCTTGCTTGGGCTGAGTACGCTTATAACTCTCATCCGTCTTCCACCACGGGTCTTTCGCCTTTCCACGGTTGCCTCGGTTACCAGCCTCCTCTGTTCTCCTCGCAGGAGACGGAGTCTAGATGTCCATCCGTTCAGACCTTTATTGCTTGCTGTAGACGCACCTGGAGGAGAGTAAGATCAGCACTTTGTCATTCTAAGAGACACATGAGAGCAGCGGCTAATAGACGTCGGGTTAAGAGTCCTTGTTACATTCGTGGTCAGAGAGTGTGGCTTTCCGCAGCCAATTTACCTCTCCAATCCGAGTCTCGTAAATTGGCCCCCCGTTTCGTCGGTCCATTCCGCATTATCAAGATCATCAATCCTGTCACTGTCCGACTTCGTCTTTCGTCCAGTCTCCGTCGGGTCCACCCTGTTTTTCATGTCTCATGTATTAAGGTGGACCTGTCATTCGTCCTCCTTCACGTCCCTCTTGCCCCCCCCCCCCCCCCCCCCCGTTCAGGTTGAGGGCGCTCCTGTCTATAGAGTCAGCCGAATTTTGGACAGGCGCCGACGGGGTCGTGGGTGCCAATATTTAGTCGACTGGGAGGGGTATGGTCCTGAGGAGAGAAGCTGGGTTCCCTCCCGGGACGTCTTGGACCCCTCGCTTATCAAGGATTTCCTTCGGTCTCATCGGTCTTCTGCCTCGGGAGCGCCAGGAGGTGCTCGTTGAAGGAGGGGTACTGTCATGATCCTGGTCCTTCTTTCTTTCTCTGTTTCCCTCTTGTGGTCATTCACATACACTCACACACACTTTTACCTACCTGTACTCACATTCACGCCCTCATTATCTCATCCCCCTTCAGCTGATTCCACTCTCCTCATTCTCTGCGTTGGTTTTCACCAGCTGTTTCCTAATTTTCCCCTGATTGTTTCTCCTTCTTCTAGCTCTTCCTTGGCTCTTTTCAGATTATTTGATGTAAAACCTCATGCAATACGCTCACTCTTTTCATCCGTGTCCTGTCCTGTCCTATCTGGTGGTGTGCTGATGCTCGATTACCTGCATTACCGTGTTATCTGCTTTCTGAATTCTGCTCAGTTCTGGACGCCGAGATCCTCTGCCTCGCCATAGACCTTCTACTGTCGTCTCCTCTCTTCAAGGGACGCTCGAGGGTTCTCAGATTCTGCAGTCGCCGACCGCATCCGCACTATTTGCTGTCCAGACGAGGGGATTTCTGTTCTCGTTAAGAGCCGTGTGGCCGATCCTGATTTCTCAAGTTTTTTCCCCCTGAACTATTGTCGTATATAAATTAAGACTAAGTATAATACTAAGTATAATATTAATACTAAGACTGTTGATTGCCGCATCTCGCTGTTGAGTTCTCTTTCTACCGTTCCATAACAAAAGTGTTTTCAATTACCTCCACCAAACCCTTGGCACACTTTATGAAGTTTGTTAAAACTCAATGAGCACATTAGTGGCGAGATAGATGCTGCTGTAACTTTAACCACTGACATCACTACAGTCGCTAAAAAAAAAGAAAGAATAATGACATTGTTTCAAAATGACATTAAATACATGTATATAAAAATAATACATAAGAGATCTCTTGGCAAAGTAACTGGTGTAGCTTTCGTGATTCAACAGTAATGGGGTCACTCATCCAGTATTTTTGAGGATGCACCACCTCCTTTGCCTCCTCAGAAATGCTCGATACAAGCATAGTTACAAAACTGGACGAATACCTATTTCTGCCATGAAACTCTAGATGGTGCAGGCTGATAGGTCTTTAACTCATTATAGTGATCACGTCATTATCTACATAGAACAGCTGATTGGTTGTTGCTGCATCAGCGGCCAATGAGCTGCGGCTCAACATTCAAACAAGTATCGGTAGTTTAGCTGTTAGCAGTCTGCAGTGTGCTTTTAGAATCCCCCCACCTTCCCCAGGTCCACCTATATAAATCAATTACATTGTGCTGAGTGCTCTCTCCTTGAATTTGATTCACTGAATTAAATTTGCTCATTGAATTGAAATGAATTTGTTCATTCATTTCAGTGAGAAAAAAAAAATCACAGATTGTCCAATGCTATTTGAAAGAGAGGATACAGGTGAGAGAGAAAGCTCAATACACTCTCTACCTCGGCAGGTTTGTACAGGTGCGTGCATTGGATCACTGTCTGTTCACTCAACACACACATGCTTCAACCACATGGAAAAGCAGAAAACTCTTTATCAAAACTAAAATATGTGTTTATATAACTATATAAAAGTAAATTTAAATGCGTTACTGAAAAAAGGCAATAGTCCTATGTGATTTCTGTACAGTAGTGAGCACAGCATTGTGTGTAAGATGACGGAATTACATTTTTTGGGTGAACTATCCCTTAAATTGATATGACTCCTGGTGTTGTCATAATAGCGAGGCAGAATAAGGACAAGTGGGGGATACATCAAAAAATTAAAAATAAATAAAAAGTGTGACATACTGTAGGAAATAAAAAGAAAATATAGCTGCGAGCAGCGATTGCGGGCCCAAGCCGGTGGCACCGCCGCCCCGGTGCCTTTAGGGTTATTGTGCACGACGTGCAAAAACGTAACCCCGCTTTGACTGTTGAAAAGAAGTGTGCTGTAGAGCTTGCATCAGTGTGGGCTCTGCAAAAGTGCGCATCCAGGGCACATATAAACCACAAAGTATGCGTGAGCAACCTTCTGAAACCTAAATTGAAAAATGAGACAGCCTACGGTCTCATGGATTTAACAGACACATGAAATTAGTACACAAGACCGAAAATTCATATGAAGTGTGCCATTTGGGGACAGGGCCTATGATCGTGGACCACAATAGCCACATTAATGAGATCATTTAAATTTAGAATAATTTTTAGGTCAATATGTTTTGCAGCACTTAAATGTGTACATCCAGAAGCCCAGTATTTATCTGGAGGTCTTTGTCCTTTGCCTGTCAACCTGGTTTGTCTCTGCCTTTTTTGTTCTGCCCTGTTTGCCATTGTTCACCCTGCCTGTCTTGACCATTCTTAATAAAAAGCAGCAAATGGATTCCCCTGGCCTGACCCTGCCTCGATACAACACATATTCTGCATCTGCTCGCTATCTGCCGAACGGCTCTGGTAGTGAGCCGTTCTGGTTGGTCTGGATTATTCGGGAATTTTTATTTTATTCATAAATAAGTTATTTATAATTCATATATATATATATATATATATATATATATATATATATATATATATATATATATATAGATAGATAGATAGATAGATAGATAGATAGATAGATAGATAGATAGATAGATAGATAGATAGATATACATATATAAAGACACAGAGAATATTACTTGCCTTACCTGTTTAGTAAAATGAAAAAATAAAAATAATAACTAGGGAAACCGAGATAATTATTCTGATTTGATGATACACTAAAAATATTACACAAGCAATCGTTTAAATTTAATGATATTCAGAACAGAACAAGAATTTAAAAAAAACTATAAATAAGAAGTAACCGAAATAATGTAAAGCGAAAGTCAAAGTGGTGTTGGGCTCACGTAACTCTCTCACTAGAATCAAACTGTTTCAACATTTGTGATGTATTTGGATGCTAAACTATACTTTATTATAGGCTTTGTACTTCACTCACGTTCCAATATGTGTGTGAGTGTGTGTGTGGTGTGTGTGTGTGGGTGAGGTGTGGGTGCGATTGAACTGTTACACATAAAAACATACTCCGTCATTTTGTTCATCGAGGACGTAAATTCAAACTGCAAAGTGTTTACTTATATTTATGTACACTCACAATAAAACACAAAGTGCTTTTGTCAAACTATAAACTCAAACTGTAACCTACAACTGTCCCCCAACCAAAATCTCACCCACACACACCAACACCCCCACACACACAGTTTAAAAGCAAAAAATATTTATCCAACCTCATTTAAAACAGTCTGTGAGTGCCATCTTTTGGACATTCATCATATTGAATTGGTTTTAATTTCTTGTCCTCAAACAGAGCACTAATCTGTTCATTTTTAAGTTACACATTCTACATTGATTAAAATAGAAAATCAAATGTGTTTTTTAATGGTAGTATTATTTTATACAATAAATTATAAATCTGATGAGAATAATTTTTAAAAATTGCATTATTAACGCAAAAACAGTTTGTAATAATTACACAAATTAACACATTGTTTTTCCCAACCCTAGGAATTATATTTATGGTATGTATCTATTAGTGCCTATAAAATAAAATGTCTGCTGAATGATTTTAAGTGGTTTATGTTTATAATAATAATAATGACTGAATTGATTGCAGACATTTGTGTAAAGAACTGTAGCTCAGATAATCCAATTTTTGTAACATGCATACGTCACATTTGGCTTTCAACATAACCAGTGAAAATGAACATGCAGGTATGTTTGTCTGAGAGCAGAGGTCTGTTCACACTCTGACGAGACACAGTTTGCTCAACATCATCATAATCAAATGCAATCAAACATCAGAGGCACACAGGCTGGGTAAATACCTGTCATCATACCTGAGGACTAGATAACAATTACAGATGTGAAAGCAAAAACCAACTCATTCTGGCATTGAAAAAGAAAGGTCAATAATAAAAAATAATCATTATTATTACTATTATCATTATTATTAACTACCAACTCAATTATAAACTCTTAAATATCTTTTAATTCATGTCACTTGTGACTAGTTAGGCTTTTAGTATGGACTTAATAAATATAACAACCAACAATACAAAATTCTAAACCTTTAAAGGCCTATTTACACCAAGAATAATAAGTATTACGATAACTATTATATATTATTATAAACATGTGCATTGCTTATATATCTGCTGCTTTAAAAGCTCATGTTCTTTAGAGTCATGTGGATTCTGCTTCGTCTGGAAGGTCTGAAAGTGATTCCAACCATTTTTTATCTCTGTGTTGCAGAGGTGAAAGCAAGTTACACATGTACAAGTAAGTGACAAGTAGTTAAGTTTCAAGTCCCATTCATCAAGTCTCAAGTCAATATTCGAGTTGCAGTGCACTGCACACTCAACCAAACAAGTCAAGTCACATTACCAAATAACAGCAAGTATAAGTTATATTTGCCACAACCTACTAATTTATTTTTCCCTCAGAGATGATTAACTTTATTATAATACAATATATTATACATTGTGTATTATAAAAAAAAAATATCACCACCTGAATTCAAATGATTGGCCTACAAAGAAAACAACTAAGGAGATTGCTGAAACTGCTAAAATTGGGTTAAGAACGGTCCAACGCATTTTTACAACGGAGGGAAGAAATGTGGTCGGAAAAAAATCTTGAATGATGGGTGAAACCGATTTGGTGAAATCAAATCGTAAAATATCAACAGTAGAGCTTATGACTATGTTTAATAGTGCAAGTAAGAACATTTCCACACTCACAATGCGAAGAGAAATCAAGGGATTGGGACTAAAAAGCTGTGTAGTCTTTTGAAAACCAGTTTAGCAGTATTATCAGCGAGGCTGATCGGGAAAAAAAAGGCTTCAATTTGCTAGCAAGCATAAAGATTGGACTCGGGAGCAATTGAAAAAAGATCATGTGGTTTGATGAGGCCAGATTTACCCTGTTCCAAAGTGATGGGCGCATCAGGGTAAGAAGAGAGGTGAACGTTATGTGCTGAAAAATTAGGTCAGCTGACTACCTGAAAATACTGAATGACCAGGTTTTTCCAACAAAACATTTTTCCTTCCCTAATGGCCTTGGCATGCATATTCCAAGATGACAATGCCAGGATTAAGCGGGCAAAAGCGGTCCAATGAAATATACAAATATTTGGCCAGGGAGTGTATATTATGTATTGTGGTGTGAAGCAGGGCTGGGCAGAGAGCCGTGGGAATGGAAAGAGAGACACCAGCTATTATTTTGTCTTGTGGACTACATGTGAACATCTGAAATAGCATATTAAAGTACTAAATAACAATAAATAAAAAAAAACAACGTCATTTTTATTATCAATTTTTTTGTCATATGCCGTCTAATGGCAACAGACACTTTATTGGGTTTTGTTGGATCAGTGTGTCAGTCTGTTTTCATTGGTCACCAGTTCAGTCGGCATTTGTCGGATCATTGAATGTCTGAGAAATTAAATATTGTAATCTGGGGCCTCATTTATAAAACTTTGCGTAGGATTTGCGTCAGAAGTGGCGTACGGATGAAACATAGGACGTGCATACGCACAGAAATATTCGGATTTATAAAACCGTGCGCACGCACATCCTACGCAGTTTTCCCTTAATAAATCACAGTCAATTCTAAATGTCGTGCAGCTTTTGCGGCTTCATGTCACCCCCATAGTTGCCCATAAATAGTCTGTGAAAAGTTCATATTCATCGATTGCGAAATCATGCGATTGCGAGGGGAAAACCAACCAACGTAACTTCACTCAGTGTGAAGTAGAAATTATCATTGGCGAGGTGGAAAAGAGGAGTAAAATGTTGTGTGGAGGGCACAGTATGGGCATTACTAATGCCAAAAAGGCACTTAGTGGCAAAAGGTTGCAGATGCCATTAATGTTGCAGCCTCACAACCTCGGACTGTTGCCGAAATAAAAAAGAAATGGTCAGACATCAAAGTCGAAAAGCTGACCCCTCTTGATGAGAGACTGGTGGCAATTATTGGGGAATCCCTATTAAGTGGAGTTGTGACTGAGGCGGAGGGGGACACTGACCCGCCAGGTGCACCGGATGACACCGGATGGCTCGAGGAAGTCGGAACCGACTCATAAGTCACTTGTCCTCGTTTGCCAGCAAGTCTTCTTGCTGTCTGAAGATGCGTTCACTCCTGATCCTTCCATTTGCCACATCTTCTAAGAGTGCAAGATCAGCTATTGTGCGTCATTACGCATTGTCTTGGCATCATGGCATTTTATTACCATCCATTTGATTGCATCTGACAAGCTACAGATGTGTTATGAGGATGAATTGCATAACATGCCAATATTATAGCAAAACATATTTCACTTTTCTTTTTGCAAATGTGTGTTAATTTGCATTTCTGTTGTAATCTTCATTTGATTTTGTTTGTTTTACACTGCAGATCGGTCAAACGGGTGTTCGTGTAGGCTGTTAATTGTAAGACTTGCTTTGTGAAGTCTTCAGGGTATTTATGAGAGGCAGTATTGACATTTCTTTTACACAACAGTTTACAGTCTACAGTTTCACACGCTTTCACATGTTTCTTTCATCTGCCGACAGTGTCGCCATTTATCATTTCACTCGTTTTTTGTGCGTACGCCTGGGTCAGAGTTTGCGTAAAGCACCGCACATTCTGTCAAGTTTGCCTTTTATAAATACCAATTATTGCGTAGAGAGCGTACGCAATGTGCGTACGCAACGCAAAAGCCCCAGGTGATTGTCCGCATTGGTGGCACACTTCTAAGAATAAATAGTTGAAATAGCCTTTGTTAGCTGTATTGCCAGCCATGTGGCCAAACAATCTGTGAATCTTCCTGAACATAAGGATGCACTAATTATGAGGACAAAAAACAGGACAGAAAAGCTTTTAATAGACATTGATCAACTCTGTAGCATATGGTGCATTGGGTGGTAAACTATTTGTGAAATGGAAATTTACCTGATAGTGTTGTCCATGCGGGACACAGTTAGGAACGCAGCCAGGTTAGCAGTGTAAGATGAACACACAATCAATGTGAACAACCACCAACTGCCCATAACTATCCTCAATGCCACAGACCCCACCACAGAATCTCCACCTGTGACAAACGAAACAAAAAAGAGTGTCGGTGTTTAGGATGTATACATGTATTTTGAAATGCAATAAATAAATACAAAATAAAAAAGTAAATCACTTCCTAATCCATTTCTTTTGTAAAAAGAATCTTAAATCACTTTCCCCCATAATTATTTTATAATTTCTTTTACATAATCCTGATTCTGTACAATGGAGGCATACCACATCAATTAGATAGCAGCAGATGTCTAACAAAGGGTATTAAAAGATTATCATATGGTGTCAGATGTGAATAATCTATGACACACTAACACAGTTTCACATTATTAACCTTAGTCAATGGAGGAAGCCAGAAATGCTAGTAACATGTCATCAGACTAGCTAATTCCTCATGTGTAAACTGCTGCAAAATATTTGTTTTGTCTTGTACAATCTACTGTAAATTTCATATGGTGGCAAGCTACAGAAATATGAGATAGAAACAGCCCAGATTCAATAACTAACGGTTAGGCTTAAAAGGGTTGGTAGGCAGTAGGCAACGGCAAGAATTAATAGAGGCAGCTGAGGGTTTAGCATGCTAGTTGCTGAGGTAACCATTTTTTTCCATTTTGTCTCTTGGATAGGAACCAGCATATCCCATGCCTAATTCAAAGAAACCTTTCACTGTTTTGGTGCACTTAACACTTCTTGGTACCCAGCAAGCAATAGCCGTAATTACACCGTCTAGGTAACTATAGACACAATATAGTCCGGCTATGAGTAATACACTTCTAGCCAAAATAACCTTGAATTTGGTTACATGTCGTTTTTGACAAAATAACTTGTGAGATGTATGATATTACATTATGAAGGCAAAGTAAACAGTGATTACAAGTTGTTTGGTTTCATTTCTTCACTAATTTCGTTTTTTTTTAACTATTCTTTTTTGTCTATTCATGGGCGATAATTTAAACGTCTATGTAATTTTCACTGACAGCCCAAATTTTGCCTTGTTTTAGCCTAGACGTCTGGGCTGTGTTTGGACGGCTATTAGATGTCTTTTAAACGCAAAATTGTTTGCTGGGAATGTTCTAAATATGCTAATTTTGAAATTGGAATTAAAATATACGCAAGGGTAGGAATTGGGAAAAAGGTGAAACCTTTCATTTTCTGATGAAAAAGGAACATCTCAACTTAAAATTGAACATGCTCCATAAAACACTATTTACAACCGTTTTTAAAACTTGACAGAAGAGTCCACCCTTGTTCTCACTGCCATGTTGTTCCAAACCAATAGGGTACAATGGGGCTAAATACACACCTTAAAGAAATGTCCTTTTATTTATTTAAATTTTATTTGACAGGGACAATGCAAACAATCAGTGTCAAAACCAAGACTACATCACTAATGTGTTGCACATAAAGTTTATAGCTATAGCTAATTTTCAACTCCTGTCCCTGGAAGGGACTACTTACTACTCTTAGAGTGAAAAATTGCAGCCAAATAATTGTTTTAATTGAAAATTTATGGAGCATTTTGTGGTAAAATCAATAAATAAAAGTGGTTTGTTTAAAAATCAAACACATGTACAGTATGAGGTGGTGAGGTAAACTCAATGTAAAACACTGACCAGTGGTGCAAAAGGCACCCAGTATTGATAAATACAGTACTTGAGCTAAAGTAATATGTTTTGGGTAACATCTAATAGTTTAACATAATTGTGTAATCAAAGAGTATCACATTATGCTTACCATTTTAAGTAAACAGTAAATAATAAACAAATAATACATTTAAAATAATAATAATAAAAAAAAAAAAAAAAAAAAAAAAAAAAAACTATTTTTACTCAATAAATGTACCTAAAAATGCATCTGAAAAATTCACAACACCCGGTCATGTTCATTTTTTAACATTCAAGTTAAAAAGAAAAGACTAAATATTTTAAGCTGCTAACCAATGATTGCATTAACATGTCTTAGACACTAAGATTTATTGATACCCCCATATCAGCTTTATTCTTTTCATCTTTCTAAGCCCTGTGTCTAATCATCACCTGATCCCCTGGATGCTAAAGCTTATTTGATAAGTTGTTTCTGAAGATAACCTTTGAATCAACTCGTGGGAGAGGAATTCATTGAAGTACCTTGTTGTACAAAGGCTCCATAGACAATCCATATAGCACTATGCAATGAGTTAAACATGGATGAAGCGTGATGGGCTCCTGGAGGATTCTGGGAGCGGAGCATCTGCATCCGTGTCAGCAGGAAGATCAGAACACCCACCACAGGAATGGCAGCTGCGATACAGGCCCACACAGCCAAGTCAAAAGGGGCAAACAGGGAAAAAATGTTGATCTTTTCCTCGGGTTTGCGATGTAGGATCCCTACAGAGTAATCCATGTAGCGTTTGCTGAAGTCCACAACGTTCTCTCGCTCTGGTGTTATAGTAATGGCAGAAACTGCCAAATCAGCTCTCTGTAAAGACAAGATTTTAATTTACTGTCCAGGATTAAAAAGGGCATTACATAAATGCATAGTACATTTTTTAGTAACATTTGTTTTTCAGTACAAATTGGGATTAGCCACAGCATTTGCATATTGTTGCCCTACTGTTGGTTTGACTGTGTCTGCTGAATGATCAAATGTAAATGTAAAATATCTAAAGGTCCTTAAAGCAAGCAAAATTGTGTACTATTTTAAGACTTTTCAGAGAATGTATCTTGTATCAATTTATTACCTAACTGGCATTTTTTATTTATTTATGTTAAGCATAGCCTCATTATATTTGGTAGGTTTATGCCCTGTCCAATCTTGCTCATGAAGGGACACTTAGCTTCAATCTTAATCAAACACATCTGAACCAGCTAATCAAGGTCTTCAGGAATACTACAGGAGCCGCTATAAGGCAAGCCTCCAAGGTTAGCAAAGAAGCCCAACTCTTGTTGTTTTTTCAGCATCTCTCTCTGTAAGCATCCTGCGTTTTTCTTGTCAAACATATCTTGAGACCTCTGCATTCTGTTTAATTCAGTTTAGCTCCATCTAGCTGTATGAACCCTCTAATCCTGTCCAAGTGCTGAGTGGTTTGAAACTTGCACTGTATGGTTCATGCCTCAACAATAACCTGTTGTATTCTAGTACAGACGATAATGCCAATCACAGATTCAAAAGTTCAATTCACAATTATTATGTTTTCTTGACAGATCATTGTTAACTTCTCAAGAACTCATGACCATCCCCAGAACAAATCAACACACAAGCACACATAACACAATATAATGTATGCTGGTGACCTTTTCAGCAGGATAATTTGAGCAAATATTTTGGGCAAGTATTAGTTGAGTAACTTTTAATGGATTTGGACATAAATACAACTATGTTAAGAACACTTGCCTTGTTTATGAGTTCCCCAATCATTCCATTCCAAGTGCCATTGGTCAGCTGAGAACCGTATTTGCTGTCTGACACCTGATAGATATCATACTTGAATCCTAGGATCTTGGTCAAAGCGTCCAGGACATCAATTGAGAATCCTTTATATCTTTTGGGCTGTCCGAGAATGTTCTCTGCCACCATCACAAACGGATCCTCCTTTGAAAAGGAATATTGATTAACAAAATGTACAGATACATTTCAAATGGCTGATAAAACTTGCTTCATGAATTTCTATGGCTCTCTGGAGAACTTTTCTGCAGGACATGCTTGCTGGGCTGGGAGAATAATGCCTACCCCAACCATGCTTGTACAGCCAAATGAGCCAAATGACAAATATATTATTTAAATGCAGCATTTCTACTGACAATCATCAATAATGAATAACAGTCATATGAAAAATATAAAAAGATAAAATGAAACATTCTGGTTGTGTATGCAACCCACCATTCCCTGAAGGAGGGAACGGAGGACGAAGTTGACGTCGACTGAATGGGGATCACGCCAGGGAGCCAATTGTCTTCGATTACTATTGAACGAGCCAATGGAATTGGCGTGCGTGACTCGCAGCACACACTCCACCCCACAGCACGGGTATAAATACGGAAGTGGATGCACGCACTAGTTGACTAGTTATGCACTATTAGAAAACTCCACTAGTGCTGCCACCTTCCAGTGCCTAGACAGAGCCACCTGATCCCCCCGATTTAAGGAGACGGGACAGGTCTTAGGCCAGGGAAGTCACTGCTTTTCCTGCAGGATCACTGGGAAAAGCGTTCCTTGTAAATGGATGCCAATGCAGTCGGAGGGCCGCCCAGACCTCCGTTACTGCATGCCCTTTGTACGTGGCCCCTCAGCCGGTATTGATTGACACTCGTTCTAAGGACCATTGGTCCGGAGAAACAACAGGTCTGTTATGGACTGAGGGTTTGGTGGCAGGCCAGAGTGCTTTCACACGGAGTGTGAGACGCTCTGCCACGGTCTCCTCGGTACTCGACCGTGAAGTCAGTTCTGAAGCGGTATTCGTATGGAGGAACCCGAGCGGCTGCGACTACCATATGCCCCAGGAGCCTCTGAAGAGCACTAACCATCCACACACTCGTATTTAGAGATGCGGTGGCCGAATCCATCTCCAAACTAGAAAAGAGATCCTCAGTCCAAGGACGAGTTTACTCTTTCCCAGTTGACCTGAGGCCCCAACTGGCTAGGAGCACTTGAAGGATAGGACTTTGTACTGATACTTCACACCTTTTGGATGCACAAACACAGGATGGCCTGTGGTGCGGAAGGATAGAGATCTGAAGTACATGTCTCTCAGGTCAAAAGCTGCAGACCAATCTTGGGGACGGCGCATTTGGAAATGCATCTCTGTGTAACAAATTGAATGGAGGCTTCAGAAAAAGGGCCCGTTTCAATTAACAAAGGACCAAGATGGTCGTGACCCACCTCTTTAGGGTACAATGAAGTACAGGCTTGTAGAAGTCGGCCTTCATATCGACTGGAGGAAGAGGCTACATCGCGTCCTTCGCCAGTAGACTGCGAAAGACGCACACAAGACAGGAGCACTGCTCAACACTTAGGTGTGACAAAGTCACTATTTTTAGGAGCATATTTGCTCAACACCTAGGTGTGATGAATATCACTGAGCTTGGGCGGAAGCCTGTAGCGAAAGGGAATTCGCAAGCCAAGTCTGATGGTATAGTTTGCCATCTGGACCGGTTTGGGAAGCGTTTTTGCCTCCACGAACCGGGCCAGGGGCGACAGATGTACCCGAGTTGGGGCAGCAAAGTGGAGGACAGGGACCCGGCTCGGAACACCCGAAGGCGGCCCAAAGTAGGGTCTGACTGTGGTCCACGACACTTACCTGTTTCCCCGAGACGGCCAGGGATGTGTGAGAAGGCGGATGACCAGGTCCTCGAACCGCACCCAGCTGCCGTGCTGGCGAACAAGAGGGGGCTGAGGGGTGTAAGGCTTTACAGGGTCACACACCGCCAGACTTGCCCTCTTGGGACAGAGGAATTAGTTCTTTCTTTGAAGTGTGGGTACGGCTTTCTCCGCTCTTTTTGGGAACAAGCGGATTGAACAGACACACACACCAACGAAGACTCCACCCGGCCCTACCCCGGCCAGCTCACCCTCCGATGCTGCAATCAGCCTCCTGTCCTCTGGGGGAGCCCCGGGTGAAATGACTGGCCCACCCATTACAGATGGACCAGCACGCTCCACAGGGGACTCCAATGGCTGCGGTGGAAGGGAGGAGTGAGGAGCCTACAGGGAATGGTTACCAGGCGAGACATCCAACACTATCCTCCTATCACCCGTCCCACGTTTCAGCGTGCTGTAAGCCCAAACAAGTGATACATCAATTGTGACCGTCATAGAGGAACCAGGAACGACTGCATCCAGAAACGCACGGGTGGAATGACATCTTTAAAAAGACGCAAACGCACCCGTGTTGCTCTTTCAGGAAATAGGACCCATCACCAG
The DNA here is from genome assembly GCA_030578275.1 of Meda fulgida. Classification (NCBI taxonomy): domain Eukaryota; kingdom Metazoa; phylum Chordata; class Actinopteri; order Cypriniformes; family Leuciscidae; genus Meda; species Meda fulgida. The sequence goes on from CM060627.1 coordinate 23,822,216, forward strand.
TGCCGGAGCACACAGGGGAATGACCGCGGCAACACTGAACAGAGAACTAAAACAGTGAAGCACTCACTTTTCCGCCCTCTAACCAGCCATCAATAAACACAAACATTCAGAAATTTGTTGTTGTTAAAAGCAGTTGAGAGCTCAAAGCTTGCGATCACCGCTGCACTCGCGCTGAAGAAACCACCAGCACTGGGAAAGTCTTCCAGAAGAACACCAACACACTTGCTCGTTGTAAACAACAGCACTCTTCAGAGAAATCAAATGATCGGCTCCGAAGCGAAAGGCAACTAGTGCATGAATCCGTATTTATACCCAGGGGCGGAGTGTGTGATGCGAGTCACGCACGGCAATTCCATTGGCTTGTTCAATAGTAATCGACGATAGTAGAAGACAATTGGCTCCCTGGTGTGATCCCCATTCAGTCAACGTCGACTACGTCTGACGTTCCCGACTGAAAGGGAACATGTTATGGCAGTAGAGAACTACATTTTTATTTGTGGCTGTAGGCATGATCATGTGAGCCAAAATAATTTGTGAGCAAATAAGAAAGAGGTTAGGGGCATGAATAACTTTGTAAATGAAGAATATTCCAATTCCATAGTAATCTTGCAGATACTGAGTACATTATATAGCATCGTAGTATTGACCGTAAAAAAAGTAATGATTAATTATTCAATAATTTATACATCAACACCCACAAACACAAATATTAAAAAAGTTAAAATAATAAAAGTAAGTATTACCAACAACGTCACTACTTTCACAGTAACCCCCTGCATGCCATTCTCAATACGACTCTCCTTTAGACTTCCATTGAGGCCATGGACAGAATCCCATGTAGCCAACTGCAGGACAAAAAAAAAAAAAAAAAAAAAAAAAACAGAAGCAGGTCAACATTATCTCCATAAATGTTCTATCTGTTTTTGGACAGTGTAATTGTTTATCATGAGACATATTTCCAAGTGAGACAGGATATTCATATCAAGCAAATATGATCCATCAGGAATTGTTTGGGTGGTGAAGTGGGTCAATTTTCATGTCAAATGAAATGTATTAAAAAAAAAACTAAACCCAGTCAAAACATATGTATGAAAAACTAACACAACATGCTTAATAATGTATATGTTTGTCTTATTATGGGTGTCTCACTTTCAATATTATGGAAAGAATAAGAAGACATGCTGTTGTCTTGGGTGGGTGTCATGGTTTAGGTTTGTTTTTGCTCTGTTTTTCCTGTTCTGTTCATGTCTGTGTTTCTCGGTTAGCTTTCTGCTTTGTTTATTAGTTCAGTTCTCCTCTGTTCCTTGTTTGTTTGTTTCTATGGTTTCTGATTGGTTTGAGTATTCAGTGTAGGTGTGTTTCGTTAATTATCACGTTAGCTCCTTTGTTTGCCCTTCTACTTAAGCCCTCACTTTCTGTTAGTTCCATGTCTTGCATTGCTTGACATTAATATGTTTGTTTCCTCTGCGTTAGTCTCTTGTTTATTGTTTTGATTCTTGGATTAAAGACTTTTTGAGTATCTGCATCAATGTGCGCTTTCATTACAGCCACCAACCGTGACAGTGGGGAGGCTGAAAATTCTAAAATTAAAGAGAACTGATAATTATTAAATTCCTTTATGATTTATTAACACACTAAAATGGCTGATTTATAAAACTCAATATACACAGTCCACATTGATACTGTAATTTACTCGAAGAAACGGGTGATAATGAGGTTTAATCACATCATTTAACAATGAGGACTAAGCTCATTTCAATGCGATGCATGTGTTAAGAGTTCTTCTTTGAGGTGTTTGCATTCACTGTAAATTTATATAATTTGCTTTATACAAGTGAAGTGGATAAAAATCTGCAACAGAACTAGGGAAATAAACATTTGCATGCATGTGCCTTTAGAAGGCACAGCATTTTCTCTTCATTACTTGTCCATGAGGATGAGTACCATGCTGATCTAGTTCCAGGTGGTGGCACTGGATCAAATTACAAAATGCATCTAATGGCTGCATAACTGTGCCATCACTTGCCTCTGGGACTCAGAATCCTCATTTTTAAAAGCATATTTTTTCGCCAATACTTGGCACCCGTAGCCATAAGGTATTTCTTCATTACATCATGTACACAAACAGCCCTACAGCAGTGGCAGAGGGGAATGCTTGGAATGTTGAAAAATGTACGAAATTTCTAATTTCCTTACTGAGCATCATTCTAAACAGACATAATGTGAAAATAAAGACAAATGAAAGCCTCTATAAGTGTGTGGGGTGGTGTTGGAGGTGTAAAGAGTACCTGAAAAAAACAAAAAAAACAATGAAAAGTACAGATACCTTACAGCAAAAATTACTCCATTACAAGTTACAAGTCACCAATTCCAATACCACTTGAGTACAAGTCTTGAGGTCTTCAACCGGGGGTCCGCAGCAGTACTGCAAGGTGTCCGTTGATTAATGTTTGATTACAAATAATTTTTTGCTAAAAAAATAAGACATTGGTAATAATAACACGTTCAGGAGAGTTTTGTTTTCTAAAGTCGAAATAAAACTGAACTTCAATATTGGAATCGACACAATATATAGCCTCTTAAACATCAACAGACACTCCCAGTAAAGCTGTGTTCAAAAAGGCATAAGTAAACCAATGTCTCAAAAAGACTTATCTGGAGTTTTACATCATCAATCCATGATGTTCGGTTAAAGAGGTGCATTTCATGCTGGATTGACATGGTGGCTAGCAAACAAAAACAATATCTAGTGTTGTTATTTGATGTTTGTCGTAGAAGTCACACTGCAGGACTGCAGGAATTTCATTGGAGGTAAAATTTTATCGCAGCGGTCATTAATCGGCTGTCGGTGAACATGTCAAACTAGCGATTAAAAACTTCCGATTTTGGCCTTGGATCAGAGGGAATCTTTTATGATTCTCAACATTTGTCTCAGATGGCCAAATCATGCTCAAAATCATACACTGTGAACCAGCCTTAAAGGAAAAATGTACAACATATAGTACCTTCAATGCCATGTAAATGGTAATATCGCTTCTTTTGTAACAGAAATTAACTGCTGCAGAAAAATTATGTTTATTAAGTGATGTGGTGACTAGCCCTGCGTCTCAATATCCATACTATCCATCCTAAACAGTATGTGAGAATAAAATAAGTGTGTCTGTAACTATTGTATGTTAAAACGAGTATGCCAGAAGTCCCCGGATGGTTTACTATTTCTAATGGATTTTCGAAGTGTGGATCCGTGCACTCTATAAAGGCTAATATTGCCCACAACCCATTGCACTTTTGGAGGAGGAACTACAAAAACGAAAAGTGTTAAAAAAGACAAAACATGGCGGATATGTGCAACCAATGGTGAGAGGTTCAGATAAAGTTATGAGTGACTAATCAAAGTTTAACCTGATAATTTGTATTTATTTAATGTTATCCGTGTTATATTCAATCTGAATAACAATGTGGACTTTTATAAAGACCTGTTAGGCCATTAACTTTTAAATGCATCATTATGCATTAATATGAGGAGAGTTCTCTGCATGAAAAACACACGCGACTGCAGATCAACATACTTTTAGGGTGTAGTATAAGTAGGCGAATTGATACGCAGCATGAGACTATCATGGAAGAAGTGGGAAACTCCTACTACACGATGGTACCCACAACCCTGCAGGCTGCAAAAAATAGTAATTGTCATTCGTTTTTTGAAAGAGAACGATTCCCACGAAGTAGCTGAGCACATAGTCACTGCTGAAATAAGTTATGCCCGGACACTGACAGATACCATCATAGTAAAGTTAAACAAAGCTGGTCTTAAGCCATCAAAGTAAAAAAAGACAAGTTCATGATGGCGCATCTCTGATGTCAAGAAAGGTTGGTTTCAGAAGCTGTTACAAGAAAAAATGAATAAAGACATCCCTTATGTTCCCTGCCTTAACCATCAGTTACATTTGGTCTGACATTAATTGTGTAAGAGCCCATGGTCCAGAGCTGCGAAAGGAAGCTCTAGGGCTGCTGAAAGATATTACTGCACCCAACTTCCAGTTCAATGCAAACTGTGTGTAAAAAGTGCTCACATTGTTGAATCCATCAAATAAGCTTCTGCAGAGATAAGACACTGACTTTTGGACAGGTTTGGGCGTTGTGGCCAGTGCATAATATAACACTTCATTGTGATGAGGATACAAAAGTGTGGGAGAAATCCATGGCTGCTGCCGATATACTGCCGAGATCCATGATCCCAAAGCAAAGCTGCACAGCAAACAAGAATATGGATGATTACTTGGTGGAAAAAAGACAGGTCAAAGAAATGATGACATAGAGGTGGTGCGGCGGCTTCGGCCATGGGGATTTTAAGTCAAGTTAGCGGAGGCATGAGGCATCTCTCACCCTCTCCAAAGACTAATTTGTGAAGTGAATTGTATAAATGATTGGCTGATACTTGCTTCCCTGGCTGATACTGCATCCCAGACTGAATTACATTCCTTATTCCCTCCGCCATGTGAATTGCTGGAGCAAGAGAGGCTGCATCTACAGTGTCCAGTCCGGGCTCTTAGGATTTATGTCTATCACTCAGGCCAGTGGCATAAATCCTCCCTGCTTTTGGTCTGTTTTGGTGGTCACAACAGTGGTAATGCGGTCACCAAGCAGCACCATTCCTATTAGAACACAGATGCTATAGCTTTGTCCTATGAGGCACACGGGATTGGCATCCCCTGTAGTAGAGAGGGCTGTCAAAATGGCTGAAAAAATAAATTTGAATAGCTTACTTAAATAAAAATAATATTCTAACTGTATTTGAATTCTAAAAAAAATTATGTTAGAGGAAAAAAAAAAAACTGTATTGTCTCCTAAGCCCACAAGAGGGCACAGTGCAATTAGAAAATGTCAACCAAATCAAGCATCACTTTTTTATAGAAAGGAATTTTATTGAAATTTAATGACATTGTTTGAGTGCATAACATTTATAAAAAAAAATAAAAAAAAACATTCATAAATCAAATATAATTTCCTAGATTTGCATGTAATGAAATAAAGGTAACAAAGGTGCACGTAAGTGGAAGGACATCAGTAATATGAGAGTATACAAATGCTATTATGTTAACACAAAATAAACTGTCCTCTCATGCAGCTACATATTGTTTGTCAAAAACACCAGATGGTCAACTTTATCTGGAGCAAGTGCCCACGTGTATGTTCTCTTTTCATTCAGTTTTCATTGTGTCTTGTTTCTGTTTGCAGTTAGTTTGTTAATTAACTCAGTTCTCCCCTGTTCTCTGCCTTCTTCTTCTTTTAGAGTTTAACTGGCGGTTGGCAAACCAACTTAGGGTGCATTTACCGCCACCTACCGGACTGGAGTGTGATCGTCGGGAATAGTCAGAGGGAATTATCTATGAGAATTATTTACCTATACACACCTATACCTATGGTATAAAATATGCAGATATTAAATACGGTAAAACAACCCTGTGTTTTTGAGAAACCTCATAACTTGATTTTTCATACTTTTAGATATATCTCCTAAGATATTAACCAAAGTAAGCGTTTTCCCTTCTTTATGGAGGGCTGATGTTAAACAATTACGTACTTCCTTGTAATTACAGCACTCTATTGGGACATGCTCAACTGTTTCTGGCTGACCGCAATAATCACATGTTCCTGTATGATGTTTCCCTATACAGAACAAAGATTTATTGAGACCTGAATGGCCAATCCTCAAACGTGTCAGCACTGCCTCTTCTCTCCGACTTCTATCCCTAGACCTACCCCCTCCCACATTTCTTTGTACACGGTAAAGATGTCTGCCAGAGTCACTACTATCCCACTGCTCTGTTCTCTGCCTGTTTGTTTCTATGGCTTTTGACTGATTTGAGTATTCGGTTCAGGTGTGTATTGTTAATTAACTCAGCTCCTTTGTTTGCTCTCATGTATTTAAGCCCTCAGTTTCTGTCTGTTACTTGTCTTGTGTCAGTAGTTATGTTTCCGTCACCCTGTTTTTATGCACATTTTTAGTATCGTATCAGAAACGAGAGATGGAAACGCAACGTTTAGAAAGAAAAACCCTTAATGAGATAACGCGAGCAATGGGAGATGGAAATGCATTTGCCGAATTAATTCTGACATAGCGCATATTAAACCCATGTGACTGATAGGATGTTTCTTGATGATGCGAATTCCATCTCTTTTTAAGGAACCGAAACGGATCATTTGACTCAGCTCGGTATTAAAGAGTATACGTTTATGTCTTACTCATCTTGTTTTCTAACCCAATATTAAGGGTGATCTTTTTGCCACACTGCTCGACCACACGCACTTCATTCCAGTGACTGAATACTATGTTAATGTATAGCCTACTGTATGTGCATGTGACGAATCGAGTGGCGCCTGTAATGTCATAACACGTGATCGCACATCAAGATAACATTCAGATAGTAGGTGTGTTTGACATCGGCTGCGGCTGGATGTAACTGATCGGCAAGAGTTGCCACGTACAGACGGGAAGGAGCTGCAAAAGGAGACGTGAAGACAGACACTTTCTGGTTCCTGTAGTGACTGCTCACGTGGTGTTTGCATACTTTGCCACAGCTAAAGTGAAATAAATGCAATATTTTCCAAATACACAGATGTTTCAGAGACATTTTCATTCAATACTTTATGTACTGCTTTATACAGCATCTGTTTGAACAAGAATAAAGTTCAACATAAGCCAGCTACTATTTATGAAGTGGAGTCTATGTTTTTTAATCAGTTTTATTTTGACAAACATGACACAATATTGATTTGTGAGTTTTAGTGGAACTAAAGGTGTGAGAATAAACACGAAACACACGTGATCGTTGTCATGCGGTGTATCCGGCCAATCGTGGAACAGCTGTGTCGTCATCAGAGCTTGTGCAGCCGCTCTTGAGAAGCTGCGCTGGCTGAGTTCTCCGGCTACTCTCGAATCGCTCTTGCGGTACTTTGATGGCATACGTCACAGTCACGTGGCGTCGGCGCGGTGTCAAGTCGGACAAAATTTCGAACCGGCATGCACTGTTTCAAGTCAGCCGCAGATCGGTCATGCAGAACTGCATGAAGTCGAACAAGCCTAGTGACTTCTTGACATGTGGCTGAGCAGTGTAGCGAAAGGATAATAATATTATTCTGTCTTGTATTAATATACAAAAAGGGAAATTAGAGTCAAACGATACATCACTACGGTTTACGCTCATGGTGTTTTATTTACTGTTACCAGTACCACCAAGTACCAAGTATTCCATCCGCTTGAGCAAGCTGATGGAAACGCACATAATTCGTTTTTTTTTCTTTTTCTTTTTTCGAACTTGGAAAAGATTTGTGTCACATTTGGATGGAAACCCAGCTAGTGTCAGTGTGTTCGTGGTTGTGTTTCCTTAGTTATTCTCCTGTTTATAGTTTTGATTCTTGGATTAAAGATTTATTTTGAGTATGTCCTTTGTTGTGTGCTTCATTACAACCACCGACCGTGAGCATTTTTTGTTGACAATGTCTCCAGCTGATGAAAACACACGCTCAACTCTGACCGATGTGTTAGGTATGCTCAAGTCTGTCTTGGCCTGCTGCATAATGTGGAGACTTTCATGCTCTTGCCAGTGTTTTCATAAAGCTTTGTTGTGGAGTGATATGTTTTGGTGCAAGTCCCCACGCGTGCTGCTTTTTCAAATGCATATGCTTTTATGGATGGAAACATCACAGCATGTTGTTTTAATTAAAAAAAATACACTATCATTAAAGTTTTTTAATTTTAGTAATACAGAAAAAGGTCATAAAAACATTAAAAAGTTTCTTAAACTGCTTGACGGAGATCCCATTATAATTTAACATGGTTTTACATTAGTAACACAAAATATGATATTTGATATGATTAATATCATATTTTTAAATTTGATGGTTTCATTATAAAACTGATCTCTAATGCCGAGTTCACACAGCACGATTTTCATAGTCGGGTCACTGTTCTTTTCACACTGCGTGATTATCTGGGGTAACATTCAGTTGCTGCTGTGTTCACACTGAATGATGGATCGGCAACAGGAGGTTTCACACTGCATGACTTTACAAAAAAAGAATTGCGCCAACTTCTGTCTGGTCCGCAAACTGCGTTTCACATCCAAACACACGCGAGAAGGAAGTGATAGGGAAATAACGCAAGATCATGCGTGCGTGAGACCGGAATTGTTATAAAAAATTGTTATTTCATTACACGTCATCAATCCTGAAGTCGGCCATTTTGAAGGCACTGAATGTAAACATTGCCACTGAACTGAACGGACTTGCAAATTTGGCTGATTATTGCTGCTGAGAAATGGTTGAGTTTTGGTCTGTACTAATCGGTCGCACTGGCAAAAAATATTTTGAGTTCTATAGACTGCCAAAGGTTAAAGAGAAGAGTGCAAAAAACTGATGAAAGAAGGCGTTTGTATTTGAGAGCGGTACAGCATCAGACACATGTGTAAATGAAGCTTTGACTATGGCTAAAATGCTGACGTAGTTCACTATGGCTACATTCACACTGTCAGTCCAAATCCAATTATCTTTGTATCCGATTGGAATCTGATCTAAAATGATGTCCACACTGTGTATCGCAACTGTTCAGATCCGATTTGTGTGTCCATGCAGCTCCTTGGCAATATGGCAATGACGTTGCATTGATGGAGGGGTTTGCATTTGTAATAGAGATGTTGTCTTATTTAAATTTGACAACATGGAAATGTGTAGCCGCCGCGCTGGACTACTGCGTATTGAGCCTGCGGCAGAACTGTAGGAGGCTGGTATGTACAGCTTTTTTTCCGCTTTCTTGTCTGCGCCGGTCTCAAAAATAATAATTTTCTGCTCGTCCGGCACTTTGCAACAACACAGCATTGTTTTGGCGGTGATTTTCAGCATGTTCCCTGTAAAAACGTCTGACGTTTACATTTTACGTGGCGTGAGAAAACCACATACCACGCGAAATCCGATCAGAGCGTTCAGACTGAAGCTGATGTCCTGATATGTGATTTGAATAGGATTTCAAACCACATATGGATGTAGCTTGAAACAGATTTCATGTGCTTTTTTGGACTGACAATCTGAACTTATGCTATGTCGGGATAAGAAATAGAAGGAAGAATTGCAGTAAGGGCTAGAGAAGCTAGCTCGTTCGGATACCACATTTTAACTTTGGTTTGTCAAAATTTTGTGCTATTTCCTGCTTACTAAGTTCTTCTCTATATGACTTTGCAGCTTCCAGATGTTTTTTCCGTGGTTTATTAGTGTAACAATGTGTTCAGTAGTACATAAACAGTGCAATCCATGCTGTTGTTTACATACGAGTGCCTCCATAATGGCCGCAAATCCGGGTTACCGCCCAGAATGTGACCTTCTATAGCTTGGTCGGGGAGACGAGAGCAAGGATTGTGTTTCTGGAAAGAGAGTTGGGGGTAAATAAATAATTTGGCAATGTTCTGCTGTTACGGCTGGTCAAGCAAATGTGTGTGCTCTGTTTGATATAATTGTAAATATATCTATTAAAATACTGATATTCTGGTCTATAACTCCTCCCTGAACTCCCCACTGTCCTGTATCCTGCTCTCTAATTGGCTGTCGGTCATCGGCGATGTAGTTTTCAGTCACAACACATTCACACAGCAGGATTGTGAATCGCCGATTGGATCCAGATCCAGATTTAGCATGCCAAATATCTCACAGGGGTCGGCGATTCTCTCAGATCGCGTCTTTGATAATTCACATTGCGTGATTGTCACTCGCGTGAACGAGCACCGATTTACCTATGATTTGGGGCATTTGTCGGCAATCTCCCAAAACCTATTAGCGAGCGAAAAAACGGCTTTAGGTGGACACTCAGTTTAATAAATTATATTGACCATCTGAACCCTAATGTCTTATCAACAAACGTAAAATACATAATTTTCAGTTAATTAAAAAAAAAACAATCAGAAAAAACCCTATTGATTTAATAACCATGAACAAATCTTAAAATCAATAACAAGCCCTTTGTCACAAAATATATTTGGTAATTTTAGTGATTCTTGTTTACCAAATTTCCATGTTTTATAGTGAACCGCAGATGTTTCGAAAATATGATCAATTTAATAATTGAAGATCTTTCAACAGAACTGAATCAATTGAACTGACTTCAGCTGAACAATAACACTATTTGCTATCAAAGCTGCTGTAGTCAAAATGAACTCTGTTTGCATCATTAAATCATTTTCCTGTTATCACTGTCTGTGTTGTATAAAGCACTATGCATACATAAGTGGCATGACTTGATTTGCTATGGCGAGCTTTTATGCCTATCTAGAGATTTAAAGGAAAATACAGTCAAACATTATCATTATGGGGAACATCAGTTTTCTTTAAATGTATGTCATAATAAATTGTTATTATGTTGTTATCTCCTTAACATTAGGAGAATTATAGCATATTGATGTTTGCTTTAAACGGATATGGACTAAAAGTCAAAAAGCCCTAAATGTAGTGTTTTAAAGCTGAATCATGTAATTAATTCAATATGAAAATACTTGCTCATACCCCTTAATGTGCAGAGCCAAATATAAGTCATTCATTTGTTGATTTCCCTTCAAAAGTGTAAATATTGTGATGCTATCCAAACACTGACACAGCAACAATCATTGTTTGAAATTCAATTGGCTGGATAGCAAATGAGTCATTGAGCTTTTCCCAGCATATGAGCTTTATCAAACATATGACTGAAAATATTTGGGTGCTTCCTGTAGACAGCAATGTTTAATACAAGTGTATGGCAACACTTCACCCTGTCTGTGTCACGGCTCAGCTTAGAGTGATGATCTGAAAGAGCACAGATGAGGACGAGGAGGCCACCAATTTATCAAATACTGTCAGTTTTTTTCACCTTTCTGCAAAAGTTTTCTCTCAGATGACAAATGAAATTGAAGACTTGATTGATGGCCGTCTTATCCAGGGGCTCAAGAGACTCAACGAACAAACAAAAGCATATCCTTCATCTTCTATTTGATGTCTTATCAGTCTTGACCCCAAACTAGACAAGCATTTATCTTTTTGCTGAGATCTCGATGACTTTGGGATAAAAGTTTTTAAATAATAAATGGCTGGGTAAAAGCTACAGGGCTGTGTGGATATCCATTGGTTTCGGCGAGTCTGTGTTGTATAAAACGAGAATTTAAAATTCTAGACCAATACTAAGACAGACTATGACTATACTAAGAAAGATTTAGTGGGACAGGCCATTTTTCTTGCCTGAGTTAGTGTTGTGCTTTATGGTTGCCATTCAAACCTAAAACAAGTAATCAAGTTTTAGTACAAAGGCCGCAGAAGCAGAACAGTGTTCATCCCTATTGTCACTGTATATTGTTTTAGGATTAAAACATGAAACTCATAGTCATATTTACACTGCATATGCAACAATACAAAAACGTCTCTCATGATTATAAAATACTAATAGTTAGCTCAAGTGAAGTCAGTAACATTGATGCTGAGTGACATTTCATAGAGGAAGAGAGGAGTGTGGTTTTGTGCTGGTATCTTGACTGGTTTAGGCCTGTCTTAGACCTCTCATAAGCTTTCAATAGTCTTAATATTCTGTAAAGAGGTTAGTTAACAGCAGTGACAAAAAAAAAAAAAAAACTTTTTCATTTGCAGCCTTAAAGGGATAGTTCCCCCAAAAATGAAAATTCTGTCAGTAATTACTCATTACTAATTGTTGTTCCAACCCCGTAAGACTTTCCTTCATCTTCGGAACACAAATTAAGATATTTTTTATTAAATCTGAGAGCTGGATCACTCCTCCATAGGCTTCTTAAGGGATCGAAACTGGTCGGCCCAAAAGTTATGAAAGACATTGTTAAAATAGTCTGAGTGACTACAGTGGCTCAATTTTAAGTTTATCAAGCGACGAGAATACTTTTTGTGCGCAAAAACCGAACAAAAATAACGACTTTATTCAACTACTCATTTCCTTCCCTGTGGGCCTTGAGATTTCACGTAGTGGAACTGTGCTAATCCTCTGTGTTGTACGTTACACGTAGGCTCACTATTGGCCAACGCTGGTCATGTGTGTGATGCGTAAAACATGATGCGTGTGTGATGTGTGTTTGTAAAACAAATCTTGCTCCATCCTTTATCTTTACTCAGACTAGTAAGAACGACAGACAATCTGCATTAATAGACGCTGTTTTAAGTAATAGTGGCCCACAGCTTCTTAGCAGATCAGTAACAGCGTGAGTTAGCAAGTTAGCCAGAAATTTACACTGTATGAAAATACTTTGGTTTCACTTAATTTGGATGGTCCCTTTAACACATTCTGTTGACTATAAGTAACGTTGCACCTACATGGTTTTGTGTTTTATATTTTTTCATCTGGCATACTTACAGGTTGAGATTTCGAGGTGCAAGTTGGTCCAAATAAACTGGGTATTGACCCATCTTTCAAGAGCAAGCGTTTTGCGAATCCCGCATTGAACTCTGAGATTTGAGAAGCAGTCATCAATAAAATGAAGGGAACAAAGCAAAAGTTTGGGATTTAACTGCTGTGGTATCATGGTAAAGATTAACTTTAACCACTGATTCCTCACAGCCTCATCCTTTGGAAGTGCAAAATAAACCAAATTTACTTTCACAGCGGAGAGCACAACGTCTTGATGGCATGATATCCACACGAACGAGCTACAGCAAGATGTCAATTCCAGGCAGAACGTAGGCTGAGAATTACACAAAAGTAGTAAATTGTGACGTGTGAACTTCACGAAAATAAATTAGAAATACACACGACTCGTTTGAGCGGTTCAGGGTCGACTCTTTCTTTTGAGATAAACTAACTATATTTATGATGCACATTCAGTTTTACAACTTTGCAGACTGTTTCCATTCACACATTACACACTGCATGAAAGGTCTTTTTCAAAAATACATAATAGGGGCATTTTAAAGGACAATTCCGGTGAAGAATGAACCTAGGGGTAAGTAAAACATGGTTACCGAGTCGATCGTTCTCTGGGATGCGTTTTCATGATAATCGAATGTAAAGAGTTTTATCTCTAAAAACAGATTAGCTTATAACGCTAGTAGCCTATATGGGGCATAGAATAAGTAAAAGTAAATAGCTAGTTAATACCACTAACAAGGCTCAAATAATAAATTTGAGTAAATAATACAATAACAAACAATGTTACAACCCCCCCCAAACTACAGTTTTAACGGTTGAAGATGTGTATCAGACATATGTGGGAAAATCCATGATAAATAGCACAAAAAACACTTTTTAAAAGTGTCACAACCATTCCCAGTCTCCCTTATATTTATAATCTACATATCTCGTTTAATGCATCTTGATGAATTTTTGTTCTCTGAGCTGGTTGCAATTCATTGTGGAATTTCCTCATCTGTGAAGGGTGACTGCCAAAATGAGGTACAATTTTGAATAGCCTTACATCCTGTTTTCAATACGCTACAACAGCCTATCTACACTACACTCGTCAGGGTAAATGTTAAAGATCACCTCAGTGACACCTCAGAAGTACACGGAAGTATGTTAGAAACAGAACTGAGTATCCATACTGTTGTTGCTCCAGTGAAGACAGCATAATTGATTACAATGGTAGTACTACAAAGTAGTTCACATCCAATGTAGAAAGAGTGTTAGTGATTGGAATGTGGCACAAATGTGTGTCTGTCTTGTTAGGTAGCTCACTACAGTTTCAAACAGAGCTAATATATAGAAGAAGTCAGAAAAAAGTCATTTAGAGAGACTAAAGACTGAGATAAGACAAAAGCCAACAAGTACTGAGTCACTACTGAAGAAATCACTTGAAACTTTCCGGCCTTCTTTAACCTCCAAAGGGTTTCTTGTTTAGCCAGGAAATGTATTTGCCTCGCCTTTCAAACCATGACATATGTCAAATTAACAGCACGGCTCGCTGTTTGTCTCCATAGCAGGGTGGAAATGCAGTTGGCTACATTAATCTCTTCTTGGGCGTCACTGCTTAGAAGACTAAAGCTGGTGCTCTAATAATGAACAACAACAGGACTGAGTACACTTGACGTACCATTAGCTGTCCTTTCCTTTCATTATAGCTAATAAATGTGCTTTGTGTGAGGGGGAGCCGGTGTGTGTGCGGGCAGGGAGTAAATGGCTGTGGCACTGTGGATCCTAATGGCTATAATGTGATACAGTGGGTTCATAATTCAGGTTGGGATGCAAGGTGATTAAATCTTCATTACCAGCAGACTGTTTCCTCTCCTGTAATTTATATTACTCTTTCTTTTAAATGATGGATGGACCCAAACAGTTTATGGCTACAAAAACAGAGTACAAAAATCAGCAACTACAGCTATGAAGAGAAAAGAGGACAGACTGTCTGTAATGAAAATTACTTGCGATTGTTCTAGGAAAATGTACAGCAAAAGCTAATTAAAATATCAAACTGTAGGCTAAATAAACCATCTAGTAGTAGACATGGAATTGAATAGACTGTGTGTAGGGAACACTTTATGGCATACAAAACAGGTAGTGCACATAGTCATAAAGTTTGTATTACAACATGTTTGGCCTGGCAAGCCAGTTGAAGCACGACTCATCACTGCTCTTGCCTCTAAAATTTTTGACAATGAGGTGAGGAGTCAAAATGGCAGTCTGGATACACAATTTGCACAGATTACATTAAGTAAATTTGTTCTCAATGGCGAGTCTTTCTGACAAGCAGATTATGCGTTCTCCATGTTTATCATATACACATTTCAGTTTTCATTTTACCTAAGGTTAATGGTAATGAAAAAATAATCAGAAATCAGAAGAGCTTTTATACCAGGTACTAGAAATCAAAGTCCAATTTAACTCACGCGCTTTATGTCTTTTCCAAACGTCTCACTGAAGCTGGTTCCCAAAATCTCAAATTGAACATGGGAATTTGATCCATTGTCCATGAAGTCCATAATTCCGGTGAGACCAGTTATACGGCCCTGTGGGAACAAGACAGTCTGAATCAATAAACAAAGCGACGCAGTAAAAAGAACTGATCCAGATCAAAGTGCACTGTGCTGTACCCTTTTATACATTTAACTTTACCAATTGCAATTTCAAACCTTAAATCTTTCTTGGGATTTACAATATGAATGCCCTCGTGGTCTGGGGCCATTGGGAGAAAGGTTTGGCTCAGTGTGCATTACCGCTCCTTTCCCAACTTGACCAGTACTGGATGTATATCATCAGTTCATTTTACTGTGTGTTTTAAATTTTACAGCTGCTGTTGAGTGAGTAGATGTGCAAAAGTGTGAGGTGCATTCACATATAACAACATCTGGTGTACAGAAACAGCTATATCTCGAGATGTGTTTTTAAAACTGATCAAATTTAACTAGACAACATTCATGACCCACTGATAACTAAGGTGGGAAAAAAGTAATTCCCTTCCAAGGGAACTTGCACTGCATTGAGAATGACGCTGTGGGAATGCTCTGTGGGATTGAGTTGTGAAGCATGTGTGAAATCAGTCCAATGCTGTGATGGGACATCAGAGGCAGGTGACATCACGGTCATGAAACCATAAAACATGTTTTTTTGTGTCCTCAGTAAGTGCTTTCTGTGATCTTATTTGTCTTATTTGGTGTTGTCTGTCCTGTTACAAGCATATATATCATATAATGCCGAGCAAAGAGCAGTTTAGATTGTGTATTCATCCCTGCCCACACTACATCACAAGTGAGGATACACATGATTTATGCACTTTTTGTTTAGGAACAGAGCACACACAGACAAGTTTTGAGGGGGGCGGCTCTGAGCATTGTGGACTGCTTCCATTACGGACACTCCTGCCTGGCACTCTTGAAGGAGGGAGCTCAGGCTTGCGTTCCACATGGTTCTGGTCCTGCTGTGCCGAGGCACAGCTGGGATTCAGGTCATGGGGACCGCAAATATATTTAGCAGCCTTCAAAATTTGAAAAAGCCAGCTCCAAACACTGTGCTACTCAAAAACAGAGCGTCGCCACCCGAGCTCCCCCACAGAGAGAATGGGGGTCGGGGAGGCGCTCTCAACCACAGCCTTCGCAGGGTAAGACAGGTCTGGGGACTGTTATTATCTTCAAGAAGGCTGCAGGGAAGAGGTCCTGACACCAATGGCACCAGAACTCTGAGGGCAGTCAAGTGTTCAACACCTCATTATACGGTGCCCATTTACCTTTAGGTGCTCTCAGGGGTAGTTCTGCTAATCCTGCCACCTGGTGTGCTTCGGGGCGCAGTGGTCTCCAGCGAGCACATATCTCAGTGTCCGCCCGGAAACGTAGAGGGAATGGGACGCATATTTCCATATCTCCATCCTTCCACAACACAGGAAGTTACTGCGTTTCAATTTCGGGGGCAAAGAGTAACAATATCTGGTTCTTCCTTTTCGGTCTAGCTTTATCACCCTGCACTTTCACCAAAATGCTTGGATGCAGCACTGGTGCAGTTACGACTTCAGGGCATCCACATTCTGAACTAATTAAATGATTGGTTGATTTTTAGCTCAGTCGCATCAGTTGTCAGCACCTATATCAGTCTGAGCCCACTCGACTAGGAGTATTACACACTCTTCTGTCAGGAGTTTAACTTCAAGATGTTTGTGCACGCATTCATGATGTCTTACAACCTGGACTTGGACTCTACACCAGGGTCCCTGAGAGGGACTGTGACACTGCAACACCCTGCGATACTTCCTGCATGCCTGTCAGCGACTTCAGCCTATTAGAAGCCAGTGTTGCATTGCTTGGGCGTGCTTTATAGTTTCCTGGTCGTGACATCATCCGCATCTGACATCCCGTCACACCAATGGACTGATTTCACACTTGCTTCATGACGCAAACACACAGAGCATTCCCACAGCGTCATTCTCGCAATGTCTTGTTCCTTCTTCAGGGAACCAAGATTACAGTCGTAACCAAGGCGGTTTCCAATTAATTCCACTGGATATATAACACTGAATATAACATAATATTTAGTTATTTTTAAAATACTATTCATTACAAAACCTCTGTTGTGAATGTGTAATATCTAAAACAACAAATGAATAAACATTAGAAAAATCTAAATATATAATCTACTCTTCAGATATATTGATCTCCTACTGGCCACGTGTCATACAAATTTGCTGGTCAGAGTTTACCAAACTTGAAATATATACAGGTCCTTCACAAAAAATTAGCATATTGTGATAAAGTTCATTTTTTTCCATAATCTAATGATAAAAATTAAACCTTCATATATTTTAGATTCATTGCACACCAACTGAAATATTTCAGGTCTTTTATTGTTTTAATACTGATGATTTTGGCATACAGCTCATGAAAACCCAAAATTCCATTCTCAAAAAATTAGCATATCATGAAAAGGTTCTCTAAACGAGCTATTAACCTAATCATATGAATCAACTAATTAACTCTAAACACCTGCAAAATATTCCTGAGGCTTTTAAAAACTCCCAGCCTGTTTCATTACTCAAAACCACAATCATGGGTAAGACTGCCGACCCGACTGCTGTCCAGAAGGCCAACATTGACACCCTCAAGCAAGAGGGTAAGACACAGAAAGAAATTTCTGAACAAATAGGCTGTTCCCAGAGTGCTGTATCAAGGCACCTTAGTGGGAAGTCTGTGGGAAGGAAAAAGTGTGGCAAAAAACGCTGCAAAACGAGAAGAGGTGACCGGACCCTGAGGAAGATTTTGGAGAAGGACCGATTCCAGACCTTGGGGGACCTGCAGAAGCAGTGGACTGAGTCTGGAGTAGAAACATCCAGAGCCACCGTGCACAGGCGTGTGCAGGAAATGGGCTACAGGTGCCGCATTCCCCAGGTCAAGACACTTTTGAACCAGAAACAGCGGCAGAAGCGCCTGACCTGGGCTACAGAGAAGCAGCACTGGACTGTTGCTCAGTGGTCCAAAGTACTGTTTTCGGATGAAAACAAATTTTGCATGTCTTTCGGAAATCAAGGTGCCAGAGTCTGGAGGAAGACTGGGGAGAAGAAAATGCCAAAATGCCTGAAGTCCAGTGTCAAGTACCCACAGTCCGTGATGGTCTGGGGTGCCATGTCAGCGCTGGTGTTGGTCCACTGTGTTTTATCAAGGGAAGGGTCAATGCAGCTAGCTATCAGGAGATTTTGGAGCACTTCATGCTTCCATCTGCTGAAAAGCTTTATGGAGATGACGACTTCATTTTTAAGCGCGACCTGGCACCTGCTCACAGTGCCAAAACCACTAGTAAATGGTTTACTGACCATGGTATTACTGTGGGATATTGTGAAGAGAAAGTTGAGAGACGCAAGACCCAACACTCTGGATGAGCTTAAGGCCGCTATCGAATCATCCTGGGCCTCCATAACACCTCAGCAGTGCCACAGGCTGATTGCCTCCATGCCACGCCGCATTGAAGCAGTCATTTCTGCAAAAGGATTTCCGACCAAGTATTGAGTGCATAACTGAACATAATTATTTGAAGGTTCACTTTTTTTGTATAAAAAACACTTCTTTTATTGGTCGGATGAAATATGCTAATTTTTTGAGATAGGAATTTTGGGTTTTCATGAGTTGTATGCCAAAATCATCAGTATTAAAACAATAAAAGACCTGCAATATTTCAGTTGGTGTGCAATGAATCTAAAATATATGAAAATTTATTTTTTTATCATTACATTATGGAAAATAATGAACTTTATAACAATATGCTAATTTTTTGAGAAGGACCTGTATATGTGTAGCATTTAGACTTGATTTTCGTTTGTGTTTCCTGATTTCGTATTCTACTGATTTTTGGCCTCTAGAAATAATATATTTTGGTGATGAATTGGGTGTTTGTTTCTTGTTCCTGGGTTCTGGTCTGCCATGTAATCCTGCCTTGTGTTCCCTTGTTTGTTGTGTCATGTTGTCATTGGTTGATTGTTTAAATGTTCACATGTGTCCCTTGTCTCGTCGTTAGTCTTGTATGTAAGCCCTCATGTTTACCCTGCATCCTTGTAAAGTATTGTTTGTTCCATGCCCAGTCTCCGGTAGTTTTGTTTCCTGTGTCCGTGTCCGTGTCCGTGTCCGTGTCCGTGTCCGTGTCCGTGTCCGTGTCCGTGTCCGTGTCCGTGTCCGTGTCCGTGTCCGTGTCCGTGTCCGTGTCCGTGTCCGTGTCCGTGTCCGAGTTTTCATGCTTTTCCATGTTTTTGTTTGTTTTATTATGTTTTTTTGTAAATAAATTTCATTTGTTTTCTTACCTCAACTTGCCTTCAGTGGACCAGTCATTACGAATACATCTTAAAAGACAACGGTAAATATTGTATTTCTTTATTAGCCAGCGTAGTTTATTTAAGGCATCGCATACGATGAAGATTTCAGGCTTGTTTCTGCTTTTTTCTTTTGGTAGGGAGTTTTAGAGGTTTGGGTTAAATAGTTATGGGAAATATGTTTAGATTGTTTCATTGATTTGGCGACACTCTTGTTTTCTTGGTTCTTTGATTATTTGTTTTTCTTTTACATTATAATGTGTTTTGTAACGTCATTTACACCTTCAATTAAAGCGTCTTCCTGGTAGTTTCTGCTACTCGCACAAATGGCAACAGTTGTATCTCACGCAAATGTTGCGCAATCATCTCATTTACATTTTTAAGCACATAACTAATATATTGGATACACTGCAGGTAAGCTAAATTAAAAAAATATATATAATTAACAAGGCAAAAGCACAATATTAAAGCATATTAAACGTGAGATTTAGGCACTGTCTTCATTTAAAAACACCAATAAAAGTAATCTATTGTTCTCAGTTGGTTTTGGATGTGTAGTCTATACACAGAATTTGACATGCACCAGACAAAGTATTTTATGAAAAATTTTATGTAAAAAAGCAAACTCAAAATGTTAAAACGAACTATGATAATATATAAATAATAATAAAATGAAACTGTCATAAAGTTTTTTTTTTTTTTTTTGAGTAAATTGATCTTAAACAGATTTCTTAATGTTTTCTTTACTGGTCAAACTGGGCCACGCTCAACGTGTGGAAAGCATCACTATAAACGACCTACAGGAAGTTTCAGAGACAAATCTATCCATGGCGTGTCCCTCTCATGGCCGATTAGAGGTTTCTTGCAGTTCTTTGTGGTTCATATAAAGTTAAAAAGGCGTGAAATGAGGAACACACACTAGACCGCTTGCTGCCCCTAAGAGAGACATGAGCTTGTAAGATGAGATATCAGCTGCTGCGGCCACCACACCAGCTATTGTGCAGCTTTCAGCGGCCCTTAAGAGAGTTCTGTGTGAGGACAACCAGCTATCTCAGCCTGACCGCTGTGCTTGAGTTTAAAAGAAAAGTGATTGCAGCAGTGAGAGGGGAAGTCAGGAAACAACCTAGATGAGAGCAATTTGCATTTCAAAAAGCCACATGTCTGGGACTTGATGTAAAGCAATGGAAACTATCATCTTGTCACAGTTGCTTTTATTCAAATACTCGCTATCTTGCCACTTTTAGTCTTGCGGGCTAGATGTGATAACCCCCCAACAGTGTGACAAACAGCAAAACAGAGTTTCTGAAAAATGCTTGACATCAAACATATCGATACCTTTTGGATCGTCTCCAGCATGGACCAGCCTCCATTCCAGGGCTTGGTTGACTTTCTGATGCAGTTGAGGCTGGCCATGCTGTGCCACTTCCGGTCTTCTAATTTACGATAGAATGCGTTGGCCAACATCAACACACTGTCGTAAAGGTACAGATTGGACACCTGGAATCAAAACAACCAAATGATATATAATAATATTTTTGATCCATCAAAATTCATTTTTAAACGAAACACTGAAATTAAAGCAGACAATTGAAACCAAAAACAATGCGTTTCACTTCAAAATGAAAATTCAGTCATTTACTCCCCCTCAAGTTGTTTCAAACCTATATGAATTTATTTCTACTGCTGAAAACAAAATATGATAATTTGATGAATATCGGTAACCAAACAGTTGATGTACTCCATTGACTTCCAAAGTATTTTTTTCCTACTATGGAAGTACAGACATTCTTCAAAATATCTTCCTTTCTGTTTAGCAGAAAAAAGAAATTCATACAGGTTTGAAAACTTGACGGTTAGTAAATAATGACAGAATTTTCATTTTGAAGTGAACTATTCCTTTAAATAATCAATTATTTAATAACATTTATTTAATAATCAACACTCTAGTCTAAATCAACAAATACAAACTGAGTTGCGTATCAAATTGTTATACTGCACATTTCAATGTTTAAACTTGTTTTCATGACATTATTTAATAAATAATGAAATAATGAAGCAACAGTTTAAGTAAAAATATAATGAACATGTAATATGGTGCATACATTAAGCATACATGCTCCTCTCTATAGTTATTTTTTTCTAGCGAGCTTTGGAAATAAAATTGATTTCCTGACGTACATATAACGTTACTGTATGTGATATTGTTTTATTGACGTGTTTTCCACAGAAACACTGAGTGAATACATTAAAACATTTCAGTAAGTTGTAATGTTTCTTTCAACATATTGTACCTTCTGATGTTCATTCATGTTTATTTTGAAACAGAAAGAGATCCGTTCACGAATCAAAACAACATTTATTGTTTGAATTTCATTATAAAATTAATAGACGTTTATAGCTCAGGCTTTGTTTCATGTCAAAAGTAACAAAACACAAATCGGCAGATTATTGGATGGTAAGAATGATGTCTTGGTTCATCAAACTGAAGATCTGTTAAAAATGAAAAATCAAAATTGTCAACCCAGCCCTAGCATCCACACATCTGACATGTTTTGCTTTTATCGCTTATTCACCTTTTTTGTGCATAGACACTGACACAGTCAAAACATGCCATCGGAGAATCACTAATTAAGTCACTAAACTAATTTCAGTCAGTGATTTCGGCCCTCCAAAACCTTTTCAAAAACTGACAACTCATTTTCTTTTTAGCCATATTTTAGGTTCTCAAATTTCGGTGCATCGCTATTATGGATACAAGACATGGGGCAAGAAAGTAGCTAGTTACCTTTATTTAAAATAATAAAGCCATGGGGGTTTTAGAAAAATAAGCACATAATAGTTCCCCTTCACAGATGTATTTACAGAGACAAACTAAAGAGCTGCAAAGATGCTCATTGATGTATTTTAACTACACCCTGTGGAGAACTGTCTGCCAGATCAGAATCAATTTCTCTGTAATTTCATCTGCACCTGCAGCTATAATTGGAGTTATTGTTATATCTGCAATTCTAATAATAAATTATTTCATTGGCTAGATGTTTCTAGTTATGAATGCCTGAGGAAAGTATATTTCCTTTTGTCCCATTCGAGAATTAAGATTATATCGTCTTAAGATCACAAAAAGATAGATGCAGTTTTGGGAGTGTCAAAAGCTTGAACTTTTGGGTCAATCTACAAAATAGTGAAAAATAATGTTTATGTGTTGCCTACTGACACTGTTTGTGTGAATAATGATGAGCCTTCTTTATAATAGGTGTCTTCAACAACTTTGTACTTACATTAAACTAAGCACATTGTATTAAATGCTCAATTGTATCAAATGATTGTAGTTTTGGGTTTTCATCATGACATACATGTCACAGTATTCCTTATTTATTCCCCAAGGCATACACCAAAAAAGGGGTGAGGCCTGGATGAGTTACTATAGTTGTCTGTTGAAACATTTAGTAATGGTAAGGGCTGTGACATTTCTGAAACATGCTAGAAGTTGTTGTTGTCCAATCAAAACACACTGGTCCAGTTGACCAATCAGAGGACATTGCTCTTTCCGGAGGGAGGGACTTCAAAGAGACCAGAAAAAAACTGAGCGTTACTGACAGACTGGGGAGAGAGGTGCCGCAACAATGTAAAATAAGTGAAATTTAATGTTTTTTGAAGCATGAAAACTGTGTGTTTCAGCTACTCTGCTATATTAGCAAATATGCACATTTTGGTTTAAACAGTAAAAAATAGAAATAAAAGCTATTATTATGTCTTCATTCTTGTAAAGGTTGTTCTTTTGTAGAATGTGTACGACAAAGGAATTGAAATCAGTGTCTTTAATTACTCTAAACAGAACAATCAGAGTCAGAAGATAAACTATAGAACAAGCACTTTTATACAAACAATACTGGACAAAGAAACTGAGGAAACACATGCAGGGCTTAAATAGACAGTGGATGATTAACATAATCTAGGAACAGGTGCAAACTCAATAAATAACCATGGAAACAAACCAGCACTGGGGACACAGGCAAAACCAGAACAAAACATGGAGAAGAAAAACAAAACAAAACTACATGTGACAATTCTCGCTACAGCTTATATATATATATATATATATATATATATATATATATATATATATATATATATATTATACTTTTTTTTAAATTTATGTTGACAATATATATTTTCGAACAACAAAAACTTAACCTCAAAAACAACAATCACTGCAACAAAAACTTAAACTTGCATCCAACACTAATTACATCTTTTATTAAAATCTCTTTGAAAAAATGTACAAATTTACTTGCACAAATCAATTCCTGGCTTGCAGGAAAATAACACTGCCATAACTTGTTTTAAACATTTTATCTTATCTTCCGCTATGTATCCAGTTAAATGTCAATCTTGTTACAATGTTTATAAGTTTAAAATTTAAAAATGGATATGTGTAAAAAAGCCAGCATTATATATATATATTTGTAGTTCTCATGACCTTGTCAACCATTTACTGGCAATCCTTTTACCTTTTTGTTTAATATTTTTCTTAATGTAATTGAGATGTATTAATTAAGAATAGCTTTAACTCAAGTTATGGGCTGTAAGACACAATGATGCGCTCTCCAGGCACACTGACTGTGCATCAGGAACTCTCCTCTGTCCATGACCCACCGGATTCAAATCAACATTTCTTGGCCGTTTCTCATCCAAGTCTGACATCTGCTGAGCCTTACAAGCTGCTAGGTGTCAGTCATCATTCCAGTTGATGTATAAAACAGCACCTGTCCTTACTGTACAAACAACCATTTCCTGATCAGTGACTGACGGCCACACTGGTTAAGTTGACAGGTTCATACAGGAAGACATTTGTCACACTTTACTGAGGCTGACCATCAGTTAAGGCATGTTGGAGGTATTAGCAAAAGCTGCGCGGTGACTCCAGTGATTGCTAGTTTTTGGAGACACAGGGAAAAGAACACAAAGGTGGGTGGCTCATGTCAACACTGCAGATTTGCAGAAAACGTGACATGTTTGTCACCGCTGTGAATTAGTGGTTTTCTTTGTCAAGGTGAATAAACATCAAATAACATTTAACCCTCGTTTTCATGAATAATTGAGGAGTAAGACTCCAAAGTGTGTGTGGTGCAAAGCTCAGCCATCTGTTTGCTACTATGACTATTGTTCATGTGGGTTCAAGGGGTTTCGAGAAGCAGAAATGTAGACGTAGCAGAGAAGGAAAACACTTGGAAACAACAATCAGGTTTTTAGGGCTGTAACCACCATATTGTAACCATCAGTAATATCCTGTGATGCAAACTACTCAAGGTTTTGTCACATTTCACCATTTTGAATGGAAAAATACAGGATGATTATTTACGATTCATGCAACCCATAAGTGAATGTGCACATTGAAGAAACATTTTGTTGTTTTCATGCATATTATGCAAACATTAACTCTTTTTTGAATGCAAATTGTAAAATAAAATATTATGTGCAAAGTTCAAATTTATTACAAAATCTTGTTCTTTTACTGTTGTTCTGTTTTTCTTTATCCACTTCCATTTAAATAATTTAATTTAAATAAAAAGACCATTGCACAAAACACTAAGGGCCAGATTTACTAACAGCTTGTGCCAGCGCAAACCCTCTTTTGGTGTTAAAAAACTACTGTCAGGATTTACTAAAGAAAAACAGTGAAAAATTAACTCTGAAAAGGCATGGAGTTAAGGCACAGTTAATTTTGCGGCTGACCTTACTGCATTTGTAGGAGTTTCCCTTTCAGGCGCAAAATTTATGGGAGGAGAGTATTTAAATGAATCACTCAAGGTGATTTACTAACGTTTGCGCTCTCCATGTACTGGTGTTTGCAACTTTGCGCCATTATTTACCGCCTTATAATCGGTCTTAAACCAGACGCTACCTGGTAGATTGCGTCACTCATTATGGAAATGATCTGACTGCATCTGTGTTCTTTAATTTGCGTGTCGTCTGTAGATTACATGCAGAACTTTCCACTCCCATCGGCGCTGTTTTGGAATTGCGCTCTCACGATAATTTACCCTGTTAAGTAATTCTTCCCCTAAAACTAAAATCATTGAATGAAAACCCAGATAGGGGCAAGTTGAAAATAAATTAGCACAAAAACGCCCAATTAAATAACATCACAAACACTGTGAGAGACTCTCGGGTCCCATTGTCTGTTAAGGTTGAAAATCCCTGATCTTAACTTCACTTGTTCTAGATTTAATGGGTTTGAGAATGCCATCTCCTACATGGCGATGATGCTGTTTCTATGGTTACTGACCTCCAGTGATTGCAGGTAGCCCTCCTGAGGGTCGCAAAGCAGTGAGGAGATGCGGTGGTTGTTCCTCATACAGCTCACACTGCTGTCTCTCCAGAGAGGGAAAATCTGCCTGACGACGGTCATCCTTCCCAAGGAACTGTGGGCCAACTCCATAATCTCAGTGTCACTGATCTCCTACACTCACAAAGAGACAGAATACAAAGAATAATCATGAGTATTTATGAATCAATAGTAATTTGATTACCTATTACATTAAAAATTCAGTCAAAGGTAGGTTGCCCACTTATATGCTATATACTAGGGATGACACTGCCTTCTAAGATACCTTGTAAGATATTCAAGGCAACAGATTAAAAAACTTTTAATGTGTTATTATATGGTTTGTTTGTTAATTTGACGTTAGCTTATCAGCATTCTAACATCAAACTCAATTGACATCAGTTGTGACTCAAGTCTTATTTGTGCTTCATGTGAGGAGTGCCAATATAGAGTGTTTCATATCAGTCACGTATAAGCTTTCCTTACACTCAGAATGCTTCTTTAGCTGTGGTTACACTTTATTTTAAGGTGTCCCTATTACAGTATACATGAAAGTACTAAGTAACATCGGTAACATCTTTACTTGAAGGGGTGTACATAAGACTGACATGACACCTTCATAACCATGGCATGACATATGTCATGAATATGAAGTAGGGTTTATACATGTTTATGACAACTGTCAATAATGACATTTTGAATGCAAATATGACATTGTTTAAGATGTCTTTGTTATGACATCTTGACATAAACCATAACATCATAACCGGTCAGTGTCTTTGTCATGACAACTTGACATTAAATTAAGTTAAACTGTCATGTGGTTGGTTTTGACATTGGCTGTCATCAGTCCATTATAACTGTGTCATGAATATTTTGTGACCTTAACTACAGTGGTACAAATTGAATTTGTTTCATGACAGCCAATGTCAAAACCAACCACCTGACAGTTTAATGTAATGTTAACCAATAAAGCTAAGTGGTTTCTTAAGTTTGATATTTAATCTGCTATGTCATGTTTATGACAGGTTGTGTTGTCTGAGTAATGTCAAGTTGTCATGACAAAGACACAGACAGGTTATGATGTATTGGTTTATGTCAAGGTGTCATAACAAAGACATCTCAAACAATGTCATATTTGCATTAAAAATGTCATAATTGAGCGAGTGATACTTAATGACAGTTGTCACAAACATGCATAAAACTTCCTTCATATTCATAACATGTGTCATGTCATGATTATGAAGGTGTCATGTTAGTCTTATGCACACCCCTTCAAGTAAAGTGTTACTGTAACATCAATTGACAACATGTACTATAGGGTTAGGACTAGGATTTGGTTAGTTGGGGTAAGTTGCATGTAATTATGCATAATTTGCTGTTATTACTACAATAAGTACATGCAACATATGTAACAAGGACACTGTAAAATAAAGTGTTATCAGAGCTTTTCCAGTCAGCTAAGGTTTTTTTTATTTTGTTGAGATTGTATTTTAAAAAAGAAACCTTGGGACAGAGAGAATGTGAAAAGGAAGAAACCAAAGAAAATGGCAAAATCATTATTTTAAAGCACAGGACATTGAGGAAAGAGAGACTCAGAGAAGAATATGAAAATCAATGTACAAGCAATTTCAAAGCAGGATCTGGAATGCTGGGAAAGCTGGGCATTATTACATCAAATTGGGGTATTTCAATAAAATATATATAATGACAAGCCAATTAAGGCAATGGAAATAGCTTTCAATATGGTTTTCAATAGGATAACAAAGATTGAACCCCTCTGACATATTTTGAGTCTGGAAATTTTAAGAAAATGTATTGTTCGACAAGAATTTACAACTTTCCCTGATCGTTACAGTATAATGTGTTCAACATTGTGAACATAATTGGTGAACATATTTAAATGTCAAATAATTGATTCATATCGGTCCACTTCAAACCACAGCCAAACCCTCTGTGCTGTTTAAAAGAACCTTGCTGAAAAGATCATCTCACACATCAATTCAGTGGCAGCTCATCAGGGGAGCCAAGAAAGGCACAGCCTATCCAAAATGTTGAGGTGAAAATGAGAGAATGAGGATTTAAATGTTAATAAAATTTAGTTATTAATTTCATTTTATGTCTCAGAATGTGTATTTCTTGTTTGTCATTTGACCACTTAACCATCATAAAATATTACTGAAGTCAGAACCACCACTGTTCTTTCCCAAACGTGCTGAATCTGCTGATTTAATTAAAATGCTAAAGAGAGTCTGATGGAGAGAATGGGAAGAGGAAAATCCATAGCCAGAGACTTCTGTGTCAGTTGAAAAAAAAAAAAAAAAAAAAAAAAACGAGCCAACCACTATCGAGTATTTGACTTCCAGCAGTCAGTGTTGTGAAAAAAATGCATCGTCTCTTTTGGTATATCAACCAATCATCATAGAGATATACTGTAAATTCCATTATATTATTTTGAACTGCAACCACTGATAATGTACTAACTACCTTAATTATGGAGAGAAGAGAAAAAGAATATATGGTCGGCAAAAAATGTACCAAGCAACAAATAAAAAATAGGCTACACTAAACAGCCGAACATGTTCTCTTTCAACACGGACATTTAAAAGGACAGAGGGATGCAATTTTGCTTCTACCTAGTCATATGCTGTAAGTTAAATTATATTTATATTGTCTTGCTGTATGTCATTTTCTTTAAATTCTCTGTCTAAAAGTGACCGAAAAACAAAAGAATAGCCAGAGACCTCTGCGACCACTGCAGGAATTTCCACTGGTTGAACCTAAGTTATGCTGGTGGACCAACATAGCCATGCTGTTAACCAGCAAATCTTCAAAAAATCTCCAGTGAGTTGCGCTAAAAGCATGTTCAGTTGTATACATGAGAGATGAACATGAACCTGGCAGTTTTGAAATGCGCTAAATTGGCCTGTCCAACCCTTCCAACCCTTCCCTCCCCAAGATCAGTGATTTAGAGATTTGAAGATTTGGATTTTAAATTCCGAGAACATTGGAATGAGCTGACTGACGTGCACAAAAACATGCAGATTGTCATCAGAGACAAATCTTGCAGTCTATCACTGAGAGCCTGGAAGCCAAAGCTTAAAAAGTGTGAAAACAGACATGGTCACTCCGCAAACAGGGCAGGCCCATACCCAAAGGGAATTGGAAAGTTAAATTCTCTAAATTCTTGTGAGACTGGGAATAAAGCAGCTAAGTTCTTTTTCGTTCTACATTTAGCGGTAAAATGAAGTCCGAAATACGTGACCAGTGATATACTGTTAGCGAACATCCGACACCGCCCACAGTGCTGAGAGCAGTGTTCAGATGAATATGTAAATATGTGCTGTGTGCTTTCCTCTCAATAACAAAATAAACACACAACAAAGTTAAGAAAACAGCAAGCATTTTTTAACAAAGCATAAGAAAAGCATCTGATCATAGCAACTTGGATATGTTTGCACAAGCTCTGCAATTCGACAGTCACGTCACATTTATTTATATAGCACTTTGTACAATAGATTACTTAAAATCAAGCAACTTTACCTTATTAAACATGAAAAACAGTGTCAGTGTTGTAGCAAATTAGCAAACGTAGCAAAGTAGTTGGAATCAATTTCTGGTGATGGTAAACTTAAGGAGTTAGTTGACTGTTATTGCCAAGGAGGGTACACATGGCTCGCCAGCGTGCGCATACAAAAACGAGGGAATTTGATGTTGGCTTTTAAAGTTCCACAGAGGTCCTGCCTTTGAGTTTTGGCTACCAAAAATGTTTTTGAGATGTGAAAGAGATCACATCAAACCTTACATTAACAACAAATGAAGACTTTTGCTCGAGTCTCCTGCTTCCCACACTTGTCTCCTGAGACAAACAATTCTAACTCTCTCACAATGGTCTCTAAAGTTTTAGAAGAGATCTCAACAGAATCACACAGTGCTCAGATTTTTTCTCCATAGCTAGAGACTCTGGAGCTTTCAGAAGAGATCTCAACAACATGCTCAGATTTTTCTCCTCAGCTAGAGACTCTGGATCACTCACATTTGTCTCCTCTAAAGTTTACAAGAGATCTCAACAACTTTACAAATCAAATTTATCATTATGAACTCAAACATTTCTACCATATAATATATATTAATAATCAAATCAGTAAAGGATTGAGTCATTGGGCATTTATTGTGCCTTTCAGCAAAGAAAGATCCAGGGATACTGTTCCTGTAGTAAGACTTATGCAAGTTAGTTTTGATAAAGTGCATCGGGTGCATTGCTCTTTCCAAGAACAAATGATGTCCCCTATGCACATAAACTGTAAAGCTCTATTCTCTTTTTGTGTGCCAGCAAGTAAGATTAACGTTAACCTTATTGGTGCATAACTTCACTCTTAAAATAGGCTTAAATATAGGCTTGTTTTTTTTTTACTTTGGTGCATTTGAAGTACTTGACTTGGTGCACAATTTGTAAAGTCGTTGCAGTCTCTTCTAAATTTTAAACGAGACAAATGTAAGAGATCCTCTAGCTGAGAAAAAGCTGAGTCCATGTGTAATGTTATTGAGATCTTGTCTAAAACTTAGGAGACAAATATGAGACCACCAGGGTCTTTAGTTTAGGAGAAAAATCTAAGCACATTGTGTGATATTATTGAAGTCTATTCTAAATTTTTGAAGAGACAAATATGAGAGCTCCAGATTATTTAGCTGAGGAGAAAAATACGAGCATAGTGTGAGATGTTGTAGAGATCTGCACTATCATTCACCCGGTGTTTTTGCTAGTTTCAGCCTGACGCAGTTATCATTTTCACAACCTGCACCATGTTGTTTAAATAGCAAATACATTTGCGCCCATGGGTGTGCTGGTCTGAAAACGCTATTTTGCTATTTTAAGGCACTAGGATACAACAGAGACTTTACTTTTCGCAAAGACTCAGGGTGTTTGGGGTTGGACAGAGGGTAATGATGTTCTTTTATCATGCTGTGATAGAGAGTGTATTACGTTACGGACTTGTAACCTGGTTTGGTAACATATCAGTTAAGTTAAAATCACAAACAAATAGACTGTTTCATACAGCAATGAAAGTGATGGGGGGGAGGGAACATCCCTCCCTCCAAATTCTTTTTGAGAAGACCATAGTTAAACAGGCTTATAGCAGACCCCTCCCATGTCCTGCATTCAGAGTACAAACTGCTCCCGTCAAGTAGACGCTATAGGGTTCCAATTAAAAACAGGAAAAGATATACGAATAGGTAACATTCTTTTATCCCTTTATCACTGACTCTTCTAAACTCAGGATATTAGGTGGGTGTGAAATGAGGGGCTGTGTTGTAGGTGCTGAATGCACTTATGTCTGTACTTGTTCTGTGTTTGTTAATGCACTATAACTATATGTATTTTTATGTGGCAGCATGTATGTTCAAGACAAATTTCCCTAGGGACAAATATATTATTATTTGAATCTTGAACTGAAATAGACTGTGCCATTGATCAACTGAAACCTGGTATAAAGTCAATGGCGCAGTATTTTATTTGTTATTTAAAGAGCACGCTAGTAATATGCGCCTATAGGCGGGTCAACAGCAAGTGTACACTTTGCTTATTACACACACAGGGACGCGCAGCAGCACACAAACATTTTTAAATATGAAAAATTAAAGGATTATTATTGTGTACATTAGGTAAGGAAAAAAAATCTTTGCACAGTGTGTGATGTTGTTGAGATCTCTTCTGAATCTTTAGAGGAGACAAATATGAGTGATTCAGAGACTCTCTATAAGGAGAAAAATCTGAGTACAGTATGTAATGATGATGAGATCTCTTCTAAAACTTAAAAAAGGAGACTGTTGTGAGAGTGTTAGAGTTTTTTTTTTGTCTCAGGAGTTAAGTGTGAGAAGCAGAAAACTCAAGCAAAAGTCAAAATTTTATGTTAAAATAACCTAATTTTTGTCTAGGAGAAACATTTGAGATCTCATTTTTGATGTTTCTTTCCTCTGGGCTAGCGTACTAGCATACAACAATCTAGCAACAGGCTACATTTGCTTAGGGAAGTAGCACAAGAAGTTGAGGTTTTTAATCCACAGACCCCAGGAAACAACATTAAATTGAACCATAAAGCTGTCAATTTTAGCATACCATGACGTACGTGCAACCACTATGGCAGACAAAAATCTTCCTTAAGTAAGAAGACAGCACAAGCTATCCATAGTTTCATTGTAAGGCAGAGCCCATCAATCTCTAGCAGTTATAATGAATTGTGAAAAGCCCTTGTATAATATTATACTCTGTATCAAAACCGATTTGCATATAATTTATCAGTTTTCCAAATCAAGCAAGGCTGCCTTGAGTTTTCCAGAGAGTAATATTGGGGGGGGGGGGGATGTCATGTTTAACAGTCTGTTTGGGAGTACTCCTGGTAGACACTCCTGACCGCATGTCTGCAGGAAAATTGAGGCAGCTCGCTATGTGAGCCTGGGACAGTGGGAAAAGCTAGGCACAGACAGGAAAGACAGACACCCAGCTCCTTGAATTTAGAGTGAGTCATGTGCAATACTTATATTTTTTTTTAATATAAATACTATATTGTAAATTATTCAGAGTTTATTTTTCATATACCTGTCATGTATTTTCTATATTTTTAGAAGTGGGTGTAGGTGCTCAATATATATGTCTCCATGCGCATGTCACACATTTAATGCAGACACACACACACACACACACACACACACACACACACACACACACACACACACACACACACACACACACACACACATATATAATGTGTGTGTCTGCATTAAATGTGTGACGTGCATGGTGACATGTAGTGGTACTGGATGTTTTGTGAGTGAGAACCAATACATACTATAACAAAAAATGCATGTACATGTAGAAATGTCATTGACATTGGACATTGAAGAAATTTGCAGCTGTAGCAGCAATAAATACTAATAAAAACATAATTTCATTGCAAATTAGTTCTTGTAATAAGTTACAGCGACATTTAGCAGATTAAATCTGTTATCTGTGCATTTAATTTCCCATGTGACAATATACTATTTGTTTATCCTGTTTAGCTTTTTGCCTGTTATCACTTGTAAAGTTAAGATGGCATATACTTTGTAAATAAATTAGGCAAAACAGCTCTGTTACTGAAATATTTATCATCAAGATGCTGCTCACCATGAGGATGGAAAACGTATCTGTTTTCAAAAGCACTATATTTGCTGCAAGACTAGAAAAACAGCCAAGACAAGAAGAGACCGTAAATCTAACATCCTTTTCCCATTTCAATGTATGTCCTCTTATGTTCCCCATGTGACTCTTGGTTCAAAGGATATACGTTTACACTAAAAGCCTACTAGTGTTCTCCCTGCACTGATGGGTTTGCGATGCTCCTTGTAATTTAACAGTCGGCTGTTTCAAACACTTGGGGATAAAGCAGTACCTTCTGCAGTGGGTTGTGACTGGTACTGTAGAAATTTGACTAGATAAATTAATGACTACAAGCTTATACTGTATACCACAAAAAAAAAAAAAAAACAGTATGGAACATGTATCAAAGTCCAGCCTGCTCTGTGTGATACCAACATGATTTCTATTTAGGCATTTGAACATTTCGATTTATGCTGAGCGTGCAATATCAATGCATATTTATGGAAATCTCCTTAGATATGTACAGTACAGAAATGCCCAAATATTTACAAATTCTCTGATTACTGGTCAGAACTGGAATTAATAGGCACGACAATGTCATTTATCATTAACAAAATGAAAAAGTTGGACAATGACCTTTCTAACAGCAAAATATTTTCTTAATGAAATCCAGATGCAAACTATTTAAGGTGACTTCATATGAATTTGTGTGATGTGATTTGTACAAAAATTTACAATATTTAAGAAAAAAGAAAGAATGAAGGTCCAACCCATTAACCTTAACCATCAGTGTGTAAACAAATCGTAAGGTACGAATTGGCTCGTACAAACTCATATGAATTAACCATCAATTTGCAAAAATGTAAAATAGTTACAAATTGCCATGAAAACGTGTGAGATAAAGTAAAGTAATTTACACTTAATGCATGGTGGAATTTAATGATCATCAAACTCAGCAAGTACAAAATAAAAGTGAAACACCGTTAATCTTATGACTATTCTAAACAGTAGTGATGTTCGGTTCATGAACAAACTGTTCTTTTTAACCAGTTCTGGTCAGTAAACCTGTTGGATCATGCTGATATAAATTGTACCGGACACTTTATTTCGATAGTCATTTCGTTAGACATTCTACAAACTAACTGTCATTAGAGTATTAGTAGACTAAATGCTTAATTTCTGGTAACACTCTATTTTGATGATCCCCAACAGACATTCTACTGACTATAAGTTACTTGGCAACAACAAGTCAACTTATTCTACTAACCCGGACCCTAATACCTAACCATAACCATAACCATAACAGTTTACTACAGTCTACTGATACTCTAATGAGAGTTAGTTGACATGTAGTTGCAAAGTTACTCACCAGGAAGGATTTAATAGTGCTGTCCAGCAGATTGGCTGGGATCAAATATTGTTGGGAGCAAATTGTGAAATGGATTGTGAATCTTTTGTAGCGACAATTGAGAGAACAATTACAATTTTAGCTGTAAAGTTCAACAAAAACACAATAAAAACACACTTCCCTGGATGAACTCTGACATATTCAAACTAATGAAAGAGAGGGATCTTGCGTTAAAATACGCAATTAAAACTAAGTCAGCTAGTGCTAAAAATCTGTTTACAACATTGAGGAATAAAACTGTTAAAGCTATACGCAAGGCCAAAGCAGATTTTTTCTTGATAATAATAGAAAATGCAAAAGGGGATTCTAAAACAATTTGGAACCAACTGCAAAAAATTGTAGGACAGGACCCAAAAAGGAAACAGTTTTTAGAAATTAAGATAAATGGACAAATTACAAATGACATAAATGAAGTTGCAGATGCCTTCAATAATTTTTTTAGTGAATCTGTATCCACTATTGCCCAAAGCTTCCCATCTGACAATCTAAATATTTGTCCGATAAAAAAAGTCAGAGCCAATTTTCAACATTGGCACAGTCACATAATCTGAAGTCTTACAGACAATAAGAACACTGAAAGCTTCCAGAACTAGAGACATATTTGGCATAGATATGTGCATGCTAAAAGATCTCAGTTCCACATTATTAACACCAGTAACCAAAATTGTCAATCTCTCCATTATTGAGGCAGTATTTCCAAATGTGTCGAAGTCAGCTGCTGTTGTTCCAATTTTTAAAAATGGAGATCCATTGTCAGTGGACAATTATAGACCAATCAGTATCACACCTACAGTGTCAAAAGTCGCAGAGAAACTAATTTCCCAACAAATAATAACACAATTGAATACCACTACATTTTCCCTTCATTCAATGCAATTTGGTTTCAGAACTCAACATTCTACGGAAACTGCTAATTGTGTTTTCATAGAAAATATCAAACAATTACTGGCGTGGTTGGAGCTGTTTTTCTCGATCTAAAAAAAGCCTTTGAATAACCATAAAATATTATTAACCAAACTAAGCAAATTTAATTTTTCCTCAGATGCAATAAAATGGACAGAATCATATCTATCGAATCGATCACAGTCAGTCAGGATCAGTGATTACCACTCACCGCCCCTCGTCATGTCCACAGGGGTACCTCAAGGTTCTATTTTGGGGCCTCTGTTATTTTCACTCTATATAAACGACCTCCCTTCAGTTTGTCCTGACGTCTATATTCAGATGTACGCAGACGATACAGTCATTTATATTCATGGTAAAAACACAAAACAAGTTGCTGAAAAACTTACACAGTCTATGGCCCATGTCTCTGAATGGCTAAAGCAATCCTGCTTGAAACTTAATGTAAACAAAACAGTCTCAATGTACTTTTCTAAATCAAATGTTGCAAATAATCTGGCAGATATTTATGTGACGGGAAAAAATTAAAGTTGTGTCAGAATTCAAATACCTAGGCATTTTAATAGACTCTAAATTAACTTTTAAATCTCAGATAAAAAAGGTATGCAATCGAGTCAAATTTAATATTGCAAATTTCCGGTTCATAAGATCACACTTGTCACTTCAGACAGCTAAAATGTTCATGTACAGTATGGTTCTGTCTCACATTACTTACTGTCTTACAACCTGGTCACAGGCAAATAAAACAACACTAAAATCTTTAGAGTCACTTTATAAACAGACAATTAAAATTCGGGATAAAAAAACATCAAGCTTACACCATTGTGTTATTTTACAGAAGCATAAGCTTTTAGGTTGGGAAAATGTCAAGTATTCAAATCTTTGTTTGTTATATAAAATCATCCATGGTCTTTCCTCTCCTCCACTCAGTCAGTTTGTAAACATTAGGAACACCACACAGAGAGTAACACGAGGGTCGGCCCGAGGACACTGTGTTGTTCCTCTGCGGAGAAGCGCATTTAGTCAAAGTACCTTTTCCGTCATAGCAGCACAGGAGTGGAACTCTGTCCCTCAGAACATCAGAGAACGTCTCGGTTACGTATGTAACCCTCGTTCCCTGAGTAGGGACCGGAGACGTTACGTCGGATGACGACGAATGGGGTTTCGCTTAGAACACCTATCGACTTCGAGTATACAAAAACGAGCCAATGGCAAAGAAATGCCATGCGTCTGCGGAATTTGCATGACGTAACTTCGCCCCACCTCGTGGGTATAAAAGGAGGACGCCGGCAACATGCACTTATGTTTCTTCGCTGAGGAGCCAAGACTGAACTCAGGCGATCCCCGCGGTACAACGGAAGTGGCAGGAAGACGTAACGTCTCCGTTCCCTACTCAGGGAACGAGGGTTACATACGTAACCGAGACGTTCCCTTTCGTTGTCACTCCGAGTTACGACGGATGACGACGAATGGGGTTACCAGTCTAATCACGCCACCTTCACAGCTGTCTTCCAGTGCCCTGCGTAAATCTGAGCCCTCAAGACTTTGGACGAAGGACTCCTATTTATCACAGGAATACCAAGGTACACTGGGAAGCATATCCCATTGCTTTAGAGGAAATATGCAATTAACACCAAACCAGAGGGGGGTGCATTTGGAAATACACATATGACCCGAAGGAAACATATGGAGAAACACTGAGGTTTCCAGCCGCAGGTGGAATATTTCAACCTCAGGGGTGGCAAGGTGGCTTGCCAAGGGAAAGACACATGCTCAGAGAGGCTTACAGTTTAAAAACACGTGTGGGGGTAGCTCCGGGGAGGGACCATGCACACTGGAGGTACCTAGCCGACGCTTAGGCAATAGACACTGGCGCTAGCATCAGGGGTGCTGGAGGAACTCAGGGCTTGCGGAGAAGCTCACCTGAGCAGAATATCGCACGTATCCAGTCCGTGGAGTGGAATGGTCAGCAAGCGAAGACACCTGAGCGGGTCCGGTACTAGCTAGTTGAAGCGAGTACATAAGAGGACACTGGCTCCACTCGGAGATTGTAGAATCTGGCGAATGTGTTCGGTGTCGCCCAGCCTGCAGCTCTGCAGATGTCTGTTAGCGAGGCGCCATGCGCTAGAGCCCAAGAGGACGCCACACTCTGGGTGGAGTGGGCAGTCACACCAAGGGGGCACGGTCGACCTTGCTGCTGGTATGCCAAAGCAATGGTGTCCATTATCCAGTGAGACAACCTCTGCTTTGAGAGAGCCTTTCCCTTCAGCTTCCCACCATAACAGACAAAGAGCTGGTCTGAGGTCCTGAAACACTGCGTCCTGTCTACAGAGGTGCGGAGAGCGCGTACTGGACAGAGCAGTTTCAAGGCTGGGTCTGCCTCCTCCAAGGGCAGCGCTTGCAGGTTCACCACCTGGTCCCGGAAGGGAGTGGTAGGAACCTTGGGCACATATCCAAGCCGGGGTCTCAGGATCACGTGAGAGTAAGCCGGCACGAATTCCAGGCACGCTTCGTCAACGGAGAATGCGTGCAGGTCCCCGACCCTCTTAAGAGAGACCAATGCAACCAGGAGCGCTGTCTTCATTGACAGGAACTTAAGCTCCACTGATTGCAGAGGCTCAAAGGGAGCACTCTGCAGGGCACTTAAAACCACTGAGAGGTCCCAAGAGGGAACGAGAGTAGAACGAGGAGGATTCAGCCTCCTCGCCCCCCTCAGGAACCTGACGATCAGGTTGTGCTTCCCTACGGACTTACCTTCCACTAAGTCGTGGTGTGCGGCAATAGCGGCAACATAAACTTTGAGGGTGGAGGGAGACAGCCTTCGCTCCAACCCATCTTGAAGGAAGGAGAGCACGAAATTGATCGAACACCTCCAGGGGTCTTCTCGGTGAGAAGAGCACCAGTTGACGAAGAGGTTCCACTTCAACGCGTAGGCGTGCCTAGTGGACGACGCTCTAGCGGAAGTGATGGTAGCCACCACCGTAGGTGGTAGGGTACTCAAACCTGCCTCGTCCCGTCCAGGAGCCACACGTGGAGGTTCCAGAGATCGGGACGAGGGTGCCACAGGGTGTCCCGTCCCTGACAAAGGAGGTCCTTCCTCAGAGGAATTGGCCAAGGAGGTGCTGTCGCGAGGAGCACTAGTTCGGAGAACCAAGTCCCGGTGGGCCAGTACGGCGCAACCAGAAGGACCCGCTCCTCGTCCTCCCTGACCTTGCGCAAGACCTGCGCAAGAAGGCTCACTGGAGGAAACGCGTATTTGCGGCCCCGCGGCCAGCTGTGCGCCAGAGCATCCGTGCCGAGCGTGCCCTCGGTCAGAGAATAATACTGGTCGCAATGGGTCGAGTCGTGGGAGGCAAACAGATCTATCTGTGCGTCCCCGAACTGGTCCCAAATCAGCTGGACCGACTGGGGATGGAGTCGCCATTCGGTGGAGGCATCTGTTGAGACAACAACATGCCGGGAAACTCGTTCCAGGGGGACACCAGCCCTGAGAAAACTGAGGTTCGACCACGGGGTGAAGGTCTGACGGCAGGTCGGAGTAACTGGTACTCGGAGCGTGCCTTGTTGCCATGCCCACCTCGGGACTCGGTCGCGTCGCCAAGCTGAAGCGGTCTCATATGAAGCAATCCGAGCGGCGTCACCGCGGCTGCAGATGCCATATGCCCCAGGAGCCTCTGAAAAAGTTTCAGTGGAACCGCACTCTTGCCCTGAATTTGTCTCAGACAAGTCAGCAGTGACTGTGCGCGCTCGCTCGTAAGCTGCGCGGACATGGCGACCGAGTCGATGTCCATACCGAGAAAAGAGATCCTCTGCACGGGGCAAAGTTTGCTCTTCTCCCAGTTGACCCGAAGGCCCAGACGAGCTAGGTGCCGGAGCACAAGGTCCCTGTGTTCGCAAACCTGATCTCGAGAGTGAGCTAGGATCAGCCAGTCGTCGAGATAGTTCAGGATGCGAACCCCGTGAACCCGAAGGGGAACAAGGACTGCCTCGACGACCTTCGTGAAGACGCGAGGAGACAGGGCTAGCCTGAAAGGGAGAACCGCGTACTGGTATGCCTGCCCCTCGAAAGCAAACCGGAAGAACGGTCTGTGTCGAGGAAGAATGGAGACATGAAAGTAGGCGTCCTTCAGGTCGATCGCTGCAAACCAATCCTGGGGCCGAACACATTCGAAAATGCGTTTGGCGGCGTGCATCTTGAACGGCATCCTGTGAAGGGAGCGGTTCAGCACGCGCAGGTCCAGGATTGGTCGTAACCCACCGATTTTCTTGGGGACAATGAAGTAAGGGCTTTAGAAGCCGGACCTCATCTCGGCTGGAGGGACAGTCTCGATTGCACCCTTCGCCAGCAGGGTGGCAATCTCTGCTCTCATGATGGGGGCATTGCCACCGACCAAAGTGGAGCGGACTCCCCTGTAGCGGGGAGGAGACCGTGCGAACTGAATCGCATAGCCGAACCTGATGGTGCGGGCGACCCAGCGGGACAGACGGGGAAGCTCTAGCCAGGCTCCCAGGAACTGTACCAGCGGGGTCATGCGAACCACAGGCGTCCCCCCGGAGGGGCAGCGAAGCGGAGTAACTGGCCCGGACGTGGACGGCATAGCGATCCGGTGTGGGGGCGCAGTTAATATCCGCGCCCTGACAGAGGAGGCCAGGGAAGGACCAGCGTTCCACGGGGGCCTGCTCTGCCAGGGGTCTGGCGACAGAGTGGGACAGGGACGAAACGGTCCGTGGACGGCACACCGTGTCAACCAACTCTGGGACAGAGGGGGACGAGGAGAGCACGGCTTGTGGGCGGCGCTCTGTGTCGTCCGAGAACTCTGTGTGCTCACAGACGAGAGAGTCAGTTCTTTCTGAATAAGGATTCTTCCCCAGCCCTCCACCTGGGAAAGGAGTGGCCCTGCTACCACTCCTGGAAAGAACTGAGTCCCATCTCTTAGCAGCCCATCTCAAAAGCGCCGCTTAACCCGGCGTTTAACGGGGGGCGGGGCTGGATGGCTGAGGCATCCCCCCACGGTCTTCCAAAGCCAGCCCGGGTGAACGGGCGGGGTTGGAACCGTGGGAGGGCGCCTTCGGCGGTTGGCAGACTGAGGGACCTGAGCGGAGGGCCGGGCTGTCGGCAGAATAACCTCAATCTGCTCCCGGGCGGTTGAGAACTATTGGGCAGAAGAACTCAACCGCACCGCCGAAGAGGCCGACCTGGGATGCAGTGAGGCGGCTGCCTGTCCTGTGGCACTATAGGATTTCGCCACAGATTAGTGTAGACGAAAAGAACTACAGGCTTCGGACGGGTGCTTAGGATTGCGCCGGGACTCTCACTCTTGCGAGTTCATTGAGTCTCGACCTAAATGACGTGATGATCATGTTCCCAGAGAGAACATG
Organism: Meda fulgida; assembly: GCA_030578275.1. Taxonomy (NCBI): domain Eukaryota; kingdom Metazoa; phylum Chordata; class Actinopteri; order Cypriniformes; family Leuciscidae; genus Meda; species Meda fulgida. Next base: position 23,862,616 of record CM060627.1, read on the forward strand.
AATCACCCACGAGCGCTGTACAAGCATGATCAAAGCCCTAACACACTAGACAGCGCTCGTGCCCATCAGAGTCCGATACCAATCTGCCGCCACTTAGAAAAAAGACGTGCCGCGTGCGAGCTCTTTTGTGAGAGGAGAAAAAAACTCCGCGATGTTGAAGCGAGCGGGGAGAACACACTCACTAGCAGATCACTGCACAGATCAGCAGGCAATGTGAACTCGCTGCAGATCGCCGTCACACCAACACCGGAGAGAATGGCTCGTCTCGTAGAGTGAAGTCATAAATGGCTGTGGAGTGAAGATATACTCTTGGCTCCGAAGCGAAAACATAACTGCATGTTGCCGGCGTCCTCCTTTTATACCCACGAGGTGGGGCGGAGTTACGTCATGCAAATTCCGCAGACCCATGGCATTTCTTTGCCATTGGCTCGTTTTTGTATACTCGAAGTCGATAGGTGTTCTAAGCGAAACCCCATTCGTCGTCATCCGACGTAACTCGGAGTGACAACGAAAGGGAACTCACCACATACACTCTGTTAAAAAAACAGCTAAAAAACTGGTTCAGAAGACATCAGACATGTCAGCATTAATATGAATAGGTATCTTCCCTCATCCCAACTGTGCTGCCACTCGTGTCTATGCTGTGTCAATGTGGAGTATAATTTTTATAAATTAGTTTCAATGTTAACAATGTCTATTATAGCAAACGTGTACACTGTATTTATCATATCTGTTTTACTGCTTTTTATATTTGTATTGGTCATTGTAATCTTTTATTGTTGTTTTATTATTTTTCTTTTTAGGTAAACAATTTTAAGATCTGTCCAGGGACAACAGATGAAAAATAGCCTTTTGGCTAATTCTGGTGCATTTACAGCAATGTCCCCTGTCAAATAAATTAATAAATAAAAATACTCATAGTTAGTAGAATGTCTAAAGTGGACTATCGAAATAAAGTGGAACCATTGTACCTTTCTGTGCACTTGTTGTTTTCCTGACAAAGACCTTCCGGTCGAAGCATTACATTTTAATAAAATTATTTTTGGAAGCAGCAATTGCAGTTTGCTGATTTTTGTTTAAGCTTCAGCAAACCAGGTAAACCACTTCATCAATTCGGACTGAATTGTCTAAAATGATACATACTCCAAGTCAGCACTGAACTGATCTCTCAAATGTGTCTGACATTCTGACTTGAAAGGGAGATATAAATTAATTAAAAAAATGTCAGTGTTTTTCATAATACATATAGTTTCAAAGCAGATTTACAGGAAAAGCATGTTTTAATGTTACAACTTAGGAAGTATTCTGTTATCAGACAAATATGAGTGCATCAAGGTAATGTCCAAATTGCAGTAATAAACAGCTGTAATATAATACATGCCATGTGATTAGGCAGCATTTAAAACTTGTGCTCATAATAATTACAATATGAGTGTAACGGATGTAGGCCAGTAAGAGCTGTGCGTGGAAACCTCACTCCCCTTGCCTCAAGAGGCAGTGTTTAGAGGCTGTGGTCTTTAGCGTCCTTGTTAGAGCGCCCGCCTGCAACGCCAGAGACCGAGGTTCGAGTCCCACTCAGAGCAGGGCAAATAGGACCAGTTACATTTGGTGCCGTGACCCGGATGGGAGTGAGGTTTAGGGGGGGGGGGGGGTGAGTGTAACGAACTTAGGCCAGTAAGAGCCGTGCATTTAAATCTCAGTCTCCTGGCCTCAAGAGGCGTGCTAGCGACTGTCACTAGCAGCTGCGGCCTTGTTAGTGTGCCTGCGACCTTGTTAGCGTGCCTGGCTCCGGGGTGCGACTCTACTGCTGACCCAGTTCTTCACACGTGCATTGTTGTTTGTTTTCTTTCTTGTTTTGTGTTATTTGTTTCACGCTTTATTTTGATTAATTTTGTTAAAGTAAGCATGTTTAATACGAACATTAGATGCTGTACTTACTGGGTAACTTTGCATATGGTGATGTTGCTAGAGGCAGTCGGCTTGGAGGTGAACGCTGTAAGTACCGTTCACATGTAAACTCGGTGTGAAATTCTGTGATTAGTCTCCCGTTTACGGAATAACTGCCCGCAAGGGTAATTTCCTGAAGATTGTAAAGAGCTGCTAAGAAATTCCAGGACAATGCAATAAGACTTCACTGAAGAAACAAGGATCAAGAGGTGGGGTGTGCCAAAGGCTTAAAAGGCTGTTGACCTCATTTGCCTGTATTTACCTTGTCAAATGTACAGTCCGTAAGTAGTAAAATGTAGTAGTAAAGTAGTAAAAAGTAGTAAATATGTTTTACGGAGACCTGGTTGAAAGAAGCAATCCAAGTTATCGGTACAAGACGATATACAATGATAAGAGTGGACAGAGATGTAATAGCGTTTCATAAAGCAATCGGAAGAGGTCTGTGTATCTACGTGGATAACAGATGGGGTTAAACCCAATTCCGAATACATAAACAACTGTGCACTCCATATTTTGAACATTTGTCTGGGAATTTAGACCTTTTTATCCCCCTAGGGAATTTGGATAAATAACAATTATTTTAGTATTTTCCCGGACCAGACGATGAAAAGGCTGCTGGCCAGTTCGTCTGAACAACCAGTATTTATTCTGGGGGATGTGAACTTTCGTGATGATCTTATTTAGCCGCTTTACACCAATATGCGGTGTAAACTAACTGTCCGAATAGACTTTTGCACATATTTGGATAAATATTTTGGAAAATTACTGATGGTTATAAAGCAATTTGCCGCCCTCCCTTGGGGAAGTCAGACCACGGTATTGTACATTTTCTAGATATCAGGCTAAGATTAAACAAGAGAAACCTGTTATACGCATACCCCCGTGGACTGAACAAGGCAAAGAACAATTGAGAAATTGCTTTGACTAAATGGCCTGGGATATTTTATTTTTTTATTTGTTTTAATGTATGAGACAATGTTCATGTTATTACAAATTATCACGTATTATTCAAATTGTTCTGAGAGCAATTGTGTTCAAACCAAAACAGTACATATACCCAAATAATAAGAGGTGGCTCATTGAAGGTCTTAAAATTTGCCTATAATGACAAAAGGGTGGCTTTTATGAGTATATAAATTATTTTAAAACTAAGAATAAGATGTTTAGTCTTTTTAAATATGCTTATGATGTGGCTCTCGTTGGTCTTTTGCAAGCAGGAGAAATAGGCAGGACTCGTATTTAGCAAGAGCACATAAAAGCCCTTTTTGAGCAGTCACCTGAGTGCACTTGTGATAAATATGGATAAAAATAAATAATTGGTGTAATAAATTGGAGCATTGTAATACTGTAATACTTGGTGGGAATCCAAATCAATTTGTTTGTAATTTTAAGTATTTGGGGACATACAGGTCCTTCTAAAAAAAAAAATAGCATATTGTGAAAAAGTTAATTATTTTCCATAATGTAATGATAAAAATTAAACTTTCATATATATTTTAGATTCATTGCACACCAACTGAAGTATTTCAGGTGTTTTATTGTTTTAATACTGATGATTTTGGCATACAGCTCATGAAAACCCAAAATTCCTGTCTCAAAAAATTAGCATATCATGAAAAGGTTCTCTAAACAAGCTATTGACCTAATCATCTGAATCAACTAATTAACTCTAAACACCTGCAAAAGATTCCTGAGGCTTTTAAAAACTCCCAGCCTGTTTCATTACTCCAAACCGCAATCATGGGTAAGACTGCCGACCCGACTGCTGTCCAGAAGGCCATCATTGACACCCTCAAGCAAGAGGGTAAGACACAGAAAGACATTTCTGAACAAATAGGCTGTTCCCAGAGTGCTGTATCAAGGCACCTCAGTGGGAAGTCTGTGGGAAGGAAAAAGTGTGGCAAAAAACGCTGCACAACGAGAAGAGGTGACCGGACCCTGAGGAAGATTGTGGAGAAGGACCGATTCCAGACTTTGGGGGACCTGCGGAAGCAGTGGACTGAATCTGGAGTAGAAACATCCAGAGCCACCGTGCACAGGCGTGTGCAGGAAATGGGCTACAGGTGCCGCATTCCCCAGGTCAAGACACTTTTGAACCAGAAACAGCGGCAGAAGCGCCTGACCTGGGCTACAGAGAAGCAGCACTGGACTGTTGCTCAGTGGTTGCATGTCATTCAGAAATCAAGTTGCCAGAGTCTGGAGGAAAACTGGGAAGAAGGAAATGCCAAAATGCCTGAAGTCCAGTGTCAAGTACCCACAGTCAGTGATGGTCTGGGGTCCCATGTCAGCTGCTGGTGTTGGTCCACTGTGTTTTATCAAGGGCAGGGTCAATGCAGCTAACTATCAGGAGATTTTGGAGCACTTCATGCTTCCACCTGCTGAAAAGCTTTATGGAGATGAAGATTTCATTTTTCAGCACGACCTGGCACCTGCTCACAGTGCCAAAACCACTGGTAAATGGTTTACTGACCATGGTATTACTGTGCTCAATTGGCCTGCCAGCTCTCCTGACCTGAACCCCATAGAGAATCTGTGGGATATTGTGAAGAGAAAGTTGAGAGACGCAAGACCCACCACTCTGGATGAGCTTAAGGCCGCTCTCGAAGCATCCTGGGCCTCCATAACACCTCAGCAGTGCCACAGGCTGATTGCCTCCATGCCACGCCGTATTGAAGCAGTCATTTCTGCAAAAGGATTCCTGACCAAGTATTGAGTGCATAACTAAACATAATTATTTGAAGGTTGACTTTTTTGTATTAAAAACACTTCTTTTATTGGTCAGATGAAATATGCTAATTTTTTGAGACAGGAATTTTGGGTTTTCATGAGCTGTATGCCAAAATCATCAGTATTAAAACAATAAAACACCTGAAATATTTCAGTTGGTATGCAATGAATCTAAAATATATGAAAGTTACATTTTTATCATTACATTATGGAAAATAATGAACTTTATCATAATATGCTAATTTTTTGAGAAGGACCTGTACATGGTGTCACGTGTGGGTTTGTCTCGTCATGTTTAGTGGTTCCCTGTCTGTCTATTAGTCTTCACAGGTGTTTCTCATTGACCACGCCCCGTTGTTATCCTGTTTAGATCGTTTGACCCTGTTGTAGCAATAATCAGATGATCAGCGCAATCATGTGGTTTTAATCAACTAAGTCTCCAATTAAGTAAACACTCCTGTTTCTTTCACAATCTGAAGAATGGAGATGTCATGAGACTTTTTAAGTTACTGATTCACACACAAGCAAATGGCGATGGGACTTAATTAAATGACCGATGCCAGAAGTGCCCCCGTGGCGTTTTTCGCTGATAAGTAATCACAGGGTCCTCTGTCTTACCACATGTGACCCAACAGGAGCGCCTCTCTGGCCGGAGATCCCGTGGTGTCCCCTCTTCAGGACACCTCACAAACACAGACAACCTTGTGTGATGAACCACACTGGTCATTGTAACCAGACTTAAAACTCATCAATTCAAAGAATACGCACACACATATCATTGCCCGGGAGGGGGGTGAGCAAAAGTTCACCACATCTTCACCAACGAATGACCCAGCCACGTTCACAGTACACACACACACACACACACACACACAAGGACTTTTTCTCCAATCTCCTCAATTGAGAGACTTGTACTATGATATATTCGATATGTTTTTATGTTTGCCCATGTTCCACTGGGGTTAGATGTGATCGTATTATAATTCTAAATGAACAGAGGTGCTTTTAGATGCATTTTTAATGTAACTGTGTTTCCTATAATGTTTGTATGTCGTTCTTCACACCTTTAGAATCCTCTTGATCTGACCAAACCATATATATATGGGTGCAAACCGTAAAATGTATGTTACTATGTTTTATCATCTCTGGAGTAAAATTGAACGCATTTTTACATCACGGTCATGAAACATGCAAAGTCGATCTCGAGGGAACAAAGGAACACTTATCCGCACACTTTCCTCCCAGCTGATTGGTGCATTCACGCCAGAGGAGGCGTAAACAGAAGTGTCTTTAAAGAAGACCACCAAGCACCTCATCTTTAGTTTTTTGGTTTTAGTTTTGGAGAAGTAAGGAGGGGGGAGAAAGAACTGCATCTTCGAGGGAACTTCGACTTCGGTCTGGACGCTTCCCTCTCCTTCGATCCGATGTAACCATCATACTCGCGATCCCCGCCCTGGGGGATCTTTCCTCTTCTTTTCTTTTGTTTAAGTTTGTTTTTCCTTTGTTCATTTCACCAGAAATGAACTTAGTCTGAATTATTTATTTGGTAATTTACGTCAAAGACCTTTAAGCCTTCTTTGAAACTGCGCGCTCCAGACCGCAGCAAACCACGTGACGCTCCAACGGAACATACAAAGACCAGCCGCTCACACACGCCGCAGGGCTCAGACACCTGAGAACTATATGCAAGTATATTTGAGTTACCAAGATTTTAGAGCATTAAGACTGTTTTTCCGTGTTGTCTCTTAAAGGTTTAAATGTCCAGGTGAATTTTGCCAAGCTGTGATCCTACGGATCTCTCTCTCTATCTCTCTCTCTCTCTTCCCAACTCTCTCTCCCTCTCATTTTTATCTTTCTCTCTCATCCTATTTTAATTCGTGTTTGTAATGTTTTTCGTTTTGTTTGTTTCGGGTGTATATACATATATTCTGTGTGAATTGTAGTTCGATGTATTATTAGTCCAACTATTAAAACCATTATATTCTTGATTGCCTTCTGACTAAAATGCTCATTTTACAGAGTCAATGAAATTTCGATCATAGCTACAAAGCTTTCATTATTGACTATGTTGCGTAGTCTAATTTTATAAACACAGGAAAATTAATGTTCACGGCCAGAAAATTGATATTTCTTGGAGTTTATAAGAAGGGATAACTTTGTTGAGAAGTTGATAAGTTAATCTTACGGCCGTTTGCTGGACAAACAGTTCGATAGCTAAATTAACTCCATTAAAGGTTATCTCATATAATCGATCTGAAAATGGACCATTGACATATGAATGAGGAATTATAATTCGTTGTGATTGATCATTCGTGTGTACAATCAATCTATTTTCAACTTCGATAATTTAACTGTAATATGCAATATATTAATCATATTCATGATTAATTATTAAAATTCCCTATATATAATTTGAGCTAATTTAATGTAAAACTAAATGTTGTTACAGTTTTGGTGGAGAACGCGGGCAATTTCAAACTTTGTTTTATGAGCAATCCAGTTTCAATCTGTGTATATGGTTATTAATATTTTTTTTTTTTTGTGCGCGCTATGAAATTATGAAATTGTGAGATAAGTCGCAACGCGAACTCACTCCTAACCGACCGAGGCAAAAAGCCGAAGTCAATAACGTTACATTTTTAACAAGTTGCTAAAAATATGCCTAGACAATTGTTAGCACTGTTAAATGCTAAGACTGCAGTACTTTAATATTACAAATGTCCTGTTAAGAGATGAATAAATACCTCTGCAGTTGATACATTTCTAATATTTGTTTTAAATCGCTGTGAATAAAGAATTCTCACGTGCGTATTACCGGTTTGAATAAATATGTTTTTAAGCGAGACTCCTTTTAAACATAGGCCTTGCATGCAAATATCGTTATTGAATTCGGGGTTAACCCAGTGATATTCAACAAAAACGATAAACTCCTGGTCAAAAATTGGCGTAGCTACCCAATTGAAGATCTAATACATTTAAATCATAAGTGCTATTGTGAAAAATGTTTATTGGAGTTCGAAACCAACAGACGAAAATTCCTGTTGTCCACATTTGTGTATGTGCGGCGAAGAAATCCCGCCATATACTCTTGTGCAGTATAGCACCAAAAAGATCCGCAGAGATCTTAACTGTATACTTGTGATTTATTCCAGAAAATCAGTGCGTGACGCGAGCTGAAAGCTCTTAGCTTTTGAATCACATTAAAAAGTGGTTGTAATTCCGCTTACTAAACACTAGAGGGAGTTTAGAAGTCTCAAATTACGCCCCGCCTTCTAACTTCGGCATGCATGAGTGCTATTACGCGAGGGCCGTTTCAGATAATGCTCTCTTACTGCTGAAAGTCCACCACCTAGTGGCCGCCTTCTAAGTCGGCTCACTCAACTCTCCTTTTCTCTCTTTTCAAATTCTGTTTTGAATTGCCTATCTCTACTTTTCTCTTTTGATTGTTTTATAGTTATTGATGATACTTTGCTGTTATCGTTAATTATTATAAAATATTATCCTGATTTTTCAATTCCCTTACACGCTTAATTGAATTTGGTTTTAAGCCGGTTTGAATTTAAATTTACATCGTGTTTGCCTGTCAGTCACTGATACCCACTTAGAGGGACACGCACCCTTGTGGCATCCCCTGCCAAGACGGTGTATCACTTTTCCTCCTTTCATTCTGTTTTGAAGTGGTATATTTCCAGTTTTTCATTGGCTTCATTTTATTTATCACTGATACCTTACAGTAATCGTGATCATCATCAGATATAATTTTGATCTTTACTTTTCTTACACTTATTCAAATTTTGGTTTGAAACAAACAAATTTCGAATTTAAATTTGAATTATGTTTCTCAGTTCAATTTTTTTTTTTTAAATTTATTCTTCGTATTGATACTTCATCACAACTGTATCCTTACTAGATTAGATGTTACTTAACGTCTCTTTATACACTTATTTAAGTTGAGTTTAAACCGGTTTGAATTGCAGTTTAAATTAAGCTGTCTTTTCAACCAGGTTGACCACTGAGAGGAGGTACGCCCCCTTGTGGCACAAACCCGCTACTACAGCTTGCCTCCTCCTGTGTCATCCTGCGTTACTTATTGATATCTCTTCTTTTAGGGATTAGGTGATTCTGATAATTAACATTGTCATAATTCCCTATTGTTTTTACCATTATTTAGTAAAGCCTTTGCTTTTTATTTTCTACATAAGTACTCAATTTGGTTTAGACAAAGAAAGCCTTAATTCACTTTAAGTTTCACTTGTTCTTCATCCTGTTTTGTATTCATAGGTAGAACACTCTCTTATGCTGTGGTGATTTGACAGTCATCCCTGGTTGGTTTCCAGCGAGCGGGGTCGTCTGACCGGCGTTACCGATGCCTGCCGTGCGTGAGTCTCGGACCCATTCTGTTTCTTTCCATTGGTGCGGCACGCAATAAGACTCAGCAATTTGGCACTCCAAAGGGAAGTCAACCACACTAGTCGACACACAAGGCAATTTTGGAATAATTACTCAAACCAAGGCCCGAAGAGGGGCCACTCTTTTTGAGGGTTCTGGGGAAAATCCACTTTGCTGTGCCGTCTGGCAAGTTGACACCTTGGTATTGCCGGTTGTGTTTAAAGTCAAGTTGTTTGAGAGGGCGCACCTTGGTACAGATGAACGGAGGGGCCCGGGGACACTGCGGTTGAGTGTTAAGGGACGACGGAAAGATTGACCGCGACGCTGGCTCCGACCAGGGAGGACCTCAAATCACCCCAGGCAAGCTAACATAAGGTAAAACCCATCCACTTAGTATAGGCCACAGAATATTAGATATTCCCCCGGTCATTTAAGTGTTTGGCCCATCCCCTTTTCTCCAAGCCACACATAGCAGGCTCAGGCCTCCTTATCCCCTGTAACACTTCTTGTGTTATTATTCACTCCATTTCATTACAGACCTATTCACTTTTATTGTTTCATTTTACTTCAATCTTTCCCATCTTGCTATTTTTCTGTTCTGTTGTGATCTGTTCCTTTCAGTTCACCTAGAGACTGAACCTACGAGAGACACCAAGGAAAGCTAAATAACAGGTTGATAACCAAGCCGTTAGCATCAACAGATGACCCACTAGGCTACCGCCCTGTCAAAATCTTTTAGGCCCCATGCTGACCTACGCAAATTGTCCCCACATAACTCTAACTGCCTGCATCAGTTAGCCGAAATTCTTGTAGACGGCATCGCCCGTATTAGTATTATAACTCGTAAACGAACTTGCATTGGTCTCTTTGTGTGTGCTGTGTTCCTCTCGCCCACAGTGAGCCAGTATGTTCCGATCTTCCAGCCCCGCAGTCCCCTGGGACAACCTCGAGACATGGCTGAAAGCCATGACGACTACCTTCCTGCCCAAGGTCGCCAGTGACTCAGAGCCCCCGAGCCAAAAGCAGCTGGACGCCGACTTGGACAAGCTGACGGCTCACGAACCGAGTCAAAGCTACAACGACAAAGACTGGGCCCGACACGTCGGAAACCTCGCTCACAAGCTCATTGCACAAGCACGCCTCCACGAAAGGAGCCGCATCGCCCTGGAGCATGAAGTAGCAACGCTAAAGATGCAAGCGGAGGACGCCCAGATCCACAGTCGTCTAGAACAACTACTCCTCGAAACCAAGGAAGAGGATGACACCGACCCCGAGCTACAGAAGGAAGTGGAAAGACTTCAAACTGCCCTGTCTGATCTTCGTATACACACAGACCGAAAAGAGCAGTCAGAGAAAGGAACCAGAGAGGAACTCAACAAGAAACTCCGAAAAGGTGAAGCTCTCCTTGCAAGAGCAGAGACTGAACTAAAAGAAAGAGACAATAAAGCCAAGGCCTGCGAAAAACACTTGCAAGCGGCCCAAGCTAAAATCCACGAGCTTGTTCAGCAGAGACACTATCTCAAAGATGAACTTGACATTGTTCACAGAGAGCTGAAACACTCATATAGACTGCAGAGTGACCGGGAAGGGGAAACACACACCACAAAGTTTCTCCTGACCAACCGGTCCGCACCTTTCAGCCAACAACCCAGAGCTGAAAAGAAGGGCGAAAGCCCGCTGTTCAAAACACCACCAGCCAGCCCACAAGAATCCCCGTCAACAGCGAGGGGGGGAGAGCCTTTCCAAAGAACCCCTGCCACTAACCACGGCATGGCTCCCAAAGAACCTGACAAGCTGGCCAGAAACATCCCGACGTTCACTCCGAACCCTGCAGGAGGCCACAATGTGCACGCATACCTGCAAGACATTGACTTTCACTTACAAACTGTTACCAACACGACCGCATGGAACAGATTGTACCTGCTAAGAATTACTTCCAGTCGTGAGGTGCGCAGCTTCCTTGACCGTCAACCAGAGACTATCAAAACGGACTACCAGCAGCTGCAACAAGCTTTGATCCGTGAATTCTCTGATCCAGAATCAGACCAAGGGTTATTCACCGCCACGGACCTCAAGCAGGCCCGACTTGAAACCCCACAGACCTACTACAGCCGACTCAGACAAGCCTACTGCGGAGCACGGAACCAGCCAGGTATGGAAGAGGATGTCAATTTCAGAACTCTGTTCCTTCGAAATCTGCATCCCACAGTGAGTTATTACTTAGGCATCCTGGCCTGTCCCCGTAGCATGTCTACCCAACAGCTACGAGACTTGGCCCACAAAGCTCACATTAAGCAAAAGACTGTGTACGAAAAGACTTTTAAAGACCCCACAATCTACTCTGTCTCTGAACACTACTCAGAGCTGCCTCTAGAGGGCGCCCCACAACACCACAGCCCTTCTTACGGAGAGTCAAGACCGTTCCAGGCCAGCAGAAGGCAGCACAGCCGTGACGGTGCTCATCCAAGGCACCAGAGCGAGCGCTCTGAAAGATTCTGGGAAGCCAGCCGGCGACCCAGAAATAGCCAACCCCCATCACCAAGAGACTCAAACCCAGACATCCTACGTCTAAGCGTAAGGCCTGAAACAGGCACCCAGAACACTGCTCATGAGCATCAGACCATAGAGCTAACTGTCACACCACAAAGTGACAGCATCACCCAGCCACCACAGCTGACAGCTGCACAGCCTAAGCATGACAGCACAGTTTCCCACGACTGGGTCCAACATCACAAAGACCCAGGAAATGCTGCTTTGTCTACCTGCCTCCACAGCGAACAACACTAGACCGGCCCTAACCGCCCATCGATCACCACACCAACCCGGACGCCAAAGCTCCTGGGGAACCTGATCGAAAAGGGGGTGGCCCGGAAACCCTACCTAGCCATCACTTTGGAAAATGACGTGAGACTTGAAGCACTGGTAGACACCGGCGCAGACTTTACTTTGATATCAGCTGAACTTTTAGGAAAACTCAGAGCTAAAGCTATGAGACAAGATCGAACTCTTACATCCCAATCGTGTGAGCTGAATGTGCAGTCGTACAGCCAGAACGACATCCGGCTCGAACAGGTAGCTCCCATTCACCTGACAATTGGTTCTATGAGTCTGATCCACCCGGTGTACATCTCACAAATGAACACTTACCCACTTTTTAATTGACAAAGATCTGCTTGATCGCTTTGAGCCTTTACTGGACTTCAAACAACTGAAAGTTTGGGCTCAAGTTCGAGAACCCCTCCCCCTCCAGTCACACAGGCCACCAGAGCCAGACTGTCAGGTCACAGAGGTCACGAGAACTACAACAAAGCCAGACTCCAAAATCACAGAGTTCCCCGGAACTCCAGCAGCCATCCATGGGTACACAGCCTCAGCACCAAGTCAAGGTTCAAGTTCGCTACCCTGCACCTTCCAGCTCGCCAAAGACCACGCAATGCCCACTCAACGATGCGTGACCTAGTGCAGAAGGCCTCTTCTGAAAGAAGTCCTAAAACCCCACTGATTTTGAACTGCAAAACCAAAAGACACTGCACGAACACAGTGCAAGACTCTGCTAAAAGGGTCCCTGATCAGTATAGGACATAGAACTTTTAAAAGTAGATGAAAATGTGTGCTCAAAGAGTTGCAAGACTCTGCATTCGTAAAATTAGAATTTTACTGAGTTAAAAGAATCTTAAATGGACGCGTAAATCTCAACGGCCAACAGACTATGCACAACTCTTTTGAAACAAACAGTTTCTAGATGCTGGTTGAATTGGCACTGCTAAACATTAGGTTTCCTGACAATGAAGGGTTACAAGAAACACTAACTCCAAATAGGGCATACGTCACCTTACCGCCAGAGTGTAGGAAAACCACCTCAGCCTTAAACTACTGTTAACCTACAGGCGTGCATTTGATCTTTGCGATCCAACTAGAACACAACGTGCAATAAGCATTTTTGATCGCTGGCTTGTCTAAATGCAGATAAAACGATAGCTGGAATTGACATCTCTACCTTAAGTGAAAGAGTCTTAGATTTCCAACTGATATCAGTAAGTTCAGCCGTAAAGCGTAAGTCTGTGTGACAAAGGAATCTCATTTCAGCAGCCTCTAATCTGTACCGATATCTATTCTGCTTTGGTTAAAAAGAAATCCAAATTGCAGTATGACTAAACCTGTGTCTGACAAAGAAAGCTCAGAACAGAGTTGTATATATGTAGACCTGGGTGATGCTCCCCTTTCTACAATGTAAAGGCCTTACAAATTATTGTTAGATTGATGTAATTCACCTAAATTTTAGCTGCATCTACAAGCAGAGAGCTACCTAGCGATCAAAACTGTTTACTCGCTGAAAAGTCAGCATTTATGCATGAGAGGAACGTAACTATAGATGCTTAGACAACCTTTGACTTACAGCAAATCTATTTCCTTACTCGGTAAACAAATAGAATAAGTTGTGTAAAGTAAAGAGAAGAGTTACATGAGTAAAATTAGCAAATGCCAAAACAGTCGCATTTTACTTAATGTAACATCAAGTTCTCGAAAGACTTAAAGTATAGGCGCCCCCTTTTAACCCGTTAAAAGGTGCAGACACTTTTCAGGGACTGTTGAATTGTTCTGACATACTCTAGTTCCCATGACAACAACTTGTCACAGGAAGTGCTAACTTGTGACGTCACTTTGTAAACAAACCAGCCTAGGTGGCTAAGCTACCCTAACCTAGTATCCATCTACCTTAGGCTAAGCTAACTTAACCTAGCATCCTTCCAGCCTTAAGCTAAGTTAGCCTAACCTAGAATCCATCCAACTTAGGCTAAGCTAACCTAACATAGCATCCATCCAGCGTAGGCTAAGCTAAATAATAACTTCCACAGTTAGAAGTTAGCATCATTTACTTGAACCCTTAATCACCGTTGTTTTTTTTTTCACAGTGCAAAGTATTCTAGAATACTTTCCTTAACACCAGTTAGGATTTCTAATTCACTTTCCGTGTTTGCAACTCTTCTTAGCTAAAGTTCACCTTCACTAGTTTAGGCATAGTCCTTGCTAACCGTCGAAGGCTAACTTTGCAGATGCCCTGTTAATTAAACTTAAGTCTGACTACATGTAAACTGTGTAGCTAGAGAAGAATTCATATAGCAATAGGAATTTTCATCACTAATGCCACTGATTATTCTCGCCTTCAGATCATTCCCGTTGTTTTGATCATTTTATTCCCTTTTGCTTTTAATTTTACTTTGTTTTTGTTCTTTGTTAACTCTTTCATTTCTTTGACTTTGATAATAATAGCAGTCAGCTATTCCCTTGGCTATTCAGTCATCTATATGATTTAATTTCATTTCCTCTCTTGTTCAAATGTGGTTCCATTCCCCATAGGGCCCAGAAAGGAAACAGAGACACCCTTATTTGTTATTTTGGCGTAGTTTCAACCAGTGTACTCATTTTGTGACCCTGCAACACAAGTAATTTCAACAATTTACTAGGGCACAACTATGGTCCAGAGGATTGATAATAAGCACAATTCAAATAGGAAAGCTGTCCTTTTCCCCCTATCATTCACTTCGTCAAGCCGTAGTGAACCACTAGTTCAGTCCAGAGAAATAATTTAGTCATAAGAACCATCTTAAGTCATTTATTTCATCTTGGCTATGCCCCTTCCAGGAAATACTCTCGGAACCACATACATCTTAGCCTCCTAAGATCCACAGCTAAGATAAGATACAAGACACATTTCACTAGCTAGCTACACGTGAAACACCTAGCTTTATGCTACAGACCTAGCGAACCAGTTAAACCGTGGTTCTGAACTTTTAAGGTCATGCATGCGTCTCTCACCACAAGTATGACAAAATGTCACAGAGCCCCTGCTTCACCTGACCTTAACCTTCCAGCTTACCAAAGACTATGACAAAACAATGGACAATATGAGAAACCACCTCTCAGACCCCTCCAACCACCCAAGCACGCCGTCTGCAACCACCGATAACCGGTGCCCCAGACAACTGCAGGTCACCAAACACATGATGCGTGCACAGGACAACATTCTACGTTATGCACCTGATGCCATCACAGCGCCAAGGCTTGTGGTGCCACAATGCAGAAGGGGGGTCATGCCAATGTATGCCCATGACGCATCACGTGCTGCACACCGCAGCACCAGAACCACTTACAAGACACCGAAGCAAGTGACACACCGTTGTCCTCGAAAAGAAAAGACTGTCCTAGCCAACCAAGGACGACACTCGCTGAAATGTTTCCTACCTTTCTCTCTCTTCTTTTTGCCTTTACCAGGATGCTGCCGTGGTTTGCCATTCTGAGCCTTCAGCCAACCAGAGGGCAGCCGCAAACGGACAGCATCTCACCGGGTCCGGCATCAGGCATCGTCCTAAAAGAACAAATGGGATTCCTGATAACCAACTGCCGCACACACACCCAGAAAGTGTATGTTCAAGTGGACCCCCGCAACGTGTACCTAAAACCCTACCCCAGCATAGTAGCCCAATTCAGCTGGGCCAGTGCCCGATGGACAGAGGACTTCCTCGCTCACGCTGAGGCCACTGTTGAGCACATACTCAACCAACTTGATAAAACGACTGTCACACAAGCGGACTTAAGTGGACACAACCGCCGTGCCAAACGGATCCTAGGAGCTTTGCTCAGAGCCGCCGCTGCTGTCGGAACTCTGTTTAACGTTGACATATCCAGTGTCAATGCAGTGAACCTAGCCACCGTGAGACGGCATGTGACTGAAATTCAAACTGAGATCCCACTGCTAAAAGAGCAACTTACGACACAGAGTGCCTCCCTGCAATCACCCACAAGACATTTAAGGGAACAGTGGTAATTCTCAACACTCACAGCGTTCTGCTGAACCAGACAGTGAACTCCATGAAACAGCTATTTACTGTCTCCCAGAATGACTTTGCTCAAACTCAGCTGGTCACAGCCCGGATGACAGACCTGCTGCGGGAGGTGAGCTCCTCCATTGACAGCCTAGCCATGGGTAGAATTCCACCGTACCTGATACCCTTAAGCCTGGTGCAAACCATGCTGGCTCCTGCCATCACCACGCCAACTGACCCTCTACAAGCACACCATACCTACTCTCTGGGTAGCGCCATCCCACTCTGCGTCGACTCCGAGCAGAGGAAAGTGGGTTTTCTCCTGAACCTACCCATCATAGAGTCAAGCCGACTCTACCAAGTAAAAGACATTGTCAAGGTCGGATTTTTGAAAAGTGACACTCACATCAAGATTCGCACTCCAGACGTGGTGGCCTACCACGACAGCAACCCACAGCTGTACCTGGCCCCGAACCTGCACATGTGCACATTGACCAAAGACATTCACTATCTCTGCCTTAACAGACCCTTCCTCAGAGACAACACTGACGGAATCTGCAGGCTGCAGATCAGCGACACCCGCTGCCCTGCCGAAGCAAAGCCTCGCACTCAAGGCATCGAGACCCAAGCAGAGATTGTAGGTGACAGGTGGCTCGCTAACACTCCAGTGCGCACAGCTGCACTCACTGCACCATCCTTCACCTGGACGACCTAGCCCTGTACCACCTTCCGAGTGAAGAATACCAATCCGAACTGGAAAAATGGATTGAGGAAGGGGGGGTCACAGATCATAGACATTGCTGCCCTTGACACAGCCTTACAAGCATTGTCCAGATTGCCCACCCTGAACACTTCACCTGTTGTTCAAGCATGGTCCGCCGCTGACACGGCACTTTGCATTTCGACAATCATCATGCATACCGACGACTCAACGAGATGAGAGCCTCAACAGCCAGGCTCACCCAAGCCATGTCCGGAGGGTTCTGTAGGGGCCCTCGGAAAGAAGGCTCCCCGCTAGAGAACGCGGAAAACCTCATAGAGCTGAGCCCTCAGCCTTAACCATCATCTGCAGCATCCAACCTCCATGATTTACCTGCCACCTGACCAATGCGGTCGTGATTGTTCAACGAGGCCCACCCACACGGGTCCTGCCGAACCATCAAGGGGGGAATGTAGCAATAATCAGATGATCAGCGCAATCATGTGGTTTTAATCAACTAAGTCTCCAATTAAGTAAACACTCCTGTTTCTTTCACAATCTGAAGAATGGAGATGTCATGAGACTTTTTAAGTTACTGATTCACACACAAGCAAATGGCGATGGGACTTAATTAAATGACCGATGCCAGAAGTGCCCCCGTGGCGTTTTTCGCTGATAAGTAATCACAGGGTCCTCTGTCTTACCACATGTGACCCAACAGGAGCGCCTCTCTGGCCGGAGATCCCGTGGTGTCCCCTCTTCAGGACACCTCACAAACACAGACAACCTTGTGTGATGAACCACACTGGTCATTGTAACCAGACTTAAAACTCATCAATTCAAAGAATACGCACACACATATCATTGCCCGGGAGGGGGGTGAGCAAAAGTTCACCACATCTTCACCAACGAATGACCCAGCCACGTTCACAGTACACACACACACACACACACACACACAAGGACTTTTTCTCCAATCTCCTCAATTGAGAGACTTGTACTATGATATATTCGATATGTTTTTATGTTTGCCCATGTTCCACTGGGGTTAGATGTGATCGTATTATAATTCTAAATGAACAGAGGTGCTTTTAGATGCATTTTTAATGTAACTGTGTTTCCTATAATGTTTGTATGTCGTTCTTCACACCTTTAGAATCCTCTTGATCTGACCAAACCATATATATATGGGTGCAAACCGTAAAATGTATGTTACTATGTTTTATCATCTCTGGAGTAAAATTGAACGCATTTTTACATCACGGTCATGAAACATGCAAAGTCGATCTCGAGGGAACAAAGGAACACTTATCCGCACACTTTCCTCCCAGCTGATTGGTGCATTCACGCCAGAGGAGGCGTAAACAGAAGTGTCTTTAAAGAAGACCACCAAGCACCTCATCTTTAGTTTTTTGGTTTTAGTTTTGGAGAAGTAAGGAGGGGGGAGAAAGAACTGCATCTTCGAGGGAACTTCGACTTCGGTCTGGACGCTTCCCTCTCCTTCGATCCGATGTAACCATCATACTCGCGATCCCCGCCCTGGGGGATCTTTCCTCTTCTTTTCTTTTGTTTAAGTTTGTTTTTCCTTTGTTCATTTCACCAGAAATGAACTTAGTCTGAATTATTTATTTGGTAATTTACGTCAAAGACCTTTAAGCCTTCTTTGAAACTGCGCGCTCCAGACCGCAGCAAACCACGTGACGCTCCAACGGAACATACAAAGACCAGCCGCTCACACACGCCGCAGGGCTCAGACACCTGAGAACTATATGCAAGTATATTTGAGTTACCAAGATTTTAGAGCATTAAGACTGTTTTTCCGTGTTGTCTCTTAAAGGTTTAAATGTCCAGGTGAATTTTGCCAAGCTGTGATCCTACGGATCTCTCTCTCTATCTCTCTCTCTCTCTTCCCAACTCTCTCTCCCTCTCATTTTTATCTTTCTCTCTCATCCTATTTTAATTCGTGTTTGTAATGTTTTTCGTTTTGTTTGTTTCGGGTGTATATACATATATTCTGTGTGAATTGTAGTTCGATGTATTATTAGTCCAACTATTAAAACCATTATATTCTTGATTGCCTTCTGACTAAAATGCTCATTTTACAGAGTCAATGAAATTTCGATCATAGCTACAAAGCTTTCATTATTGACTATGTTGCGTAGTCTAATTTTATAAACACAGGAAAATTAATGTTCACGGCCAGAAAATTGATATTTCTTGGAGTTTATAAGAAGGGATAACTTTGTTGAGAAGTTGATAAGTTAATCTTACGGCCGTTTGCTGGACAAACAGTTCGATAGCTAAATTAACTCCATTAAAGGTTATCTCATATAATCGATCTGAAAATGGACCATTGACATATGAATGAGGAATTATAATTCGTTGTGATTGATCATTCGTGTGTACAATCAATCTATTTTCAACTTCGATAATTTAACTGTAATATGCAATATATTAATCATATTCATGATTAATTATTGAAATTCCCTATATATAATTTGAGCTAATTTAATGTAAAACTAAATGTTCTTACACTGTATTTCAGCCCTGTGTTTCAGTCCAGTCTTTGTGAGTTCTTGTGTCGTTGTTGTGGGTTGTTCTGTTCCCGAGTCTTGTTCCCTTGCCTGAGTCTTTGTATTGTTTGAGTGTATTTGAATAAACGTGCTGCATTTGGATCCTGCTTCCTTCAACCTCACCTCGTGACACATGCTCAACTTAGTTTTGAAAATAGTGATAGCATTTGTGAGAAAGCTCAACAAAGGTAGTATTTGATCATGAGATTAAATCACTTTAACTGAAGTCTATAAAGATTTTTTCTTTGATTTGTCTAGAAGTCTTTTAACTTATTTAACTTATTTTTAACATGACCTCATGGTATGATCATTTGAATGTTAAAAACAGGGTCAAGTTGTCCAAGACTGTAAATGAAGCCAAATGAAGAGACATCTGAATGATCTATACGCACATTTAAAGTCAAATAAAAGGCTTGAGTGATAGTAGAGGATGTGTCTCACCCTCTTCATGGTGAGTTTCACCTGTTACCATCAGGGAGATGTTATAGGAAACCACGTATAACGAAATGTATCAGTTATCTTTTGTGGCCAAATCAAGTGTAAGTGATTTATTTTTCTATGTATACTTATATTTTGTATATAAAACCAGACACATTCTAATGTACAGAAAAAAATATCAAATTAAAATAAAATAAAAATTACTTCAAAACCCCTTTTCATCTTTTATCTACCAACAGTTCGAAGAGAATTTATTAGTTTAGTGTCATCTACTGTTTTAGACTCATGGCTTGTGTGATGATAGCCCATGCAATGGGGAAAAAGTGCACAATATAGCTGGTGTTTTCTTATTCAATTTCAATCACACCTATGCATTTTATAGTAAGCAAAATATATAACAGCAGCATGTGGTGCTTTACAGCATGCTTAACAGGAAGGCATCATCCTTCAAAATGAATTAAAACAAAATCTGGGGCTTCCACAACTCGCAGACTGAGTTACCCAATGAAATTTCAATCACATATGATCAATTAAATACCATCTGCCCTTGTGTAATTTACCTTTAACATGCATCAAAGATGATTGGCAAATGTTTTTGTGCTGGATGATGAGTGCAATACATGGGAATTGTTCTCCCTAGGAGCGATCTGTTGTATTTGAAGCCTCTGTTTATGTTATGACATAGCCTTTTAAACTGGCCTTTCCTCAGAGGGTTGAATAAAGCTGCATCATTTAATCATGGTTTTTATGCTGATTTGATCCACAACCATTTCCACTTCCTACTTGCAAATGCTAGTTCCTTCCTACACTGTTTTATTAATTTGCCAGTATATTCAGGCATCCATTATTCATTATACTTCTTTAATGAACATATAATGACTATACAATCAACTATACAACATAATAAACACCTCAATTTACTACAGATTCTTGCAAACTTGATAGCACTCACAAAAATGACTGAGCTGATTTATAATGTGGTCTATTGAGGATTACTGCTTTTTAATATTCACACAACTGTAAGAGAAAAAGGGTAACTATATATCCTACATTATTTCAACACTGTTCAACTTTCTCATGTTCCCTGTCTCTCATGAGCATCTCACCCCCACTGGATTGGGGGGATGTAAAAAAAAAAAAAAAAAAACTTGCATCATAAGTGTAATTGTGATTGTCAAATTTGTTTATTATAACCCTTATTTTAACAGGAAATTTTAACTCTTTTTCAAGAGCGTCCTGGCCAAGACTGACAGACACAGCTCGTTTGAGTTTAACAGCTAACATCCATCAATACACATATATACACACAAAAGTAAATCCAATCAAATTTCAATATCAATACATAACTAGTTAAAATATCTACAGCCTGTTGTTTCATTATCCAAATAATTTAAAACTACTTTGAAAATGTCCAATGAAACCAGCACCCTAAGTTTCAACGTACTTTGCAAATTATTCCAGGCAGAGGGAGCAGCAAATTTAAATGCCTTTTTCCCCAATTCAGTACGTACCACTGGAACCAGTGGCGGTTCTAGAGGGGGGGCCAGGGGGGGCCGTGCCCCTGTGACAACAAGCTTGGCCCCCCTTGTGGCCCCCCTAAATGTGGAGTGTGAAATAATTTTTACAAAACAGTTTTTGCTATCGTTGTTATCGTTGTATGCCTATTATTGTTTTTTATTATTCTATCTTTGTGGATTTGCTTGTTCACGTGACAATTCGCATCACATTCGCGGGAATCGCTGCAGAATAACGTCTGTCTCCTGCACGCGAGAGAGGAGAGAAGGAGAAAGCTGGTAAATGGCAGTTCAGTTGCAAGTTCATTCTTTATGTGCGTATCGGGTGTGCGATGTGTATTGTCTATTATGATATTGTAATCAATGTTTTAACTGTATACGAGGCACTGTGAGCTGACATCGCATTTGTCTATCCTTTCACTGCTGTGTGTGGTTCATAGGTAGCCCTATAGGCTATGTCCCCAAATTAGTTTATGTCTTATATTTATATCATATTATGTTCTTATATTAGAATATCAAATCAGCAAGAGTGCCGTTTTCCCGTGCACAATTGCAACGGTCATACTGATATTATACAACAGTTAAATTAACAATAAGTTAACATTGGGAGTTACTTTTTAGACACAATATTGTCAATATTGTTTGTTTTCCCTTTATTTCGCCGACTAGAATTTCAAAATGAAACCGTAGCAAAGTCTCAATGCAACAGACAGCGATGATTTATTGACTGAAATCCGCGTTTTGAAGGAATCACTTGCTCCTTTCCTGAATGAATCAGCCGTTTGACCAAATCGGTTGAATGAATGAATCCCTCAACTCACTTATTAAGACCGTGACTTGCCGCCGCCTACTGGCGGTTTTAGTTTAATATTTAAAGTACCCTTTAATTAAAACGTTAAAATTAGTAATCATTTCATATTTAAATATTGATTTAAAAAAAAATCTCATAGCTTAATTTATGCAATTATAAATGGAGTGTAAATATGATAATGCCGCTTCTGTGTCACCTTTAGATTGCACTGCAAAGATGGATTTTGATTGAATTAATTAATTTGACTGGTAACAGTGGTACTGTATAATTATTGTATAATTAAGTATTATTGTATAAATAAGTATATTTACTGAATAATTTGAATGTTAGTATTTTACATAAAAGGTGATTCATAACTCTAAATACGTTTAGAAAGAATGTCCATATATAGGTGAAAATGCCCCTGGAAATCAATTTAAGATGGCAAATTAAATTAATTAAAAATTAATTACAAAATCAATTTCGGTCCCTGCTGTTAACTGACCACTGCATAGAATATTAAAATTATGAATATCTTTGTGAGTCAGCTGTCAAATGGTACCAGTACACAAACACAATCAGTAAAATATCATCTAATTATCAACAAAACATTGAAAATATTGAGATATATTTTGTCAATATTGCACACCCCTAATGTACGGTATGAATTTTGTGGGCCCCAGTGAGCCTTCTTGCACACAACTGTGCTAAAGTCAGGGAGGAGATGCAGCAGGTCTTGCTAGTTTCCCCTTATTGGCCCAACCAGACCTAGAGTATTGCTCCCTCCTAGGCGTTGACCCGGAGTGCCTCACTGAACAGATGATAATAGAGTTGGGGGCTGGGCAACACCTATCACGTTCACTAGAGACCTGTGGACTCCCTTCTCAAGAAGCCAGTTTTCATGGGGATCCAAATCAGTCGTAACGTACGACTACGTTGAACGTGAGCGACTGAAAGGGAACGTCTCGGTTACGTATGCAACCCTCGTTCCCTGAAGGAGGGAACGGAGATGTAGTCTCTTCGCCACTATTGCTGGACCACCGCTGACTCCGGACTCCGCTCAGAAAATACAACTGGTGCATGCATCCACTTCTGTATTTATATCCGCGCCGCGGGGCGGAGTGTGAGATGCAGATCTCGCACGCCAATGTGAATTGGCTTGTTTTAACAGTACTCGAAGATCCCTAAGCGTGATCCCAATCAGTCGTAACATATGACTATATCTCCATTCCCTCCTTCAGGGAACGAGGGTTACATACGTAAACAAGACGTTTCTTCACCATGAAAGTGTGGCCGGGCTGTCATATTACATATTTGATAACTGTTTGGTATACAATTATTTTACATTGTTGTTGGTAGTAGTCATGTACGCTTTTACAAAATTAAATTACATTGTGTAGGTTTTAGGCAACTGAATAGTGTTTAACGTGACTGCCAAGCCATTAGCTAATAGCACGTGTTTGTTCGATTTAAGATGCTGTAAGGAGTTTTTTTTTTAAATGTTAAAGGAACACTCCACCGTTTTTTGAAATAGGGCCTATTCACCGTCTCCCCTACATTAAGATAGGTGGGCTTATTCACAACGAGTACAAATAGCAATTCAGATTAAGACTAGGCAATTTCCTAGGCAGATATTGACCTGGGACTATATTAGGGTGAATCACAGGCGAAGCACTGCTACTTAGAAGCAGTCATATTGGCCACAGCTTTTGCCCACCTATCTTAATGTAGGGGAGATGGTGAATAAGCCCTATTTCAAATAACAGTGGAGTGTTCCTTTAATATTACTTGTAAGGGTGCATGGTATTCATATTTGTACTTTAGCTGTTAAATAGAAAGTACATCGGAATTTGCTCTGCACATGCTTTATTGCTGTGCATCTATTAGCTTGTGAAGTTTAGATTTTTGTAGTTGAACATGTTTATCTGTTACTAATGTAATAATGAGAGCAGTACAATCCTGAGTTTTGTGCAGCATGTGAAATTGCATAGAAATGTGCCTAAATCAGGATTTCACGAGTTCACACTTACATACAATTAAAGGAAATAAAGTATAATGCGTATTTGGCGTGCTGTCCGGGGGGAGGGCTCCGAGCTCGGAATTTGGCCCGAACCCAGAGTACTCCCCCAAAAACCTAGAGAGCAGAGGACGGCCGCCGGACTAAAGACCCCCCAAATGAGTGCCGAGTTTGGCGAGCTGGCGTCTCGTGAAAGGGTCTGGGCGCTTGGCCGGGAGGGCCCGTGGTGGCGGCTCACTGTGCTGGACTGACAGGCCCTGCTGACCTGAGGATAGGGAGCAATTGTAATTTGAAATGGCAAATTTAGGAGAGTTGTGCCTTCTTGATGGGAGCTGTTCACGCAAATCGCGGACGATAGACCGAGAGGCCCATGTAGCTTGTGGAGTGGCCTTGCGGAAAAGTTCTCACTGCGTCCGCTGTGGGACTGAAGCCTGCTGGGCAGAAAGAGGAAACTGGAAAGAGAAAAATGATTACTCATCCGGGAGATTTTCTCACACTGCGGCGCTGGACGAAAGAGAAAACATAAGTGCTCTACTGGAAAAGTTCTCACTGCGTCCGCTGTGGGACTGAAGTCTGCTGGGCAGAAGAGGAGACTGGAAAGAGAAAAAATTATTACTCATCCGGGAGGTTTTCTCACACTGCGTCGCTGGACGAAAGAGAAAACATAAGTGCTCTACCGGACAAGTTCTCACTGCGTCCTCTGTGGGACTGGAGCCTGCTGGCCAGAAAGAGGAAACTGGAAAGAGAAAAAAAGATTACTCATCCGGGAGATTTTCTCACACTGCGTCGCTGGACGAAAGAGAAAACATAAGTGCTCTACCGGAGGAGTTCTCACTGCGTCCGCTGGGACCAAAGCTTGCTGGGCAGAAAGAGAAAACAGGAAAAGAGAAAATGGGTACTTGACCGAGAGATTCTCACACTGCGTCGCTGGACAAAAGAGATTTTTTTTTTTTTTATCCAATGAGGGTTTGGTGGGCTTTTTTAATATGGAACCGGTTGGTCCTGATGTAGGTTCGAGAAGCGTCTGAGGACCATCTCCCGAGAGTTTGGATCTGCTGTTGGGAGAGGCCTTTTTGAGACGCTGAAGTTGCTGCCCCGATACGGAAGGAGTGGCTTGAAAAATCCTTTGGTGGAACGCCTGACTGTTGGAGAACGGATTTGAGGGGTTTCTGAAACCAGAAGCGTGTCACTGGTTTATTGAATTCGTCGGTGAACAGGGGTTCGAAAGGAGAATTAGCTTGGGAGCTTCTCCATTGCATGTATGCCAGAATTGACTGGTATGGTTGGATTGGCGACGGGAGGTTAAAAATGTAGATGTAATGACCTTTTTTGGTTTGGTCAGTCTTACTTTGCTTGATCAAGTATGAGATTGTTTCACCATCTAGTACTGACAAGTCTGAAATGGTGGGGTGGATTTTTGGGTCGAATTTGGAGGTGATAGCGAGTTCCGAGCATCTAAGAAAACCAAAGAAAGCTAGGGTGAACATGGCGTCAAGTGTGCGAGCGGTGTTGAGGGGCTGGTAGCTTGAGCGGAGGGTATGAATACATTTGGTGAGAATATCTAGCGCAATGGGTGGGCTGGGATCTTTGGATCCCTTTGATCAGCAAGACGGTTTGTGGATTATTTATCTCAGGGGAGGGAGCGCCGTACGTCAGTTTATGAAAGAACTGTATGCCACTCAAGTAACCTTTGATAGACCCGACATGTAGGCCCTTAACACTGTTAAGGTAGGAAATAAATGAGGTGATAGAAAGGAGAGAAAAATCAGGGAATGACATGCTATAAGAGCCGTGGAATGTTTTAAAGCATCTCCAAGCCGTTAAGTAGGATTGGAGGCTCCTGGGAGAAACTGCTTGGAATATGGTGTCGAGCGATGCGTCGAGGAGGGGTTTTAGTGGGTGGGTTACGGGAATATCAGCTCCGAATAGCGAGGTACTGGAGTTGGGAATTGGTCCGCCTCTGGAGCCAGCATCCTGAATTTCTGAAACAGAAAGCGAGACAGGGAGTCAGCGATTTGGTTTTCTGACCCTGGGACGTGTTTAGCAATTATAATGAATTGGTCGCAAGCTGAGATCCACGTGAGGCGCCTTAGGAGTGGCATCAGAGCAGGTGAATGGGAACGACCTTTATTAATGCAATGCACTGTTGCGTCGTTGTCACAATGCACTAGAATGCTACTAGCAGACCATTCTTTCCCCCACAGGAAAGCTGCTACCACGAGAGGGTAGAGCACGAACAGGGCTGAGGATTGAGATGTACCCTGGAGCTGTGGTGGCCACGTAGACGCGAACCAGCGACCTTGGTATAATCCCCCGAAACCGATTGAGGGGGCTGCGTCTGTGAACAATTGGATGTCAGTGGGGGACAAAACGAGATTGTTATAGAAAAAAGAAAGGCCGTTCCATTGTTTTAGAAATACTAACCATAACCCGAGTTCATCGCGACATGCTTGGGTTATGGAAATAAGGTCCTCTAGTGAGTGAAGGGAGGACGCGAGTGAGAGGAGGTGCGATATGAAGGAGCGGCCCTGCGGGATGATACGCATAGCGAAGTTTAAATGGCCAGGCAGGGATAGGAGTTCGCGTTTTGAACATTCTGATTTTTCGAGGAGGGTGGATGAGACGAGAATTATTCGGTCGATTTTCTCTTTAGGTAGGGATGCTTGGAATTTGACTGAATCCAGGTTAATCCCTAGGAACTCGATGGAAGTTGCGGGGCCCATGGTTTTTTCCTGTGCAATGGGGATTCCGAGGTCGGAAAAAACGTTTTGGACCGTGACGAAGTGTGCGGCTGGGATGGCATTGGGAGGCGAGATTATTAAGAAATCATCTAGCAAGTGAATGAGGTGGGGAATGGCGTAGTTGTTTGTCAAAATCCAGCATACGGCTTCTGATAACATATCGAAAATTTTTGGACTGCTTTTGCATCCGTACGTCAAGCGTACTGCAAAATAATATTTTCCGTGCCAGCAGACTCCGAATAAGTGCCATGACTGGGTGTGGGTGAATAGGCATTACTTTGAAAGCAGATGTAATGTCGAATTTAGCCAGCCAGGCACCCCGACCTGCGATTTTGATCAATTCGATTGCCTGATTTATGTCGTGGTATTTGAGTGAAAATTCATCGAGGGGGATTAAGCTGTTTATGCTAGGGAACGAGGAATTGTGTGGAGCTGACAGGTCAATTATTAGGCGTTTTTTGCCCGAAAATTTCCTTGTAGCCACTCCGATGGGGCTAATACGAAACAGATTGAATGGAGGATCGTCGAACGGGCCTATCATGAAGCCTGACTCGACTTCTTTTTTGATCAGCTGGTCTACTACTTCGGGTTCTAAGGAGGCGGATTGAAGATTTTTGCATGTGATATTTTGGGAGAGCGGGCACTCTAGCCCGGGCTTAAAGCCGTTTTTTAGACCTGACAGCAAATAATCAGTAAATTCAGCGTTCGGGTGATGCGCTAGTTCAAAGTGCATACGCGAAATATTTACTGGAGTCGACAAGTAATCTTTTGGTTTTTTATTCGCAGATTTGAACACTGGGCATATGCTGCGGGCATGGGCGCCACCACAAAAGCTACAGATATGCAAGAACCGGCAGCGCGGTCTGCTACATTTGCCTGAATTGAAATGATTGCAGGGTTGTCGGTTTTCCGCGAAAGAGGAGACTCTCCTCTCGGGGTCGTAGTTTGCGCTGGTTGCTACGCGGGGCACGTAACTGGTGGATTTTGCGGTGCTTGTTCCTGAGCAGGAAAGAGATGAAGGGTTAACCTGCGGGCATGTTGATGTTGAGTGCGCCACTGATCTGCAGACGGCGCAAGAAATGTTTTTACATCCTAAAAACACCCTGCTGTGGAGATCCGGGTCGAGCGCACCCCAGTAAGTGCACTGGTTCCACTGGGCGACACGCACGGCACTTTTGGCTGAAAACAGTTTATGATAAGTGTAGAAGTGCCCTCCCCCATAGGACAGCGCGATTGCCATTGATATGATTGCCATATAATCATTGAGCTCGCGCCGCCTGTGGGGAAAAACTGAGCAGATGATTTCGGTGAAACGGAAAAAGCAATAGAAAATTCAGAAAATGAAAGTACGCGGGATGCGTGTGAGTTGGTGTTTTTTAAAGTGACGGAAATCCCCACAGTCTATTTGACGTTCTGGATCGGCTGCGGGAAGCATAGAGAGGAGGGAAGAGAGATCTACGTCCGCACCTGAAAGAATCTGTGCACGGATACTTTGGGAGACTGGTGGTGGTTCCATGGCGATGGCATTGGACGGGACGGGCATCGGATATGCTGTGAAAAGTGAATGTACAGACTTGGGTTGAATGAGAGAGCTGGGAAGGGTATGAGCCGGGGCTGAGAGTGTTGGCGGTGGCCTCGCTGTTGGATTACCCGCTGGGGCTTGAAAAGGAAAGTTAGTTGTAGGATGAAAAGGATAGGAAGGGTGGTAGAAAGAAGAGTGGGCTTGCGGAGCAAGCTGAGGCAGGCTCGCACTCATCTCAGCCGCTGGAGATGCAGGCCACTGGATGTGGGCGGGGTTGAAACCTGTTGGGTGAAATTGTTGAGAGGAGTGGGTTAGTGAAGCTAGCGGCGGTAGCCTCGCGCTAGCATCTGCTGCTGGAGCTGGAGGCCACTGGAAAGAGAAAGGGTTAAAAGCAGCGTGAGAATGGAACTGAGAGGCTGTGGAAAATCCGCTGAGACCGGCTGCATGCGGCTCTGCTACGGCGGGAGCCGTGATGGAGGGCTGGGCCTCGTCAATGGGTGGGAGTTGGCCTGTAAAGGCCGAATCTGGGGCGCGGCCCAGGCTCGCTGAAGGCCTGCGACTTGGTGGGCGAATCGAGCCGGATCTAGTGCGGGAGGATGACGGTGGAGGCTGGGCTGGTGATTTTTGGGCCCTGCGGGCTTTGCTCTGACTATGAGACTTTTGGGAGTGGTTTGCTGACTCCGTTAAAGTCACGTACAGATCGTACAGCTCCGCTTTGTTCATCTTCCGCGAAGCCTGTACTTCTGAATTGCCCAGTGCTTGCCTCAAACCAGCCACGGTCCATTTCCCGATTGGTGGAACTGTCGGGACGGCCGAGCTGTATGAGGAGGCCGGGGAGGAAGGTGGAATCCTCGCCGGGGGCGGTGAAGAGTGGCCTCGACGTCTTGGTGAGCGTGGGGCTGATCGGGCCGGTGTACGGCCACGTGAAGAAGCCTGGGGCTCTGGTGCAACGTCCGGCGTAGGGTGAAAGGTTGAGGAGCCGGCGAAATGGGAGGGCGCATCCGTGTTGATGATTAATCCTTCGTCGGAAGAGCTTGATTGTTGGGACATGGTAGCGGCTGAGAACCAGAACTAGTAGCTATGCTGCTAAACTGTCAGAAAAGTGAGGTGAGACTGCTGAGTCTATATATACACATTTTAATCATGATTGTTGAGTGCTCTCCACCTGTGTTAATTATCTGAACGTGCTTCTCCCGAACTTGTTAATAAACATCAATGTTGAGTGCTCTCCACCCGTGTTAATTATCTGAACGTGCTTCTCCCGAACTTTGTTAATAAAACATCATTTAGATGTGGTGTACCTGATTGCCCACATCATTTCACTAAGGTTTCTTTATTGAAGTCCCACATCACATGGGACCATTTAAATGCCATGTAGACTTTTGCAAAGTTCAATGTGGAACCCTAACACCGTTTTTGTCTCATTTAAAGAGCCATATTCAGTCAGGTCTGGAGATCCGGTGCCCATTTGGTTGCAACAGGACATTTAAGGTGAGATCTACATTTACATCGCATCTATCACGGACACACAGAATGTGCTCTGTAAACCATCTGATAGAGCCTGCTATGACCATGGAAACTCCAGTTTCAGATGTTGTGTCTTTAGGCCCCGTTTACACGTCTATGATAATTTTGAAAAACTGAGACATTTCCCTTCGTTTGTGGCCTTTGTTTGCACACAAACAGAGAATTCGCTTCTGAAACCAATGCTTTCTAAAAAGTTGAGTGGAGATTTTGGAAAACTTTGTTTGCACTTTTGCATGTAAACTTTGAAAAACTGAGTTTTAGGCAGCCGTCATCACAGTATGCGACAGAACTTGCACCTGCG
Organism: Meda fulgida; assembly: GCA_030578275.1. Classification (NCBI taxonomy): domain Eukaryota; kingdom Metazoa; phylum Chordata; class Actinopteri; order Cypriniformes; family Leuciscidae; genus Meda; species Meda fulgida. The sequence goes on from CM060627.1 coordinate 23,892,626, forward strand.
CCAAAAGTGCGACCTATGTTTACATTTTCATTTGGCTTTGGTGATCATGCATTCAGAGTAGCAGTCGCATTTATGTTGGTGCAAACCCTTTTCGCCTGTTTGCATTTGCAAATACAGCTGCTTTATGATGGTGAGGAGCTGTTGTTGCTATTTTCTGGATTCTGATTGGCTAACGTGGGCTTGAGCTTCTCGTTACACTGCCACCTACAGGTTTTGCATGCTCTTGACGACATATATACACGGGTTTGTGTAAACGAACACTTTTCTGAAACCTGACAGGTGTGCACGTTGTTATTTTTGAAAACGGAGAGGGTGAAATATCCGTTTATGAAAATAGCCGGCCACATGTAAACATAACCTGAGAGCAAGAGATCAGAGGTTGTAGAGCACAATTTTCCTGAAGTTGTGGATGAATCACTTTTTCTAAGAAATGTAACCCTCCTCTATCTGACACTGCAAGCTAAATTGCTATTACCTGAGTCTACCATTAAATGTATTGTTGAAGAATTTCAAAACATCCATGGCATTGGACAGTCTTATTTTCTTAGCAAACTGAGAGAGCTTGAATTACCAGAGGAAAGGGTTAATTATGTGATTGATCAGTTGTCTAGGGAGGATTTGGTGACAGCTTGGTGTTCTAAGTACAGCACAGAGGAGAAAGGCTACTTTCAAGCAAGATTTCCTCTATGTTGAGCCAGTCCCTATTTTTTTAGGAGTCAGTGAAAGAAATGGGAAAGAGTGCTTTGCTCAATATGTCCCAGTTAAGCAGACCATCAGCGCTCTGTTTCAGTGCCAGTCTTGTGAGGTATCAATATGAACAGACAAACAGCTGAAACTGATCTGTTTAAGGATGTAAAGGATGGTGAGATTTTTTTTCTGAAAATTCTCTTTCAAACTGATCCATCATCTCTGTGTTTGGTCAGTTACCAGGATTCATTTGAGGTGGTAAATCCTTTAGGCTCAGCTAGAAAGAAACACAAATTGCTGGCAGTTTATCTTACCATGTCTGATATTTTACCTCACAACAGGTCAAACATAGACAAATATTTGAAGCACTTTGGACCAGCTCATGTTTTTAGATCACTAATTGAAGATCTCAAAGATCTTGAGGAGAATGGTGAAAGCTTCTTTGTGTTCCATCATAGGTGACAACCTGGGATCCCACATGATTGTTGGTTTTGTCAAGAACTATAGCCGAAGCCTACATTTCTGCAGGTATTACACCATTGAGAGAGATGCATTCCATACCACAACTTTAGAACCTGCTATGAAGCGAACTGTGGAGTCTTATGAGAGAAACATTCAGGAATTTGCTACCATTGGCGATAATGTAGTTGATGGAGTCAAATTTAACTCTTCTTTTAATGAGCTGACTTCTTTTCATGTTTGTCAGCCTGCTTGCCCCCCTGCCTTGGACATGACCTCTTTGAGAATGTTGTGGCATCTGATCTTAAGCCGTACATTGATTACTTTGTAAATCAAGAGAAATTCTTTACTTTCACTATGCTTAATCGCTATATTAAACAGTTTGAGTACATGATGATGCTGCCAATAAACCAGCTGAGGTTAACTCAGGGAGTGAGAAGCTTTGTAACTTTCCTTTAAACATCACAACTTGTGCCATTACCCAGAGCTCATAAAACAATTTGGACTACTCATTCGCTTATGGACAATGCATTTTGAGAGCAAACATACCTTTTTCAAACAATGTGCTAGAAAATTGCACAACTTCAAAAACATATGCATAACACTTGCAGAAAGGCACAAGTTTCTCCAAGCCTATTTAAGTGCTGGAAACCTCTTTCAGCTTTCTGTACAAGTTGAGAAAGGCTCTTGTAACAAGGTTAGATGCTCCCGCTCCTCCCATGAGAGATACGAGACCAGTGTCGCTCATCAGCAATCACGCCACTGGCCTCGCGCCGTCCTCCCACGACCCTCAACCTCGTCCTGTTTGCCACAGCTCTGAATTTTATTCTTATGATTTTAACGAAGCGATCAAGGAATTATTTGATCATTTTGATTTTCAGCCAGGCAATACATTAGTAGCTACTAAAATCACAGGAACAAAGTACAGGAAAGGCATGGTTGTTCTTTTGGCCAGTAATGATGAGGGTCTGGAGGTTGGCTGAATTAAACTAATTCTTGTTCACAAGAAAATGGTGGATTTGGGTGTATACTGCATAACAGATGAGGACCCAAGAAATGTCTGTGTACTTCAAAAGGAGCTATTCGATTATTACCCTCCAGAAATATAAAACACGTGGCTTGTCTGTGATTGTGTTACACCACTCTTTTCCATCTTTTTAAGGTATGTCTAACTTAGAGGAAATAAAACTTGCCATCTGCTCTTTGTTACCTGGTCACTCTGATGAAACGCTTCAAAATTTTATCCATGGGCTTTCTGCTATTGGTGTTGAGACAAAAGATGACCTCCACTATGTCAAAGAAGAAGACCTCATGGAATTCCTCAGGCCTATACTGTCACAAACTACTGAATGCATCAACATTTTTTTTTATTTAATGTTATTTAAAATCACTACTACTTGTTACTAATGTCCATTTGACAAATATTGTAAAATGTTCAAACTTCACTTTTTTAATTGGTTATTTGTGTTAGAATAATCCAGCTGCTCGACTCGCCAACGCTCATCATGTCAAGTTCTCTCTGATATATCAAGCCCAGGATCTGAGAGTTCAAGTTCTACACTCGTTCTACTGCTTGCTTTTCAGCATCTTGCGCCTGGGCTGAAACATTTAAGTTGACTTGGGAGGTCATGCCGTCTGGAATTAAACTGGTCATTACAAATAAAAAAAAGATCATCACCAGCTGATTAAAGGAAGCTAGTAAGAATGTTAGTGGATAACATGTGAAAACGAAGTAAACCCATCAAAGGCACAGTGTCAGATTGTAGTGCAGAATATTGTTAAGCAGTACCTCGACAGCTTTGCTGATGTTCTGGCTGATGGAACAAAAATAGGTAGTGGGTATGCCTCTTTGCTCTTGCAAGTTAAAACCCGTGTTGAACATGTAAACAGAAACAACACATTAGCTCGTTGGAAAAAGGAACGCCTACGATCGTCGTGTAGAACCATAGAAGGCTGAAGAAGGCTGGCTGATCAATATGGTTGTGTCAGTTGGCAGCCAGAGGAGCATCCTGCAGGAGACAATGATGACACTCTAGAAGAGAAGTGCTAGCAAATTGTGCAGCTTCATTCTACTGAAGGAATGTCTGGAGCCGATGGAGGAGAACTTCACAAGTTGATAGAGGTCACATATTACCGTCAGCGCTGTGATATAAACGCCACTCCACCTCTGCTACTGTCTGAACTAAAGAACTCATAGCCTTACCTGTTTTGTCTCAAGGGGATCTTTTTAATTTTTCCATCATTTTTTTACATTTCTTTCCTACATGGAAAGAGAGGATTACCGGATTCACCCGCACTGATCAAAAGCAAGTTTTTTTTGCTTTACTTTGTGTCTGTGTCTCCATCATCAACACTATTCTTTGCTTTCTAGCTCTGTACATGGATACCTCTTTGTCCTGTACTGTTTTTTTTTCTTCTTCTCACTTTTATGGTCATTTTAAAAAATACATTTTTGCCACCTCTTTTCCTGTATTCTATTTCACAATTCTATTCTCAATCATATATTCCTTCCATAGTAAGCTCTCTCTCTCTGTGCTGTTTTTTTTTGGTCTTTTTTCTAACCAGAGCCGTTAAATATGAGAGTTGCGAACATAGATGGTTGTGTCAGTGATCTCGCCGCCGCGCGATCGCGTGATTCGTGTAGCTCTCAATAGTTCCAAACAAATCGCGTTGCCAATGATTTTAAGCGGGGCAGAGAGCAGCAGCTATTATTGCAGCAATTATCGGTAAATATTGACGCATAATGTACATTGCTTATTACGTTGACACTAAAATGACTTGCATACAATACCATAATTGTTCTGGGGAGTAGCCTAGCAGAAACACTGCATTAATACGTTTATGTGTTTAATTTTGGAGGGTAATTAGCTGCTCCCATAACATATAATATATATACAGGCTATATATATATATATTCTATGTATGTGTGTATGTATAATTTAATGGCGTTGTGCAGGTTTATGTGAATGTATCATAACATTAAGATGTTAATAATTATGACCATAGGCGCTAGAGAAAAATATAGACAGTAAATACTGTAAATGTATTATACCTTATAGGAACAGTCCCCTTCCCTCCAAAATTAAACACACAAAAAATTAATTCATTTCAAATATATATATATATATATATGACTAATTCATGTTATTTCATTAATAGATTGGTGTGCCAAGAGTGACATTAGTCTTCACTTAGACTGAGTTAAGCAAGAGTCTTGTGACAAATTATAATAGGACATTATAGCCATCAAAACAATCAAAGTACTTGGATAATTAAGTACATTTGAATGCAAATACTTTTGTACTTTTACTCAAGTGAATATTTGAAGGCAGCACTTCTACTTTTACTTGAGTAATATTTTACCTTGAGAATCTTTACTTTTACTCAAATACATGTGTACTTCGTCCACCACTGCTCCTGGCACTATGTATGACGTATTGTACGTTTTGACGCCTCTCGTGGTTCAAACAAATAGGGCTGTGCAGCAAACTCAAGCTCTTCTTCTCTTATATCGAAATCCTCAGAAATGTATCTTTAAACATTTTGTTTTAGACTTCTAATTCGTGTCCGGAGTTTTTTCTTGCTCTATCCTCTGTTCATCGTTGTGTCAGGTCAGAGTTCACTCTTTCGCCATACATATGTCGAAAGCTAGATATTTTAGCTTTTATAGTTTTAAATCACTTCACTGGAAAAGGTTTCAAATGAACAACACAAATTGATAACCACACACTGAATAGATAATTATTTTATTCACTGCATGTTGCAAAAAAGTGCAAGGAAAACTAGACAAACACAAGCAGATGCTTCAGCAAGTTGCTTTCCTCAGTACTTCCATTCCAGCAAACATTTACTCTTTTTTCATTGTAGAGTTAAAAATAATCACCTGGATTCAATTAGCCAGAGTAGAATGCCAAGAGAGTATAGCAGTTAAGAAGTATACCACAAATGTATAACTGCAGCAAATAATCTATTACAAATATGCAAATAATTCAAATACTACAAACAATGCAAAACCATTTAAAAAATAAAAGAAAATATTATAAAAGAAATTATAATAACTAAAATAACAGAAAATGAACATAATAATAAAATGAAAAAAAAATCAATGAAAGATAATTAAAAATAATAATAATAATATAATAATAATTTCCCAACTTTTTGGGAGCGTGTTGCAGCCATAAAAATCTAAACTTGTTTATTTATTAAATACAATTAAGTTGGTAAGTGAAAATATTGGAAATATTTTCTTTGTACTTTTTTCAGTTAAATAAAGTTGAAAGAGAATTGACATCACAGATTCTTGATTTTATTGCATTTTACAAAATGTGGTTGCACTCCAATGCAGTACATCTCTACCTTATCTTAAATATCTTAAGGAGATCATTTAACAGCTCCATGATCACACATAACTCCCTGTAGACAATGCACTAGATGCAGTGGATTGCAGTACGCAATGATTTACATGTTCTACAGACAAATTTTTAGAAATGCGCTTTAAAAAATAAATAAACACAAGGAATCCCAGCATAAAGCTCGATCTATACATTCTGCACATAATCTGTATAACAATTATATAATCTGTACATTTTGTTTATTGTAAACCTAGAAGGCTAAATATTTTTATATTTACATTTCTGATAAAAAATTAAATATGATCTTAACTCTTCATTAAATGAAATGAAATGTGATTTATGAGTTGTCTGTCAAATGTGTTGTCTGACAAATTTTGTGTTTTTTTGGATGTTGTGTGTTTTTTTTCCACAGAGGACTTGTGGGCATTAACCCGGAAATTGGATCAAAAGTTGCTGCAGGAAAGCGATACAAGAAAATACATGGAATGAGCCCACATGTATGTACACTGTTACGAAAGCTAATGGACTTTAAATGGCTTGCCATTTAAACAAAAGTATTCCAATGGAATTGAAACAAGAGACTCTGACCTGATTTTCAAGTTCATGATTGATGTTCAAGTTAATGTACACTTCTTGCTCTTTTTATGGATTTGACAAATTAAAGGTAGGCACAGTCCAGACCATTTATTTTGCTTATGACTGAAGTTCAGTCACACTGTAGGGATGTGTGCCCTGTATAGTTGACATTTAAATGCTGCTGTTCTCAGTGGTTCTTTTTGTGGAAGTAAGTAGAATTTATTGCACAATAAATTTGGTTATATTTAAGAAAACCTGTTATTGTGAGTTTCATTTGACAAAAAGGGAAACTCTTACAGCAAACATATGTTTACACTATCACAGCAGAGACACATTTCAACTGTAGTTAGTGATTTGAATTCCACAGCAAATGCTCTAATTTACAGTAAGATGTATAGCAGTATGCATGTAAGTTCACAGTTGCTCTTGTAATTTCACTTGCATTCATAATCATTATTTCTACTGTAATTTTAACCGCTGTAAAGTAACCGCTGTAAAGACAATTTTACAATTTTAGTGCTGTGTTTTTACAGTACAGTTGTAGTTAATGATTTACAGTACTCTTGTAAATTTTAGTCTTACTGGCAACCAAATTTGCCAGTTACTGTACATTTTACAGTATTTTTTTTTTTACAACAGTGTAGGGTATAGCTACAAAAATACTTTTTACAGATGTAGGTATAAATATATAAAGGATGTAGACCCAGGATAGATTTATAAATACAATAACTTAAGAATATTAAGAATTAATATACAGATTTTTATTAAGTTTAATGACAACATGTTACAATGTTTACATGGTACAATGGCAGGCGACAGTTTGTATTATTACTTAACACAAATTTCACAATTTCGGCATTTTCACTACCTTTTTCGTCAGGCTTTTATGTGATTACTTTTACATTTTAATACTGGTATCCAGGCTGTTTGCAATGGGTATTTGTTGGTATTTTTATTGTGTCTGGAAGGTGTCCTTGAGTGTCATGTAAGGCGCCTATAAATAAAATATAAAATAATAATGAAGTATGTTTAAATAAAAAGTAACAGATTATCAGTTCACGTGCCGCTTGAACTGAGGCGCTACACCGATCTGTCACGTCAAATTTACAAGCGACAAAATGGTATTTATTGTCTGAATTTTGTGATAAAATGAACAGAATCTGAGAGCTGAGAATTTTTTTCATATCAAATGTAACCTGCTCTGTCTAGTCTGTCGGTGTTAGTGTCCTCTTTGTTCCGCGATTTTTCTCTGTGTGAGAAAATGGATGTGTGGCGTGAGAGTGTGTGAAAAGTGTCAATTGCGTGAGTCTCACACTGAATGCGTGCGAGTTGGCAGCCCTGGTATTGCAACCCCATGCTGTCAAAAGATCTGACCTTACTAATGGATCTAGCAGCAGTTTGGATCCTCTTCCTCCTCTGCCAGGATGATCAGTCGCTCGAGGTGGTCAAATGCAGAGGTTTCTGGATCTGGACCTTGTTGTGCATTACAACAACGTCAACCTCTGCTTTTTCTGGGGAGGCTTGATTCAACGAGACCAAGAATGCTTGGATATTACATCTGTGTGGTTCCCCTTTAACCCTCAGAGAATCCAGCTCCTCTAATGCCCTTACAATACTGAGCCCACCACAGACTCAATACCCAAGCTTGCCACAGTCAAAGATCCAAAGCCCCTGCAAGGAGATAAAGCCAGAGCCCACTGCAGACCTACAGCTAAGGAAACCCCAGTCTGACCAGGTTTCTGTATTTCCCAAATACAGGAATTCTCAGCCTCAATGTTTACCCAAACTTGAAAAAAGGCTTCAATTAACTTCAGAGAGCACATGGAATAACTCAAAATTTTTGATTCTTCATCACCGAAGCAATTTATTGAAAATCTTTCAGCAAAACGCAATCTTCTTTTGCTTTTTTTCAGTGCTTACTTCAGACTTGTTTTGGAAATAGGGTTAAACAGTTTTACCGTTTTCGAACCCATTCAGCCAATCTCCAGGTCTAGCGGTCTGTCTGTAGTCACTAAAAAAAATGTGTCTTTATCCTACTAGTAGCATCCGAAGTTGATTAACACATTGTGGCTTTTAATTTCCAGCTGTCCGTGAACTCAGCATTTGGTTTAGTCCAAACTCAATGTTTACAACTATGCAGGATTTAGCAATCTTTCTCCTTTGGTTTAATAACCAGCAACAACAGCAACTTGGTATTAATCCACTTTGCACATCCACTTTGCACATCCACTTTGCAAACAAAGATCCCTCCTCTAAACACACACACACACACACATACCGTGTTATATGTGACATGCACAGTTTAAATGTGCCTGTGTCTGTTCCTGTGGACATTATTGAGTATGAGGGCATGGAATGGAGCCCCACCCAAAGTACCCGGGCTGAATTGAGCATTGAATCCCATTGTAATCTTAAAAGAGTGTGGGAGGATTATCACCATGTCTGTTTCGTCACCCAGCATCATGTCATTGTGGATTATGATGCTCCCACCCTGTCATCCACATCCACCTGCTCTGCCTGTCCCAGATTGTCCAAGGTGGCTGTTTTGGAACTCTTTGCCTGTCCTACATAGGCCAAGGAGGCAGATTTTGATCTCTCTGCCTGTTCTGCATTGTCCAAGGAGGTTGTGTTTGAACTCTCTGTCTGTCCCGTATTGACCAATGAGCTTGTTTTAAACTCTCTGTTTGTCCCGCATCAGCCAAGGAGGCCAGTTTTGAACTCTCTGCCTGCCCTGTCACGGTCATGGAGGATATCTCTTAACCCTCTGCCCATGCTATCCAGTTCTTTGGCCCTGTCTTCGCTGGCTCTCTTCAGCCCTTTGACTCCTCCGCTGGCTCTTTAAAGTTTATTTTTATTTTATCCCTTAGGAAAATAGTTTTGCACAGGTGCCACGCATCACACGCACAAGTAGACAAGTTAAAAAGTTACACATGGTTACAGACTATTCAACATTGAAATAGCAGTTGGTATGAATTTGTTTTTGAACCTCCTGGTTCTCCCCCCATTGCTCTATATCCACGGCCTGATGGAAGCATAACAAACTCTTTGTGTAATGGGTGTGATGGACAGTTGATTAACGAATAGGCTTTTTAACAACCAGTTCTTTAACAATGTCCTGAAGCAATATCTGTTGAACTCCAATTACTTTAGAAGCAGTCTTATTCAGATTAGTCATTCTATTCTGTTTCTATTGGACAGGCTAATAAAATCAAACATACAATATCACAGTAAGAAATGACGGATTTGATAATACTCCGATAAAACAGTGTCATTAACACTGAACATACTTTAAAAGAGCTAATGTTTCTTAAGAAAAACATACGCTGTTGGACCTTTTTACAAATGGCATCAGTATTGGCATTAAAATTGTATTTATTATCAATCACTATACAAAGACATCGATATTCTTCCACAAGCTCAATGTCCCTTCCATTTATAACATAGGAGAGACTGAAATGGCCGATTTTCCAAAGTATATAATCATGTCTTTGGTCTTTGATATATTTAGATTTAGATTACAATTCACACACCAAGAGACAAAATCTTTCACCACAGGTCCATGAGATGTCTCCTCATTTGCTAGAAGACTCACAATCACAGTATCATCTGAAAACTTTAGCATATACCTATTGTAAAAATGTAACATTTAGCCAATTAGGTTAAGATTACAAAAGTTAAAATGGGGTCAGGTTTTACCGTGTGAGGAATTGGGTGTTAAAAGAATGAGACAAAATTGAGGATTAAGTGGTTAAGAAGGGTGTATTTACAATCTTCACAAGAGACTTAAAAACAACACAATAAAACCAGGAAAATCCTTAAGAATCCTTGTGTGTTGAAGCGTCCCAATGTGAGTCTCCAGTCCAAAGGAAGTGATGATCCAAAAGCTTGATGTGGTGTCTGGAAAGGTGAGTCTGCAAATGGTAACTCCACACTCCAGAAAAGTGAGTGATATCTGCTTTGAACCCTGTTTGTTTGCCATGCTGCTCTTTTTCTACAAGTGTAGTTCCTGCTTCCTGTCATGTTAAATGTTAAATGTTAAGAGGAATAAAATGGACTAAAAAAAACATGTAAACCAATTAAAACTCTATTATACATACAATAATTGTACTGACTAGAGCAGTAAACATGTCTCTTATGTGACAGTGTCACATACTGTCATCCATTGTCCATAAAATGGTTATCCTCTTTAAAGTGTGAATTAAAACGTCTTTGCAATAAATATGCCAAAACTAGGCACTCCCATGCAGGCACTAGTTTGCTGGAAGGAACTGGGGAACCAATACAGATTACCAGCCTGGGTACCACTGGGTAGGTTGTGCGATTCCTTCCTGGTGCTTTTTGTACCCAGCCTTGCTGGGACTCCATTCCCTCTGTACATTCCTCCTTCTTGGCTTGATGGTTGGTGATGATGCAGGGTGAATAGATGGTCCTTGGCTCTGGTTGATGACGCTACAGTTTTTGCAGTCTCCCACATACCGCCAAACATCCTTACGGACTGTTGGCCACCAGGCGACCTCCAGGACACCAAGAAGAGTTTTTAGCCGACCGTGATGTCTCTCAGTTGTCCTTTCGTGGAGGCTCTGTAGAGTACGCTGGATCAAGGCTGTTGGAATGACGAGCTGAAGCCAGTGTTGGCTCTCCTCAGTCTGGATCCTTCGGTACAGCACGCCCTGGTGGTTGATCATTGTGATCCCGTCGGTCTGGTGTGTGGAAAGGGAGATGGGATGCGAGATGTCATCCTGATGTGTGCTGTTGACTTCCTCACTGGAGAAGGGAAGGATAGAGAAGATGTAAGCAATATCTGGCCCTGATGATGTCTTAGCGCAGATAGTTCCATCCTTTGCTATGCTGTCGGTCTGTGAAGATGTTGAGAGGGTAGGACTGCCTGTAGGCGAAGAAGAGGAGCTGATGGTGGAAGGCATGGGGCAGGTCGTCTCTGTAGGAGGAGAGACAGCGGCTTCTGGAATTCTCTTTTCTTTCATGTGTTTTGCCCACCGTTTATCTCTCCTCCGAAAGCACTCAACAACCTCTTTCTCCAGAGCCGCCACAGCATCTTTCGCAAATTCCTCCATCTTACTGAATTTTATATCCACAGTCTTTCTAAGATAGACTTCACGGTTAAAATGACTTTCGACAGAGTCTTTAAAATCCTTCTCCAGTTTTAAAACAATGTTTTTAAGAGAAAGTACTTCCGCACAAAGCTTTTCACAATCACAATGATGTAAAACCCGTTCATACTTGGAATCAGCCAATGTTTTAAAATGAGCAGCATTATCCGAATGAGTCATCATCTTTCAACACTTTTCTCAACACAGCTTTTTCAATCTCAAACGTTCCCCGTACGGGCCACCATATGTAACGGTCAGCCAATTAGGTTGAGATTACAAAAGTTAAAATGGGGTCAGATTTTACTGTGTGAGGAATTGGGTGTTAAAAGAATGAGACACAATTGAGGATAAAGTGGTTAAGAAGGGTGTATTTACAATCTTCACAAGAGACTTAAAAACAACACAATAAAACCAGGAAAATCCTTAAGAATCCTTGTGTGTTGAAGCGTCCCAATGTGAGTCTCCAGTCCAAAGGAAGTGATGATCCAAAAGCTTGATGTGGTGTCTGGAAAGGTGAGTCTGCAAATGGTAACTCCACACTCCAGAAAAGTGAGTGATATCTGCTTTGAACCCTGTTTGTTTGCCATGCTGCTCTCTTTATACAAGTGTAGTTCCTGCTTCCTGTCATGTGATCCATCACATGACAGGCCACCCATACATTTCTTAAAGACATACACACTTAAAATGTTAAGAGGAATAAAATGGACTAAAAAAACATGTAAACCAATTAAAACTCTATTATACATACAATAATTGTACTGAATAGAGCAGTAAACATCTCTTATGTGACACTGTCACATAGTGTGCTCCTACAATCATTAGTGTACAAAATAAAAAGCAGAGGGGATATAACACACCCTTGAGGGGAACCAGTAGAAGAACATAACTTGGAAGAAGGCAAACCATTGACTCTCACACACGGAGTCCTGTTCGATTTGTGGGACGATTTGCATTTTAGGAGACATTACTTAACTGTAAACTACACACTCTCAACACTTAACCAATTATATTATCTGGTCCAGGGCTTTTTTTACTTTTATCCTTTTAAAAAAAACCTAGCCACCGTGGGAGCATCAATATTAAACACCATATTACTTTGCCAAGAGTCATACTTTACATTATGATCATCCACATTAAATTTTAAATAAAAGTTGATAAGTTAATTCGCTAAACACACATTCGATGTCAGTAGCTTTCACACATTTCAGCAGCTCGGACCCGCCTTGGGCTTCCGGTTTACCAGCTCCACCAGGGAACATCATCCATCCTTCCAGCTCCGCCTTGGTCAGTTATCATTCTACCTTCACCATGGACTTCCAGGCCTTCGTCTGCTCTGTAGCCCTCCAACCCCTTCATCTCACTCGGGCTCCTCCTTACCTCTGGCTCCACCTCAGTCTTCCGTTGCACCGGCTCCGCCTCTGCCTTAGTCCTCCTGCGCCCTGGCTTCACCTTGGCCATTTGTACCTGCAATCTCCAAGACCGTCGGCTCTGCCTGTGTCTCCACCTATACATCGAGGCTCCACCATGACTCCTCGCCCCATTGGCTTGGCTGCGGGTCTTCAGCCTGCTAGCTCTGTTTGGGGTCACTCCCTGGATCCTCCCACTGTTGTCTTTTGTCTGTCTCGTCTCTTTGTTGTTTTAAAGCATGTGGACATGACTTTTTGAGGGGGAAGGGGTGTAATATCACATTTGGTCTGTGTTTGTGTTTTGCGTCAGTTGGACTTAGATTTTGATTAGCCCTCATGTGTCTCACTTGTTTCTTGTTAATTACCTTGTTTTGTCCCTTGTGTTTCTATCTCTGTATATCATTAATTTTCAGTGTTTTTTTGTGTTGATATTGTCAATGTATAGGTGTTGTTCTGTTTCTCATGTTTTTGTCTCCCAAAAACCTGAAGTATTGCATGTCTGAGTTTATTTTAATGAAAGAAAACTGCTTGCAATTAGATCTAGCCTTTTTTTCCATTTATATTGCCAAGGGAGTGAAATATATTCCCGATAAATAATAAGATAAATAATTCCCGCATTCGTATACGTATGATTAGAAGTTAATGGAATGAAAAGTGTAGTGTGACCACCCCTTTACAGTTATCGCACCAATTATGATTTTGAATGGCCCTTAAGTCTCAGAAAAGAAATATATATATATAGCCTATAATATATATATATATATATATATATATATATATATATATTATAGGATATCTATACCCAAAATATGGACATTTAACAAAACAAATGCAATGATGAAAAAAAACTACATGTACTGATGTTGTTACTGATGTCTTATGTTTTTTTTCTTAAATAGATCTTTATTGATGTTTGTGTACATTTTCCATCGATAATGGCTGCAGTTATTCATCAAATGATAGAGAATAATATTACAACCAAGCATATAGTACCCTGATGCACTGCATAGTCAAGTGCACTATGTGCTTTTTTAAATAGCCGATTAATTGCCTTAGATCAGAGTGGGGGAGCAATGTTGTCCTAGGAGAGTATGCCAGATAATAGTCAGCTGATTTCACCTGGCACAACCTAGTACTTAGAACCAAGTGTAAAGATTGGGAATTGTTCCATGCACATTTCTTTGACACAGATCCGCATGATTCCCACTGTATGTTTACATCTTGTAGTGAATTCCAGACTGCCAAAAGCAGAAATAATCTATTGCTGCATGCAAACCCTAAAAATAAAATTAAAATAAGAGTAGTGTACACACACAATGAAAACCTTGGACACACCCAGAACAGTGAGCTGTAATTTTGCTGTGGTACCCGAGGAGGGATTGGGGGTTAGGTGCCTTGCTCAAGGGCACCTCAGTCGTTTCCTGCTATTATTGAGAATCAAACCTGCAACCTTCAGGTTACCAGTCTGACTTTCTCACCATTAGGCCACAACTGCCTAATAAAACACCTGAACATGAAAGAAATAAAATAAATCTTCCCTTACCTCATTCACAAACACCCAGTGACTGTCTTTTGAGGCCAGGTTAGTCTCCACAGCCTATAGAGAAACAAATAGAGAATAAATCAATGTGAGCAGTTTTTGACAGGTGTAATTGAGCATGAGATGGTTTGAAACTACATTAGGTTGGAGTCCTAACCCAACCAAATCTGCTGGATTGATTGTATTTAAAAATATGTACTTAAAATGTGATGTACTCTAAACATCATAATTAAGAATGTAAATAAATTATTTAAGGAATAATTGATGACGGGCAGCTGAATTGAAGTGAGGTTTTGTGAGGTGGTTTCATCTCGGTTGTGCTTTACTTTTCGATTAATTCAACAGCCTGGAGTCAATTATTTGGCTACACTTTATTTTAATGTGTCCTTGTTACAGTGTAAGTTCAATCCATTTTAATTCAATTCATTTTCACTTTATTGTTGAAATCTCTTCCAAAAAACGTCTTGCATCATATAACCTGTACTGTCTCACATCAATACACATCCACATCAAAATAATAAAACACAATACAATAATCACCACTTGATACAAAATCAACATATAAGCAACCCGATCTCATGAAATGCTTCTTTATAGCATGCATTGTATTTATCGTGCAATTTATATGCGAAAATTAGTTTTTGTGTGCATATGATACTGTAAATCCCTAGGGTAAGATTAGTGATGTAGGGTACGTGCGTATTACACGGCGTGAAAACTGCGTATCATATGCACGTAAAAACTAATTTTCACTTATAAATTGCACGATAAATACAATCAGGCTTATGTATGTAAATACACAACCAGCTGCAGTGCATTGATTTAGTCCTTTCTATTTTTCAGAACCCTGAGGACTATAGACCCACAATTCTGATTTATTAATTTGACATATATTTAGCAAAATTAGAAAATAGTATAATCGCTATAGAATTTTTAAAATTTTCTTTATTTATGTGTCTTTTCCAGGCCTGAAAATCAGTTTAAAAATTCTCTATTATTTCCACATTTGCCATGTCTGAGGCCCCTGATTATACTATGCCACACAAGCTAGTACACAGTGTCAAACAATCTCATAAAAAATAAATAAATAAATAAAACACTTAATACACTGTAATCCACGGTAATGTGCATTATGTCTCAGTCATAATGTAAGGTCTTGTTTTAACACAAGAGAAAAATGCACCTTTTGGCCACCACTATTTTCTGCCTTACTAACTCCATGTCCTTCCATTTCTGTTCATTACATGCTGACATAATGAGCCTGACCTTCTGCTCAAATGTCAAGCAAATATTAAAAATGCATTTGACAGTAGAATCTGGAGGAGGACTTTCATGTTTTAGTCTAATTTAAAAAAGAATAATTTTTTTTTTTAGAATAATAATCTAATGTAAAACAAGCCCTCTGGTCCTCAGTGAGTCACAATGTGACCATACACAGGACATACAACTTGTGCAGACATTTGGAAATATGAATTGACCTTTTCCTATTTGAAAAACCGAACATCACATTTAGTTTTAATTATTTTAATTTCTTTTTTTTTTTTTACCAATTTGAAGGAGTAATTATATTATTGTATTATATTACCAAATAATATAATATAATAGTGTAAAATTCTATATGCTATGTTCAGTTTTTTTTTTTTTTTTCTCATCATATGTTCATTTGTTCTAGTTTCCTGCCTCTCATCAGTCACCATGGACAATACTACTCATCATCACAGCTGTTTGTCTTTTAGTTAATCATCTCTATGTATTTAAGTTCCTGCTTGTGTTTGTCATGTGTGGTTGCAGGAAGGCACACACAAATGGTGGTGGGCCAAGTCCGTGGAGAGGAGCCAGGGCTGTATCCACACACTTAGCAAAAATTAGAGGTGGCAAAACTAGACTGAAAGGAAGATCTTGATATTGGTACGCTTTGCCCCCAAAAGTGAATCTCAGAAACTTCCTGTGTGGTGAAAGGATAGATACGTGGAAGTATGCGTCCTTGAGATCTATTGTGATAAACCAGTCCTCAGATCTGATTTGTGACATTATACTTCAGAGTAAGCATCTTGAATTTGAGCTTGCCTAGCGATTTAGTTGGCACATATCTAGAATAGGATGCAACCCTCCATTCTTTTTCGGAACAATAAAGTACCGGCTGTAAAACCAAGACTCCCTGCTGGGAGAAGGAACCTGTTCTAAAGCCTCTATTTGCAGAGAGGAGTCTTTATTTCTGGTTCCATAACCAGAGCCTCCTGGGGCCCACCACTGTGGGTAGAACCCCGCTGAACCATGGCGGGCGAGACCTGAACTGAAAAGTGTAGCCCTTTTCAACTGTCTGCAGGACTCAATGCGATATATTTGGCAGACGTACCCACTCTACCAAAAAATCTACTAAGGTAACTAGTCTTTCGAGACTGGCCTCAGGTGTAGGTTGAGCAGCAAGCACAGTGCCTTGAAGCAGTGGGCCGGCAGGGAACGACTGACTTGACTGCTCTGGAGCCCTCCTCAGAGGGAGCAAACACCCCAACCCCGCTACGTTTTCGGGCAGATGATCGGATAAGTATTCGCTGGGAACCTCTGCGGGCACCGAAGGGAGATGGCACCGCATAATGAGGTGGAAACCGTCTTCCCCAAAAGGGGGCAACCCTAAGAAGCCTGACAGTAATGCCTGACACTGACACTAGCCCACTGACCCTGACCTCGTCTACTCCGTGCGTTTCTCAGCATTGGTCCCGAGCGCCCAGGTCACGATCAGCTATGGTTTCATTCAATCCGGCTCCGACACACCACCACGAAGCCTGGGTGGTTCCGCGGAAGACGCGAGCCAGAACCAGAGCAAGAATCTCTCCGCCCCTCCCGGTTTTCGAGATCTCCACCCAGAACTGCTTCTCCTCTCTTCGCGAAACGGAACACGATGCTGTGATCATCGGCGATTCCACCGTCCGACACGTCCACGCTACGTTAGGTAAAAGTAAGGTGCACAGTGCTCGTGTTTTTGATATTGCTGCGCGGGTACCTGAGATCTTGAACGGTGACAAGCGCGTCAGAGCTGTTGTGCTGCACGCAGGAATGAACAACATCAGGCTGTGGCAGATGGAGTTTCTGAAGAAAGACTTCAGGAGCCTGATCGAGACGGTACACATCACATCGCCTGGAACACCGATCATTGTGTCTGGACCGCTTCCCACGTACCGACAAGGGGATGAAAAGTTCAGTAGATTATTTGCACAAAATGAATGGTTAATGTCATGGTGCAATGAGAAGAAACTGCTCTTTGTAAATAATTGGTATCTGTTTTGGGAGCGACCTAGGCTCTACCTTGCTGACGGCTTACACCCAAGTAGAATCAGAGCAGATCTTCTATCGGATAACATCTCAAAGATGTTAAACATCGTTTGACTAGTAACCAAAAATCCAAATCACAGTCTCTGCTGCACCAATTTAATTGATATTAATACTAGTGTAGAACATTGCATAGAAACTGTGTCTATCAAAGATCAAATGTGAGATCAAATAATAAATCTACTGTGGGATCTAGAAAAAATCTAATTGTAATTAAAACAGAAAATATCGCTATTAGTGAACAAAAACAAAAAGCTAGGTCTTTTTCGAGATCACTCACATCTAAGGCAGTTATTATAAATGAAACAGTCACAAATAATAACATTGATATATTTTGCCAATTTTGAAACCTGGCTTAAACCAAATGATTATTTCGGTCTAAATGAGTCTACTCCGCCAGGATACTGTTATAAGCATGAGCCCCGTCTGATTAGTCGTGGCGGCGGTGTTGCAACAATCGACAGAGATATCCTTAATGTTACTCAGAAAATAGGTGACAAGTTTAATTCGTTTGAAGTACTTGTGCTAAATGTTACGCTCTCAGATGTAAGAAAAAAATCCCTATTATCTTTAGCCTTGGCTACCGTATATAGACCTCCAGGGCCTTACGCTGATTTCCTAAAAGAGTTTGCAGACTTTCTCTCAGATCTATTGGTCAACGTCGATAAAGCATTCATTGTTGGAGATTTTAACATACATGTAGATAATTCAAATGATGCGTTAGGGGCTGCGTTTACAGATTTACTAAACTCCTTTGGGGTCACCGGACCAACTCATCGTCTTAATCATACACTCGATTTAATTATATCATATGGAACCGATCCAACCGATATAGATATCATTCCACAAAGTAATGATGTCACTGACCATTACATGGTAACTTGCATATTACGTACTGCTGTAATATGTCATGCTGCGGCACGTTATCGACCAGGCAGAACAATCCTTCCATCCACCATTGATAATTTCTCAAATAGCTTATCTGATCTGCATCAGCTGCTGCCTGAACCCAAACAAACAGATGAACTAGACAAACTAACTAGCACTATGAGCACCATTATCTCTGTAACATTGAATATTGTTGCACCCATTAGATTAAAAAAGGTCAGAGATAAAAGTAAAGCACCATGGTACAACAATACTATGCATGTTCTAAAGAGAGAAACCCGTAATTTAGAGCGTAAATGGAAACAAACTAATTTAGAGGTCTTTAGAATCGCGTGGAAAGACAGTATGTCACGTTATAAAAAGGCTCTAAAAACAGCCAGGGCTTAGCACCTCAGCAAATTAATAGAAAACAACCAAAACAATCCAAGTTTTTTATTTAACACCGTGGCTAGACTAACAAATAAACAGACGTCATCTGAACAAGATACCTCGTTACAGTTTGGTAGTAATGATTTCATGAACTTCTTCACTGAGAAAATTGAAAGCATCAGAATCACAATTGTAAACGTTCAATCTTTGCTTGCACCAGCCTCAATTATCACCCCGCAAGAACAATTACAATGCTTTACAACTATAGAACAAAAAGAGTTAAATAAACTTATCACTTCATCTAAAACAACAACATGTTTATTAGATCCTATACCAACTAAACTACTGAAAGAAGTGTTACCTATAGTGGAAGAGCCTCTTCTCAATATTATTAACTTATCTTTATCTTTAGGTCATGTTCCAAGAACGTTCAAGCTGCCAGTTTTAAAACCTCTTATTAAGAAACCACAATTAGATCAAAATAACCTAGCAAATTACAGACCCATTTCAAATCTTCCTTTTATGTCTAAAATACTAGAAAAAGTTGTGTCCGCTCAACTGGGCTCTTTCCTGCAAGAAAATGACATTTACGAAGTTTCAGTCTGGATTCAGGCCACACCAATACTCTTTACCCACCAATGCCGATGTAGCTCTAAGTGGCTTGGTGGGTAATGTTGGGGCTTTGAGGGACGATGCTGAGGGAGAGCTGGCCCGCAAGAGTCTCTTCAGCTCTGGGCATCGCTCCATAACTGTGTTGTTTAAGCACATGGATATGAGAATACCTTGACGTTTGTGTGCTAAACACACGGTAAGAAACTGGTCTCTTCCACATCCTCGGCACCTCAGTGTGGAGGTCAGGAAAGAACGGCAAGCCCTGACGTGGTGGTTGTTTATGTGACAGCAAAAAGCGTTCGACTAGTTTGCTTTTATGATGAAGCTCCTGTTTCTCGGCTGACCAGTGAATGTTTAGTTTAGCTATGGCACGAGTGATAACCTCCACTAGCTCCTCATATGCAGGAGACTGGAGTGACGATTCTTCAGTATCTCCTGTCTTGATACTAACAACATCCAGCACAAAGACACCTAACCCCAGCTCCGCCCTGGACACCGGAGGTGACAGCTCCACCCTGGACGCCCAAGGGTCCGACAGATCCTCCCTGGCCGCCTGCACATCCTGCTCCGCCCCGGCCGCCTGCTCCGCCGTGGCAGCCTGCTCCGTCATGGCCACATCCACAGCCTGCTCCGCCATGGCCACGCCCGCAGCCGGTTCCACCCCGGTTCCCCGAATTACCAGCTCCGCCCTGGAGGCTTCCCGTTCCTGTACCACCACACCCTCGTCAGCCTCCAGGGTGCCCACCCTCCCACCCCTTTGGATGTTATACGCCGCGAGGATGTGCCTTCGGGGAGGGGGAGGTTCTGTCACGTTTTCAGTGTGTTTAGTTCAGTTTTGTGATCTTGTTTCCCCCTGTCTTTGTGATTTTTGGTTTAGTCCTGTTAGTGTTTCCTGATCTGTTTAATTAGTAATTCCCTTCACCTGTCTTTCTGTTAATTATCCCATTAGTCCCTGTTCATTTAAGCCCTGTGTTTTCCCTCAGTGTTTGTTGGTCGTCGTCAATTCATGGTTGTGTTTTTTGAAGTCCTGGAGAGTTTTCCTTTGTCCCTGTATGTTCATGTAAGTTGAGTTGTTAAATGAATCAGCAATACTGCAGTTCCCATGTCCTCGTCTTCGGCATCCTACACTAAACCTGACACAGAGTCTGAAGCTGCTCGCTTAAAAGACCTTGCTCGCCTCTCAATAGTCCAATTTCAAAACGGTTTTCACAGGCTGAATTTTGAATTCATAAGCTTTCGAATGATACCTAATCTATGATGATTACTAAAATATGTGATATGAAAAAAAGACAATAGAAAATGAGCGCCAGTCGTCCCATTAGCAGGACGTGACAGTTTTTCTCAATTCCGTTTCTGAAAATCACAGCAATCAGCCAACTTCAGATAACCACAACTTTTGTTACAGACAAACGATAAAATAAATAAAAACAGATTTGGAGACGGTTTTTACCCAGCTTTAATATAGTCTCAAAACCTGTAATATGTCAAATTTCACCGTATGGTGGGTTTTCCCAGATCGCATCACATATGTACATGAAGAGTTCAGATGCAAAATCCTTTAAATCTGTCTTAAATGTTTTCTTTTAAATGAGCACTTTTTACCAGGCTCGTATGTTTAGGTTCAGTAATTGCACTTTAATGGCATTGAACAAGTTATTAGTCAGTTATTAAAATGCCTTATTTTCAAAAAGGTAATTTTAGTCAATTCATTGGTATTTAACAAATTCGTCTTTGTATCCATGTATGCTTATTTTGGTTGTTGTTGCAAAAACCTCCAAGTCCACCTTTTGGACAACAAGACATAGTAAACATTTACAAGATCACTTAACATACAGCTGGAAACATTGCAAATGATGAAAGCAGAATTCAAAATTTAACAATGAAGAGACTGATCCACACAGTGGCTTTGATGCAAGTGACTTCCACGTCCCTTTCTGTCAGAGTTTTACAGCAGCATAAGGAACACTGTTGTGTTTACTTGCTACTCGCAAAATCCTGTCCATTGGCATTGTAACCCCAGCCAACACATTTATGTGGGGCCCATATGGGTTATAAATGGGCTACAGGGGTACAGAGTGGGCATGGGCTCAAAATGGGCTTGTTATCTGGGGCCCACTTGGGTTAACTAAGTAGGTCCAACATGGGCAAACCCAGTTGGGCTCCCTATGTGGGCCCTAGTTGGTTCACTAATGGGAAATGAGTACATGGGTTGGAAATGGGCTACACTGGGGACTAATTCAGTTTACCAAGAAGTGCAAACAGTCGATCCCAAAGGTTGATTACAGATAGTACACAAATAGGCACCTTTGAAATTATTTTTATTGTTATTTTGACACTTTAAGATGTGACTTCAATCTATTAAAAATCTAAAAATACCAACACAATTGCAATTTTACCCAATTTTCTGCCATTTAAAGGATCAAGACACTGCAGATACTGTCACAGTGTGGTGCAGGCAGAAGAAGAGGAGGAGTCAAAAGTCCCAATGCAAACTTTTACTCACAATAAAATTAAAACAGGTACATAGAAGACTTGCAGTATGTACAAACACTTAATACAACGGTGACAGATACAGGAAAAAAAGGCTCACAAAATTGATCTCGCGATATTTCTTTTAGCAATTCCCATCCCCCACTCCCTGTTCGCGCCCGCGCCAGATTCAATCTCACATTCTTCTATCAATTTCGGGAGGAGATTCCATGGGGAGATTCTCGCTGTCAGCATAGTCAAGGTAAGAACTACATTTCAAAATTGTAATGTTAATTCAAATACATTGTTTTCAAAACATAATTTTAACCAAAATTGGTTAACATTATGTTTTAAAAACAAAAGCTTCTTGTCACGTTAGAATTTCAGTTAGAATTTCGAATTCTCTCAGATCGCGCCATATTTTCCCTTAGGCTATTTCTGGCGCCATGACCAAAGCGATCAAGCCCTTTTTATAATTGTTAATACACCAACTGTGTATTATAACAAATTGATTGGAATTGAGACTCCAGCTTTATCATTTTACCACTGTTTTACGATATAAATCCCACAATGGTAGCAATTTCTTAGTTTGTATAAGATGTGCACATCAAACATCCAAAATGAAAGCCAGGCTTATTAATTTTTCAAATGCAATTATGAGACAAGCCTGTTTAATCGTGTCGATCTGCTCCCGTTTATTTTGTGATCACAGAAAAGCGCCATACAGCTACAATTTTAGCTTTTATTTTAAAAGTGTGCACATTCAATGAAATAATTGGATTCTCAAATGTTTCATTTTAAATAAATCTTTAAAAAATGTATATTTCGTCACAGAACAACTATTTTCCACCGAATTATGAGATCTGAGAAGCTTTAACAACTCTGCTGATTCCTATGCTCTTTTTTCCTTTCTTTCTTTAGTGCTAATTCAAATAACAAATGCACAAAAGATATCCAATATAGTTACACTTTAGAATACTGTTCCAAATATTTAGTAATTCCTTCCCAATTATACAATATGAACCCGTATAGCAGTTCTCTGGGAGGTATGAAAAAAATAGCTGTTATTGATTAGTTAACGTGAACAGTGAACTACCACATTCAACTGAGTGCTGCTATTACTTACTATTTCATTAATCAGAGTTCCTTGTTAGTTAATAGTAGTTACTATAATGTTAATAGTGTGTTACTCATCTGTTCCTGTGTAGGTATTCATTAATGACGGAAGAGTCATTACTCAAAATATTAATAATAAAAATGATTTGTTGGCCGCCATGGAAAACGAGAGTTTGGGGGGCTCAAACTGTTTGAGGTTGTATATGGTATGTTTACTCGCTGTTTAACATATTAATGTGCAAACAGAGGTTATTCTGTAGAGTTGAGTTCTTCATGAATCAATTTGATTGTATGCAAATAATTGTCCATACTTGGACAGAATACCCTGAATTAGGACGATATGGACCAGGTATACTGCAACATTCAGTGATGAGTAACTGTTAATTAGTGTTGTAGCAATCACAACTCATGGTTTATTATAAATAATACAGTTCAAACATTATTAAAGACAAGTGAGGTAATACAAGTGAAGTACTACAAATACACAAGTTACAAGCTTAATACAAGAATATTATATCCGATACCATTTTTGTATTTCCTGAAAAATATAAAGGTGGATATATCTGCTTTGCTGCAAGGGCTCAAATATGGAATTTAATCTCACTCTAATGTTCTTGTATGTTACAGGAAGCTTGAAAAAAAATGCCCTTACAAACCAAAGAACCAGAAGAGAGGCTGAAAAGGCAGTGTCAAAGTGGCTAATCGGTGCCAGGGACAGGGGAGGACACCGTACTGCGAGGGCACGTGGTGGAGAGCAAGAAACAATGTTTCCCATAAACAATTTTTATATGAAAATACAAACTTTAAAAAAGACAAGAATGATAGTGCAAATCAATGTAAATTCATAGAGTAATCGGCTCTCAAACGCACGCATAAATCTTGCCACTGCACACCGGGAAGCGTAATGATTTTGAGTGTTGTGAAAAAAACATGAGACTGTCTAAACATTTTGATAATTTATTGATAATGTTTTCTGTATATTCGGCTGTAGAATTTAAGTCAACGATGCCGACTCGTCATCCCCGCTCCTGCGACGTTCCTATATGCACGTTTCATTCGGATTACATAATTCGGATTACATAATCTGAGAATATTTATTTTCCACTTGAATCGTTAGTTTAAAAGCAGACATGTCAAGCTTTCTATATGTCTCATGTCTGCGAGGGGAGTATACACTGAGTTTCGGTTCATATTTGCGACGCGATCAAGTTTACCGAGACAGAGACGGAAGCGCATCCTAATTGTTTTCATTGTTTTACAAATGCAAAAGTTTATAAGAGTTTACAGAAATAAAAGTAGACCCTTTATAGTTTGCATTACTCTTATCTGCATGTATTTTAAGATAAATGCTCGCCGGTGCCTGTAGTCATGGAGTAAATGCACACAGATATGCGTCTAATAATAGTGCACATTTATCAGGTTTACATTAATAATAATAATATATTTTATTTATAGGCGCCTTTCATGGCACTCAAGGACACCTTACATAAAAACAATAGCATTAAATAATAAAGCCAGTTCAGCAACAGACTTTAAAATCACATAAAGATCACACAAAAAAGTCACATAAAAGCCTACTTAAGCAAATACGTTTTAAGACAACATTTAAAAACGGAAGACTTGAACTATTGCAAACTTCTACAGGAAGTGATCCATAATGGGAAGCAGCACAATGGTTTAATGATCTATAACAAAAGAGAGACAGCATTGGTGACAACTAAGTGAATATATTAATTACTACAATACTAATTTCTAGAAATGACTTAAAAAGTGGTAAAAGTTGGTACATTTTGTGCCTCCAATATGTGCAGTGCAGGGGGTGTTCCAGGACAGGTTTGCAAACCCCTCATCTAGATAAACTTGATGTGGGCTACCAAAACGCTAACCTGACACATCTGTTTGAACTGAAAAGTAATTAAGAAAAGTTGCATAATGGTTTATTGATTTATTTTCTCTTTTCAAAGGGCCGTTGGGAGAGCGACAACAGAGGAGTGAGAAGCTGCACTGTTGTTTTGTTTGTGAAATACTTAATTTTAGAGTTTTCAGATATGCATATGTAAACGATACAAGTTTGTCAGAAACTTTAACTTATTTTTCTTCTTTTTTAATGTCTGTTAATAAAATTGTATATGTGCAAGTTCTAATAGTCATGTTCAAATTATGATTATAACTTGCTTAATAAAGTAAAGTAAAGTAAAACTACTGGTTTCTGTTCATTGAATACCTTTAACATTTTAGTGTGGTTTAGTGGATTACATGCATGTTTGTATTTAGGGGTTTACTGTAAAATAAGGTAACCCAAACAGACAAATATGGTAGCCCATATAAATACCTGTTGGTGCCCATAAGAGCCCTAGATAAGACCTATCTGGGTCCCATCATCAACACATGTGGGCAGACTCCTGTAGGCCCTAAATGGGAGCTACTTAGGTTACCCATATGGGGCTGATATAGAGCCCATCAAGTGCCCATCATCAACCCATCTGGGCTAACCCATGTGGGTCCTCCATGGAAACTGAGGACAAAATTAGCTGGGTCCCAGTTGGGTAGCCCAGGTGGGCCCCATATATCAGCCCAAGTGCAACCCCTTTGGGCCCCACATGGGTGCGTTGGCTGGGACGATGCACACAACATTATAAAAACTTGCAGCTCTGCAATTGAAAGCAGGCTTATACGTTGTCATTCATCTTGAAAGCAAATTATTCAATTTGCATCTTCCGATTGGTTCTTCTGTGGGCTTTTGCTGAAAAAGGTAATTGGAGTTTAGTGGTTTCTGCCAACGAACTGGTATTTCTGAATAGGCTGACACTGGGATTTAACGGATTTGAAGCAAAATAATTTGATGAATGTATAGTATGTGTGGAGAGCATTTGTTTAATATTATTATCTAATTTTTGATGGAGATGGTGTTGGCGTTTATCAGCTATTGCATCTGAACATTAATAGCTCGTTTTTCAGACTGTTTCTGAGATATTACCTCCCTCAGATCTCAATGCTTACTCTTGCCAGCAAGCTTGTTCTGTCCCCTGCTCATCGGAGGGGAGAGCAGACAGACACACTGGCTTTCTGACCCTGTCTCCAGGGAACTTGAGTCAGCGATGCCTCTCCGAGACCACTTTAGTCGCCATGGAGTGGCCAACAGCAGTAGCCATCTATTTAGTGGCCCGGAGAGGCAAATAGATTGTACAGCGCAGCTCATTGAATGGTTCAGTGAAAATCTCAGCCTGTTATCCAGGTCCTTTAGCAGGTCAGCCAGCCTTTCATACATTCATTTCTTATTCAAACACAATTGTGTCATCCAGCAATCTCGAGCTCCCTTTCTCATTCATTTTTTACCAAAAATGTGTTTTAGGTGGACAGATCAATACAGTACAAAGAACATGTAGGATGTTGGAACATAGCAAATGTCTTTTCTGTTAACCAAATGCTTTTTAATATTCGCTATTACTTCAATGGAAGTGAACAAGCGCGCCGTTATTTATTGCTTAGTGAAGCGTGTGTTCAAGTAATCCAGAAATGCGCAGATTCTGCGCAATACGCTGTATTTAATATATCATGACTCACGAGTTGCGTATTTGCGGTAAATCCGCGCAGATTTGGCTTAAACAAACTTCCCCAGCAAAGTGAGTAAACATAGAAACACCAGCCCGATCTCACGGCAATTCGTACGGATTTTACGAGGTGGCTAATTCGTAACAATACATACGACCTCACATGTACGAATTTGTACGATTTTTGCTAAATCGCACATATTTTACGAGTTGCCAAATTCGTATGAATTCATACGAATGACCTACCCCTGACCTACCCATCACGTGGGTTTAGACAAATCATACGAATCCGTACGAGTGAGGTCGTATGGATTCTTACGAATTAGCCACCCTTTAATCACTCGTACAAATTCATACGAATTGGTCGTGAGATAGCGTTGGAAACACACCAAATTGGCTAGTGATTTGACAGCGTTACCCGCATTTGGCGGGTGTTAAGTTTGTCATTGTGCCCGAAGGTTAATGACTAACCCGAAACCCTAAACTAACCCTAATCACTTTTGAAAACAACGTACCACCTATCTTAAACCTAACCCCAAACCTAACCGATGGTGTTAAAAAAAGGTAAATGTGTTTGATAACACACTCCATTAAGTTTGGGTTTAAGATTTGTCTTATGAAAATAAGGTTTCAATGGAAAGTTAAAACTGCAAAAGCAAACTGGTGACCAGTATTGCTTTTTAAGATAAACTTCCACAAGCATTACTAAATATGGCACTGTCAATCAGTATGGCACAAGAGAGAGAAGGTGTCTTGGATGGTAAGCTTTGTAGACATCCTTACACATACTTTACATGCCGATTTTACACCCCTACAGGCTAATTCAAACTCCCTCCAGATCAACAAAGTCTTCTTGAGATAAACAAGCTTTCTCAGACCACTTGGCCTTGTGTTCAGTTTCTGAAGGTCCTTTATTTTTCTAGCTGGATGAAGGTTTTTAGAGTTCTATTACTATTACACATTAGATGTGAAGAATGTAAAGCCTCCTCAGGTTATGAATTCCATAACCATCTTTGCAGCGATATGTGAAACACTCTTGAAATGCATACACACATTCACTCATCCTTGTAATCAACACTAGGATTTTATATTTCTATACAATTAAATATTGGAACGAAAAATGTATGAAGAAAAGTGTAGTATCTTTTAATATATTTTGCTTCCACCGATCTGTTTAATGCAATTCTTTTTTAGGATAGGAAAACTAGCGAAAATGGTGTTAAAATTCCTGTCCTTTCGGTCGAGGAAAGTTGATTGTATTTCTATTCAGTGAGATTCTGTCACCTCATTAGCATACTGCTCATTCTATCATTGGTGTTTGTCGCCACAGAGTTGACATTTGTATCCCTGTCTTTCCCTTGGACACCTGCAGATGGAAGGGGCTATCAAATGATTCTAGAATAACAACAATAGAATAATGTGCCAATAGCCTAATGTTTGTGTACGGGAGGGGGGAATAATACCCATACTTGGAAAAAAAGATAACAAATACATATCCAATCGCACATACAGATAGAGCCCTTTACCTCTAGATGTCATTCACACACCATACTGTAAAGTCTACCACTGGTTGACCTGTTTCAGACTCTTTTGCATTGTGGGAAAAATGGAAACACTGTGGGAATATGTTTAATATGTAATATTAAACTATTAATATGTAACTATTAATATGTAATGGTAATAGAACTCTAAAAACCTTAATCCAGCTAAGAACATTGTCAGACAATGGATTTGTTGTTTAGGGTGTCTGTCAGTCCGTCTGTCCATCCATTCATATATACATAGGGCCCTTAATTACTTTATCAACTAATTACCATGGTTTTGGAAATTGGTTAAGGATTGGTCAATGGGGGTGGGGGTGGGGGTGGGGGTGGGGTGGGGTGGGTGGGGTGGGGTGGGTGGGGTCCCTCTGAAAAAGAAAAAGGTCCCTCTGATTCAGTCAGGACCAATGATAATTGACAATTAGCATACAGTTTTGGTTGGCTATATGGTTCTATTCTATTCTATTAAAAAAACTCCCCGTCCATCAGACCATGGAGCGTAGTGATGATCACAGTGAACTTCCTGGGTAAACAGCACAACACCAGCTAAAAAAAAAATAATAATAAAAAAACTCTATGCATGTAATGTAACTTTATGTAATGAAATTATTTAACAAAATGACAGAGTACATAAATGCACTCGAAGGAAATGACATTCGACGAGCCGTACGTATATTCAAATAGTGCAAGGGTAATTAGCTTGTGAGCAACATAGTGAAAGTGGCTAAAGTGAAGGATAACTGAAATAGTGGATTTAAGAGTTTAAGAGGAATGCTGTGATGGGCGTCATATTCCTACAGGTAAACATGGATCCGACGACTGTCAGATGATGCTAGCTTGATCTGCTTGAACTAACATGTTTCTTGATTTGACAAATTTAAACAAAATATGGACATTCTAGCCAGGGATGTCATACAACATTTTTTTAAATAATAAAAATATTATTATTTATTATAAAACTTTGCTTACCCACATGGATTCTGTGTTCCACATATTATGTAACTTATATCCGTGATGAATGTTATTGTTGCATTTTTAAGCATGTTTTGTGAATCAGCAGAGCCTGAGCCTGTTTTTTATTCTTGTGCAACACATTATGAATCACAGTTCTGTACTCATTGAGATTGTGGATGACCCCAATCAACTGCCTACAACAGGTTGGATCTGTAAGAATCATGAAAACTAAGTATTTTATATTCAAAATTAATTTTTACAACAATTTGTACAAATGTTTATTTTCATTTTTGGAAGTTGCATTCCAAAATTACAGTAGTTCAATCAAAAGTCAACATACTGCAGTAAGTGTTTACACGGCTAATATTTTTCTGCCATATGGATATGGACGGTTTAAGTATGCATCATAAAAAAAATAGTTATTAGGGTCAATGTTGACCCTAATGATTTATAAGTTTGTAAGTTGGAATTTAAAAGTTACACACTTATAAGGTAACTTTCTACCTACAAAAAGTGTACATACAGTAAGGGGGACATTTGGAACACAAAGAGTGCTTTTACAGAACAAATCTTTATAAATGCTTAAGTTCCTCTGATGTTTTGCCACTACTTCTGGAGTAGGTTTAAATGAGCAGAGGTCCCTGGAGTAATCACTTTCAGTTTATCCCCTTCTAGTAATTAACTGTTCTCTCTCTGCAATAACACACAGTTATCTTAAGGACTGTCATTCCATACATGAATAAACTTATACAACTGAATGTCAAATTATATTTTTGTGATATATGGCCTATCTTTCTAAAACAAGCTTATTTCCACTCCACCTATCAGAGATTTATTATGTTGTCGCAATCTATTATTTTCCCCTTCCAACTCTTAATGCATGCACCACTGTGGATGGTGTTCAAAGAGGGCAAGGATAGGACAGACTCTTCCTGGAATCCTTTCCAGTTTTTTTTTTTTTTTTTTTGGAAAGTTATCAGCCCTGGCATTTTATAAACAACAAAATGGATCTCTCAGAAGGGGATGCCTAAAATGCAAAAGAGAAGAGAAACAACACAGATAGAGACAACAGGAGAGTGAGTTACCACTCAATGAACTGGCACTTACTGAACAGCCACAACTGATGCATTAAAACAATTGCCAAAAAAAAAAAAAGAAAAAAAAAAGAAGAAAAAAACTGTAACTGAAAGCTTGGAACTGACCTCAATTACAGTATGCAGATAGATGAGTGTTCATCCAGGTATATGCCATCATCAGTCTTGGATGGCAACTGTGTAATTCACAGTGATTCAAATTCTCTTGCAAAGTGTGTGGAGAATACATTTGCGTATGAATAGGTTCTTTTGAATCTATGCTAACCCCTAGAAACTGACTGTGGGACACAGATTCATCATCATCATGTATCTGGCAGCTGAAGGACTCGCGATGATTCCTTTCAAAGGAGACCTCCATTAAAATGCTGGAGAGTATTATTAGCAATGAGGACGCTATGAATTATCCAAAAGGACAGGCCATCGATCCAGTGTCCATAGATATGCACCAAAAATCTTGTTTCAAGAGGGGCATAAATAGAGTTTACTGTTTGAATGTTATTATTTACTTTATTTTCCTATATTAAAATAAGTGAAATTTAAACTGAAATTAAATCCTTTTGGATTGGGCACATAGAGTGTATGTTCTTCTTCCCAGCCGCTGTTACAAACCAAAACCATCAAAAAGTGCACTTTGTAATAATGTCAAATTAAAAGTTCAAATTTAAAATTACATTTTAAATCATGTTTTAAAAATCATGTTTAATTTTAACATTAACACATGAATTGGCACCTCTAAATCCAGACCTTAAATTCATTGAAAGTCTTTGGGATGTCCTGGAGTAGACTTGTTGACTCATGCATTGTCAATACAAGATCTTGATCAAAAATGTATGCACCTCTTGATGGAAATAAATGTGATTTTGATGTTATTTAAATTCAAACAGCAACTTTTTTTTTTTTTTGGCAAGGCAGTGTATATAAGGTAAGAACAAAGGAAACCAAACTAGACGCAGGTGAAACTAATACGTATGTGAAATCAGGTTAATTGGGACACTTCCAAGGCAAAAAAGTGTCCCAATCACCTGGAATTCACCAACTATAGAAACAAAACAGCAATAAAGAGTTCGACAATATAACATTCAGTTCTCACTTAAGTATATTATTTTAAAGTATAAAATTTAAGCAATAATTATGCTTTTTTTAAAGTAGGCCTATGGCTGACAACTTCTGGCATGGTTTCTTGTCGGTCCTTCTATTTTCTTAACTAAATAAAGGTGAAATGGGTGAAAAAGTCCAGGAATGTACAATATCATTCAAAAGTTTAGGATTGGTAAAAAATTTTTTAAATATTTTTGAAAGAAGTCCCCTCACCAAGGCTGCATTTATTTAATTAAAATTAAAGTAAAAGGTATATTGTGAAGTACTGTATTATTTTGCATATAGTGAGTGGGACTTGTGTTAGTGGCAATTCCTTTTCACTGTCCGCGTTATGATTTCATCAAATCAGTTTGGGCAAATGCATACAACTTGATTATTATCCATAAGCCCCAACATCCAGCCAGGCAAGAAAACATCCAATTTATCTTAGGGAAGATGAGATCTATCACTGTTGTAGGGTAACTGGATTATTATTATATATATTTTTTAATTATTTTAGTAACTTTTAACGGAACTAAATCTTAAACTTGAACCTCATTATTGTTAGTCTTTTTGACAAAACACAAAATGACCCAAAAAAAACCTTCAAGCACCACCAGCAACACATAGTAATTTTCCTCTAAAAACACAAGATGCAGACAGTTCAATGGAAGGGTCTCAAAACATAAGAATTTTAACTGGAGTGCTTCGTTTTTAGAATGCAGTGTCATCCACGAGATGCTGCAAAAGATGAGTGCAACGGTCGAACACATCAGTCTAGCATAGTAAAACAATGGAAAAGTAGCTTTGGTGCGAGTTCGTTTTAATAGAAATTTGATACAGAATATCGGATAGCTGATATTTTCTTTTGATTATATCACATGAATATAATTGTAATGTAAATGTAACCTTTTCATTTCACCTGTTATTTCATGTTGTTGTAAGGCCTATTTTTATGCAATTCCATGGTGTGTTTTGTTTTATTTAACAGGCTATTTAAAGCAACCCGATACTACAGTCATTGGTTTCTGGTGGTGATTGATAACCAAAAAGTCACAGAACCCATTTCAAAGTTCTCATGATATGGGTCTAGTCCCTCCAATTTTTTCACTCATGTTATCTTCTATTGTAAGTTTTATATCTTTGACAAGTAATAGCACACATTTCCTCCTCAACGAGCCAGGTCAGCCTGACTTCTGACTCCCTGCTTAAGATACAATTGAACTAAGGGGAAGAAATACTACAGAGAGCACACATGCAGAGAAATGTCAAATGATACTGCAATCTGGCTTTAATGATTGATTAGAGAGCAGCTCAGAGCAGGTTTGGGTCGGAGCCGCTGGGAAAGTGACTAGGGGTGAGCTAATCGGGAATTCATATTGCATGACAGAGCCAACAAGGAAAACTAAACAGGGATTGTGGGTAGAGTTAAGGCTCTTTGTAGAGTGTTGCTTTGTGCACTGCCTATCTATATTAGACGAAAGAAACACATCATCAGGATATCAAATCCACACCAGTTATCACTGTTATCTTCATCTTATTTGACAGCTACACTCTTAATTCAAACAAGCATTGCTTGTCATTTCACAGTGTTCAATGGCATACAAAAGTAGAGAAACAAAATCTATTGGATTGGAAAGAAATGAGAAATTGCATAGAAGTCTATTTTTATAACCATTAACCATTAATATTTGCTTTACTTTTCTACATAACAATCAAACATTATGTCCCCTTTCAGTCGGTCACGTTCGACGCACATCTCCGTTCCCTCTTTCAGGGAACGAGGGTTACATATGTAACTGAGACAGTCTAAATTCTCATTATTTAAATATAATATAATATAATATAAAACATAATATAATATAAAAATCATTTTGGCATAATGAAATTTGAGTCAGACATTTCTTCATGAGATTCACTCCTTTAATTTTACTCACAAATAATTGTCTTCTTTATGTGTACAGGGGTACAAAACCGAATGGCTTGAATTATGAGGGTGCAGGAAAACACTTAAAGCTTATATTTCAGATCACTTACTTCTCCATTAGTATGATTAATGTGGCCAGCTTATGTCCCAAGCGGAGGCCCTGCTTGAAAAATGATGCAATTACTCCTTTTTTGAATAGGAGAGGGAAGCCCTCCTTGCGATGGCAAAGAAAGTGATGCTTGTGAGGCATTCGGGAGTTAAATTGCTCTTTCTGTTTCAGTACTTCACTTTCTCACACAACCAAAGATGAAGCACTTCATGAATATTTTCCAGCACTGACTACTCTTACATCACAGCCGTGCAAATAGTTCTCTTTTGAGGGAACACTGTCACCGCACCATGGTGTTGACGCTATGAGAATGCCTTCAGCATGAGCCGGTGTCTGAGTCACGTGAAGTACAAGCCAACCCATTGGCCAAAGACGAAATAAGGTGTCGCAACATCATGCGTGATCAAGTCTATAGGTTTGTTCGACATTGGCTGCGGCTGGATGTATCCGATCAGCGAGAGTAGCCACGTGCAGGTGGGGAGGAGCTGAAAATGGAGACATGAAGACAGACACTTTCTGCTTCTTGTAGTGATGCTTGCGCTGTGTTTGCATTCTTCACCACAGCTGAAGTGAAATAAATACAATATTTGCCAAATACACAGGTGTTTCAGAGACATATTCATTCAATACTTTATGTAAAGCTTAAGACAGCATCTGTTTGTGCAAGAATAAAGACCAACATAAGCCTATACTATCAATGACGTGGGGTCGGTTTTTTATCAGTTTTATTTTGATAAACATATTTTGATATATATAAATAAAATTGTGAGTATTAGTGCCACTGAAGGAGTAATAAATAAACACGAAACACACGTGATCGTTGTCATGCGGTGATTTCCGGATTTCTGATGACGAACAGCTTTGTCATCATCAGAGCTCTTGCAGCCACAGAATGAACCAGCTGTCTGCTCTCGAATCGCTCTTGCAGTCACGTGGCGTCGACGCTGTCTCAAGTCGGACAACATTTTTAACCGGCATTCACTGCTTCAAGTCAGCCGCCGATCGGTCTGTGCAGCGCTACATGAAGTCGAACAAGCCAAGGTGAGTACATCACCAGCTTCTTGTCTTCAGGACTCGTTTTGTTTGTCACTGTGTGTGCAAACCTTTCTGTCTCGGTCGGTTTAGACCAGGAGTTGAAAAAAGTCAAAGAAGTTTAGGAGAAATATATCGCCATGTTCCAGATCTAGTCCTGGGGACGAAGGACATGAGTTGTGTTCTTTGTTTGGGAGTGAAGCACACTCGATCAGCTCTCGAGGGAGCTGATTGTCCTCACTTTGAGCGTTTTACAGTGAGGAGGCTACGCTCCCACCTCACCCTCTTATCGTTACTCACGCGATGGCAAAACTAAACATCGAGTGGTCCGATCAAAGAAGGGAAGCGCTGCATGGTAAGCTGGACGAGTGTTTCCTCATCAGCAGTTGGGACCAGCTATCAAAAGAAAACCTCCCCTTCCTTCCCGACCTACACAGTGAGATATCTCAAGCTGAGGAAACAATCAGAGGGGTTCCAGCCAGTCCTAGCCTGCAGACCAGACCTCAGGACAGTCATTGCTGCTTATGCGGCAAAGAAGTTCTGACCCCAGGGGGAGAGAGGGTGGTGGTTTCCCTTCAAGCCTCCTCTCTCTTCCATTCCCCTTACAGTAATCACTCTGCCACCTCTGGTATTTTGGGAAGCAGTGGTTCCTGTCTCCACTCATACAAAATGTTAATTCAACTAAAAGTAGTAACTGTTTCAGAGAGTTTAGCAGAGTGGAAACGTATGCCCAATGTCTCTCCTTGGATTCTTGGAACAATAGATTATGGTTACAGAATTAAATTAAAATATCATCTACCACGTTTTAATGGCGTGCTCCCCACTACGGTGAAGCCAGAGAGAGTTCCGTTTCTTATGCTGGAGTTAGTCTCTCCTGGGCAAAGGGGCCATCCAGCGTGTTCCCCTCCCAGCGAGAGACTCAGGATTTTACAGACGGTAGTTTTTGGTGCCAGAACACTAAATATTCATCTTTTGAACTATACTCTGCTGACTTAAGGTTCAAGATTTTAACGCTAAAACTTATCCTATCTCAAATCCAGTCCAAGGATTAGTTTGTCACAATAGACTTGAAGGATGTATATTTTCACATTGAGAACCTTGTCTGCTCAAACCTTTACCAAGTACATGGATGCAGTTCTGGCTCCTTTGCGACACCAGGGCATCCGTGTACTAAATTACATTGACGACTGGGTCATTCTAGCCCGGTCACAAGAGATGGCGGTTCGGCATCAAGATGTCGACCTCGCTCATATCAAGAATTTAGGTTTGAGGTTGAATTACAAGAAAAGTGTGCTGTCTCTAAGCCAGATAAATATGTTTTTCTGGATGGTTTGGGATTTGATCATGATGCGGGCACAACTGTTCCCGGCTCGAAGTGGATTCCATTCTAACTATGGTAGGCAGTCTAAGCTAAGGTCATTCCTTCCGGCAATGGCAGCTACTGATAGGTCTTATGGCTGCAGCTGCCAGCGTAATACTGTTGGACTTGCTGCACATGAGGCCATTTCATCCCCTACTAAAAACCATGCTTATGGCAAGGGTCACGCGTCGAGCGCTTTGTGCCCAAGCGCTTGGTTCTTGTAATGTGTGAGCAGGGAAGAGGCAGAGATCAAGAATACAAATGCAAGCACACGTTTATTTGAGAAACACAAACACAGATATTACAATCCAAAAACAAGAGTGTAAGGCACACTAGTGATGGGTGCTTTTAAAACACTGCTTCATGAAGCATCATAACCTTTACGAATATTTTGTTTCAAATCAGTAGTTCGGAGCACGTATCAAACTGTCAGTCACGTGATTTCAGTAAACGAGACTTTGTTACATCATAACTGTTTCGAAATGTATCTCTGATCAGTTTTATACATTTGTAGACATTGTAATGAGAAATTAGTGTAATTAAAATGTTTTAATACTAGTTAATAATCTCTGATTGGCCTGTTTAGCTGAGCCATACATGGAATAAACATAACAAGGCCTAAAATGTGATAAAATAACACAGACACTTGATATTTAATCATATTAGATGATTAGTAAATTGGATTTGATAGATTTTACTTTCAACATAACATTTGCAATGTGTACGTAAAAGGTGTTTTTATGCATGTTTGGCCTGAGTTCTTGTTGTTGTTGTTGTATTTAGTCTGTTTTGACCAGCAGGTCCGTGTCAGTGAATAATTTTTGCGAAGCAATTGGTTCAATTTAGGGATGTCCCGATCCAATACTCAGTATCGGTATCAGCTCCGATACTGCCATTCTTGGCTGGATCGGGTATCGGTCAGACGAGGCCGATCCAAATCCGATATTGTGCGTTTAGTATTCTGTGTTATTGTTAATCCACACAAAAGCATTATAAAGCACCATAAAGTTTTTTTTCGTGCACTATATTATAAGTGTTCTGAAGCCATACTATAGCATAATGTGAGATAGAAATTAATATTTAAGTCATTAAATTCAAGTTCAGGTACACTTTTCCCTCCGCTGCAGCTGTCAGTCATTCTCCATTCAGTGTTCAAATACAGCGTCGCGTTCAGTTACGACAGTCAACGATGAAACTCTCTCCAAGAGGATTCAATGTTAATATTATTATACTTGATCTGTAGATAAAGCTCTATGGTTTTGCATAAAATGATCTTGCTGGACTGCATTGCTGTACCTTAATCATGTTCCTTTCTACCGGGTGTCTGTCAGATCACAACACTAGAGTAGAGTCAGAGCAGTATAATTGTTCTTCACGCGCAGCGCACAGTAACTGAAATTTAAAGCTGTTAAAAAAAAGGCTCAATAAACAATTGCATAGATAGAGACTGTATAATACACTATGCATCGATATGTCTTTCTTTTGTGCTTTGAACATTTCAATGCAGACTCGAAGAGCTGTGCGCTGTGACTCTGTGTTTCTTCAAGCACTTTGTGCCGCGCTGTATTGGAGCCTTTCATAATCATATCATAATACTTTTGCGCAATGAAAGATTTTTAATAGTGTTTTTTGTTCTGTCCTATCTATCATATGTCGTTGCCTCATTAAACAGCGGTGCTATACATTTAATATATGTCTTAATTTTATAGTAGACTATATATAAAATACTTGATCTTTTTGATTTTTGTTATCTTGTTTTTCATGAATGTATTTTACAACAACACAAAGAGCAATGTGTAACGTTGTACCAGATTTAGTGCTACACTTATTGTCTCTTATTTGTTCCCCTAAATAAGGTTTTTTTTTTTCACTAAATGTTCAGATTTTATACAATTATTGTGCACTTGTGATTTTTCTAGACTAAATTTTACTGCAGTTATCCACTAATCTAGTTTACGATAGAATTTTTGTCATAGGTTATGATAATATAATTTTTTTATTTGTTGTTTTTTTCTTTATAATGAAGTTGTCTGTATTAAGTAGATTGTGTTTAACTCAAAAAAGAGTGATTAACAGTTCAACACACAGAGTTTTAGAAATTCTACTTTATAAAAAAAAAAAAAAAAAAAAAAAACTGCCCTGGTATCGGATCAGTATCGGTATTGGTCGATACTCAGAATTTTTGGTATCGGATCGGTTCAGAAAAAATGGTATCGGGACATCCCTAGTTCAATTGATTCAAAGCTTTGTCAAATTTACAATAACATACATACAAATTTATATGTTCAGATGCTAAAGACTCCATGAGGTTGGTATAAAAACAATTTGTTTAACAAATTTATGTTCAAAAGTTAAGCTGATACTCAGATTTAAAAACAAATGTAATTTGTAGCAGACAAATATGCGAACCTTTATCAAAATCTAAGATAGTCAGAGCAAAAAAGAAAAAAAAGAAATCAGCCACCTTAAGGAGCACCATTACATCATAGTAATCATGCCTGATATCACAGATGCTACTAATTAAATACAAGCCATATAATTAAATACCCTATATTTATCAACATTTTCATTTAAATGAACTCTAATTAAATTAGGAAAACTTAAACTCACATCAGACCTTTTCATTTAAAGGTCCAGTGTGTAATACTTCTGTGGATCTATTGACAGAAATGCAATATAAGATCCATAACTATGTGTTTAGTGGTGTATAAAGACCTTACTTAATGAACCGTTAAGTTTGTATTACCTTAGAATGAGTCATTTATATCTACATAGGCGCGGGAATCCCCTTCTATGAAGGTTGCCATATAGTGACGTCATGTTTCTACCGTAGGGACAGCGAACACACAGCGCTACAGAATGCGTTTCGTCACTACCTTGAAAGAGAAGCCGCAGAAAGCTAGAAGCCAGATAGACAGCGTGAGTAGTGACTTTCCCTTGTCAGTGGTGTAAAATATGTAGTTGGATTGTTTCATGTAACTTAGTTATTCTCCCTCACTGTGTTATGGCTTTGCTATGTGGGGATAAATGTGCTGGCTGCGTTCGTGAGACAGCTGATTAGTACTCTTTTCATTGACCGTAAAACAGTATGTTACAGGAATCACCAACCCGTCGATCGCGACAAGTCGATCTTGGAAGCATTTTAAGTCGTTCGCGAAGAGTTTGTTTTCAAAATCAGAGAAAAAAAGCCTATTGTATGTAGTAAATGGTGTCTAAAGGATGCGGAGGCGTGCGCTGTTACAATCATGTCATTTTTGCCGCGCGCACCTTTGAGCTCATGCGGACGCGTCGAGTTTAAACAAGGCTTTACGCTTTAACCAGCTCAGCCTCAGTAACAGCTCATATTAGCCAGGTAAACTTTTACTACCCTGTTAGAAAAAAATATAGTTGCATAGTTTCATGTGGTTCTTCTCCCTCGCTGTATTATGGGTTTGCTATGTGGGGAGAAATGTGCTGGTTACGTTTGTGAGACAATCAGCTGATTACTATTGTTATGTTATATATTAAGACCCTCACCTGACGATGGCTTTGTAAACTTTATCCATGATGTGGTTTATAATGGACTGTTACAGAAACAGTGACAATGTTACACACTCTCGGCTTACTCTGGCTATTCTCTGCTGTCTCAGTCGACGATATGTTTGTCCCGTTTTAGCCACCGTAGCTTCTTCGAAGGGGAGGGGTGAGCAGTGGGCGGAGCCATTAGTGCAACTCGCAACCGAACCGCTAGATGTCGCTAAAAATCACACACTGCACCTTTAAGACAATCAATTGTATGTTCATTTATGCTTTCAGAGAACTGTTTACTCTCCTTTACAACAAAACCAACCATTATCTCGATTTCTTAACTGCCTTTGAATGGCCAGATGTGTTTGTTGTTTGAATATTGTTTGTAGGGCTATTGGCCAGCTATACTAGTTGCTCTATGGTAAAGCACTACTGACAGTATGAATTGATGTAAAGATGCTTTAAAACAATGTGTATTTTGAAAAGAGCTATACAAATAAATTTGACTTGACCTGAAGGTAAAGTATAAAGTGACTGCATGCAACTCAGTGCATGATAAACTCATACAACACATCTACTTTTCAAAACTAACTGTCAAACTGCAAAGCAGCTAGCAACGGGTGCTTTATTATGGGAGATGCATGTCTATTTTTAGAGTGCAGGTAAAAGCTTTCGTCTAAGTACTGCAGTTGCAAGGAAGGCAGCATGATGACATCATCACTGCAGTCCGAATGACCTCTCACTGTGACTTATGTGCCATCTCATCAAGGTGGTTTTGATAATTATTGTGAAAATGAACAAACCAGGTCTTAGGAACAATTAGCAGGCTGTGTGATACAAAAAGTGCAAAGCAAGATTGCTTCAAAATGGGGCACACACACATACACACAGTCAATAGCCTTTTTTGTATTAGGTAGAATAATTCACTGGGTGTATAACCAATATCTCTTTTGACCAATACTAAATCATTTAGCACTGAGCCTTATTATCAAAAGTCTTTTCAGCTGAAGCAAAACGAAGAAAGAACTGTGATTACACTCTTTGCTTTCTGAAATCTTATTTTAAAGCCTCCAAATTAGTAGCTATTAGTTATGTACTTGCGAGCTGATATTAGACGTGTCTGTTGATGTTGCTTTAGCATTAGTTTGTTAGTGATTTCAGTCATCAAACACTTTTCCTTTGGTCTTTGTTTGCTGCGCTTTTGTTTCGGTTTCATTGGAGTGCCATAACACTTGAGGCATGAATTATGGATAAAGAAAGTGTTGGGTTAATATTAGATGTTCCATTTTTCTTCTGAGACCAGGACAGGTTGATAAATCAGCTGTATATTGATAAAAAATAAATACAATAAACATTTATTACATGCAGATTTGATGTGCAGTCCTATGATGTAAATATCCAGTCAGCTTGAAAAAATTGGAAATATGACCATTAAGGGATTTAACATTTCACAATGTCCTATTCTTTTTAAGCTTAAAGAATATAAATTGTGGACCCGTTTAATTTTTTGTTACATTTTTTATGAACAATTCTTCTGAAATAGCTGGAGGAATAGACGTTCTTGAGGTGTTGGCCATGCCTGAGGGCTTAATTTGTTGGAACACTGCAGAGTAGAAACTGCAGTAACACGTCCATCATTCTGTATGGGAAGCTCACATGAGGCACAATGAAAAGGGGAGAGAGAGGGAGGGAGAGAGAGAGAGAGAGAGAGAGAGAGAGAGAGAGAGAGAGAGAGAGAGAGAGAGAGAGAGAGAGAGAGAGAGAGAGAGAGAGAGAGAGAGAGAGAGAGAGAGAGAGAGAGAGAGAGAGAGAGAGAGAGAGAGAGAGAGAGAGAGAGAGAGAGAGAGAGAGAGAGAGAGAGAGAGAGAGAGAGAGAGAGAGAGAGAGAGAGAGAGAGAGAGAGAGAGAGAGAGAGAGAGAGAGAGAGACTACCTTCTGTTTTCTTTTCTCTTTTGAAACTTTGCTCTAGGTTTAATGGTTACTTTGCAACTGCCATCTGGTCTTTTTTGAGTTTTCAGTAATTCAGACTTCTTCGTTCTTGTTTTTGTCCTGTGTCAGGCTTATTCCGGGCTGTGTAATTAAATTAAAAGGATAAAAAAAAATATCTCCGATTGATCTGGAGTGCACATTAGCTAACGCAAGTTCCGTTGTTACCACCTTCCGTTCTGTACCCTGTCTGTCTTTCATTTTCCGCTAATGTCACAAAGCCCTCTCATGCGTCATGATAACCATTAACATTTAACTCATTGGCAGTTGCATAAACCACCTGCATGTATAGGATTTGCAATGTGCCTTATTGCTCATCAAAACCAGCAAAACTTTGACCCTCACATATTGACCCTCGGCAATTTAACTATCCAATCAATTCTCAATGCACAAGTCAGCCCCCACCTCATTGAATCGCATGTTTTATAGCTTTCCAAAAAGTGAAAAGCAAATACACAGACAAACACTTTTTTTTTTCTCCTGTCACATCCAACATCCTGCCATCCATATTCCTTCCACTGACTTTAAAAGAGACCTGGAAGTGTGAATCATAACGACATTAAAAACTCATGGACACATCTCATTGCAAGTCACATCTCTGTTTATAGCTGTGCCATTCCTCAGATGTGTATGTATGTGTGTGTGTGTGTGTGTGTGTGTGTGTGTGTGTGTGTGTGTGTGTGTCTGTGTGCGTGCCATTCTGTGGACAGCGGGGCCCGTCACACGAATCTTGACAGATCCAGACTTTTGTATTAGACATGCACTCACTCCGTTTCCATTTATATCACTGAAATGTGCGTGGCAGGAAATTAGGATTTTTTTAGTTGATTGGCTAAGACATATTGGTGCACCAGAGTGGCACAGAGTGAAGAAACTGGTTAAGAAATAAACGAGTGAAGATAGCTGATGGAGGGGGGTGGGGATGGATGGATTTGCAGCACAGGGAAATGAAGTGGCGGAGCATCTCGCTGGAGGCATAAGCGATGGATTGGCTGAGTGAGCAGGGCTCTGGAGAGAAAGGCCGGAACACCGACAGTTTAACACTGTGACGAGGCTTCAAATCTGAGGCTCAGCTGCCGGCGCAGTGGGGAGTCTGCTTCATTCCCGCTCCTTGCTCTTAGGACAGACCACGTTTATCAAGACTCGCACTAGACAAGCCAACGGGAGAGAGGTTTGAGGACCTGAGATCTAAGTTGTGAATATTTACTGGCACATCCGTCCTTGTCTTGTTTTCAAAATTCAGTTTTCTCCTCACGTTTGCGTCTGCTTCCTGCTACGGTCTGGACCAGCGTGAAGGAGTGATTACATTGTCATGTTTCTTAATACCACACGGCGCACCTCTCGCTGTGTCTGTGCATGCGGGAGATATCGCTCTTGTCCTGGTCACCCTGATCTAAATACTCAACAAAGGCTTCTG
Organism: Meda fulgida; assembly: GCA_030578275.1. NCBI lineage: Eukaryota > Metazoa > Chordata > Actinopteri > Cypriniformes > Leuciscidae > Meda > Meda fulgida. The sequence goes on from CM060627.1 coordinate 23,935,090, forward strand.
TTTTGACCAAGTAAACACTTCAAAAATTTGTAAAACACAAAAGGAAGGCTTTTAGTGTTAATCTTTCATAGACACTAAAGAGGTATGAAATCAAATAATACTTTAAATGACGCCTAGTACGTTTGTTTCAGTGTGAAAAGTGTGTGTGTCTGGGGGGGGGGGGGGGGGGGGGGGTTATATTTTATGATAAGATAACAGCAAACTAATTTATATTTACTATGAATTCACACTTTCAATGAACAAGACAGAAATAAGAGTAATAATCTGTGATTATTACTACAGAATTTGAAATGGAAATTGAATAAATGTTCAGCTTTAGCTTTCCTTGTCTTTACATTGTAAAGGTTTTTAAATAATACAACCAAGGAGAAGTATTAACATTTCTCTCAACTATTACATTTAAACCAGTGCAAGGACAATGTTCCTAAGGAGTAGAAACACAGGTCAATATGGCAATCATCTATAGATACACAATAGTCTCCAACACCATTGTAGGTCAATGGTAGGTCACATGATAATGACAACATGGCGGATGTAGTATGTCCAAATTACATTCATACCTCACACATTCATACTATATACAGTAGAACATACTTTTTTTAATGGTCGCAAAGTAAGTTCAAATTCAAATGTAGTACCTACTCAGACAGTATGCAATTTCAGATGCACCGAGAGCGAGTAATATTCCACTGGCGATCTGTAGATGACCTCAACCTGGTGGCCCACAGAGATAAACCGCTCCATGTAAAGCAGCTCTTAATAGGCTTCTGAGTCTTTATCTCATGTGAGTCCATATCATTTTAATCTAATATTTCAAAAGTGCACTTTTAAGATTTACAGTCAGAGACTGTATGTGGCTGAAATGGACCACTGGTATTACAATGAATGAGAGAAATTGGAACATCTAATATTGTGGCTCTAGAAAAGTCCTACTTTCCAAGTAAAAGAGTCAATTGCAACTGCCTGGCCTCTACATTCCAAATTTGCGCATTGGCTGGACTAACCTGAAATATAGAGTTTTTAATGTTATTTGAGAGTATGAAACAAAATGTACGATACTTTTCATGTGAGATTTCAAAGCTGATCCAAATATGTTATTGAAGTGTGAAAAAACATTGCAAATGATTCAGTGAGTGAGCAAACTGTCCTAATGAATCAAACTGAACCGCAGACCATTTCAGATCTTATTTTTAACCTGTTTGATCAATTAGATCAAAAGAGTGTTTCATTTTGAATTTGCCATTGCTAGTTCTGATTCTAAATAGGTGTTAGAAAACACAAATGACGTGATTGCTGAAGTATTACCAGAGGAAATGATTCTCAGCTCAGTGTATGGTAATCTCCATTGACACATGAGGTTTTATTAGTACTATTTAACTGGCTCATGCCCCAGTAAAAAAAGATAATTGTGTATTATGTGCACACAGTATTATGTGCAGTGTGTACAGTATTACATACCATATACTGCATAAATAGTAAGTAGTATGCTATTCTGACAATAGCCTCAGAAAAATGTCAGAAAAGGTGTGTGTGTGTGTGTGTGTGTGTGTGCGTGTGTGTGTGTGTGGCACATCAGTGGTATGCTCTATAAACTCCCAAAACCATTCAAATATGACATATACAGACTCTAAAGGGGAAAGCTACTGATGCCATTTCAGACATGTCACAGAACTGCTCTGTGCTGTGACATCAACATCTGCCATAGTGCGCAGTTTCTTTATGTGGCCTAATCAGTGTGCATGGGATGACGCATCCTTGAAGGAACAAGCATCTGTACCAACTTCAGTAGAGAGAATGCATGGACTAATAACATATAATGGAATAAATTCCTCTTAAGCGAAAGTGGAACATGACAATTATTTATCACTATAAAAGCTTTCTCTGAGGCAAAGGGAGAAGGAAACATAGCTGTTTTCCTGTAGTCATTATGGTAATTATAGTGATAATGATTCAACACACCAAAGAAAATGTTACACTGATAAACCAGCATGCTTGTAAAACCTACCATAACATTAGAGTGTCAAGGCAAACAAAATAAAAAGATGCCATCAGGATATCATCTAATATTAGTCACAAGTTACATGTTTAGAGTAGTACGATACAGAGTGTGAGGAGAGAAGACAATCAGATAACAGTCTTTAGAAGCAAGTCAAATGACCATATTGTGGTGGTTTATTCTGGTATAGTGCTCTAGCTGGTGGACTATCATAGTCATGCTATTATCAAGCAAAACTGAGCTGTTGTAGCTGGTCCACCAACACTTCCATGCTGGGGACCAGTAAACTAGCAACCATCATCCCATGCTGGTCACAGTGATACACAGATAAAATGAGATGCAATGGTTTTACAGAAAAAAAGTAAAATAATATTTTGAGAAGCATTTTCAGAGGAGCCCTTTGGCCATCATTAAAATAGATGTTTCATTTCCCCCCCCCATCACCTCAGCCTCATAGCCAGGACATTTCTAATGTTTTAGAAATAATTTTGTCTACTCAGTGCTGAAATACAAAACCCATCTATGCACCTCTATTTCATTCTTATATACTGTCTTGGCTAATGTTGATTGCTATTGGCACTGGACAGAGTAAGGCATATTGGTTTTCCAGCACACCTTCAGATGTTCCTCACATGTCCACAGAGTACAAAGTGTGATGATATTATCTGTGCCAAACAATTGTCTACCAAAAACTCATATAGGGAACACACAGTTGTGAATAGGCAATTAAAATAGGTTCGAAATGGGCCTCATTTGAACCCCCACTAGGGATGAAGACAAGGCCAGAGCATTGACACAACCCGTGGGCTTAGCAATGACCAGCACCAGAACTCTCACTATCACTGATTTGTTCAGTAATGCTGCAAGACCTTCATTTAAACATGAAGAGAGTTACAGACAATTAGAGCCCATGGGAGGATATGGAGCTGGACAGGAATATGAATGATAATGTCAGACTCTGAAGCTAGCCTTGACTGAAATGCTAATGCTTCATTATCTTAGAAGCAAATGAAAATTTTGTTTAATGCTGAGCACATGACCTGCAGTGCTTTAAAAAGATATTCTTTGCCCCTGACATTGTGACCTTGGCCAGCGTAAATAATTCAACAAGGAATTATTATCCTTGTATTATATATCAACTGGAGTTTTTAAACAGATTTCTGTTTTTCACTTTAGCCACTGCTCAGACATGTCAATTACATGTCACGTAACGTCTCGGTTACGTATGTAACCCTCGTTCCCTGAGTAGGGAATGGAGACGTTACGTCGGATGACGACGAATGGGGTTTCGCTTAGAAAGCCAATCAGCTTCGAGTATTTAAAAACGAGCCAATGGCAAAGAAATGCCATAGGTCTGCGGAATTTGCATGACTTAACTCCGCCCCACCTCGTGGGTATAAAAGGAGGACGCCGGCAACATGCAGTTATGTTTCTTCGGTGAGGAGCCAAGACTGAACTCAGGCGATCCCCGCGGTACAGCAGAAGTGGCAGGAAGACGTAACATCTCCGTTCCCTACTCAGGGAACGAGGGTTACATACGTAACCGAGACGTTCCCTTTCGTTGTCACTCCAAGATACGTCGGATGACGACGAATGGGGTTACCAGTCTAATCACGCCACCTTCACAGCTGTCTTCCAGTGCCCTGCGTAAATCTGAGCCCTCGAGAGACTTTGGACGAAGGACTCCATTTATCACCGGAATACCAAGGTACACTGGGAAGCATATCCCATAGCTTTAGAGGAAATATGCAATTAACACCAACCCGGGGGGGGGGGGGGGGGGGGGCATTTGGAAATACACATATGACCCGAAGGAAACATATGGAGAAACACTGAGGTGTCCAGACGCAGGTGGAATATTTCAACCTCAGGGGTGGCAAGGTGGCTTGCCAAGGGAAAGACACATGCTCAGAGAGGCTTACAGTGGAAATACACGTGTGTGGGTAGCTCCGGGGAGGGACCATGCACACGGGAGGCACCTAGCCAACGCCCAGGCAATAGACACTGGCGCTAGCATCAGGGGTGCTGGTGGAACTCAGGGCTTGCGGAGAAGCTCACTTGAGGAGAATATCGCACGTATCCAGTCCGTGGAGTGGAATGGCGAGCAAGCGAATACACCTGAGCGGGTCCGGCACTAGCTAGTTGAAGCGAGTACATGAGAGGACACTGGCTCCACTCGGAGATTGTAGAATCTGGCGAATGTGTTCGGTGTCACCCAGCCTGCAGATGTCTGTTAGCGAGGCGCCATGTGCTAGAGCCCAAGAGGATGCCACACTCCGGGTGGAGTGGGCAGTCACACCAAGGGGGCACGGTCGACCTTGCTGCTGGTATGCCAAAGCAATGGTGTCCACTATCCAGTGAGACAACCTCTGCTTTGAGAGAGCCTTTCCCTTCAGCTTCCCACCATAACAGACAAAAAGCTGGTCTGAGGTCCTGAAACACTGCGTCCTGTCTACATAGACGCGGAGAGCGTGTACTGGACAGAGCAGTGCCAAGGCTGGGTCTGCCTCCTCCAAGGGCAACGCTTGCAGGTTCACCACCTGGTCCCGAAAGAGAGTGGTAGGAACCTTGGGCACATATCCAAGCCGGGGTCTCAGGATCACGTGAGAGTAAGCCGGCCCGGTAATTCCAGGCACGCTTCGTCAACGGAGAATGCGTGCAGGTCCCCGACCCTCTTGAGAGAGGCCAATGCAACCAGGAGCGCTGTCTTCATTGACAGGAACTTAAGCTCCACTGATTGCAGAGGCTCAAAGGGAGCACTCTGCAGGGCACTTAAAACCACTGAGAGGTCCCAAGAGGGAACGAGAGGAGAGCGAGGACGATTCAGTCTCCTCGCCCCCCTCAGGAACCTGACGATCAGGTCGTGCTTCCCTACGGACTTACCTTCCACTAAGTCGTGGTGTGCGGCAATAGCGGCAACATAAACTTTGAGGGTGGAGGGAGACAGCCTTCGCTCCAACCCATCTTGAAGGAAGGAAAGCACGAAACTGATCGAACACCTCCGGGGGTCTTCTCGGCGAGAAGAGCACCAGTTGACGAAGAGGTTCCACTTCAACGCGTAGGCGTGCCTAGTGGACGACGCTCTAGCGGAAGTGATGGTAGCCACCACCGTAGGTGGTAGGGTACTCAAACCTGCCTCGTCCCGTCAGGGAGCCACACGTGGAGGTTCCAGAGATCGGGACGAGGGTGCCATAGGGTGCCCCGTCCCTGAGAAAGGAGGTCCTTCCTCAGAGGAATTGGCCAAGGAGGTGCTGTCGCGAGGAGCACTAGTTCGGAGAACCAAGTCCGGGTGGGCCAGTACGGCGCAACCAGAAGGACCTGCTCCTCGTCCTCCCTGACCTTGCGCAAGACCTGCGCAAGAAGGGGGAAAAGCATATTTGCGGCCCCGCGGCCAGCTGTGCGCCAGAGCATCCGTGCCGAGCGTGCCCTCGGTCAGAGAATAATACTGGTCGCAATGGGTCGAGTCGTGGGAGGCAAACAGATCTATCTGTGCGTCCCCGAACTGGTCCCAAATCAGCTGGAGTCGCCATTCTCCAGGGAGGGGCTGAAGCCGTGACAGCTCGTCGGCTGCACGGTTCAGGGCTCCGGGAATGTAAATGGCTCGAAGGGACCTCAGATAACTCTGACTCCATAAGAGGAGGTGGCGAGCGAGTTGCGACATACGGCGGGAGCGTAGACCACCTTGATGGTTGATGTACGCTACAGTGGCGGTATTGTCTGATCGGACTAGTACGTGTTGACCCTCGAGCAGCGCCCGGAAGCGGTGCAGGGCAAGGCGTACTGCCAGCAACTCGAGGCAATTGACATGCCCTAGGCGCTGGGGTCCTGTCCAGGAGCCCGCGGCAGCATGTCCATTGCACATGGCGCCCCAGCCCGTGGTGGAGGCATCTGTTGAGACAACAACATGCCGGTAAACTCGTTCCAGGGGGACACCAGCCCTGAGAAAACTGAGGTTCAACCACGGGGTGAAGGTCTGACGGCAGGTCGGAGTAACTGGTACTTGGAGCGTGCCTTGTTGCCATGCCCACCTTGGGACTCGGTCGCGAAGCCAAAGCTGAAGCGGTCTCATATGAAGCAATCCGAGCGGCGTCACCGCGGCTGCAGATGCCATATGCCCCAGGTGCCTCTGAATATGTTTCAGTGGAACCGCACTCTTGCCCTGAATTTGTCTCAGACAAGTCAGCAGTGACTGCGCACGCTCGCTCGTAAGCTGCGCGGACATGGCGACCGTGTCGATGTCCATACCGAGAAAAGAGATCCTCTGCACAGGGCAAAGTTTGCTCTTCTCCCAGTTGACCCGAAGGCCCAGACGAGCTAGGTGCCGGAGCACAAGGTCCCTGTGTTCGCAAACCTGATCTCGAGAGTGAGCTAGGATCAGCCAGTCGTCGAGATAGTTCAGGATGCGAACCCCGTGAACCCGAAGGGGAACAAGGGCTGCCTCGACGACCTTCGTGAAGACGCAAGGAGACAGGGCTTGCACGAAAGGGAGAACCGCGTACTGGTATGCCTGCCCCTCGAAAGCAAACCGGAGGAACGGTCTGTGTCGAGGAAGAATGGAGACATGAAAGTAGGCGTCCTTCAGGTCGATCGCTGCAAACCAATCCTGGGGCCGAACACATTCGAAAATGCGTTTGGCGGTGAGCATCTTGAACGGCATCCTGTGAAGGGAGAAATTCAGCACGCGCAGATCCAGGATTGGTCTTAACCCACCGGTTTTCTTGGGGACAATGAAGTAAGGGCTGTAGAAGCCGGACCTCATCTCGGCTGGAGGGACAGTCTCGATTGCACCCTTCGCCAGCAGGGTGGCAATCTCTGCTCTCATGATGGGGGCATTGCCACCGACCAAAGTGGAGCGGACTCCCCTGTAGCGGGGAGGAGACCGTGCGAACTGAATCGCATAGCCGAACCTGATGGTGCGGGCGACCCAGCGGGACAGATGGGGAAGCTCTAGCCAGGCTCCCAAGAACTGTACCAGCGGGGTCATGCGGACCACAGCCGTCCCCCCAGAGGGGCAGCGAAGCGGAGTAACTGGCCCGGACGTGGACGGCATAGCGATCCGGTGTGGGGGCGCAGTTAACATCCGCGCCCTGACAGAGGAGGCCAGGGATGGATCTTTTGGAGAACAAAAGATTCTCCCCCGGCCCTCCACCGGAGGAAGGAGTGGTCCTGCTACCATCTCCTGAGAAACAACTATCATCCCTGAGCAGCCCGTCTCAGGAGCGCCGCTTGGCCCGGCGCTTGGCGGGGGCGGGGCTGGAGAGGGCTGTGGCGCCTTCATTCGGCTTCCTCCACGACTGGGCCTGGGTGAAGGCTGCTGCTTTGGCCGAGCGGGAGGGGCGGGAGCCTTAGTAGGGCGCCCTCGGCGGGAAACAGGCTGAGGCGTCTGCCCGGCCGACGTCGAGGCAGCAGCGGGTCGGCGGGGCAGAATGTGTTTGATTGCCTCTGTCTGTTTCTGTGCAGTTGAGAACTGTTGGGTGAAATCCTCAACTGCGCCGCCGAAGAGGCCGGCCTGGGACAGGGGTGCGTCGAGCAGACGTGTCCGCTCGGTATCCCGCATGTCAGCCAGGTTCAGCCACAGGTGTCTCTCCTGGACCACCGCAGTGGACATCACCAGACCCAGGGTGCGCGCGGCTACCTTCGTCGCCCGGAGAGCGAGGTCGGTTGCGGCACGCAGCTCATCGAAGAGCCCTGGGTCTGTCCTGCCCTCGTGCATGTGTCTGAGCATCTGGGCCTGGTAGACCTGCAGAGTGGCCATAGCATGCAGAGAGGTGGCTGCCTGTCCCGCCGCTCTGTAAGACTTCGCCGCCATAGACGACGAAAATCTATAGGCCTTGGATGGGTGCTTAGGCTCGCCCAGAGAAGAAGCACTCTGAGGACACAGTTGCATCGCAACAGAGCGTTCAACCGGAAGAAGCCCATTGTACCCACGGGCAGCCGCCCCATCGAGGGGAGGAAAGGCGGATGAGACCAGCGAGCGGTCCCGGGAAGACAGGGGGGTCTTCCAGGACTTCGAGATCTCATCATGCACATCCGGGAAGAAAGGTATTGGGATTTGCCGTGGACGTGAGTCGGCAGCCTTGCCCAAAAACCAATCGTCCAGCCGCGAGCCCTCAGGACAGGGTGGAGGCCTCCACTCTAGACCGATGCTCGCGGCTGCCCGGGAAAGCATGGCCGTCATCTCCGGATCCGATTCAGGCACAGCCGTACGCACACCGGAAGGTGGCAGCTGCGCTGAATCTTCACTTCCAGAAGAATCAACCCCACCTTGTGATGCTGCTACAGACATAGCATCTTCCTCTGTAGCTTCAACCGAAACTCGCGGGCCACCCGAAGGTAGACCCGCGGGAATCGGAGGTTCACTAGCGGGCACCGTCACACAGGAGGTGGGCTAGGGTCGCGGACAGATAGTTGGCGCCTTGTTCCAGACCGTAACCCTCAGGTCACCCTGGCCACCAGCCGAAGTAGCACTCCTCGGGGGAGCGTTAGATCGGGGTGTGGATGAGGGGACTCTCACTCTTGCGAGTTCATTGAGTCTCGACCTAAGTGACGCGATGGTCATGTTCCCGCAGAGAGAACATGACTCATCCACGAGCGCTGCTCTAGCGTGATCCATGCCCAAACACACTAGACAACGCTCGTGCCCATCAGAGTCAGACACCAGCCTGCCGCAACCAGAAGTGGACGGGCGAGGCATCTTTAAAAAGACGTGCCGCGTGCAAGCTCTTTTAAGAGAGAAACACTCTGAGTGTCGAAGCGCCCGGGGAGACACGCACTCTCTGGCAAACCACTGCACAGATAAGCAGGAAGCACGCGCTCGCCAGATATCACCGTCACACCAACACCAGAGGAACTCGTTCGTGAAGCTGACAGTTCAGAGATGGCTTGTGGAGTGAAGAGAAACTCTTGGCTCCGAAGCGAAAACATAACTGCATGTTGCCGGCGTCCTCCTTTTATAGCCACAAGGTGGGGCGGAGTTACGTCATGCAAATTCCGCAGACCCATGGCATTTCTTTGCCATTGGCTCGTTTTTAAATACTCGAAGCTGATAGGCTTTCTAAGCGAAACCCCATTCGTCGTCATCCGACGTAACTCGGAGTGACAACGAAAGGGAACTCTTGTAATTATGTGAAAAACATACTATGTGAAATACATAAATCCAAAACAAAATGAGGCTGGAAGGAAAACTTCTAACTTGAAATAAACTAGTGTTGCTATGTACGTTTTCTGAAGAAAATGTGAGTGGTGCCTGTCTGTGTAAATAATGCCACCACTATGATAGGTGTTGTGTTTGTATCAACTAATTTCAAGAAATGAACATCCTGGAAACCAATCACATCACATTGATGTAACGAGTGAATTTGGCTCTAACAAGTTAAAATGAGGGTAAACAAACTTGAATCAAAAGGAAGGGCAATTATTGCCCTTCACTCCAACATCATATATTTCTTCACAAATTATGATTACGGGGCCGATTATAAGAATAATAAAGACATATTGTCGCAGTTCCTTGCATAATACTATACTATGACCTTTTGAGAATGTGTTTTTGTCAAAGACAACGTCAGGATCAACATTTCTACATCCCTTAATCCAACCTAATACCAAAGCTTACAAAAACTACTTAACTAACTATTAATAAGGGGTAAATTAAGAATTTGAGGCAAAAGTCATAGTTAATAGTGACCTGGGGCCGGTTTTATAAACCTCTAAGACTAGCCTTACAAGTTAGACATCAAATTTGTTTCTTTCAGACTGTTCATAGCTTTTTTAAATCAGTTACATAAATACGTAGATTGGTCTAATTTGATACCGAAAAGTAAGACTGACTGTCCCTGACTAACTACTAGGTCATACTAGAACTTAAGACACTGTCTTAACGTAATGGCTATGTTTATGCAACCGGCCCCTGAGTAAGAATTTGCCTAAAGCCACCTAATATAAAGTAGGACCCAAAATTGTGTTCTAGTCTTCTTATGTATTAACTTTACTAAATTCATAAAATCAACAAGGTACTTAAAGCTGTATTACTGTATACTGCAAATATAGTCACTCTGCAGCATGTTCACAATGTAACTTCTAATTCTATACTGCTTAAAAACACACCCAATTTAATGTTCCACAAACAGGAGAACTGAATGGGAACACCTATTTTTGCCATGAAACAACACCAGCAAAAACAACTAGAGTTGCATGGTAAAACAAAGACATGCTTTAGAATCGGTATATTTGAGCTTTAGTAAAGGTGCAGCTTGGGTAAATACAGTCCTTCTTCATAAACCCAGCCCAGTGCACTGTATTTCATGTCTTGAGGGGCATGAGAATTCAATGACCTCCCGGTTCTTCATTGCTCACCGATATGTTATTGCAGGCATGGCTGAGAGGGTGTAGAATGCAGAAAGAACACTTAATTTCCATCGTCTCTGATTTCCTACACCTCTTTTATTGATCAGCTGAGAGAATACAGCCATGGATCACTCCAGAACACTGACACAGCCAGTCAACATGAGCCAATTGAGATAGAATAGAAGAACAAATACTGCTTCCAAAGTTTGATGTTTTTATGCCTTAGGCAACAACCAGTACCTACAAACAGACTGGGACAGAGTTCCTGTCTTACAGCAAATATGATCATACGAATTCACATCATATATAATGCATTGGTTTCATAAATAATAAACATTGCAGCTCAGTCAGGTTACAAATAATGTATCATATGCATTAAACAAGTGCTGCTTGTTTAATTTACTCAAAATCAGCTAACACAGTTCTTGAACAATTATTTTGTGTTGAGACTACATGAATAATTTGTATTGACAATTGAAACAATAATTTCTGCTCACTGTCATACCTTGGTCCGGGATTGGTAGAGTAAATTGAGTTAGAGGACGTTTTTAAACATTAAACTAAAGCTTTTACTATGTACACAATTATTTTAAGTATATATCATTATATTATTTACAATACACAGCATAGTTTTGAATGGTATTTTTCATATCATTCAAATATGGGGGAACCTCAGATGCCATTTGAGCATTGTCATGTTCATGTAACCAGTTTTAGATGATTTGAACTTTGTGACATGTTGCATTATCCTGCTGGAAGTAGCCATCAGAAGATGGGTACACTGTGGTCATAAAGGGATGGACATGGTCAGCAACAATATTCAGGTAGGCTGTGGTATTTAAACGATGCTTTGTCGGTATTAACTGGTCCAAAGTATGCCAAGAAAACATCCCCGACAACATTAAACCAACAGAGACCTGAACCATTGATACAAGGCAGGATGGATTCATGCTTTCATGTTGTTTACGCCAAATTCTGACCCTACCATCTGAACGACGCAGCAGAATTCGAGACCAGGCAATGTTTTCTAATCTTCAATTGTCCAATTTTGGGGAGCCTGTGTGAATTATAGCCTCAGTTTCCTTTTCTTAACTGACCGGAGTGTCACCGGTGTGGTCTTCTGCTGCTGTAGCCCATCTGCTTCAAGATTCGACGTGTCGTGCATTCAGAAATGCTCCTCTGTATACCTCAGTTGTAACAAGTGGTTATTTGAATTGCCTTTCTATCTAGCTCGAACCAGACAGGCCATTCTCCTATGACCTCTGGCAACAACAAGGCATTTTCGCCCACATAACTGCCAATCACTGGATATTTTCTCTTTTTTGGACCCTTCTCTGTAAACCCTAGAGTTGTGCATGAAAATCTCAGTGGATCAGCAATTTCTTAAAATTACTCAGACCAGCCTGTCTGGAACCAACAACCAAGCCACTTTCAAAGTCACATAAATTACATTTTATCCCCAATCTGATGCTCAGTTTGAACTTCAGCAGATCATCTTGACCATGTCTACACGTTTGCTGCCATATGATTGGCTGATTATATATTTGTTTTAACGAGCAATTGAACAAGTGTACCTAATAAAATGGCCGGTAAGTGTATTTCTGGTTGGACTTTAGAAAAAGGACAAATGATGTATGTTTCAGTGTCTATACAACCATGTGAAAATGTATGTGTGGTAGAACTACAATACAATTCCTACAAAAAATAAAGAGATCACCCTGTATAATCTAATTTATTTTCAAATTTTGACGAATCAACCTTGATAAGGCAAAACATGCCTGCTTTCACAGCGAAAAGAGGAAAGGTTGCAGTGTGTTTGTTCAACTTTCGCAGGCGCTGTGAATGCTGTTGGTTCAATCTCATTAGTATTCCACCTCCATGCCGTCTCTTATAATGAAGACTTCTGCAGTGGCCAGTCAATGGCGACATTATAAAAAGCAAACAACGGCTGGACAAAAAGAAAAGGGAGGAATTTCAACCACCTCCAAGCAGTGATTTACTGAGGAGGAGGGGCTAGAAGGAAAGCAGCCGTAAGATGAATGTTGGGAAAATGTTGCTAATGTGAGAAATGCGAAAAAAAGACAAGACGTATCCGGTGAGGTGAACTCAGACAGAACTAATACAGGTGTTTGTGTGAAACAAAGGTGTGGCAGTTACTTACGCATTTGCACATGTCCACATGGTGAACTGTGGTGAGAACTGCAGATGTAGTAATGTAAAATCCATGCAGCGTGAAGGTCGCATGAACGCTAAGTGTTTAGTACCAGCCATTGATTTCCAGTCGCTTCAAATGGAGGTTTATCCGGTAGATCTATCTCATAATCAGGTCTTTATTATATAACATTACATTTTAGCACACTGGCGAATATTTTACAAACAGTGCAAATAATGCATATAATAGACTGGAAGATGAGGGTCATTGCACTATTGTAGATGGTGTAAATGTCATATTGCTGTATGAGAAGCTTCCAAAATTAAAATGCTTTTGACTGTAATATACTTCCATTGAATAAACTACTTGCTTAAAAATTCATTACATTGACTGCTACACTAATAACCCTTGTGGAAAATGCAATCCAAATATCTGTTTCGCATGCATCAATATCAGCGATGCACAGGTAAATAATAACATGGCAAAACCTCCTGGGAATTAATAAAGTTCTTTGATTAGATACTTTGCTTTCATGGTCACATAACTCAGACTCACAGGCTGATTATTGTTACCTCATTATTACATGCCAAGTCTCAAACACCTCGATACAGATGCTTAATGAGAACCATAAGGTTTATGGTGTCTGTATAACTGTGGCTTAGTTTTCTGTCCGAAGCCATTTCTTTGATATGCATACAAAGAAGTAGCAATAACAATTAATCTAGAATGATCATACACCCAAGGCTTCTTGAGAATACGTGCCTGTGGCAACGTTTCTGCAAAATTATAATATGTTGCTTCTTGCACATTTTTCAACACTTTCAAAAGCCCCTTTCACACAGAGATTCCAGAAAATACACGGATAATGTGTCCTGGGATCATTTGATTTTGATTCATTCACACTGCCAGTGATTTTCCAGAATCTGTGAGTGCTTTTCACTTGTGATTTAGTGTACAAATGTATCCATAAAGCAAACAAAATGAGAGCAGCCTTGCCGATTAAATATTTTAGCAGGGGGCACAATTTATAATGTGTATTTATTTCTTCTGAGAATGACACAGGATCATATTGTGGTCTCAGAGTCTCTTCACCCTCCCCCCTCCCCTCTCCCCTCTCCCCCCTCCCCCTCCTCCTCCCCTCTCCCCCCTCCCCCCTCCTCCTCCCCTCTCCTCCTCCCCCTCCCCTTCCCCCTCCCCCTCCTCCTCCCCCTCCCCCTCCCCTTCCCCCTCCCCCTCCCCCTCCCTTCCCCTCTCCTTCCCCTCCCCCCTCCCCTCTCCTCTCCCCCTCTCCCCCCTCCCCTCTCCCCCTCCCCTTCCCCCTCCCCCCCTCCCCCTCCCCTTCCCCCTCCCCCTCCCTTCCCCTCTCCTTCCCCTCCCCCCTCCCCTCTCCTCTCCTCTCCTTCCCCTCCCCCCTCCCCTTCCCCTCTCCCCCCTCCCCCTCTCCCCCCTCCCCTTCCCCTCTCCCCTCTCCTCCCCTCTCCGCCCCTCTCCCCCCTCCCCCTCCCCTCTCCCTCCCCTTCCCCTTCCCCCTCCCCCTCCCTTCCCCCTCTCCTTCCCCTCCCCCCTCCCCTCTCCTCTCCTCTCCTTCCCCTCCCCCCTCCCCTTCCCCTCTCCCCCCTCCCCCTCTCCCCCCTCCCCTTCCCCTCTCCCCTCTCCCCTCTCCTCCCCTCTCCCCGCTCCCTCTCTCCGCCCCTCTCCCCCCTCCCCCTCCCCTCTCCCCCCTCCCCCTCCTCCTCCCCTCTCCTCCCCTCTCCCCCCTCCCCCTCCTCCTCCCCTCTCCCCCCTCCCCCTCCTCCTCCCCTCTCCTCCCCTCTCCTCCTCCTCCTCCCCTCTCCTCCTCCCCTCTCCTCCCCTCTCCTCCTCCCCTCTCCTCCCCTCTCCTCCTCCCCTCTCCTCCTCCCCTCTCCTCCTCCCCTCTCCTCCTCCCCTCTCCTCCCCTCTCCTCCTCCCCTCTCCCCTCTCCTCCCTCCCTCCTCCCCTCTCCTCCCTCCCCTCCTCCTCCCCTCTCCTCCTCCCCCCTCCCCTCCTCCCCCTCCCCCTCCCCTCTCCTCCCTCCCCTCCTCCTCCCCTCTCCTCCTCCCCCTCCCCTCCTCCCCCTCCCCCTCCCCTCTCCTCCTCCCCCTCCCCTCTCCTCTCCACCTCCCCCTCCCCTCTCCTCTCCACCTCCCCTCTCCTCCTCCCCCTCCCCTTCCTCCTCCCCTCTCCTCCTCCCCCTCCCCTTCCCCCTCCCCTCCCCCTCCCCTCTCCTCCTCCCCCTCCCCTTCCCGCTTTCCTGTCCTCCTCTGGTTTTCTTTCCTTCTGTCTCTCGCTCTCTCTGTCTTTCGCTCCACGTGAAGGTGGCCCCAGACGCCCGAGCAGACTGAGTGCATACAGGGCAGGTCAGTGCGGAGAGATAAATGGTGATTTATCATGGAGATGTGCTGTAAATGTCCTTGTGCAGCCACAGTGTTCCTGTGGGAAGCTAGTGTGGAGAGCAGAGGGCCAGAGAGATTAATGTCAAGCAGAAGAGAGGTGTGACAGGGGATCAAAATCACAATCAACTTTACTACCTGTGTCCCTTTAAAGTGAGCTGGAAAGAGAATAGAATGGATAAGGAAGAGATGAGATGAAGACGGTTCAGGAGACAAAGAGAGAGAGTGACGCCATAGAGGTTATGTTTGTATTAGAGTTTGTATTAGATGTGTCACATAACCTGACTTCAGTATTTCATGATCAGTACTCTTACAGCACTGTCCATTCACAATTATAATAAACACTGATAATCTCACAGACATATGCACTGCACTGTCATTTGGAGTATGTAAATCTTCTGAGCTACAGCAAGGTTGCACAGGAGATTTTAACCATGAACATTTGAAATTAACAATCATGAGAGGGAAGCGTATTAATGATTCTAAGATGTATGTTCATGTATGTAGGACTCCAGGTTTTATCCAGTTAATAATCAAGAGCAATGCAATAGTGGTCTCACTTTTGTCTTCTGATCTCCAGTTTCCATCTTTAACTGTTTCTGTCTTCATCTTTTACTATCTGTTCTTCACTGTCTGTCTTTAACTGTCTCTCTATCATTGTATCTGTTGAAATCAGGCAAGACCACCATCCCTGTGATATCACAGGTTGTAGTATTGCAAGATGGCGGTACCCTTGTCACAAAACCTATAACACTTTTTTTTTCTTAAAAAAAAAGAAAGTTTATCATGTTTGTTATATAATTTTTGATTAGAGTGGAAATGTGCTAAATAAAGTTAACTTGACTATCTGTTATTTCCAATTTAAGCCCATGGAGACTGAACAGGACATGTGAGGGGGTGAAGGGCCTGGCACCTTGAAGGAAATGACATTTTAAACATTGTTGGGATAAAATGTCTGACTCTGTTGTCTGGCTCAGGATAATTTCAGAGCGAGTATTTTATATTTTTCAAATTAAACTAACTTTTGAAAAAAAAATGTATACAAATCTTTGAAATAATTGAGAAAAACAATTATTTATTTTCACACAACAATTACTTAAATAACTTGGGTTTACTTTGTAAACAACTCATATTTTTAGGACAGATTTTAATAGTTAAATAAAAATCTGGGTCAGTATACTAAAACTGACATAAAAGGTACATAAAGGAATTAAAAGTTCCTCAACATGTTAAAATCTTCCCAAGTATAACATTGGATTTACTCAAAAAAGAGGAAGAGCTGTTTTCATGCGCAAAGAGTTTAATAACAAAACAAACAATCCACAAAGAAGAGACCCAAAGATAATAGAATAAAATGAACAATGCATTCATATGTATGAAAAGTCTCGACAACAAATACAAGAAACACTGGGGTTTAAATACTAGGGGGTAATAGGCAAACAAGACACACCTGTGAATGATCACAGAACTAATCAACTAGAAAAGGACAGGAGATGGGAACAGAAACAGGGTAAAATGTTACATAAAAGTCCAATTAACATATCACACGAAACACAAAGCCAGGGAATATGCAACACCAAGTCAGTTTTAATGTGATGCATCTAAAAACATCTAAAAAAAAGGACAAAGAGTTTAAATCTGTTCTAATTAAAAATCAATCCCTGAGATATAGTAAAAAACACCCATTTACAATCACTGGCATTACAATTTATGGATTAAATAATGTGTACCAGTGAGTATTGTAACATTAAAGATAATATATTAAGAGTTCTCTACGATTTAAATAGTCAATATAGTTATCAGCGGAAAGCACCGGGACTAATCACCAATATTTTAAGGATAATTGGGTGGTATGATTGCCATCAAGAGATTTATGCTAGCACCTGCTGTAGGCACATGCTTGTTTTATTAATTCAAACACAGATATATATACATGTTTTGTTTATTGTTAATCAATTGTTATTTACTCTAAATACGTTTTAATGTGAATTAGAAAACCAGCGGAGCACTGCATCTTTAGACTTGATATATACACATGCAATCATTCAAGAACACTGCAACAGCTATCTTCACTACTGAATGAGTGCCATCCACACCTTGCTGAACCTATAATTACATATAAGGTGACGCACACACACACACACAAATTGAACCTAAATATGGTATATTTTGTTCAACAGAACAAAGAGCAGCCAATACACCATAGCAGGCTGTTCCATGAGGACCTAAACATTTATGTGATCAGATTTTGGGACATAAGTAACATGACAGACTCATTACATTTTCATCTCTGCAGGAACACATGCCATCTTCAATAAGTTCAACCTGCTTCACAACGCCTGCCCATGTATGACGTTCATTGCTTTCAGTTACTTTTCCTGTCCAATTCTCCCAGCATCTGAATCTTGCTGACATAGTAGGCATGCATTGTACAGAACATAAATGTTTCAGCAGTTACACAGATGAAGTGGATGTCAATGTCAACGCAATTGGCAGTGTACACCATTGCCAAATGTGCCATTTTGCCATCTATGCCATATCTACATTACTGGTGTTTTAAAATTAGAAAAATAATAAGTGTCAATTAAGAAATTGTGCTTTATGGCAGCTCTTACAAAAGTGTCTAGAATTTACAATGCAAATGCTGTCCAAATCTACTAAGTAATCTGAGAACAGTATTTTTTTTTTTTTTTTTTTAGTTTTTTTTTTTTAATCAAATTATGCATATTACAAGACACTCCACAATACTGGATCAGATCAGTAAAAACTAAATACCTAATAGGGGTCAGAAGAGTAATAGAGTAGACATACAGCACTTTTAAAATTAAATTGAGCCAATTGTTATGCAGACATAGAGCATAGAACAATGCACATGTTATATTGATATGTTGCATAAAATGGATGCAGTCCACAATTTATACACAATGTACGTGGAAATGTGTGCAAATATACACTGTATACAGTAGTGTTTTGTGACATTGTGGTACAGAACCTTACCAACCTCCTCCTATGTTCTGTTTGTGCATACGTGAGCTGCTTTTTTGACTTCCTCTTTTTTTGTGCAAGTCACCATCACACTTTCTCCTTCTGTCCCCTTGTCATCTCATCTCCCTTGATGCTCTGCTCTATGAGACATAAATAAAGAAATACCCCCCCCCCCCCCCCCCCCCACCACCACCACATGCAAAAAAGTGCATGCCATACACGAAATCCGCTCAATTCAGCCAGTAAAGGGCATCACTTTCCATTACGAGTGACATGTTTATCACTGGAAATATACAAATTCTGATGAAGTGGCAGGCAGGAATAGAGCATAGCTGATTTCCACCGAACACAATCCGCATGTAAAGTGTCCTTGAGCCGGTATGTGATGTGAGGTGCAGGGCAGATTCCCTGCATGTCTGTTTGACATTCCCTCTTGGGTGCAGTACCAAAGGGGTTGATGTTGGGCCCTTTCACAATCTTTTTGGGGGATAATAATACAGTCCTTCATCAAGCAGTACTTTAAATATCCACAATAACATCTTTCTGGTTTCAAAACAAAGTTTTAATTGACTACTTTACTAGAGAGGGTGGTAATATAAAAATAAAAATTACATACAGATGCAAAAATGTGTAAAACATTATAATAAAACATTAAAGATTTTAATATCAAATTCATCATACTGACGGGGCTCTACTGTGCGACCATTTTAATTGAGATTGAAAATTACGGTGTGCAACTGTGACATTTTTTTTAGCAGCACCAGCTTGAATTACCCAATCAGGCCTGGTGTTACAGGGCACTAGAGGGAAACTAATATCATATTAGCAAAACATATTTGGCTAACGATCCAGTGGTTTCTATTTTCAATGGGTTTTGCAGCGTTGAGCATTATAGAAAATCACATATATTTCTGTTGATTTCTTGAACGCAATGGCCAATCAGAGGTTTTTAGGTTGGTCAGAATTCATTCATCGCTCAAAACGCAGGAGTTTTTGTCCAGTGCTGAGCTTTGCCAAAGACTAAACAAAGACTCTTATGACTTTTGAATGGGAGAAAGTGGAACGCGCAATATGGCAGAACACATCCCGCCTTCTAAATAAAAGAGCCAATCGCTGATAGATTCATCCCCGATAGTCATTGCATCAACTGCAGCTGCCATTAGAAGCTTCGGTTCCCACAGAAACTTAGGAGAGGACTGCGCTTAGGACTGCACATGGGCATGGGTGAACTAGCCTGAAAAATAAGCTTTTATACAATGCTATTTGAGCAGAAGGAACAAAATTTATGGGACGGTTCAGATTTTGTTGCTGATTTGAAATATTTTATTTAATTGTGAGTTTAACGAGCAGTTTTTGAGATTTAAGGATTCCCCCAATCAGACTTGGTCTCAGATGCCCGAAATAGCTGCCCGAAGGCGTTGCAAACATGGCCGCCGAGTGAACAGATTTTCCTTGAAAAGGACTCACATTTTAACAAACAATGTGTAGACACAATGTAAATAAGAGATTAAAATATCAGATTCAATCAGAAACAGGATTCAAAATTGTTAGGAGCTTGGGGCAAGAATACCACCAAAAGAATATCAAATGGAACTTCAATAATAACTATTTGGATGAAAATATGAAGAGAAAAATTCTTCAGTACCAGGTAAATACAATAATAAATATAGCTGCGAGCAGCGATTGAGGGCCCAAGCCGGTGGCACCGCCAACCCAGTGCCTTTACCTAAAGAAACCGGGGTGGCGGTGCTGCCAGCTTTTGCCCTTCATCGCCATGAAGTATGCCAACTGGGACAGGGCCTATGATCGTGAACGACAATAGCCACATATATGAGATCATTTAAATTTAGAATAATTTTTAGGTCAATTTGTTTTGCAGCACTTAAATTTGTCAATCCAGAAGCCCAGTATTTATCTGGAGTTTTTTTTCCTTTACCTGTCAACCTGGTTTGTCTCTGCCTTTTCTGTTCTGCCCTGTTTGCCATTGTTCACCCTGCCTGTTTTGACCATTCTTAATAAAAAGCTGCAAATGGATTCCCCTGGCCTGACCCTGCCTCGATACAACACATATGCTGCATCTGCTCGCTATCTGCCGAACGGCTCTGGTAGTTCCGCCTCAGCGCTGATGATGTTGTAGGAATAGTGCGCTCTGGTTGGTCTGGATTATTATGAAATTTTTATTTTATACAGAAATAAGTTATTTATAATTCAGATGATATATATATATATATCATATATATATATATCATATATATATAAAGACACAGAGAATATTACTTGCCTTACCTGATTAAAAAAATGAAAAAATAAATAAAAACATAACTAGGGAATCACTAAACCGATAGAATTATTCTGATTTGATGATACACTCAAAATATTACACAAGCAATCCTTTAAATTTAATGATATTCAGAACAGAACAAGAATTTTAAAAAACTATAAACAAGAAGTAACCGAAATAATGTAAAGTGAAAGTGAAAGTAAGCGATGTTGGGCTCACATAACTCTCTCAATAGAATCAAACTGTTTCAACATTTTCAATGTATTTGGATGCTAAACTATTCTTTATTATAGGCTTTGTACTTCACTCACGTTCCAGTATGTGTGTGTGTGTGTGTGTGTGTGTGTGTGTGTGTGTGTGTGTGTGTTCTTGTTTTTCTGATTAGTGAGGACAAAATGTGTATAATAACATGGGTATTACACTGGTATTACAACTTGAACGTGATTTATGAGGACATTTCCTGAGTCCTCATATTTCAAATGGCTTTAAAAACATACAAAGCAGTGTTTTATTAAAAATGTAAAAATACAGAATGTCTCCTGTGATGGGTAGGTTTAGGGATAGGGGCAGTGTAAGGGGATAGAATATACAGTTTGTCCAGTATAAAAACCATTACGCCTATGGAATGTCCTCACAAATCACAGCTGTGTGTGTGTGTGTGTGTGTGTGCTTGCGTTTGTGAGAGAGAGAGAGAGGCGCGGGCGCGATCGAACTGTGTGTGTGTGTGTGTGTGAGAGAGAGAGGCGCGGGCACGATCAAACTGTGTGTGTGTGTGAGAGAGAGAGACGCGGGCGCGATCGAACTTTGTGTGTGTGTGTGTGTGTGTGTGCGTGTGTGGGAGAGAGAGAGGCCCTGGCGCGATCGAACTGTGAGTGTGTGTGCGTAATACATGTAATAAATAAATAAAAGTGCGTTTACAATTTTGGACACAAGAGGGCAGTATGGCCCTATGTATGAATTTGTGTTTAAACCATCACCCCCTCCTCACACAGACACACACACATACAGAATGGCAGGGGGCATTCTCTCTGTCAGAGAGAGAGAGAGGGAGAGAAAATTCTCAGAATCCACATTCAAGCCACAATATCTCACTTTCTGTTGGTCGGAGCTAATGACTGCAAATTAGAAAGTTGTTCGGCTTGATGAGAACAATATACACGCAGAGTTTTGTAACTGTAGGTAAAATGATCTAAGTTATAACACACTTTATGTGTCCTTTTTTAGTCATAAATTAATTTCCTCGCCACGGCCAAACCGTTCGAGATATCAAAAATCCGTCCGCAATTTAGCATCCTCAATGTCTTGACTTCATGCTGACCGAGTTTCGTGGTGTTTGGATTAATTCTCTAGGAGAAGTATATCAAAAATAAAAGCATGCATTTTCCAAACAACCCATAATAGCTGACTTCCTGTTAAGCTGTCGTTAAACTTAGAGCACGAAAGTTGTTCGGCCCGATGAGATCTATAAGTGTACCGAGTTTCATATTATTACATGCAAGCATGTTTGATTTATGGACCAAATTTTAAGACCAAGTTTATGGACCAAGTTAATTAAATTGATAAACTAATTATATAAAACTATTGTCAATGCACTACAATTAAACTGGTTAAATGCCTTAACTTTATTTTAATATATATATATATATATATATTTAAAAAACACAAGGCTTAAGACATTTATTTTCTTTTTTAATGCAGGCCAAACCAGACAGCAGTGAAATGGTTAATCTAACCCCCCTCCCCCTACACACACACACACACACAGGCACAGACACAGAGATGTAGGCTCAGAGAGAAATGACCACATTCATACCAAAATATCTGACTTTCTGTTGGTCCGAGCTAATGACTGTAAATTAGAAAGTTATCCGGCTTGATGAGTACAATATACGTACTGAGTTTTGTTACTGTAGATAAAACTAACCCCCCCCATTTTTGACTAAAGGTGGCGCTACTGAGCCCTCACCACGCCCGTTTGTGAAACTTTGCACATGTCTACTGGCTAATAAATGTGATATGTCTGTCGAGATTCATGCAATTTCAAGTATGCTAAGAGTCTCAAAAGCATCAAACAAGAATATTAAAGATTGATTTGTTGCCACGGTAACAGTATCTATAATATCAATAATCCTTTCACATGCCTACATCTGCCGTGTGTTTACATTATACACATAAAGTTTGAAGCAAATCGGGTAAAAATTAGAGGGTGATTTCAAAGCATTTTGAAACACTTTCTGTTTCACGTTTCTCGCCATAATTTCGTTTCCTCGCCACGGCCAAACCGTTCGAGATATCAAAAATCCCCTGGCAATTTTTTATCCTCAATGTCTTGACTTCACGCTGACCGAGTTTCGTGGCATCTCGATCAATTCTCTAGGAGGAGTACTTTAAATTCCATTGCATGCGTTTTCCAAACAACCCATAATAGCCGACTTCCTGTTGGGCTGGCGTAAAACTTAGAGCACGAAAGTTGTTCGCCCCGATGAGATCTATAAGTGTACCGAGTTTCATATTATTACATGCAAGCATGTTTGATTTATGGACCAAGTTTTCGGACCCTGTTCCAGCTGGCGCTGTCGAGCCCCCCTGCCACGCCCGGGTACCAGCTTCAGCCCGGCTCTGATGGCCGCGGGTTCTGACTCGTGTGCAAAGTTTCAAGAGGCGCACGTTAAGGGCCCCAAAAGTGCCAAAAAGGTAGTAAATAATAATTTTCCTAATTTGCCGAAGGAAAACAATAGGGCCTTCGCCTTTTCAAGGCTTTGGCCCTAATAATTAAAAAAATCTCTTGTATCATCACTATGGAGTACCAACTAAATTTGGTGCCCAAGTGCAATCTGATTGAATGGCAGATGCTTTCGATCACTTGTATATGTTTTTGTGTCTGGCACTCATGCTTCACAACTATGAACGGTCAAACACACTTTGTGGTCAAAGTACCTTTTTTATGTGTACATCTTCTGAGCTCATTCTGTGGGTGTGGCCAATATTGGTGCATGATGCAGTTTTATGCTTTTGTTGTAGCAAAGTAAATTTCTTTTGCCAATGAGAGATATACATCTAAATATTTACGAGTGCTTGTGAGAAAGTGTGTTTTTGTGTGTGCATGAGACACTGAATGAGGGAGAGAACGAGACAGAGAAAGAGTTTCCGAAAGGGACATAGAGGGAAACAAAGTTTAGGCAGCAGACAGAGATAGATGATCTGTTGGCAGCCACAATTTTCTGGGAGAATATGGCGGAAATTGAAAGAGAGTGGATGTATAATGAGGTCAATGAAAGAGAGAGGAAGAGAAAGACCTTTAGGCCAGTGCAGACCGATAAGAGTGGACAGCTAACTAGATAAACTTCACACCACACAGCCACATTCTCTCTTATAGCCACTGGGACCTCTGAACTTAATGCCCTTTCTCACTTAGCATTGTGCTCCAAGGCCATGTCAACATCACATCACTGGAATATAAAGAGAAGTGCGATATCAATGACACTATTCTTATAAGAGATTAAGATATAGTTACGTAATAAAAAAAAAATCTTATTTACTTACTTACTTTCAGAACAACATGCTAGACAATAATCAGTCAGGCTTTAAAATCAGTCATTCAACAGAGACTGCCTTCCATGCTATCCATCTCTGAAGCCTATTGCCAAAGGCTGACTTGGAGTCACATCAGCTAACTGGTGCACTGGGGGCACCTCAGGGTTCAATGCTTGGCCCTTTCCTTTTCTTGATGTGAGTGCATGTTACACCTCTCTTTTTCTCGAAGCAGTAACTGCCAAATGTTTTTTTGCATCAAGTTCATGTACCTGCATACAGCTGTAACAAACACATTTACCCCTTATCCTAAAGGGATTGTGTGTATATACATACACGCACACACACGCGCACACACAGACACACACACACACGCACACAAATCTAGCAATCTACTGTACCTTATGGGCAGCTTACGAGCTCTCTAAACTGAAAAGTTACACATTTATTGTATGAAAAATAATACCCTGAAAAAAGTAATATAGGTATAAAATTAAGGGAAAAAAATTATGACAGAATTTTAACATTTTTTTAGGATTTGCTTAAACTTCCATTGCTTCAAACTAAATTGGCTGAGCCATTACATGCAATGCATAGAAGATAATTCATGAATAGTGACAAGTGTCTAAAATGGAGCACTTTGAGAGTTCACACCTAAAGAGACAAATCTTCATGTGAGGGAGCCTTCATCGGCATCTACCCTGCGTGGAGGTGACACAGCACAGTAAATCACCACCACCTTGCCTGACACTGCTCTTTCTACCATGCCAGTTTGTCTGCTTACTCAGCAAAAACACCAAACTTCAAACACCCACTCTAGCTCCAATTTATTTCCAGCTTCCCATAATTAAAGATATTATATTGAAGATGAAATTGCAGCACTGGTCTCAGAGGAGCATTAAGCTTCTACCAGCAATATGTTGTTGTTGAATACATCAGAATGTCTCTTGTTACATGTGTGCTGCTTTTTCCAGGACTACATCCTTTCAGCAGTAGAAGTTAAGTAATTTGTCTCCAATTTGGTCTCACTGGTCCATAACCAACCAAGATCAGCTTGTCCGGGTTGTCAATGCTCATTTGTTACTTAGTTGAGTCTAAAATGCATAAGACCTAACAAAGCATAAGAGTGTAATGCCATGGCACCAAAGAGACAGGAAAATGTACTACAAATTAAATTGGTAAGAGTTTTTTGTTTTGTTTTTTGGTTGAACAAAAATTCTATAAGAAATAGAAGAAAATTAATATTAGTGAAGAGAAAAGGTCCAACACCATTTGTACATGATTTATCACTTGGTTTGACATTTCCGAACATTTCCAAATACTGGGGATAATACAGAATGCAGTTCCCACTATTTTGCTTTTAATGAAATTCAATGAGGATAGATATATGGATAGCTCCAGAATGACAAAAAGTATGAAAACAATACCATAAAGTAGTCCACATAACTTGTGTGCTCTATTCTAATTCTTTTGAAGCCAGACAACAGCACTGTATATGTAGCAAATTTAAATGTGAACTCTGTAGTTTTTCCATCATTAAGAAAAACTTCCCATTTAAAGAAATGAATACTTTTTGAAAATATGTTTCAAATCATGTACACTTACATGACAAGACTGTAGTTATATCAGAGGCCAAATAAAAGCTATTTTATTTTACATGCATTAGGTGTCCTTATGACAGCCAAACACTACTGAATTTACCACAATATCCTACCTTTTAATTAACACTTCCTTTAGGAAATATATTAAAGTGCACCTATTATGCTTTTTCAGATATTACCCTTCATGCAGTGTGTAATATAGCTGTTTGTAAATGTAAAGATTCTGAACTGCTGAAATGAGTCGTCAGTAATTCCAGTCTTCTGTAGCTTACATACGTAACAATTTAACAAATTTGCATAATGCCCACCTATGGTCTTGATTGACTGCCCGCTAACAACGGGTCAGTACCTATCGCTTGATCTCTCTCCAGATCGTGATGTCCTTTTGCCTGACTACCGAAGTGTGCCCTGGCACTTCTTCGGCTTGGGCGGAGGACACTGAATCTCGTGTTTTCCAATGGAATGGAATGTGTGTTCGTCGCCTAAGAGCGTTCCTCCTGTGATGAGGAAGGGGGAACTACTTGAGGTGGGGAACTACTTGAGGTGGTCACTCATGCAGTGGCCAGATTACACTGGCCAAAGAGACAAGAGACCCCAAACGCTTAAATTTAGCCTCCTTGATGAGTTAACTTGTTTTAGAAAAAAATATTTTGACTATCATAGGTGCAAAGACACGTGGTTATACGATACTGCTTCAGATTGGAGAGATGCTCGCGGGCTATCTCTCCCCTGGGAGCGCATCATCAGAGGCATTTCACAGCAAGTCAGACTGGTACTGTGCTGTACACCATGACTGTGTTACAGGCATACCACGCTGATCTGATGAAAGATTTAAGCACAGCCTTTCATCGAGACCGTGTTAACTTGTCTGATTGATGTTTGGCTGAATTTAATGCTTTGTATTAATATATTGTCAGGCTGTTCTTTGGATACATTTAATTCTGAGGAATTAAATAACGAAATAACCATCTAAAAAAAAGGACTTTGAGAGCACCACCACGGGCGCCTCCCATGATGATAAAGCGTGTGAGAAGTCATTGGAGGTGGTGACTCATGCAGTGACCAGATTACAGCTAGACTGCCCCTTCTTTAGGACCTCCTTAACGTTAAATGTTCATGGGGGAAATCTTATTCTTCACGTGTCTTTGTGCCCTCTACGTCAACTTATTCGACTATCGTGGGTGCAAGGAAGTGTGGTTATATGGGAGTGTGGTCTACCCAAGTCCAAAGAGACGCTCACGGGCTATCTATTCCCTCATAGTCACTTAAAAAGTCAGAACTGCCCACTAAAGCATGCAGAATAACATCTACACTGGCGGGAGGTCAACGTACCAGGCTGACCTGCTGAAAGAAAGGCTCAAAAGCAGAGTGTGGTGAGTCACGCTTCCCTTCTTAAATACTGGGGACTTGCACGTCCCACTCAGCAGCCACAGAGAACAACTGACATCAGGACTATCATCTCTAAGAAGAAGTTCTGATGGCTTTGCGCACAGGTCTGTGGGGTTGGCCCCCTTGGGACCGGGTGCATTAAAATACATCAACCAGCTCTTTCCCGGCACCCTGACGAAACCACTGTAACATTCCCGCAACCTCTGGTAATTCGGGGGGCAGCGGTTTCCAGTGAAATGTTGGATGATCTTTCGCTTCCTGTTATCGCCCAGGACACAGAACTTTCAACATCCCCCCAACAGGAAGTATTAATATTAGACGATTAATACAGGAAGTATTAATTCACGATTGGTTCATCACAATTGGTCTCAAGGACGCATGCTTTCACATAAAAATTCTGCTACAACACGGGATGTTCCTGAGGTTCGCTTTTGGGGGCGAAGATTACCAATATTGGTTCTTCCATTCGAACTGGCCTTGTCACCCCACACTGGCCCAGTCTCAAGAGCTTGTGCCTTGACATCGAGATCGATCCTCACTCATCTTGTCTCTCTAGGGCTGAGACGCAAGGCCAAGAAAAGCGTTATCGCTCCCATCCAGAGGGCAACATGCTTGGGGGTTAAATGGAACTCATTACCATCGGGGGCACAACTGTCTTCCGCTCGTGTCGAGACCGTTTTTCAACACCCTAAGCAACATCAGGCTAGGTCAGGACATTACTGTTCAGAAAATCCTACGTCTCGTGGCAGCTGCATCCATGGTGATCCCTATGGGCCTTTTGCATATGAGACTGCTTCAGTTGTGGTTCAAAGCTGGGGGATTTCATCCAAACAATCCCCAAAGGCAAATAAAGGCAAGGGCACAAGCTGATTGCTTCATGCCCTATCTTAAATTCCATGTTTATGATAAGGGTTACTCTCTGCAGCTTTGTTCCCTTTCTATGTGGCTCAGACCTTGGTTCCTCAACTTGGGTCTCACTCTAGGTGCGTGTTGACATCACAAGATGCTAACAACGGACGGGCTGGGGAGTGGGACATTACCCACTTTACTTGGACCACCTTGCTCCTCAAAATCATAACCTGTAAGTGTATATATTAATGTATATATTTTCTACTAGGTGTTACAAATACATAGTTAATGATACAGTTCCCACATGTGCACTGCAATAAATTAGAAATATACACATTGGTTTGTTGATGGACCTAAACAGATGGTGATGAATGAGGTTTCATGAGACTGCATCTCATAATGTACGACAAACTGAGAAGTGTATCACTGGCTATGTTTACAGGCACACCTTTTGTTTCAATTTGACTGAATTCATTCCGATTGATGAATCTGAACGTAGTGTTTACATGAACACTAAATAAAGTGATTGGGTGGATGTGCGCATTTATTTGTAACAAGCTTAAAATCGGAATAGATTTTTTGATATGCGCACACTGCACAAATATACAGAGTTTCCCGCAGTTTGTGAATAATAACTATTCTCCTACATTGGTACTTTATTTGTTTTAAACAGCAGGCTTAATATCCATATCTGGTCATAATTTGGAGACAATGAGCATATGAACCCCTCCCAGGAACCAAAACCAGTCGTCTGTGGATGAGAATCCGAAACATGGACAAGTTGGGACGTTGTCCTGCTCCACTTCACAGATTCTGAGTGAAAGGAGAATTTTTGAATGACGGGACACTCATTTATATGATACTTTATTCAATAAGAAGAACAGCGCGTTCCACGGATCATAAGTCATTAAGTTATTTCTAAGTCATTGCACATGCGCAGTCCTTTCAGTTTCGTTTTTCAATCCGATCAAGTGTTTACATTAGAAAAGGAATTCATTCTGATCGAGCTCAATCGATTAAGGTGTAACGTGAAAGCTTTTCAGTCCAATTGAGCCGTCAATCCGATTACTAATAGATTATTTGGTTGCATGTAAACATAGCCACGGAGAAATGTTGCGCTAAAATCATCCTTGCAATGGAGGTTCGTGTTAAATAACTAGCCTAGTTCTTCCAATGTTTCATTATCTGACTCATGCTCAAACTGATACGGTAAAATTTACACCATTACTGTCTTTACAGTGTTTACAATCGCAGAGGATTTAGGATGCCTCCAGAGCTGAAGTTCAGTTATAGTAATGGGCGTTTATTTTCTGACAATGTTAGAAAACGAATAAACACTG
Organism: Meda fulgida; assembly: GCA_030578275.1. Taxonomy (NCBI): domain Eukaryota; kingdom Metazoa; phylum Chordata; class Actinopteri; order Cypriniformes; family Leuciscidae; genus Meda; species Meda fulgida. The sequence continues at coordinate 23,963,968 of CM060627.1, forward strand.
TTTATTTAGAGCGCTGTTAGCGGTACCCCAGTCATGAACTGGCCGATCTGATCAATCAGAGCAGAGAAGTCTCTCGGAAAGGAGGGGTTTAAAGAGACTGAATCTTAAGACATGTCAGTTGGGGATGTACAATGTATATTATGAAAAAAGTTCAAATGTTTTTTTTTTTGTTTTTTTTTTTATCTGTTGTAGGAGACCTCCAAAACAAAATTAGGATCCTTTAGAACAGCATAATAGGGGCACTTTAAACGTGGCCGACATGTGAATGGCATATTTCAACAAAACTTTACCTTAAACCATTAAAGGTGCCAATATAAGTGCAAGACGAAAGCCACGGCAATTACAAAATAAATAAATTAAAATATGTGAATTCAGACCTGCTGTCTTTCACCAACCCAGGACTGTGACATGACCAATCAATCTTGATGGCTAATTGTACCATTGTACCACTACAGCAGAGAATAAAATTTGCAGTGGATATGGCTATAAAATATTTGAAATATAGTGTGCATGACCACTGTTGAAACTTTCTTGGTGCTTTTTTTTGTTATTTTGAAACTTCACAGCCTGATTATTATATGGATGAGTGGCCGGTCCACTCTTAAACATTTTTTTTTTTTGATTTCTTATTTTTTTATGTTCAACGGAAGAGAGTGGCCCTCCAGGAATTAAATTATTCCTTTAATTTGCCAAAAGCGCTATTTTCCTTGTAGCTATTATTTGAAATGATAATTCTGATGTCTATTTGCATTCTTTGAAGTAATCAAATGTTCAGAGACCACCACAGGTTCACTCTAATCCATTTTTTTTTGTCTTTACCAGGTAACTACTTACCTTATAGATAATGTATACTGACTAGTTCTCTCAGTTCTTTCTTCACTGTGAACAGATTATCCCAAAGGAACACACTCTACAGACCCTTTCTGGATAATGACATTACAATTGATGTGATCAATGTCTGAATGGAAGCCATTATTAGCCCATAAGGCTCTAATGGGGTTGGAGCATCAGAACACGGTACTTTCTCTGTACTTAAAATTCAGCTGGAAAAACAATATTGGACACAGTTAATTATATCTCTGGCCCCGCTCATTTGCTTCTGGGGAAGCAGGGACTGTCAGTGATGGATGTTAGGGAATTGTGGGGCAGACGGTGGCCAATAGAGTTGGTGGTCAAAATGCATGTTCCACTGTAAAGAATGACAGGAAATTGCATTAGCACAACTGAGTCTTTACTTTTTTATTTATGCTGTTTTTCTGTACAACAAAAGTCAATAAACTACCATATCAGAATTTAACATATGGAGGATATAAACAAATCCAAAGATGCAGAGAGGCACTAAGTACTCCAATGTTGTACACTTTTCTGTCTAACCTGTGATCAGGTGGTGCTCAAAATTGATAGTCCCCATTAAACTATAAACCCCCATGAAATCTATCCATATAATTTATTAAAAAGCAATAATAATTTGCTCCGTGGGTGTTTAGCTAAGGTTAATTATTCAGTCAGCAGTTAGGCTGTGAGGATTTTATAGCTCAATCCCACGCCCCACAAACAAGCAGATCGAGTTATTTATTTTAATACACTCATACTTCACACTGAATTGATGCTCAGCTATTTAGCATTTCAAAAAGTGTTGTGAGTTTGTCTTTGTCAGCAAACTACATACATAGTTTATAACTATATATGTAGTATAAGCATTTATACATAGTATAAACATTTATAACAAGCGTTGTGTAACGATCAGAAGTAACGGTTGGAATAAAATATCATACCCGACATACTTCAATTAATGATAATCCTGACATTTAAATTTGCTTTCATTTTAAGAGATGAAATATTATGTGAATAGATTACTTTGTATTTAAAATTATTTAAAAATTATGCTATTCATGATTAAGTAGTATCGTATTTAATGGAAACATTTGGTAACACTGTCTATGAAGCCCATGCTTATTACTTAAGTATTACTATTCTATAAATATATTTATAAAGACTCATTAAGACCTATACTGCATTATAAGAATAACTAAAGTTACATTTATATTATTTGTATATATACTTATAAGTCATGTATTTGCTTTTTCAATCTGTATGCTCATAATCCATTATACTGTACGTTGATTTATAAATGATCAAATATTAAATAGTATCCTGTATCAATTAGTCTTTAATGGCTAATGTTTGCATTAGAGGTCATGAATCGTAATTTTAATTAAAAATATCTCCTCAGCCATATGCATGGTATTGCTTACAGCAGTTTGGATTATACTGTAAACACATATTATTGCAGTGTTTGTATTAATGATTATGTGTTTTTCATTTTCCATTATTTTATTACAGGAATTATTGTTCATTAGTTACATTTACAAGCAAACCACTTAAAGTGTTTAATGAGCACATCCTCATGATTTCTTAACATTTGCTTTTGGAAAACTGCATCCTATCACTTTACTTAAAGCCATCAATGATGCATTTATTGAGGTTAGTAATTGTATTATAACTCACAATATGTATTTATAAGAACACAACATGTCTAATAATAACAATATAAAATTCACTTATTTGACAGAAATAAATCTGAATTACTAAAAAGTGGAGATGCACCATTACAATTTTCTAGGCCATTCCGATTTTCCATTGAGTTTGACCTGCCGATACCGATTTTTGCTGATTCTGACTTATTTTTTTCTGACCACTTTTTTATTTTCAATAACACAAATATTTATTTTAGATTTTTTTTTTTTTTATAAAACACCATACACCATAAACAAGTTTAAATGGGTACACCAGATGTGCACCTGACCAGATGTGTGATCCGGTCAAGCCATCCATCGCCGAGGGAGCACTGGTGGACTTCGAGGATTCGGAAGAGAGGCCTGTTTTTTATTAAGGATTTATTAAATATTAACTTTTTATCTTCAATTCTGTGTATGTTACAACCAGCCCTGTGATGCATGCAAATTGAAAAAAGCAAATGCATAAGTAATTTAAAAAATATATACATGTAACTATAACTGTTCTTTTAATGCAGTATAGGACTTAAATCTTTATAAATATATAAAATAGTAATACTTTACTTATAAATGGAGCTATGATTCATTCTTCATAGAAAGTGTTGCCACTTATTTTTTACATTAGTTACATGAAGTTAGAATGAAGGATAAACTGAAACTCACAACATTTAAACAACTTCTACTCATGTAGCCTATTTGAAGGCTGCTATTGGATCCTCATATTATGCGACTACACTACTTTACAGAGAGCTTACAAACTATTAGCCATGTTTTGCCTTAAGAACAAATAGTGAAACTGAATAAATTGAGTTAGTTACAAACTAGCTAGTACTTATGAAGCCTCTAGTGTGGATTTTCATTCAAATTAAAGAACTTATGAATATCTGGCACAAACCCTACTCGGCAAACCAGCATCCCAAGAGGGTCAGTGAATGGCTCACTGCTTGACTTTTGTCAAGCGGTTTAAATTTTACAACTAAGTAAAAAAAAAAAAAAGTTTTGACACCTTGATGCCCATTTTGCCGCAGTGTCCAACTTTTCAGGTTTCAAGATTAGACATGTCAGGCAGGTGACTGATAGCAGATAGTACAACAATGTCTTTTATCAGCAGCATATCCAATGGCAATATAAATGGCATATTCTCTCTACATGACAAATGATCCCATTTTCCAGTCCAACATCCACCTCACATTTACGCCAAGGTGACTGGCATACAAATGCCCTAGGAAAATCACACGGACAAAACTTGCATGAGATGTCAATTCACTAATTGAATCAACTTTCATAACTCAATGGCACTCTTTAATTGCCTCAAAAAGTTCCCCTTAACAGTGGAACTGTTAAGCTGTTTTGTATTCACCTCTGTGTATATATGCTAATTTAACAGCACTGGGAAATTAAAACTCTCTTAGGTAGTGTTAGCTAGAACTAGCCTGATTAGCATTTGACCTAGGAATGAGGGGACATCGCTCAGTGTAAATGACAACACAGTGCATCTTGTAAAACCAGAAACCAAGATTAAAAGACTTTTAAGACAGGACACTTCCCACAGTTTTATCCCTCTCACGCTGATCTTAATCATTGTTAATCACCAGGATTTGTTTCTCATCAAATAAGTCCTCTCTGGTGCACTAGGACAGCATTTCTGATTAGAGGGGAAAAGCACAATGTGGTGAACAATGCAGATCTCTTGAGGGCGGTTAATGTGGAGCTTAATGTCTAAATGGTGTCTGGGACATTGTACTATATGAGGTCAAGGACATGAGAGATGCGATTCATTTTGTAAATGAATAAAATGAAGGAGGAGTTATAGTTATTGAACAGGAATATGGTACAGGGTTTAACCGTCACATCCATCACAACCCTTTTTTTTTCTTACTTTCCCCTCTTAAAAAGTTAAATTATGCAGTCTTCAGGGCCGCTACCACAGGACGGGTCTGTGCTGGACTATGTACACACATAAACAAAATTTATGGTGGGGATGGAGGGGAATATTATACCCTTTATGTATGCTGGGCTCTCTAGTGTGATTATTTCAGTCACATTTGCGATCGTGAAGAAAAATATTTGGGCGAACCGGTGGGAGTGACCTGATCGAAGCTGATGAATAGTTGTATTTTCCATTTAAATTAAAACTACAACTTCCAAAATGCATCTACAGTAGTGGCCAAAAGTGATTCCAGAGGGGGTATTTGTTTTTAATGACCCTATACAATGAAAATATTTTATTGTATTACATTATATTTAAATATTTTAAATATGATGTAAGAACAAAACGCTAAACTCGCTTGAGGTATTTGGCAAAAAAAGTGCAAACTACAGCTAAAAGTTTTATTTTAGCATACATTGACTATGTTTTCGAACGTGTTCGTAATTTTGTGTGACTGCCTGGACGAAAATTATGTCCTCAGAATTTGGCATGTTTCATTGTGTTATCACAAATAAAACAATTGACTTCAAGCTCAACTACACAATCTTTATGTTACGTGTTTTCAGGAAACGAACCCAATCGCAGAAGTTTGCAGACACACAAGGTTTATTGAAAACAAAACAGGAAAACCGCACAGGCAAAGCAACACTAGACAAAGACAAACTTTACAGGAAACAAAATAACTATTACAAGAAAACTTTTTTGTTTAGACAGAACTCAAGACAAGGTACTCACAAGTATTACCGTGTATGGATTCACACACAATATCAATCACTATGAACCAGCACAGGACAGGAAACAAAAAAGGGATAATATAGGGAGAACAGAAAACGACAGCAGGTGACACAGATCAGGCAATGAAGACAAGATGAGGATAACAAGGGGGCAGGGTAAGAGAACGAGACAACACAAGCACAAATCCCAAACACAAGGCCATGTGCCTGCACACAAAACATGGGTCTGTCATGATCCTGCCTCAAGACTAGAGAAAATAAATGACAAGAGGGCAGAATCATGACGCTTTATCACATTTTTAAAAGTATTTAGTGAACATGTATATTTTCCTAGGCCAGACATCAATTCTGGCCACTATTGTATATCCACTGACGTACATCAGACGACTTTAGTGTATTAAAATAAGTTCCACTATGGCAGATTAGAATCTCGTGTTCCTTGCTCTTAAAATAATTGTATTATAATTTTTGATTGTTGATTCATGATTCATGAATGCCCTAATTACTGAGCATTTCCTGTCGTGTCTACTGTCAACCTCACAGCTCTCTGAACCACAATTCACAACAGGCACACATCTTTGCACTTTGTTTTGCATCTCACTATTTTTCACCTTGTGACAATTTTACAATGATGTGGCAAGTTAACTTTTGGCATATAATCAATGTCAGTTTAAAAACAATGGACCAATCAGATGAATCTGAAGACAGGAAATATGTAAAAAGTGTGTACATTAGCATGGGTGTGAGCAGTTAATGTGGCTATAAAAATACCTTATGTTCAGTTCTGGAGTGTTTTTTTTTTTTTTTTTTTTTTACATAAAAACTCCCTGGGCCTCATTCATGAAACTGTCATTAATATAGGAGCAAAGTCTGAGTTATTTACGAGTAAAATAGATCGTTACGAAAACTCTCCTTCGGATTCAAAAACGCTTTGTGTACCTCAGATTCATTAGTTAAATGTGTGTATATTAATGAATTCAACACATTCGTAAATAGGTTGCACGTGCACGGCACGCTCATTCATAATTAGCATAATCCCCGACCATGAGTTACAACTATGCAAGTTATGTGTCCAGGAACGCTGTGGAAACTTCTGGACTTCCTTCTCAGGTTTGGTTCCAGTATATTGCATACATGCTAAAGAGACTAATTGGTCATATGTCTAGCAGTAAATATTCAATTATCATGTGTCCATCAAAGCATTTTTAGCCATGGCAGTAACGTGTTACTAGTATCTCATTTTGAGGAATATTACTGAATATAAAAATGCAGTAACCAGCAATAACTTCTCCAGTCGTTGTCGATTGGTCGGTGTAGTATTTGTCCCGCCCCTCCTCCACTGTGATTGGACTGCTGGGTAAAAAGTGACAGTGACGAGTGCTGCCTATTACCCAAAGTTGAAGAGTTGTAAAAAACTAATATATATATTTTTTAAAAGACAGGGCAAATCAACTCGTGAAACTTTATTATGGTACCTAGTGCATCAAAAAGCAGTGTCATCAGTTTGCCTAAAACAGAACACAGAACACAGAACGTTCAAATGTGTTATGCACCATTTCGGCTACACGTGGTAGGGAGCAGGTGTACATTTCTGTCGTACCAACTAACATTTTGAAAATACGAACATTTTTGTCAATCTGGAAATTCATATCGGCTTTACGAACGATTTACACAAAAAATTGTTCTGCTTGTGTTTCATGAATGTGCCCTAATGAGGAAACATACAACACAACAAACAGAACACTTTTTATTTATGTGGATGAGTCCCGTAAATTGTTGGTTTGTGTGTATGGAGGATAGAGCCAGTGCCCAATTCCTAGGGGAAACGGGAAAAACTTTTGCAATCATGCCTGTTGTCCCCTTCACCATTTCAAAAAAGTTTTTGTTGTTTTACTCAGAACTATTTATTTTTTATTTCACTTTTAATTTGTGTCACTTGTTGTTTCTCTGTATTATCTTTGTATTATTATAAGTTCAAATTAACCCTTTCAGTGTAAAAGCATTGTTAAATTACTACTTACTGTAATTAGTAATTATAATTTAGTCTGTGCTATGAACATGAATAATATATAGAATTTTGCAATTATGAGGGCAAGTTTGACATTATACAAAATGATGATACAAATCACAAAGAAAAAACATTAAAGGAATAATCTGAGCCATATTTTGAGACTATGTTTCCATTCATGTTCAAGACAATATAATTATAATTTCCATAGACATTGTCACCAAACAGAAATAGCTAGTAGAGAAGCAATTGTTGTCATTTTATCCAGCAGCACCTGCAGCTGTACGATCTTATGCACTGTGTGTACAATGAGAGCGCCGACTGACCTGAGAAGAGATTCCTCTGTGAATATTTCATCAGTTGTTTCCTGTATTTCTGTCAATTCCAATCATTTGTCAATTAATCATTCTTTTGATTAGATTCTTTCTTTTCAGTGAATTGGCCAACCATGTTTTGCCAAACCGTCTGAATCGATTCGCATTAGTTTAGATCGCTCTCTCACTGAATCATCTGACCCAACTTCTCAGTCAGTACAAATAGACAGTATCGAGAAAACAAACAGAGCTGGATGAAGTTGATATTTACATACAAACAACAACAGCAAAAGGCTGCTTTTTGAGAGATGACTTTCCAAAAAAAAAAAAACATGTCTAGGCTACTGTTGTGCCATGTGAATAAGCGCCCATTCACACCAGAAGTGTTTTTGTGTCTGCCTGCACAGTTGTCTGGCATATATGTCTGCCAATTTCATTGGTTTTTGCCATTATTGGGTTTCAAAATGTTTAAAACGTGTCTAGAGATAACTTCGTTCTGCTTGGGTGTACCATTGCTCTAACTGATCATTTGGTCTGAAGAGTCTTAGAAAACTTTTTAGTGTTGCTGTGCGTATACCATCATATGAAATCCTGCAGGTGCTCATACTTTTAAAGTAGTTTTAGTTTACAGTGTGCAGACAAAACTCTTTGATGAACTTTAAGTTTGTTAGCCATCAGTCCCTTTTGAAAAAGTAGACTTTAGCACTTTAGTACTTGTTATGCAAATAATATACTTTAAAATAAAATACTTAATCGCAAACTTGATGTAGTGTTCTCGGATACTTAATTGCATGTTATTAAATGAAAATGTATTATAATTTACATTTATATTAAATGCAGTTGGTTGAACTTAAAGTATAAGGCTGAATGTACTAACAAGCATTTTTGGTCAAGTAACATACACTTTAATGTAATTATTTCTATTGAAACTTCCCAGCAAGCAATAGCCATCATTAACCGTCTAGGTTAATTATAGACCCAATATACTCCGTCTATGAGTAACCCAGTATAACCTTGAATTTGGTTAAATAACTTGCGAGATATATGCTATTCCATCATGTAAGCAAAGTCAGTGATTACAATGTGTTTGCTTTCATTTCTTTGACATCTAATCTAATTGATGACTCAGGGCTCTAGAGTGCTACCAATTTGGTCGCACATGCGACCAAAATATGTAAGGGTGCGACTAAATTATTTCCTAGGTCGCACCGGTGCACCTAACGTCCTCACATCCGCTACCTCTCCACAAACGTAGCGCTTGTTCTCCTTTGTCGCAACTCACACTCATGGTTGGATCATATCGTGGTCTAAACCAATCAGAGACAGAGATGGGGCGGGTCTTTGCCTCTGATTGGCTGTGGTCCAGATATTCCTGTAGGCCTACACTGCTCCGTGCTGTGTGATTGAAATTGCGACCTGAGCACCCGTTTACACTGTCAGTGAAATGTGACCCAATTCCAAATTTTTTGCTCATGTGTGACAGATCTGATGTGTTCTATGACCGTGTAGCCTAAACAGGAAAAAAACGTATGTATTCGGATATTTCGAGATCGGTTTCAGGCCTCATTCATATGTGGAAATGAATCAGATATGTGCCAATGCGTCATGCAAACAGGCAGATTGGATTTTCTGAGGCATTAGGCAACATCTCCACGGTTTAATGATGAGAGCAACCCCGACGCGCACCTGCAAAGGGACGGATGACGAAACGTTGTGTCGTCGTAGAAGAGGTATGTGGACAAACGTTGACACAACATATAAATGGTTGGCTTGCTCATCCTAAAATTTCGGACCCACTGCTCCTCATTAATTTCATGGAAGTGCATCTATAGCACGAATTTTATTTATCATGCCATTTAAGCCAAAAATATTGCGTGCATATGATATACGCACATTATGGCGTGCAATACGCACGTTTACAGTGCGTATCATATGCACACAAAAACTATTTTGGCGTGTAAATGGCACGAGAAATAAAATTTGTGCTATAGATACGCACTTTCATGAGATCGTGTATGTTCCCAGTCCTGAGATCTCTCTCGCTACGCGTTCGTCCATCTGTGCAAGAACCCCATTTAAACATGCGCAATGTTTCATATCTATGTCAAGTGTAAACACACGAGTCGGATATGGGTCACAATTTAAAGAACGTGTAAATGGACGGTAAAAAAAAATCGGATATAGGCAACAAATCAGAATTGGTCATTAAGACCTACAGTGTAAACGAGCCAACGGCAATCAGCATCAGCAAAATAAACGCAAGAAAACAGACGACAAACAATGAAAAGAAATAGACAGAGAGAGTTTTTTCTTTAAGAAAAGTAGGCCCAACACTCTCCCCGTCAATGCTCCGACAACAGCCCAGACATGGAGCTACTTCAGTTCAGGGAAGCACTTTTAAACAGTAGCACTTTCTATTTCTATTTCTATTTTGAAATGTTTTATTTTGCTTCAAATGTTTTAGTTTGGCAGCTCAGTGAAGCACTTTAAGCTATTTTGTTTTTAAAGATTTGTATTTTTATATACAGTATAATGTGCTTCAAATAAAAAAAAGTATTTACCTACACCTCATTCTTGTTAAAAATCATTTACATAATATATATTAATGTATGGAGCATGATAAAAAAGGTGACCTTCAAATTGTGCCGTAAAAAGGCGACGTGGGCTGAGGAAAAATTTGGGTGCACCTAAATTTTGTGCTGGTGCACCTAAATAAATAAAAAATTAGGCGCACCAGTGCAACCAAGGCAAAAAGTTAGTCTGGAGCCCTGTGACTAGTCTAATCTTGGGCTACATTTTCACTGACAGCCCAAGTTTTGCCTTATTTTAGCCCAGACTTCAGGGCAGTGTTTGGACGGCAATTGGATGTCTTTTAAATGAAAAATTGCTTTCTGGGTTGTATGTATTTATTTGTAATTGCACATCTGTGATAAAGAAGTTGCAATTTAGTACATTTTAAATATATTAACGTTAAATGTAATATCAAATAACACACAACTTACAAATATAAGTAGATACAAATACATAAATAGTTCAAATAAAATGCTAACTGAATGGTCAAGTAACAATCAACAACATTTGATTAAGAAACTGTGACATTTAGTTTCTATCACAATTTCTGGCTTTTCTTATATTATGTCAGCAAAGCACCTTCCCTGATACCCATGAGCTCTATCTTTTATTTTGTGGAATCTCTTGACAAACATTCAAGCACTCAAGAGCAGAAGGCAAGTAATTCAATGGTACTAACAACACCTGAAAAGTATCTGTCTCCTACACCTCTGGAGTAACATTTTTCCCACTGAGTATCATTCATCATGCTAGATAACTCATGCCACTCAATTTGTCTCCAGGTGCGACAGCAGCGGCGGGGTGGCCCCTACGTCTATGAGAAGCAGACACGGAGAAGAGTAAAAGAGGAGAAATCCTAAATAAAATGAGAGTTGATGGGACACCCATAACAGGTCAAGCCCACACCAACACACCAACACAGCAGTGCAGGAGGAAACATATCAACTCTACAGTCAGAGGTGTTGAAGAGCCTCTGAAAAAATAGAGAGGTTTTGGGATTTAACAAAACGGCTGTCAACCTGGGTGGCAGAGAACAGGAACAAAAAAAAAAAAAGACTGCAAGAAATGCTGCCAGTCTAGGGCTCAAATGATTATCCAAATGTCCTTAAACGCAGAATTGCACCTACATACAAACACTCATGAGAGCACAGATTATAGGGCTGTCAGTTGATTCAGACATTAAATCATGTTCAGCTGCTAAAAGTCAAAGAGCAAAGTCCAGTCAAGTATATTTATATAGCGCTTTTCACAATATAAATTGTAACAAAGCAGCTTCACAGTATCAATCAAATAACATAATGTTTGTTTCTTAGTGGAAAAAAAACCATCCACGATTGGTACGGCTGATCAATGGTATTAATGCTTGGTTAATTAATTTGAATATCCCCAACTGAGCAAGCCAAAGGCAACAAACTTCAGCAACAGTAAAGGTGAGGGAGGGAGCTGTGAAGGCAAGCTATATAATTGTTGAAAAGATAGAAAGAGCATGCAAGCTGTTCACAGAGGGGGGATTTATTAAAAAAACTGCATTGAAAAGATATGTGGTGTACTGTGCCCAAACAAAAAGCAAGCATTTGATAACATCAGCCTTTCCCAAAATACTGTGGCTAGTTGGGTGGATGAGCTGGACTTACAAATTCAGCTAAAATATAAAGCTAAGGACTTAGATGCATATTCATTGTCTGTAGATGTGAGTGCAGATGGGACTGACACTGCCCAGCTATCTATATTAAATTGAGGGGGTAGATGCTCAGTTTTCCGTTTCCAAACTTTTAGATTTAAGAGCAATTCACAGAACAACATCTGGACAGGACATTTTTTCACAAGTGGAGCAGTGCATCAATGGCACGGAATTGGTTGGAACGGAGTTGGTTTGGTTCGAGAAAGTTCAGGAAAACCTGATGCATCATTCACCAGGAGGCCCTTTGAGGAAAGGTGTTACATGGGACATGCAATGACTGTTGTAAACAAAACAGTAAGCTGTATTTGTCTATGGGGTTTGAATCACCAGCAATGCAGGGCACTTTAGAGGAAACTCTGTGCATGAAGAGGTGCCATACCACATAAAGGTGGACTGGCTAAGTCAGGGTAAAGTGTTGTGAATATTTTATGATTCCGCAATGAGATTGCTCGTTTCATGGAAAGCAAACAAATGGTCATCCTCGAGCTTGAAAAGGATGAAAAATGGCTGAGCGACTTGGCATTTTGAATGTGAATTAATGGTAAAATGTAAATGTAAAACTCCATGTTCGAAAGCAGATGATCACTGAAATGCAAGACTTGGTAAAGCGTTTCAAATGAAACTGCCTCTGTGGGAGAGCCAGATGCGCCAGGGCAACCTGTCACACTTTCCTATTTGCCAGTCAGTCAGTGACACTATCAGTCACTATCCCATTCCCAACTTCAGTGTATGCCAACAAATTGAACACACTGAAAGTGGAATTCAGCAGGAGATTTGGTGATTTTGAAACAGAAATTCAAACTTGACCTGTTCGCAAATCCATTTGCAGTTGATGTTTACACTGCACTTGCATTTGGAACTCATTGAATACTCATCTATAAAGACCCAGTACCAGTCATTTTGGGGCAGCTGAGTTTGCAACTCTACTCCCTATATCAATAGCACAGCTTCACCTTAACGCTACATGCATCATTTGTATTTATGGAAGGACCTACTCATGTGAGCAGATGTTCTCCATAATGAAGCCGACCAAGACATCCCACTGATCCCGCCTTACAGACCAGCATATGGTCCCAGTATTGAAAGAGGCCATGGCAAATGCCATTAACCCTGTAGAATCAGATCCAAAGCACGCACATCCACAGCAAAGCAATATGTCGCTCAAATTGGGTGCTCAACAAGGAAATTAATAATAATAAAAAAAAAAGTTGGCACACCTTGGCTCCAAAAATGTGAATAATTTAATGGTAGACTCACACACAGGTGGTAAAGTTTCAAGTCAAGTCAAGTCAAGTGTATTTATATAGTGCTTTTCACAATATAAATTGCATCAAAGCAGCTTCACAGTATCAATCAAATAAGATAACAATGTTTGTTTCTTAGTGGAAAAAAACATCCACGTTTGGTAGGGCTGATCAATGGTATTAATGCTTGGTTAATTAATTTGAATATCCCCAACTGAGCAAGCCAAAGGCACCTTATATAATTGTATATAAATTATATCATATATAATGTATATATTGTTATATATATATATATATATATATTGTAGCAATAATCAGATGATCAGCGCGATCATGTGGTTTTAATCAACTAAGTCTCCAATTAAGTAAACACTCCTGTTTCTTTCACAATCTGAAGAATGGAGATGTCATGAGACTTTTTAAGTTACTGATTCACACACAAGCAAATGGCGATGGGACTTAATTAAATGACCGATGCCAGAAGTGCCCCCGCGGCGTTTTTCGCTGATAAGTAATCACAGGGTCCTCTGTCTTACCACATGTGACCCAACAGGAGCGCCTCTCTGGCCGGAGATCCCGTGGTGTCCCCTCTTCAGGACACCTCACAAACACAGACAACCTTGTGTGATGAACCACACTGGTCATTGTAACCAGACTTAAAACTCATCAATTCAAAGAATACGCACACACATATCATTGCCCGGGAGGGGGGTGAGCAAAAGTTCACCACATCTTCACCAACGAATGACCCAGCCACGTTCACAGTACACACACACACACACACAATGACTTTTTCTCCAATCTCCTCAATTGAGAGACTTGTACTATGATATATTCGATATGTTTTATGTTTGCCCATGTTCCATTGGGGTTAGATGTGATCGTATTATAATTCTAAATGAACAGAGGTGCTTTAGATGCATTTTTAATGTAACTGTGTTTTCCTATAATGTTTGTATGTCGTTCTTCACACCTTTAGAATCCTCTTGATCTGACCAAACCATATATATATGGGTGCAAACCGTAAAATGTATGTTACTATGTTTTATCATCTCTGGAGTAAAATTGAACGCATTTTTACATCACGGTCATGAAACATGCAAAGTCGATCTCGAGGGAACAAAGGAACACTTATCCGCACACTTTCCTCCCAGCTGATTGGTGCATTCACGCCAGAGGAGGCGTAAACAGAAGTGTCTTTTAAGAAGACCACCAAGCACCTCATCTTTGGTTTTGTTTTTGTTTTAGTTTTGGAAGAGTAAGGAGGGGGGAGAAAGAACTGCATCTTTGGGGGAACTCCCTTCTTCGAGGGAACTTTTGACTGGACTCTTCCCTCTCCTTCGATCCGATGTAACCATTATACTCGTGATCCCCGCCCTGGGGGATCTTTCCTCTTCTTTTCTTTTGTTTAAGTTTGTTTTTCCTTTGTTCATTTCACCAGAAATGAACTTAGTCTGAATTATTTATTTGGTAATTTACGTCAAAGACCTTTAAGCCTTCTTTGAAACTGCGCGCTCCAGACCGCAGCAAACCACGTGACGCTCCAACGGAACACACAAAGACCAGCCGCTCACACACGCCGCAGGGCTCAGACACATGAGAACTATATGCAAGTATATTTGAGTTACCAAGATTTTAGAGCATTAAGACTGTTTTTCCGTGTTGTCTCTTAAAGGTTTAAATGTCCAGGTGAATTTTGCCAAGCTGTGATCCTACGGATCTCTCTCTCTCTTCCCAACTCTCTCTCCCTCTCATTTTTATCTTTCTCTCTCATCCTATTTTAATTCGTGTTTGTAATGTTTTTCGTTTTGTTTGTTTCGGGTGTATATACATATATTCTGTGTGAATTGTAGTTCGATGTATTATTAGTCCAACTATTAAAACCATTATATTCTAGATTGCCTTCTGTCTAAAATGCTCATTTTACAGAGTCAATGAAATTTCGATCATAGCTACAAAGCTTTCATTATTGACTACGTTGCGTAGTCTAATTTTATAAACACAGGAAAATTAATGTTCACGGCCAGAAAATTGATATTTCTTGGAGTTTATAAGAAGGGATAACCTTGTTGAGAAGTGATAAGTTAATCTTACGGCCGTTTGCTGGACAAACAGTTCGATAGCTAAATTAACTCCATTAAAGGTTATCTCATATAATCAATCTGAAAATGGACCATTGACATATGAATGAGGAATTATAATTCGTTGTGATCGATCATTCGTGTGTACAATCAATCTATTTTCAACTTCGATAATTTAACTGTAATATGCAATATATTAATCATATTCATGATTAATTATTAAAATTCCCTATATATAATTTGAGCTAATTTAATGTAAAACTAAATGTTGTTACAGTTTGGTGGAGGACGCTGGCAATTTCAAACTTTGTTTTATGAGCAATCCAGTTTCAATCTGTGTATATGGTTATTAATTTTTTTTTTTTTTTTTTTGTGCGCGCTATGAAATTATGAAATTGTGAGATAAGTCGCAACGCGAACTCACTCCTAACCGACTGAGGCAAAAAGCCGAAGTCAGTAACGTTACATTTTTAACAAGTTGCTAAAAATATGCCTAGACAATTGTTAGCACTGTTAAATGCTAAGACTGCAGTACTTTAATATTACAAATGTCCTGTTAAGAGATGAATAAATACCTCTGCAGTTGATACATTTCTAATATTTGTTTTAAATCGCTGTGAATGAAGAATTCTCACGTGCGTATTACCGGTTTGAATAAATATGTTTTTAAGCGAGACTCCTTTTAAACATAGGCCTTGCATGCAAATATCGTTATTGAATTCGGGGTTAACCCAGTGATATTCAACAAAAACGATAAACTCCTGGTCAAAAAATTGGCGTAGCTACCCAATTGAAGATCTAATACATTTAAATCATAAGTGCTATTGTGAAAAATGTTTATTGGAGTTCGAACCAACAGACGAAAATTCCTGTTGTCCACATTTGTGTATGTGCGGCGAAGAAATCCCGCCATATACTCTTGTGCAGTATAGCACCAAAAAGATCCGCAGAGATCTTAATTGTATACTTGTGATTTATTCCAGAAAATCAGTGCGTGACGCGAGCTGAAAGCTCTTAGCTTTTGAATCACATTAAAAAGTGGTTGTAATTCCGCTGACTAAACACTAGAGGGAGTTTAGAAGTCTCAAATTACGCCCCGCCTTCTAACTTCGGCATGCATGAGTGCTATTACGTGAGGGCCGTTTCAGATAATGCTCTCTTACTGCTAAAAGTCCACCACCTAGTGGCCGCCTTCTAAGTCGGCTCACTCAACTCTCCTTTTCTCTCTTTTCAAATTCTGTTTTGAATTGCCTATCTCTACTTTTCTCTTTTGATTGTTTTATAGTTATTGATGATACTTTGCTGTTATCGTTAATTATTATAAAATATTATCCTGATTTTTCAATTCCCTTACACGCTTAATTAAATTTGGTTTTAAACCATTTTGAATTTAAATTTATATCGTGTTTGCCCTTCCAGTCACTGATACCCACTTAGAGGGACACGCACCCTTGTGGCATCCCCTGCTAAGACGGTGTATCACTTTTTCCTCCTTTCATTCTGTTTTGAAGTGGTATATTTCCAGTTTTTCATTGGCTTTATTTTATTTATCACTGATACCTTACAGTAATCGTGATCATCATCAGATATAATTTTGATCTTTACTTTTCTTACACTTATTCAAATTTGGTTTGAAACAAACAAATTTCAAATTTAAATTTGAATTAACTTTCTCAGTTCAATTTTTTTTATTTTTTTTTATTTATTCTTCGTATTGATACTTCATCACAACTGTATCCTTACTAGATTAGATGTTACTCAACATCTCTTTATACACTTATTTAAATTGAGTTCAAACCAGTTTGAATTGCAATTTAAATTAAGCTGTCTTTTCAACCAGGTTGACCACTGAGAGGAAGTACGCCCCCTTGTGGCACAAACCCGCTACTACAGCTTGCCTCCTGTGACATACCTGCTTTACTTATTGATATCTCTTCGTTTGGGGATTAGGTGATTCTGATAATTAACATTGTCATAATTCCCTTTTGTTTTTACCATTATTTAGTAAAGCCTTTACTTTTTATTTTCTACATAAGTACTCAATTTGGTTTAGACAAAGAAAGCCTTAATTCACTTTAAGTTTCACTTGTTCTTTATCCTGTTTTGTATTCATAGGTAGAACACTCTCTTATGCTGTGGTGATTTGACAGTCATCCCTGGTTGGTTTCCAGCGAGCGGGGTCGTCTGACCGGCGTTACCGGCGCCTGCCGTGCGTGAGTCTCGGACCTATTCTGTTTCTTTCCATTGGTGCGGCACGCAATAAGACTCAGCAATTTGGCACTCCAAAGGGAAGTCAACCACACTAGTCAACACACAAGGCAATTTTGGAATAATTACTCAAACCAAGGCCCGAAGAGGGGCCACTCTTTTTGAGGGTTCTGGGGAAAATCCACTTTGCTGTGCCGTCTGGCAAGTTGACACCTTGGTATTGCCGGTTGTGTTTAAAGTCAAGTTGTTTGAGAGGGCGCACCTTGGTACAGATGAACGGAAGGGCCCGGGGACACTGCGGTTGAGTGTTTAGGGACGACGGAAAGATTGACCGCGACGCTGGCTCCGACCAGGGAGGACCTCAATTCACCCCAGGCAAGCTAACATAAGGTAAAACCCATCCACTTAGTATAGGCCACAGAATATTAGATATTCCCCCGGTCATTTAAGTGTTTGGCCCATCCCCTTTTCTCCAAGCCACACATAGCAGGCTCAGGCCTCCTTATCCCCTGTAACACTTCCTGTGTTATTATTCACTCCATTTCATTACAGACCTATTCACTTTTATTGTTTCATTTTACTTCAATCTTTCCCATCTTGCTATTTTTCTGTTCTGTTGTGATCTGTTCCTTTCAGTTCACCTAGAGACTGAACCTACGAGAGACACCAAGGAAAGCTAAATAACAGGTTGACAACCAAGCCGTTAGCATCAACAGATGACCCACTAGGCTACCTCCCTGTCAAAATCTTTATTTAGGCCCAACGCTGACCTATGCAAATTGTCCCCACATAACTCTAACTGCCTGCATCAGTTAGCCGAAATTCTTGTAGACGGCATCGCCCGTATTAGTATTATAGCTCGTAAACGAACTTGCATTGGTCTCTTTGTGTGTGCTGTGTTCCTCTCGCCCACAGTGAGCCAGTATGTTCCGGTCTTCCAGCCCCGCAGTCCACTGGGACAACCTCGAGACATGGCTGAAAGCCATGACGACTACCTTCCTGCCCAAGGTCGCCAGTGACTCAGAGCCCCCGAGCCAAGAGCAGCTGGACGCCGACTTGGACAAGCTGACGGCTCACGAACCGAGTCAAAGCTACAACGACAAAGACTGGGCCCGACACGTCGGAAACCTCGCTCACAAGCTCATTGCACAAGCACGCCTCCACGAAAGGAGCCGCATCGCCCTGGAGCATGAAGTAGCAACGCTAAAGATGCAAGCGGAGGAGGCCCAGATCCACAGTCGCCTAGAACAACTACTCCTCGAAACCAAGGAAGAGGATGACACCGACCCCGAGCTACAGAAGGAAGTGGAAAGACTTCAAACTGCCCTGTGTGATCTTCGTATACAAACAGACCGAAAAGAGCAGTCAGAGAAAGGAACCAGAGAGGAACTCAACAAGAAACTCCGAGAAGGTGAAGCTCTCCTTGCAAGAGCAGAGACTGAACTAAAAGAAAGAGACAATAAAGCCAAGGCCTGCGAAAAACACTTGCAAGCGGCCCAAGCTAAAATCCACGAGCGTGTTCAGCAGAGACACGATCTCAAAGACGAACTTGACATTGTTCACAGAGAGCTGAAACACTCATATAGACTGCAGAGTGACCGGGAAGGGGAAACACACACCACAAAGTTTCTCCTGACCAACCGGTCCGCACCTTTCAGCCAACAACCCAGAGCTGAAAAGAAGGGCGAAAACCCGCTGTTCAAAACACCACCAGCCAGCCCACAAGAATCCCCGTCAGCAGCGAGGTGGGGGGAGCCTTTCCAAAGAACCCCTGCCACTAACCACGGCATGGCTCCCAAAGAACTTGACAAGCTGGCCAGAAACATCCCGACGTTCACTCTGAACCCTGCAGGAGGCCACAATGTGCACGCATACCTGCAAGACATTGACTTTCACTTACAAACTGTTACCAACGCGACCGCATGGAACAGATTGTACCTGCTAAGAATTACTTCCAGTCGTGAGGTGCGCAGCTTCCTTGACCGTCAACCAGAGACTATCAAAACGGACTACCAGCAGCTGCAACAAGCTTTGATCCGTGAATTCTCTGATCCAGAATCAGACCAAGGGTTATTCACCGCCATGGACCTCAAGCAGGCCCGACGTGAAACCCCACAGACCTACTACAGCCGACTCCGACAAGCCTACTTCGGAGCACGGAACCAGCCAGGTATGGAAGAGGATGTCAATTTCAGAACTCTGTTCCTTCGAAATCTGCATCCCACAGTGAGTCACTACTTAGGCATCCTGGCCTGTCCCCGTAGCATGTCTACCCAACAGCTACGAGACTTGGCCCACAAAGCTCACATTAAGCAAAAGACTGTGTACGAAAAGACTTTTAAAGACCCCACAATCTACTCTGTCTCTGAACACTACTCAGAGCTGCCTCTAGAGGGCGCCCCACAACACCACAGCCCTTCTTACGGAGAGTCAAGACCGTTCCAGGCCAGCAGAAGGCAGCACGGCCGTGACGGTGCTCATCCAAGGCACCAGAGCGAGCGCTCTGAAAGATTCTGGGAAGCCAGCCGGCGACCCAGAAATAGCCGACCCCCATCACCAAGAGACTCAAACCCAGACATCCTACGTCTAAGCGTAAGGCCTGAAACAGGCACCCAGAACACTGCTCATGAGCATCAGACCACAGAGCTTACTGTCACACCACAAAGTGACAGCATCACCCAGCCACCACAGCTGACAGCTGCACAGCCTAAGCATGACAGCACAGTTTCCCACGACTGGGTCCAACATCACAAAGACCCAGGAAATGCTGCTTTGTCTACCTGCCTCCACAGCGAACAACACGAGACCGGCCCTAACCGCCCATCGATCACCACACCAACCCGGACGCCAAAGCTCCTGGGGAACCTGATCGAAAAGGGGGTGGCCCGGAAACCCTACCTAGCCATCACTTTGGAAAATGACGTGAGACTTGAAGCACTGGTAGACACCGGCGCAGACTTTACTTTGATATCAGCTGAACTTTTTGGAAAACTCAGAGCTAAAGCTATGAGACAAGATCGAACTCTTACATCCCAATCGTGTGAGCTGATTGTGCAGTCGTACAGCCAGAACGACATCCGGCTCGAACAGGTAGCTCTCATTCACCTGACAATTGGTTCTATGAGTCTGATCCACCCGGTGTACATCTCACAAATGAACACTTACCCACTTCTAATTGGCAAAGATCTGCTTGATCGCTTTGAGCCTTTACTGGACTTCAAACAACTGAAAGTTTGGGCTCAAGTTCGAGAACCCCTCCCCCTCCAGTCACACAGGCCACCAGAGCCAGACTGTCAGGTCACAGAGGTCACGAGAACTACAACAAAGCCAGACTCCAAAATCACAGAGTTCCCCGGAACTCCAGCAGCCATCCATGAAGACACAGCCTCAGCACCAAGTCAAGGTTCAAGTCCGCTACCCTGCACCTTCCAGCTCGCCAAAGACCACGCAATGCCCACTCAACGATGCGTGACCTAATCCAGAAGGCCTCTTCTGAAAGAAGTCCTAAAACCCCACTGATTTTGAACTGCAAAACCAAAAGACACTGCAAGAACACAGTGCAAGACTCTGCTAAAAGGGTCCCTGATCAGCATAGGACATAGAACTTTTAAAAGTAGATGAAAATGTGTGTTCAAAGAGTTGCAAGACTCTGCATTCGTAAAATTAGAATTTTACTGAGTTAAAAGAATCTTAAATGGACGTGTAAATCTCAACGGCCAACAGACTATGCACAATTCTTTTGAAACAAACAGTTTCTAGATGCTGGTTGAATTGGCACTGCCAAACATTAGGTTTCCTGACAATGAAGGGTTACAAGAAACACTAGCTCCAAATAGGGCATACGTCACCTTACCGCCAGAGTGTAGGAAAACCACCTCAGCCTTAAACTACTGTTAACCTACAGGCGTGCATTGGATCTTTGCGATCCAACTAGAATACAACGTGCAATACGCATTTTTGATCGCTGGCTTGTCTAAATGCAGATAAAACGATAGCTGGAATTGACATCTCTACTTTAAGTGAAAAAGTCTTAGATTTCCAACTAATATCAGTAAGTTCAGCCGTAAAGCGTAAGTCTGTGTGACAAAGGAATCTCATTTCAGCAGCCTCTAATCTGTACCGATATCTATTCTGCTTTGGTTAAAAAGAAATCCAAATTGCAGTATGACTAAACCTGTGTCTGACAAAGAAAGCTCAGGACAGAGTTATATATATATGTAGACCTGGGTGATGCTCCCCTTTCTACAATGTAAAGGCCTTACAAATTATTGTTAGATTGATGTAATTCACCTAAATTTTAGCTGCATCTACAGGCAGAGAGCTACCTAGCGATCAAAACTGTTTACTCGCTGAAAAGTCAGCATTTATGCATGAGAGGGACGTAACTATAGATGCTTAGACAACCTTTGACTTACAGCAAATCTATTTCCTTACTCGGTAAACAAATAGAATAAGTTGTGTAAAGTAAAGAGAAGAGTTACATGAGTAAAATCAGCAAATGCCAAAACACAGTCGCATTTTACTTAATGTAACATCAAGTTCTCGAAAGACTTCAAGTATAGGCGCCCCCTTTTAACCCGTTAAAAGGTGCAGACATTTTTCAGGGACTGTTGAATTGTTCTGACATACTCTAGTTCCCATGACAACAACTTGTCACAGGAAGTGCTAACTTGTAACGTCACTTTGTAAACAAACCAGCCTATGTGGCTAAGCTACCCTAACCTAGTATCCATCTAACTTAGGCTAAGCTAACTTAACCTAGCATCCTTCCAGCCTTAAGCTAAGCTAGCCTAACCTAGTATCCATCCAACTTAGGCTAAGCTAACCTAACATAGCATCCATCCAGCGTAGGCTAAGCTAAATAATAACTTCCACAGTTAGAAGTTAGCATCATTTACTTGAACCCTTAATCACCGTTGTTTTTTTTTCACAGTGCAAAGTATTCTAGAATACTTTCCTTAACACCAGTTAGGATTTCTAATTCACTTTCCGTGTTTGCAACTCTTCTTAGCTAAAGTTCACCTTCACTAGTTTAGGCATAGTCCTTGCTAACCGTCGAAGGCTAACTTTGCAGATGCCCTGTTAATTAAACTTAAGTTTGACTACATGTAAACTGTGTAGCTAGAGAAGAATTCATATAGCAATAGGAATTTTCATCACTAATGCCACTGATTATTCTCGCCTTCAGATCATTCCTGTTGTTTTGATCATTTTATTCCCTTTTGCTTTTAATTTTATTTTGTTTTTGTTCTTTGTTAACTCTTTCATTTCTTTGACTTTGATAATAATAGCAGTCAGCTATTCCCTTGGCTATTCAGTCATCTATATGATTTAATTTCATTTCCTCTCTTGTTCAAATGTGGTTCCATTCCCCATAGGGCCCAGAAAGGAAACAGAGACACCCTTATTTGTTATTTTGGCGTAGTTTCAACCAGTGTACTCATTTTGTGACCCTGCAACACAAGTAATTTCAACAATTTACTAGGGCACAACTATGGTCCAGAGGATTGATAATAAGCACAATTCAAATAGGAAAGCTGTCCTTTTCCCCCTATCATTCACTTCGTCAAGCCGTAGTGAACCACTAGTTCAGTCCAGAGAAATAATTTAGTCATAAGAACCATCTTAAGTCATTTATTTCATCTTGGCTATGCCCCTTCCAGGAAATACTCTCGGAACCACATACATCTTAGCCTCCTAAGATCCACAGCTAAGATAAGATACAAGACACATTTCACTAGCTAGCTACACGTGAAACACCTAGCTTTATGCTACAGACCTAGCGAACCAGTTAAACCGTGGTTCTGAACTTTTAAGGTCATGCATGCGTCTCTCACCACAAGTATGACAAAATGTCACAGAGCCCCTGCTTCACCTGACCTTAACCTTCCAGCTTACCAAAGACTATGACAAAACAATGGACAATATGAGAAACCACCTCTCAGACCCCTCCAACCACCCAAGCACGCCGTCTGCAACCACCGATAACCGGTGCCCCAGACAACTGCAGGTCACCAAACACATGATGCGTGCACAGGACAACATTCTACGTTATGCACCTGATGCCATCACAGCGCCAAGGCTTGTGGTGCCACAATGCAGAAGGGGGGTCATGCCAATGTATGCCCATGACGCATCACGTGCTGCACACTGCAGCACCAGAACCACTTACAAGACACCTAAGCAAGTGACACACCGTCGTCCTTGAAACGAAAAGACTGTCCTAGCCAACCAAGGACGACACTCGCTGAAATTTTTCCTACCTTTCTCTCTCTTCTTTTTGCCTTTACCAGGATGCTGCTGTGGTTTGCCATTCTGAGCCTTCAGCCAACCAGAGGGCAGCCGCAAACGGACAGCATCTCACCGGGTCCGGCATCAGGCATCGTCCTAAAAGAACAAATGGGATTCCTGATAACCAACTGCCGCACACACACCCAGAAAGTGTATGTTCAAGTGGACCCCAGCAACGTGTACCTAAAACCCTACCCCAGCACAGTAGCCCAATTCAGCTGGGCCAGTGCCCGATGGACAGAGGACTCCCTCGCTCACGCTGAGGCCAATGTTGAGCACATGCTCAACCAACTTGATAAAATGACTGTCACACAAGCGGACTTAAGTGGACACAACCGCCGTGCCAAACGGATCCTAGGAGCTTTGCTCAGAGCCGCCGCTGCTGTCGGAACTCTGTTTAACGTTGACATATCCAGTGTCAATGCAGTGAACCTAGCCACCGTGAGACGGCATGTGACTGAAATTCAAACTGAGATCCCACTGCTAAAAGAGCAACTTACGACACAGAGTGCCTCCCTGCAATCACCCACAAGACATTTAAGGGAACAGTGGTAATTCTCAACACTCACAGCGTCCTGCTGAACCAGACAGTGAACTCCATGAAACAGCTATTTACTGTCTCCCAGAATGACTTTGCTCAAACTCAGCTGGTCACAGCCCGGATGACAGACCTGCTGCGGGAGGTGAGCTCCTCCATTGACAGCCTAGCCATGGGTAGAATTCCACCGTACCTGATACCCTTAAGCCTGGTGCAAACCATGCTGGCTCCTGCCATCACCACGCCAACTGACCCTCTACAAGCACACCTTACCTACTCTCTGGGTAGCGCCATCCCACTCCGCGTCGACTCCGAGCAGAGGAAAGTGTGTTTTCTCCTGAACCTACCCATCATAGAGTCAAGCCGACTCTACCAAGTAAAAGACATTGTCAAGGTCGGATTTTTGAAAAGTGACACTCACATCAAGATTCGCACTCCAGACGTGGTGGCCTACCACGACAGCAACCCACAGCTGTACCTGGCCCCGAACCTGCACATGTGCACATTGACCAAAGACATTCACTATCTCTGCCTTAACAGACCCTTCCTCAGAGACAACACTGACGGAATCTGCAGGCTGCAGATCAGCGACACCCGCTGCCCTGCCGAAGCAAAGCCTCGCACTCAAGGCATCGAGACCCAAGCAGAGATTGTAGGTGACAGGTGGCTCGCTAACACTCCTGTGCGCACAGCTGCACTCACTGCACCATCCTTCACCTGGACGACCTTGGCCTGTACCACCTTCCGAGTGAAGAATACCAATCCGAACTGGAAAAATGGATTGAGGAAGGGGGGGGGTCACAGATCATAGACATTGCTGCCCTTGACACAGCCTTACAAGCATTGTCCAGATTGCCCACCCTGAACACTTCACCTGTTGTTCAAGCATGGTCCGCCGCTGACACGGCACTTTGCATTTCGACAATCATCATGCATACCGACGACTCAACGAGATGAGAGCCTCAACAGCCAGGCTCACCCAAGCCATGTCCGGAGGGTTCCGTAGGGGCCCTCGGAAAGAAGACTCCCCGCTAGAGAACGCGGAAAATCTCATAGAGCTGAGCCCTCAGCCCTAACCATCATCTGCAGCATCCAACCTCCATGATTTACCTGCCACCTGACCAATGCGGTCCTGATGGTTCAACGAGGCCCACCCACACGGGTCCTGCCGAACCATCAAGGGGGGAATGTAGCAATAATCAGATGATCAGCGCGATCATGTGGTTTTAATCAACTAAGTCTCCAATTAAGTAAACACTCCTGTTTCTTTCACAATCTGAAGAATGGAGATGTCATGAGACTTTTTAAGTTACTGATTCACACACAAGCAAATGGCGATGGGACTTAATTAAATGACCGATGCCAGAAGTGCCCCCGCGGCGTTTTTCGCTGATAAGTAATCACAGGGTCCTCTGTCTTACCACATGTGACCCAACAGGAGCGCCTCTCTGGCCGGAGATCCCGTGGTGTCCCCTCTTCAGGACACCTCACAAACACAGACAACCTTGTGTGATGAACCACACTGGTCATTGTAACCAGACTTAAAACTCATCAATTCAAAGAATACGCACACACATATCATTGCCCGGGAGGGGGGTGAGCAAAAGTTCACCACATCTTCACCAACGAATGACCCAGCCACGTTCACAGTACACACACACACACACACAATGACTTTTTCTCCAATCTCCTCAATTGAGAGACTTGTACTATGATATATTCGATATGTTTTATGTTTGCCCATGTTCCATTGGGGTTAGATGTGATCGTATTATAATTCTAAATGAACAGAGGTGCTTTAGATGCATTTTTAATGTAACTGTGTTTTCCTATAATGTTTGTATGTCGTTCTTCACACCTTTAGAATCCTCTTGATCTGACCAAACCATATATATATGGGTGCAAACCGTAAAATGTATGTTACTATGTTTTATCATCTCTGGAGTAAAATTGAACGCATTTTTACATCACGGTCATGAAACATGCAAAGTCGATCTCGAGGGAACAAAGGAACACTTATCCGCACACTTTCCTCCCAGCTGATTGGTGCATTCACGCCAGAGGAGGCGTAAACAGAAGTGTCTTTTAAGAAGACCACCAAGCACCTCATCTTTGGTTTTGTTTTTGTTTTAGTTTTGGAAGAGTAAGGAGGGGGGAGAAAGAACTGCATCTTTGGGGGAACTCCCTTCTTCGAGGGAACTTTTGACTGGACTCTTCCCTCTCCTTCGATCCGATGTAACCATTATACTCGTGATCCCCGCCCTGGGGGATCTTTCCTCTTCTTTTCTTTTGTTTAAGTTTGTTTTTCCTTTGTTCATTTCACCAGAAATGAACTTAGTCTGAATTATTTATTTGGTAATTTACGTCAAAGACCTTTAAGCCTTCTTTGAAACTGCGCGCTCCAGACCGCAGCAAACCACGTGACGCTCCAACGGAACACACAAAGACCAGCCGCTCACACACGCCGCAGGGCTCAGACACATGAGAACTATATGCAAGTATATTTGAGTTACCAAGATTTTAGAGCATTAAGACTGTTTTTCCGTGTTGTCTCTTAAAGGTTTAAATGTCCAGGTGAATTTTGCCAAGCTGTGATCCTACGGATCTCTCTCTCTCTTCCCAACTCTCTCTCCCTCTCATTTTTATCTTTCTCTCTCATCCTATTTTAATTCGTGTTTGTAATGTTTTTCGTTTTGTTTGTTTCGGGTGTATATACATATATTCTGTGTGAATTGTAGTTCGATGTATTATTAGTCCAACTATTAAAACCATTATATTCTAGATTGCCTTCTGTCTAAAATGCTCATTTTACAGAGTCAATGAAATTTCGATCATAGCTACAAAGCTTTCATTATTGACTACGTTGCGTAGTCTAATTTTATAAACACAGGAAAATTAATGTTCACGGCCAGAAAATTGATATTTCTTGGAGTTTATAAGAAGGGATAACCTTGTTGAGAAGTGATAAGTTAATCTTACGGCCGTTTGCTGGACAAACAGTTCGATAGCTAAATTAACTCCATTAAAGGTTATCTCATATAATCGATCTGAAAATGGACCATTGACATATGAATGAGGAATTATAATTCGTTGTGATCGATCATTCGTGTGTACAATCAATCTATTTTCAACTTCGATAATTTAACTGTAATATGCAATATATTAATCATATTCATGATTAATTATTAAAATTCCCTATATATAATTTGAGCTAATTTAATGTAAAACTAAATGTTGTTACAATATATATATATATATATATATATATATATATATATATATATATATATATATAGCTGCGAGCATGAATTTCAAGTACGTAGACTCTTCATCAGAAAGACAGAATGACATTAACCCTAAAATAGACATAAGAAATGGTACTGAGTGTCTGGTAAGATTTCTTGCAATGCCTAATTTGCTTAGGTTTGGCATTATAAGTCATGTGTGTTTGTCCTTTCAAGAAGGTGACCTTCCAAAGAGCTACCAAAATAAGCCAAATTTGCTGAACAAAATTATAAACGCAACACTTTTGTTTTTCATGAGCTGAACTCAAAGATCTAAGACTTTTTCTAAGAACACAAAAGGCCTATTTCTCTCAAAAAATTTTCAAAAAATCTGTCTAAATCTGTGTTAGTGAACACTTCTCCTTTGCCGAGATATTCCATCCACCTCACAGGTGTGGCATATCAAGATGCTGATTAGACAGCATGATTATTGTACAGGTGTGCCTTAGGCTGACCACACAATAAAAGGCCACTCTAACTTTCTTTCGGCCAACTGCATGCTGATGAACCGAGGATTTAAATGAGGGGCCGAAATGTAAGTTAACAAATCAAATCAATGAAGACCAGTTTATTCACTTTATATCTTTAAGACATGTGAAACATCCGCGTTTGCTCATCGCCTGGGTTCATTTGCAAAACGTAAATGTAAGAAACTTATCCAAGATGATTATGACGATGATTACTATTATTTAACTGAAGTTATGATTCCAAATGCCTTTATTTGAATGTATTTTTATCCGCTGGGATGAAAGAATTGACGTCATTACATTTCCCAGGCTGGTAGCTTCAGTGTAGTGAAGCTATATTTAATGTAGAGTTGCTGCTAGCTTAACTCACTACATTTTCCAAGTAGCTTGCCCAACAATGCTTACTTGTTTCCCCAGTAACCTGCAGCAGTTCAGTACTGGTCTTCTCATTATGTTTTTCACTTACAGATGTGACCCTGGACCACAAAACCAGTCACATGCAGGGGTTAAAGTGGGCATGCGTTCTGGCACCTCAGATAAATAAATAAATTAATTGATCTCAACTTATCTCGATGGTCCCCAGATGGGTCGACCGACCGACGAACCAACCTTCCTCCCCTACCTGCTGAACGCGAGCGATTCCAAATGCGTGAAATGCACTTAAGTTGGTTGAGCGAGGTAAAGTTACTTTTAGGTTCGATATTCGCCGGACATTTGTTTTCCCTAGCCACTGTTCTATAGGGTCGGCAGTCTTACAAAGATATCAATAGCAGAATTAGTTTTAACATTATGTAACCATTGTATATCACCATGAAATATTCGTTCAAAATCACCTACTAGCAATAATGCTGCATATTTATACCTGAATGCTTTGATGCGTTTACACAGCTCATGATGCCTAAGGGAACGTCTGCCAATTCCACCAAATGTGTATTTTTAGACTTTATGTTTGAATTTATAATATAAAACAAGGTTGTGTTCCATATTGTGGTGTTCAGCAATTTTAACTTGGTAGCATCATCATATCAGTGTAGATGGACTAAAATAAAACCATTAAAATATCAAGTAAATAAGTATTGTGATACTTGCCACAGTGACACTCTTGTAGTATTGCTATACCACGTTACTCAATATGTTGTCCCACGGTGAGTCATTTTTCCATGTTGCACCTACACAAAAATTTAGTGTTCCCCACCTGCCAAATCCCACTGTAACCACTTGTCACATGGGTAAATTATTTGAGATTGAGATTTACATATCATTATGTAAAAATAATCTGCATAAATAAGCTTTCCATTGATGTATGGTTTGTTAGAATAGGACAATATTTCACCGAGATAAAACTATTTGAAAATCTGGAATCTGAGGGTGCAAAAAAATCAAAACATTGAGAAAATCGCCTTTAAATGTATCCATTTATGTTCGCGATTGTACTGCATTCACTCACAAAAATAAATGTTTTATATATTTACGGCAGGAAATTTACAAAATATCTTCATGGAACATGATCTTTATTCAATATACTAATGATTTTCGACATGACAAATAGATAATTTTGACCCATTCAATGTATTGTTGGCTATTGCCACAAATACCCGTGCGACTTTAGACTGGTTTTGTGATCCAGGGTCGCCTATTTCATACCCGTTTCCATGTAGAGTTCCATTTATACATTTATAAAACAGATTTAACTTGTGCACAGAGGTGCTTAATCCAATCTTGAAATGGTTTAATGAATAAGATATTTGCTTAAAGAAATTTAATGATGTTACCTTGTTGCTTCTGTGCTGTATAAAACTACAACTTCACAAAACTCCAATTCCGTACTCATGGGTTAAGGTTCATGTGCTTTCAATAAATTAAATATTCTTTCATCTCTGTAAATAATGAAGTCTAATTAACAGAGGACCTGAAAGACAATATAAGAAGCTATCTCTGGGAAAAACGTCTTTGATTACATGATTAAAAATGAACAAATATGCCCTATCATAACTTAATCCCACAGCCTTGAAAGGATTACAGTCGCATTTATGTTGTACAGGAATATATTAACACACTGGCCTGCTACTTCAGCCTGGATCTTAAAAAGGAACAGAATGATGTTTGTCAAAGACAGTCACAAAGAAAGACCTATTTACAGAATTACGGCGTTTGGACTAGTTAAAAGAGGATTGAAGCTTGAACATGCAGTGACTTTTTAATATTCAGATCTTAGATTCATGTGTTCAAGCAGTAGGAGCTATAAATATTTCAATAAAAGGTTGTCAGATGCCTCATACTATGAGAACTAAGAGTTCTAAAATAGACAAGCAAAAAGTTGTGCTTAAAAAAGAATGTGTTTGGAGCTATCTACAGATCAAATATCTTTTAAAAAATGCTGATATGATGTCCAAATATAAAGGCTGAGATTAAAGAGATATCTGGTCAATTTTCTGAAACGTTGTCCTTTTGACATATCTCAACATGAAGCTGTTTATTTCATCTAAAATAATCTATTTTGTTACCTGCAGAGGGCAAAATCGAAACTTGACAGCCATAGGGATTCATGTCAATACAGGACTTTTCATAGTCTGTTGTGTAAACATCGACTGTAATTTAGCCAAGTAGGATGTTTTAGATCACCATGTTTTGTCAGTCATGGAACAACTTTCCTGCCCAAGAAACACTGTCTTGATCTATACCATTAATCTAAAGTTTTGCTAAATATTTTTGTTCAAATTCCAACCCTACACTGAATGCTATTCCTATTTCCCAGCCAACATTTCATGGTGGCGCCAATTTTGGCAAAATATGGGCTTGAGGTATAGGCCCTGCATAAGTTTATATGGGTTTCATGTTGTCCCTATCTTAGCCCCAGTATGGGCTAATTCATGTAGGGTGACATAGAACCCATGGACAAAAGCATGTAGGGCACATACCTCATGCCCATATCATGCCTACACTGGCATCACCCTGAAATGTTGGCTGGGATATTTCCAATCTCCAACCATAAAGACCTTCCATTGCTCGATGCTCATAAGGTGATATACAAAAAAAAAAAAAAAAAAAAAAAAATTTTAATTTGATTCTGAATTTAAGTGCTGTCTATTGCCTTTGCTAAATTGGAAGTTGGAAATTGCGACTCTCCAAGCTCAGTGGAAAACAGAATAAACCTTAACCTAAAATATTAATTTAAATGAAAATGTATAATCTTGACTAATTTATCGTTCCATTAAGTTTATTTATTATGTCCAGCTTGTATAAAACAGGGTATGTGTCGGTGTACTATGGGGAGCAGAGCAAGTAAAGAGATTGGATGGGTAGAATGATATCGTGAGAGACTGAAAGAAAGATGTCAACTTTGAAGGTCTCAGAGATGGTTTTGTCAGCAGTACACGTATGTCAGGCACCCAGGAGATGTTCTGTCCCTGGCTCACCACTCTTCTTTTTAACAACTCACAAATGGACAGCACAGCCTCTGTACATGATGCAGTACCACCAATTGCAACAGAAGTCATTTGAACCTTTCCTATCAACCACTCCCTTTAGAAAAGACAGGCAGCAACACAAGGCCTAACAGCCAGAACACACTGGCACAACGTGATTGCTCAGATAGCACATAATTGGAACAACAATACTGCATCAAACAATCATAGTCTGGAATCTAAAATCAGAAGGCTGTGGTTGGCTGGAAGGTAGAATAAAACAAGGTCACACTTTATTTCGATGGTCCACTTTAGACATTCAACTAACTATACGTAGCTTGTCAACTAACCAAATGGCCAAAAAAATTATCACGATAATCAGTCGATATTGATAATTATCACGATAAATGTCAAATCTTTATTTCTTTCAAGTTTAAAGGCAGATTTTTGCTCCTAAGTGAAAGCTGTAGAAATCAGAGCATTAATTGTGGTTTTAAACTACTCTTCATTATCAGAAATCTCAGGTAGAACATTCAAACACTTGTCATTTTTACCTTAATAAAATAAATATCTGAATACAAAAATATATTTCTTAGTTTCTGCATGTGCTAATGGGAGATATTGTTTTAAGTCTTGAAACAGGTTTGTGTTGCCTGACTTTGATGGCACGTATCTTCAGCACAGTTTGCAGTGCAGGCTGCAATATTAATATTACATGTTTTGTCTCGAAACGCATATTTGACAGTGAGTTGACAGTAAATCTGCATCCTAACTCAAGCTAATATTACTATGTTAAATTTCTATTAATTAACAAAAACAGTAACATCAGTTAAAAAAAAACACATTTTTATTTGGTAAAATGTAATATTCTGACTTTGAGTTTTATTAAAATTAACCATTGGTCATCCAGTATCATGCATTTAGATCATGATAACCACAGATAAAACCAGGCATAGCCTATAGCACCTCACTATCATGGCAAAATGTAACTTTATGGTTTCTATGGAATTTTTATAAAAAACAATAGCCTAAATACATTATTAGATACTGTAATTATATTCCATTAGCATTTAATACATTGTCTACATTAATAATATAATACAATTCAATATGTATATCCCACATTTCATGGTGGTTAATATTTCTAGGCTAACGTTACAGTAAATACATGGTAAATGGATTCAGTTCAGTATCAATTCAGATTCTGACTGTATCCTTGCGCACAGTGTTTCTCCTGTTCGTCAGCGCTGTTTCATCTGCCTTTAAACTGGTTTAAATCACTGAGACATTTGTGTTCTTCGCTGAAGCCAAGCGCTTCTCACTGGATCTCGTGAGCGAGACGATCAGAGTAAACGCCTCTGCTCTAGAGAGCTTGCGCTGCGCTGCCGTTTGGACTTTGAGCCGAGTGGATAAATGGTCCGTGTGGCGCACGGTTCAAATGAGTTTCGTTCCGCTTTTGCCGCTGCCGCATAAACATTATCGAGCATTTATCGAACTCTTGATATCGTTTTATCGATAAAAATTATATTGCGATAATTATCGTTTTATCGCCCAGCCCTACTCTCCCGAGTATTAGTAGACTGTAGTAGACTATAAGGTTAGGGTTCAGGTTAGTAGAATAAGTTGACATCTAGTTGCAAAGTTACTTATAGTCAGTAGAATGTCTGTTAGGGGAGCATCAAAATAAAATGTTAGCTGATATTAAGCAGAAAGTCTGCTGATATCTAATGAGTAACTGTTTCGATTGTCCTCTTTAGACATTCTACTAACTATAAGTCATTTTGCAAATACATGTCAACTAACTCTAAAAACAATTTCTCAGGCAGTCATCACATGAGTCCTTTGTGGACATGACAATCCCAGAATGCACTCTATGACCAGATAAACCTTGCATTTTAAACAGTTTATAAATGTATTGATTAAACATAGTCCATAACCTCTGGGAAGCACAACCTGTCACGGATGACAAGAGAACATGACAACTGGCTATGCCGTAGTGCACATCTGTAAAAATACAGCTGAAGCTAATATTGTTACTTCAAATCTTTCGTATTTGCCATCTGAAATCATTCTAAACAATCTAAAAATCAACACAACCTAAAATACCAAAATTTCTGTGTTGGGAGTAAGGAAATGGTTAGCGGTGAAACTTTCATATCTGTCTTTTTAACTTATTTGTCAGTCTATTTTTCTGTTTTATGTCAGTCTGTTTTTCTGTCATCGATACATACATCCACTTACACATTCACTTTCTTGTTTCATCACTCATGAACTCCCGTTATATTCACGGAATTGTGTGTAAAATCCACATTCCATCCAAATTGCAGGATCCAATCTGTATTTTGTTCATATTTACAGGCAAAGGGATGCAGCATCAAAGGCTAATCTAATAAAAATCACTCGGTTCCCACGAGCACAGAAGATTGCAGACAGCTGGCTATTGTTTTATGGCATAATCCATATGCATGAGGCAGTCATACTCTTGCTCTTGGCAGTGATGGGCATCCTGCCAGCATGAGTGACTGATTCCAGTACAGATCCCACAGAGCTTGTTAAGACCAATGTGTGATGTTAACGGATGTGTAAGACCTTAGATCAGTGGAGGAGTGTACTTCAGATGCTGAGATAATGACAGTGAAGGTGTGCCAGCCTGTCAGGTCATGTGTACATTCATTATGGAGGGATGCAACAAAAGTGACCGCTTTTGTAGGGCATAATGAATCCGTTTTCTCTCAAGTTTTCCTCCAGGCAGAGACAAAAGATAATTCACATATATATTAAGTACTAATAGCCTATATGTAATTATATTTCAGGATTTGCTGTATGACAAGTAAATATATTACAGAAATATGTAATATGACAGAGGATTACAACAATGTCACCCTTCAGACACCACTTGGAAAAGCAGGATAAATCTTTAGCAAACTCATTTATAGTGTCATGTCTGTCACAAAAACCTGGGTAAATTTGCTTTGACATAAATTTGTTCTGACTTGCTGTATGGCAACTTAATATGAACGTCCAAGATGGCAAGATGGCTTTCTCCATAAAGGGCTTTAATTTTATGGTCACACATAGGACTGTGAATCTTTGAGTTAGATATTCATACGATTCATGAATGTTTTTGTTGTTGTTGTTGATGCAAATTCTGATTTGATTCAGTTCTGATTAATGATTTGATTAGAATCCAATTTCTATAGACACTGTATAATCAAATGTAAAAAACACATATGCATATTCATATTCTTCATTGTATAAATTAAACTTGCGTTAATTCTGCTACAAAAGTGATTCAGTCAAGAGAAGTGATTGTCATTTAAGTAACACAAAGTACATAGAAAGCAGTAGATATATTAGGCTGCTGTTACTTTAAGACATATGTCAAAGTCTACTCCTGGAGGGCCACTGTCCTGCAGAGTTTGGCTGGGTCTGAAATCGCCTCCTATACACTTAATTAGGGTGCTGTTTGAGGGGACAGCCATTTGCAGTGGTGTCCGAAACCATAGTGGACGTTATCGAGTGCATTCATTCAATCTCACAATGAACCGCAATAACAAATGTACAAACAATGTATTCACTCCCTTGTTTTAATTCACTCCTTTTAGAGGACTATATTAGTGGAGTAATGTAGGGAATAGTGAATGAAGGTAAATTGGCGATTTCAAACACAGAAGACCTTGATAAACTGGTTCAGGTGTGTTCAAATAGGGTTTGTGCTAAACACTTCGGGACAGTGGCCCTCCAGGAACTGAGCTTGACACCCCTGCTTTAAGACCTAATGCACATTTGCCGACACAAACAATTGTGTTAATGCAAATACGCGAATGTTAACTGGCCTTGCAATGAGTTGGCAGCTTTATCAGCGGCTGGATTGACGTAAGACGTTCATTCAGTTTTTAGCATCTAAACAAATAATTACAAATTATTCATTATTCAAACATCCATATTTCGAGATTGATGCAAATGCACGGCAGGATTTGTAATGATGCATCAAGAAAACAAGTGAATCGCTATACACTCCTAGTCAAATGGCAACTAGTCACCAGAGGTGGGACAACATACCTACAGGCTCATCTTACCCCAGTGACCACTCTATGCTAGAATTACGGTAATAACAGCACAAACCTGATGGATGAACCCCTGGGCTCCACGTGGGCTCAAAAGCAGGATAGCTCTTCTGAGAGTGTCCCTGTAGCGGTTGAGTTCCTCTGTGCGCATGGAGGTGAACAAACTGGAAAACACGCCGCTGATGTTCCTATCCACTCGCTGCAGAGATACATCCAAACCTTGTCTTGATGTCTGGTCCAGAAAGAGCTGCAGTCCACGGATATCTGCAAGACATAGTCATGTAGCAATTAAAAAGTAATCAAGCCTGTCAAAATGAGTTATTTTTTGGCCAATTGGTCATTTAAAAAAATAATAATACAAATGAGATGTGGACAAATTAAGTACGGTAGCCCTCAAATTATCAAGAGAAAGAATCTCTATTCATAGGTTTCCATCTGTCACTAATATTCAGAGATGTATAATTTAAAATGAACCACAAATATGAAGTCATCTTCAGAGGATGACACTTATGAAAGCCAATCTTCATATTGATGTAAGACCTCAGAGATGATCTGTAATGGGTAAGTAATTGAAGAACTATTCCGTTCTGCTTTAAATTTGCTAGTTTCAAGAAGTATTTAAATGCTTTGTGCCTGGATATTGTGCCTCACCCTGGGAAGCAAATTGCCCATCACACCCTCTCAGCGGCAACTAATTGACAGAAAGAAAAGCTTTTATGTGGGCAAATGAATGGCAGCCTCAGAAAGAATTTGCAGAAAGCTACCTAATATCTGCCAGAATTGAAACACCTGTCATTTAAAGTAAATCCCTGAACCGTATGTTCTAATTTATTTAATATTTTGGTGAATTTGATTATTTTAGCTACCGATAAAAGTGTAGTACTCTCAGCACTGTTTAAAGACTTTTAATGTCTAAAACCATTCCACACAATTTTGTAGAAAACATGTTTTAAAGCCTGATCCACATACTGTATAAAGCCCTAATATACTAATGCAGGAATGTAAACATACTTTAAAAATGATGAGCTCTCTGTAGTATCAAATTATTTGACTGATTAATGTTGTAATCCATTTAAAGTATGGGAGATTCCTACTCAATGCCACTGACTTCACAATCAACAGATTGTATCATTTACCATGTTTAATATACCTGTATAAGCAAAGATTTGCTGAAGAGGTTTTATCATGTAATTTAGGACCTTTCAAGCAAATGCACTGATGTAATATAATTAATTTTGCACATATGGCGGAATGGCCAAACTTTTTTTTTTATTGTTTTTAATTACAGTTAAAGCATATAGTGCACTGTTTTCTAAGTCATACGATAAAGTGACAAGCAGTTTCAAATTGAAGTGGTACATTCACTAAAAGTCTTTCCCTCCAATGGAGCTTGCAAATTTAATCATGTTTTTGTCTATTTAGGTGGAACCTTACGACATGTTCCAGCAAGATGTATGATGTTGAACGCCATTATGTCTGCAGTGTTTTATCATTGACATAAAAACAGTTATATTTACAAATAATTTACTCTCATAAATCTGTCAGATGAATACAGTGGGCTACTTTTTATGGTGCATTTTGTCCTTCTGAGCTGTACAGTCCTGGATTGTGTTAAATGGACTTTTATGATTTTGTCACAAAAGCTTGAATTTTAATATCTAAAGTGTTAGCAATGCAAATAAAAAACTGCCATCTGGATATCAACAAAGATGTTTATGGTACAATCGTCTCTACACAGTTTGCAGTTTAGTCTGCACAACAAACTGTTTCCTTCATTACACTGCATGCAGCAATATTTGTGCATGGAGAAGAGGATGGATTTGACAAGCAATCATTTCAGTACCAGCTGTTGAAATCCCAGTGAAATTTAACAAAGACACTCATGGGAAAATCATAACGAGCAGGATAAGAGATAATCAAAGAGCTGAACCACAAAACACATCCCAGAAAACATGGTCTCCAGAGGATCATTCTCAGAGGAGAGGACTTCCTCATTCCATTCTTTTTCATTTCATATATATATATATATATATATATATATATATATATATATATATATATATATATATATACAGTCGTGCTCAGAATTAATGGTACCCCTGGTAAATATGATGAAAAATGGCTGTAAAAAATAATTCTGCATCGTTTATCCTTTTGATATTTCATTCAAAAAATTGGCAAAAATCGAACCTTTCATTGAAGTAAAATAATTGACAGTGGAGGGGAAATCACATTATGAAATAAATGTTTTTCTCCATAACAAGTTGGCCACAATTATTGGTACCCCTAGAATTGTTTACGAGTAAAATATCTCTTAAGTATATTCCCATTCATATTTACCTTTTTTTTGCACACCAGGGTGACTAGGAACATGAAATTGTCCAGCCATGACTTCTTGTTTTACAAGAGTTTAAATATGGGGAAACACAAAGGCCAAATTCCCTTAATCATCCATTACAATGAGTAAAACCAAAGAATATAGTTCTGATGTGCATCAAAAGATTGTTGAGCATCACAAAATAGAAAGTGGCTGTAAGAAAATAGCTAAAGCATTGAAAATCCCCATTTTGACCATCAGGGCAATAATTAAGCACTTCCAATCAACTAAAGATGTTACAAATCTGCCAGGAAGTGGACGTGTGTCTATATTGTCTTAATGCATGGTGAGGATGAAAGTTTGAGTGGCCAAAGACTCTCCAAAGATCACAGATGGAGAATTGCAGAGATTAGTTGAGTCTTGGGTTCAGAAAGCCTATTAAAAAAAAATTGAACAACCCCTACATCACCACATGTTGTTTGGGAGGTTTTCAAGAAAAATCCTCCTTGCTCATCCAAAAACAAACCCCAGCAAATTCAGTTGTCAGACATGACTGGACCTTCAAACAGCACAGGGTTCTGTGGTCAGATGAAACTAAAACATAGCTTTTTGGCAGCAAACATGCAAGATGGGTTTGGTGCACACAAGGATAACAAGTACCCCATGTGTACAATTTAATATACCATCTTTAATGTTGTGGTCATATTTTTCTGCTGGAGGTCCTGGACTTCTTGTTCAGATACATGCATGGCATCGTGGATTCTATCAAATACCAACAGATAAAAAATCTAAACCTGACAGCCTCTGCTAGAAATCGTATAATGGGCCGTGGTTGGATCTTCCATCAGGACAACGATCCAAAACAAACATCAAAATCAACACAAAAATGTGTTAAGTAGCACAAAATGAAGCTTCTGCCATGACCGTCCCAGACCTGATGAGTGGAGTGAACTGAAGAGAAGAAGCACCAACATGGATCTGTGAATCTGAAGGATCTGGAGAGATTCTGTAAGAATGGTCTCTGATCTCTTGTCAGGTGTTCTCCGAACTCATCAGGCATCATAGGATAAAACTCAGAGCTGTTATCTTGGCAAAAGGAGATTGCAAAAAGTATTTAATAAAAGGGTACCAATAATTGTGGCCAACGTGTTTTGGAGATAAACATTTATTTCATAATGTGATTTCCCCCCCACTTTCTATTCTTTTACTTCAATGAAAGTTTAGATTTTTGCCAATATTTTGAATGAAAGATCAAAAGGATAAATGATGCAGATTTATTTTTTCCAGCC
This sequence comes from Meda fulgida, assembly GCA_030578275.1. Taxonomy (NCBI): domain Eukaryota; kingdom Metazoa; phylum Chordata; class Actinopteri; order Cypriniformes; family Leuciscidae; genus Meda; species Meda fulgida. Next base: position 24,002,912 of record CM060627.1, read on the forward strand.
ATTTTTTATCATATTTACCAGGGGTACCATTAATTCTGAGCACGACTGTATATATATATATATATATATATATATATATATAAATCACAGCTATTTCGATGCAATTGTCTGTGCTGACAACAGCCTCCACTAGTGTTGTGCTGAGGGCAGTGTGAGTCATCATGAGTAGTGCCACAATGCACACACACACACACACACACACACACACAGAGAGCGAGATAGAGGGAGCTCTCAGGATTTAAACAAAGGGCTGGATGGAAACTGACGACATAGGAGCAAACATAGACATAAATAAAGAAACAGCCAACTAAAGTGCATGTGACGCATATGGGTGCACTTCTCTAAAGAGTTATATTTGTGCCACACGATTTGTGTCATATACTGATCACACAAATAAGCATTTTGCATGAGGGCAAACTCTATTTTTGAGGAAAAATGATAATGAATGATCAATGTAATGATCTTGCAAAGAAGAAACCAACACATTTTTTTGCTAAAACTTTTGCAACGAAAAATGTGCGCTGTTGTCTTCTTTTCCCTGTGTAGGTTTCACTTGCTCAATGCCATGATACCTGCCATCTGTGCTCTCTAAAATTTAACTGCTCATTTGCTTAACAAAGCTCAATTAATTATACATTATGCCATTATTCCAGCAAATCAGAGATGAGGCATATACATTTTTTTTCAAAACCAGCATTTAAAATATGATGTTGCGCTTGCAGAATTGTGGCACAAACATAATTCCACTCTTCTCCAGCTTCTCAAATCAGTCACTGCATTTACAGTTCCCACTATTGTGACAGATGAGATGAGTGACTTATAGTGGTGTTAATGTTTATTGATTTGATCATTCTTGATTCCATTCCATTATGATTGTGTATTAAGGGACATTTAAAGATTTCCAAATATTTCAGAATATGTATAATAATTCACAACTGGGGAAAGAAAACAACAACAATTGACATTTGTTATTAATAAAGCTGCAGAAATTTGAATTCAGCATGAACTTTTAAATTAGTTTAATTTGATGAAATTGTCCATTTGTTTTCTCAATCTCTTCTGGCCTCTATAACCTATTGGAAATTGTTACAGTGATCTTTTTTTTTATACACATAATTGAGGCATTGAATTTTAATTATCGGATCAATCCTTTTTAAACCCCTGCACTTGGCCTAATTGTGATTGTGAAAGGGCTATAATATAAACATGTTAACAATATTACAAATCATCATTTGCTACTCAAGACCAGATTGGATATCACATGGTCTTGGTCTTGTTATGGAGTCGGGAGCAATTGGAATTGGTTTCTAACATAATCTGACTTATTCCTTAGACCAGTTGAGTCCCTTTAAAAAATCCAAAATTTATTAGAGCTAAATTGACATTATTGATTTCCTAATTTAATCTATATTCATTTTAATATTCTTAAATCAATCTTATTAAAATTAATCAGCAGTTTTTTTGTGTATGTATAAACAAAACTTGACACAAAGTTAAACATTAAAGCAAGCCTCCTATCCAATAAGCTTTGTGCTTGTGATAAGAAAAAAAGTCTCATCGACTCATTTCAAATAGAAGAATGGAGTGGAGTTAACTGGAGCATGAAGTTAACTGGTCATCTCTTCTTCTTTACTGCTAGTTATAACAGAAAGTAAACATGATTAACATCAGAATATATGCTGAAAGATACAGTATAACTTGCTAAAATGTATCTGCTTTTATATACTTGTTCAAATACAGAAATACGTCAATAAAACAACATGATATGAAGAATGTGTTACATTTAGCCAATGAAATGTTCATAATTGTTAGTTTATTTAGTATAGTTTATTACTTTTTTATTTTACTTTTTTGTAAGTGATGTCATACTTATTTAATGTATATTCGAATAAATTGGTCATGAAAACAAATCGGTCTTGAATCAAACTTAACCTACTCAGGTCTTGAAAGAGCTCGTTTTGACAAAAATCTTAGAAACAGTCACATGGACTGTGACTCAAAAGTTCCAACATGCATCGTATCATATTGAGTATGGTGCTATCAACACCAAAGCCATATAGGTCAATTCCCAGGGAACACAAATACTGATAAAAAATACCCTGAGAGCACTGTAAGTCACTTTGGATAAAAGCATCTGTCAAATAAATAGGTGACACTTTACTGTGAGCGTTCAAAGCCTAAGGTTCCCCAAACATGAAAAGGACATTTTGTGTCATTTGTTGCCAGAGGGTCTAGTGTACAGGGAATTGTGAATAGGCGGGGAGCTTACTAAACTTTACCAGCATAGCAAAACACAGTGGCTAGTGGGAAAGAGCAGAAGATGAATCCAAAAGGGGAGGCGTTCAGTTTCCACTCTGGGGATACTATGGGTTTGACTGCCGGAGGCCGATATTCCATGCAACTCTCATGTTTTATAAATGAGAGACACATTATGTTGCTTGACAATAAATTGCTAAGACCTCATTCTCAATAAAGAGAATCTGTCTTCATGTGGCTACTTTTGGCTTACATTTGGTTCTTACACAGCAATGAGTTGATTGGGTTACACTTTAAAATACTGTTCCGTCATTAATGAATAACTACACAGGAACAAATGAGTAACGCAATATTAATATTCTAGTAATAAGCTATTATTAACTAACAAGAGACTCTGATTAACAAATTAGTAAGTAATAGCGTTTCATACTTTTGTTTTGGTAATATTTGAGTCATTACTAGTGGGTTACCATGATCTTCACTCTGGAATGAATTATACATTATACATTATTCACATTAATTATGAGCCTGTATATAGTAGTTATTAGTTATAGAATAAGGTATGAAAAACATAGTAGTTATTGATTAGCTAATAGTGAACTACCGCATTCAACTGAGAGCTATTACTTACTAATTCGTTAACCTGTGTAGTTATTCATTAATGACGGAGCAGTATTCTAAAGTGTTACCGTTGATTGTTATAATGTAGTAACTATGCTGATAAAAAAAAATAACATTCAAATAAAGTGGAAGAGACCTGTTTTGGCAGCAATATTGAGCTCACAAGTTAGAATGTATGCAAGTAAATGTTGCACCAACATATAATTGTCCTTATGTCCTCACTCAAAAGGTTGTTAAGATATAATATCTGTATTTTATTTTTTGAGTATCAGTATTTCAAGTATTTTATGAGTTTTTGAGCATCAAAATGTATTGAACAGTTTGTCTCTGTTTAGATTAATAGAGCACACACCAGAACTGACATTTTCTAAAAATCAATACTCACCGGTTTTGCTATTTTTCTTTCTACTATTCAACATATTTAGTTGCATTATTTGTATTGTGTTATTATATTATGAGAATAGCTGTACTGGGAGCTTGAAGAATGTCAGCAGAGAAAATTAAGCTGCATCTCATTAATATTTGGTGTACTAAAGCATGCCTTAAATTTAAATTGCAGAGACATGTAGTTCTACGTTGGACAAGCTGTCAGGACCATCTGGCTGAGAGAAAGCAGTCTGGGGGACACATGTAGGCTTGCTGTGATGTCATCTGTCTGCCTTTGATGCCAGTAAGGTAGGCAGTTTTGGGTTTACTTAGCCAGTATAACATCTGTCACTCCACAATGAATGAGTAAGAGTAAAAACCTTGGCTGGTTTTATTATTTTGGATTAAAAGATGTGGACATTTGATGAGGAAACCGATTGTGCTAAGATGGTTCAAGTATTATTAAGGTGATATACAAAAGAGTTGGAAATTATGGCTATAGAAAAGTAAATATGTCTCTTCAGATGAAAGGACAGGGACATGGTGTTTGAAATCCCTATTATTATCCTAACAGCAAAGTTACTAGATCTCATCACAGTATATTTTTACATTTACATGTGCTATTATTTATTAAACGCATAAGCATAACCCCAGAGTGTTTCATCATATCCTGTTCCCCATAAGTCTGCAGTAATTTTGAATGCTTAAAATCTAGTGTGATTTATAGTCCCATATAGGCTCATAGTGAATTAGGTGCATAAAGCCAGGGCTAGAATGGCAGGGTTTGACTGCTGCCATTTTCCTCAAGTGCAGACATTTTTCTCACTAATGGTCTGTATGTCCCTCCAAAGACCTAGAAACATGGCCAAACGATACATAACAACATAAGCTCATTGGAGAAAACAGACCTTTACCTACTATTTTTGTGTGGTTCTATTTGTGTGGTCCTACTATATGTATTTGTTAACCTTATCGGTTAGGTTTAGGGTAGGGTTTAGTCTAGGTGGAATATTATTTTCAAACAATTAAGCATTAACCTTTTAGAGCCACTCATTGGACATTTCATTTAAAAATTGCTGATACAAATGTCAATCAATGTAATAACACATTGCCAGATTCACGTTCATCTGTTTTGGATAAAACTGATTACACTTTTAAGCACCACTCACAGGACATTTTACCTTGAAAGTGTCACAAAATATGCACGAAGCAAAGCAATATCATTTTACAGAAATGTAGTCACAGGCACGTTTTTCCAATGAGCCTATCCACCTTATTCCTACGCCCCATGACACTTTGCGCGAATTATGGGTGTAACTTCCGTTAAGCTGTAAACAATCAGTGAAAGGATCGCTCTATGAACGCAATACCAGACATTCTCTGGCAATATGTTAAAAAAGTGTCACAATGAGATGACATTAATTTACTCACCCTTCAAAAATCGAACATTAAAAGGACATTTAAAAGTTTAAAACATCAACGAGGTACTTTCAATAGACCAAAAAAAACACAAAAGCCCGACTGTAGTAGGCTAATATATATCTGTAGGCTATTATAACTTATGTTGCCTTAATCAAAAAATATTCATAACTTCAGCATTACTATTTCAAAGTGATTTCCGTCCTTTTGACAGATTATAAATTGCATTTACCTGTGAAAACAAACCTGGAAATAGACGTGAGGATTTGAGGAAAATTAACAAGATTCTTTGTGCATTCCAGTGATTTAGGCTATTAATTAAATATATCGTAAATTAAATTCGGGAGAACAGACCACAAATGTGCAGTAGCCTATATGTTGTCCTTTTTCATACTTTTAAAGCGGATTGCAAAGGGAAAAAAAAGAAAATAATCATGAGGAAAAGGATGCAGCGACTGAAAAGAGCTCTTGCTACGTAGGCCTATTCTTGTTATAACAAGTCATGTTAAAATACCAAGTATAACGTTATTCTCATGATGTCTGAAAATAAATCATGAAGGGAAATTGACAGCTCATCCAGTCAAACTGACGGATCAGCTTTATTTTTAAGGAAACCTTATGATTTGAAATTATTCTTTTCAGTCTTTTTGAATGGAAGTTCCCCAAACCGGAAGTGCCACCCATTATTCAAAACGCAGTAAGCTCGTCAGGAATAAGCAGGATAGAATATAATAGGATTAGTAGGATATATAAGTCAAGTGTTTTTGTATATTCCCAGTGTTTAATTGTATCTATACATGACATTGAATTATTTATTGCCCACAGAAACTTCAATGACCCCTGTGGCTGTCTCTCTGGGAAAGACCCATCTGAGAGCAGACCATCCATGGCTGAAACTGCAAGTGGCTCTGAGCTGGGTCTTTTGTCCCCATTTTGCACTTTAGTGACGTCAGATCAGAAGAGACAGCGGTGGCTCTCTGCTGAAATTTATTTCTGTTCTCTCTGTTGTCTCAGGCTTCTGCGGTGCCCTTTAAAGCTGAACAATGACGTACCGTTGGCACCTTGTTTCATTACGCTATGGCCCTGCAGATATTTCCTGCTTAAGATGCAGTGCGGTGTTAACTCACTCTGAGGAAAAGAGCTTCTGCTCACTCAGGTCTCAGCTGCCCTTTCTTCAATGCCAGCAAGATCCTATACTTTGTAGATAATCCCAGCTTTGAACGCACATGCTGAGCTTCTCTCATCTGACAGAATAGACATGTCTTTGTCTGATCCCTAATCATGTTTCAAAAGTACGCAAAAAATCCTCAATGTAACTTTTTTATTAAAAGGTACACTACAGAGGATGAATTATTTAGCTGACAATAAATACCATAGAAGAGTAGTGCCAAAGTACACCTGAAAAACTTGCAATTTTATGTCTGAACCATGTTGAGTCCAGAATTCCGTAGAGTAGCTAATAAACATGTTTAAAAAAAGTCAATTGAAAAACAGGGCAGAATCCATCCATTTTCCAAACAGCTTGTCCTATGTAGGGTCATGGGGATGTTGGAGCCTTTGCACTTTAAAAAATAGGCAGGGAAATACCTTGGACCAGTGGTAGCCAGGCCTTCTCCTGGAGGGCTAACTTTTTGCAGATGTCAATTCCAACTCTTCAATTCCAACACACATGGGTGTTGTTTACAAGTAATCCTGAAGACCTTGATTAACTGGTTCAGGTGTGTTGGATTAGGTTTGTAGCTGATGTACACTCAAAAGCTAGAGAATACCTACAGTATAATGCATTCAAACGATGTACACTCGAAGGCTGCACCTAATCGCACACTTCGCCTAATATATAGTAGGCGAAAAACAGTATAGGATAAAAGCAGAATTTCCGAATTTACTGTATTCAAAAAAGAGTAGGAAAAAGGTAACTGGATGACCTACTTCTTCCGGCGAGATTCTTAAGTGTGCATAAGACTATCCCATGAGGCCACGAGAGAGGATTTCTGCATGGCAGTGAAGCGACGCAACTGACATTGGTAGGTCACATGATAATGACAACATGACAATTGTAGTGCCGCCCCGATTAGATCCATACTACACACAACCAGTTGCTATAAAACATAATTTTTGGTGGTCGTGAAGTAATTACTTATTCAGAGTAAGTACCTACTCAAAAGAGTATGCAATTAAGAAGTCAGCTGCCTACACTCTAAAAAACAGGATTAAAATAATCTAATTTTGAGTAATTTTTGCCCCTAAAGTAGGGGTGGGTAATCTGTCTGATTTCCCGATTCGATTGGATTACGATTATTGAAGTCCCGATTCGATTACAGTCGATTTTCGATTATTAACGATTCTCGATTAGCGATTATTGATTTTCCATTTCACAACAGTAAACGAAAATACACTAGACCAACATATGATTATATTAGCAGCAACATTTTGGTATTAATTGCACTTTTTATTTGTTTGATATTCAATGAAAATGTAATGATGTTTAGTGAGGACATGCAAACATGCTTGTTGTCTACTACTTAGGCAACCCATTATCTTTAAATTATTATTATTTTTTTAAAGTAATTGTTGCATTATAATGCAAAGGCACCTGGTTCTATTAATTGGCATTAAAAGGCATTTTGTGATTTCCTTCAATTGAAAATATTTGAAGCAAGTTTGGGGGACTTGAAGGGCACCCAATTCAGAGAATCACCCAGAAATTCAAAAGAACAGCATTTATCTGAAATAGAAAGCTTTTGTAACATTAAACAATACCGTTCAAAAGTCGGTAAGAATTTGTATAAAAGTTTTTGGGCGAAAGAAAAAAGAAATCATTACTTTTATTCATCAAGGATAAATTAAATTGATCAAAAGTTACAGTGAAGACATTTATAATGTTACAAATCATTTATCTGAATCTTTATATATATATATATATATATATATATATATATATATATTCTTTCTTTTTTTTTTCGGAAAATCGATTTTTTGACATTTGTGAATCGATTCAGAATCGTCCATGTCCGCATCGCGATGCATCTAAGAATCGATTTTTTCCCCCACCCCTACCCTACAGGTAGTTTTGACAGAAAAGACACAGGCAACAGTAAAAATCAAAAGGCGAACATTTATTGATAAGCATGTACACCAAGACATGGACAAAAATATTGGCAAAATTAAAAACAATGTGAATGTGATTGAAGAAAAAGTGCAGAAAATAATGGCAACTGAACAGTTATACAAAATTGCTTTTTAAAGTTTGAAATTGAATAACTACATGATTTTCCTCTCTGTTTAAAGCATTTATAATTACTCATCTCAAGCACCATTCTGGCTTGTTAATTTCCTGCTTAATAGTCACCTGTCACCGCTTGAATGATTTGGATGTGAGAGAAAACACTCCGGCATAACTCTCCAGATTTGAAAGAACCTGCTCCTCGACAACAACACAACATCTTTTTCAACTAAGAATGGAAAACTTTTTATGTGTTTTGTCCGTTAATTTACACGACAATGCAAACTTTTGAAAACGGGATTCAACGTTTTTGAAACCAATACCAGTATGGTCTCCATGTAAACTACAAAAACGTGAATTTGCGGGAAACTGTGACGTTATGCGCATGCTGGGCACTACGAGTTCAATCTATAGGCGCATAGTGTTTGACATGAATAATACAGCGTTTTTAGTCGTTTTCGCGGATACGTGTGAACAGGGATCCTTTTGACAACATCAACGTCTGTAAGTGAAAAGCGCAAAGAAAAACATTTCCGTTTTTAGTACATCGTTGTCATGTAAAGGTACTCTTAGTCTCAAAGATTTTGTGGTCTTTTGATATTAATCAGATCCCTCCTTCAGTGTAAGTCGAAGGAATTTCTCCAACCCATTGTATTGTCTGCCAGGTAAAAATCTGAAAATGTATGGCACAGTGACACACAAAGACATCGATAACATCATTACCCAATATGTCATTAGAATTCTACAGCTAATTATTCAGCTGATGCACAGTTTGATTGGGAGGCAAGTTGCTTTACAAAGATTGCAGCCATTAGAGGTGGCTCATTAGGGGAGCTTCTTGCAGTCAGGGCTCTGTGGGCATTGACTGGAGAGGAGGAGGAGGATGAAGCTGTAAAGCACTTCAGTCTCTTCACCCACTCAACTATGTGTCATGATTCCCCTAGCATTAATGTGCCACTAAAACAAATAGAGACATACAGCCTCTCATATAACGGCTGGATATAAACCCAGATTCACTTTACATTTGGCATTCTCATGTTCTCTTTTTTCCCCACATCTGTTCCTTCGTTGGATAATAGGTCACTCGCTGCAAGACATGCAGGAAAAAGGATTTCTGGTACTTTGCAGAAGCCCTTGTCAAAACTTACAAGCGTGTGGAAACAAGGAAGTCTATTATACTCAGAGAAAGCATATATCTTCTTCCACAGTATACAGAGAGCATGTGTGCATGGCTGCCAGATTGTGAAGATTAAGTAAAACACCAAGCAGAAAATGTATCCTTTTAACACAAAAGCAAACATGAAAGATGTAGTAGAGGCTTGCACAGCAGTCTGTAATATTGTTGCTCCTTTTTCCCCCCCGACAAAAATAAACAGAGATTTTGGTATATGATGCATATGTTGCTTGCAAACAATAAATAAGATGAAAAAAAAAAAAACCTGTCTCCTGTTCTAGGCCATGTTGTAATGCCATTGACAAACTTTGGTTATTGTTCATTAACTCTGCCATCAATAAAGCCCCTCCAGGGTAACTTCACTAGTGATTTCTGTCTTCACTTCATCTTAACACTCCTTTAAAGTCATTTTTCATGTTTAGCCCATGACTTATAAAGAACCATCCCTTGTCTTTGCTTATAATCTATTCCACTTCAACTCTTTTAAAATATCAATATATGCCAAGATGACATTTATTCTAATGCTATACATTTTGTACACACTTGTCAGATGGGTTTGATTCTACTTTCCCACAATTTGAGTTTTTAAAATTGTGCAGATTTGTCTTCAGGCCTTAATTGAGACTAAAGTTGTATGATATGCTTTTAAATTGTTTGTTTTGTTGATTTCTAATAGAAATCCGTAGTGAGCACAATCTCTGCAACAAACAAAGTTTCTGCATTTTTTTCCCAACACTTTTATTGTTTTATTCCATTAGCCCGCCTACAAAAGGAAAGCATGTCATCTTTCACTGATAGATTGACAGAGAGTAAAAATAAAGTGGATTGAAAAATTCTTTTCATTAATCATTTTGACTTTTGACATAAGACTTTTGGTAACTAAAGTTAACTATATGATTTAATTAGTTAAGTAATGTTAACCAATTAAACCTTATCGCAAGTGTTACCAAATTGATGTATATCAATGTTAGTACACAATATGAATGCAATGAATACCCATGAGAAATTGGATTTGAGATATGACATGGTTCAGTCTTCAAATTTATTTTATTCTGTGGAGATGGGAAAGGGGTCAGCAAATGTCACAAAAAGCATTAAAAGACAGCTGTGCCAGTGGCTGTCACACGGTCACACAGTACAATGGTTCCATCCCCATGCTCAACAGAAGGTCCTTTCCTTTCTATTTCTTTTTGTACCTTACCTGCGTGTTATGCGTGTATTTTAGGCTGTGACTTTTGCTAAATTGTCATGCATGCTCTTTGAAGTTGTGTGGTTCTCTGCTTTCCTGAGGAGTATGAGCAGATGTCCATGGTTTTACAGATCTGGGGCCTCATTTATAAAATGTTGTGTAGAAACAGTCCTACAATTGATCTTACGTTTGTTTCTTAAATGTGCATACGTGTGATTCAGAGAATGAACGTACGGACAAAAAAAGTGTGTACGCCTCTCTTCCAGATGTAAAACGTAAAAATCGCAAATGATCTTGAAATAAAAGAGCACCAGGCAACGTCCAAATCTTTTACTTAAGAATTGCGAGCGGCAAGAATTACTTAGATTCCCAAATACCTGCAGAACTCAAGACTCTTTGCCGCAAAGAAAAGTGTGTACGTCTACTCAGACCCTGACGTGGTGCTAAGCACTTTTCCATGTCAAACAAGTTTGAATAAATATGATTCTGTCACTTCTCCTTTTATCCTTCCTAAGCTACTCCATGGGACTTGAGACCAGTGTGTCAAGCAGATGTCGCTCCACTGGCCTTGCTCTGCTACAAAGAAAAGTGTGTACGTCTACTCAGACCCTGACGTGGTGCTAATCACTTTTCAATGTCAAACAAGTATGAATAAATATGATTCTGTCACTTCTCCTTTTATCCTTCCTAAGCTGCTCCATGGGACTTGAGACCGGCGTGTCACGCAGATGTCGCTCCACTGGCCTCGCTCTGCTCCCACGGCTCTTGGGCCCGCCTTGCTTCACGCAGGGTCAATTTGACCGACAATGCAAACAATGAACCCCTCACACACCTACCTAGTGCTTGGTCAATAGCCGCTTTTCAACTGTCGGGACAGTGCGAGCCAGGGCTTACAATGTGCCGTGCATGCAGGTCAATAGCCTCAGACCTTGAGCTGTGAGGCCAAAATCAAGCTATGTTCCCTCTGTTGGGCAAGTAGCCCTGCTGCGCTACCCTAAAACTCACCCTTAACACGCCTCCATAGAACAACGTCACACATCCCCACCATTTCACCAGCATGGAGATCTAAGCTGACTAAAAACTTGCTACATCGCAAAATGAGCAAGACAGACGTGAATATTTGATCTTTACTTAAAGACTTAAGACTATGTTACAGTGATGGCAAATTATTCATTTGTGAGGGGAGTCAATCATTCTGAATCATTGGTATTAATCATTATCTCACATTTAAAAACTGAACATACACACTTATTCAGCCACGCCTGCTTGCATTTATGTGACATCACAAGAACGCACAACAACTCCATTAAGCTTTTAAAGGGGATCTATTATGCAAAATTCACTTTTACATGGTGTTTGAACAAAAATGTGTGCCGGGAGTGTGAGTACACAACCACCCTATAATGGTAAAAATCTACCCACTCTTCTTTTTTAATCCCCATAAATCATAAGCAGTATCTCAGAACAAGCCATTTGCATATTTTAGCATTTGTGAGGTGACTGCTGACAGACACTATTAGCACAGACCCCACCCAGAGTGAGCCTCGGGTGCGAGCCTCCTCCAACGACAGCAAGCCAAGTTAGTTTACTATTAACCTTTAAGGCTGAATGGGCAGGCGAACTAGTGAACCTATATTTATTATAGTTTAATAACTTATAGTTATTAAAGCTGTAAGTTATTTTATTTTTCTTTTGTTGATAGATTAATATTAAAAGCATAGCAGTAGGTACTGTATATTATGCTGCTTTCATTTTAATACACAAATCTAATATACACATGCAATTTCTTTACTTGTTGTTTATGTTCACAGGCATAACCAACTGTGTGTATGTGAACTTTGTGATTTTGACAAAGTTTAGACAAATATGGCTTAAAAACGCATACAGACAATAGACTTTCATGATGATGAAGAACGTCTCGGGTTATGACTATAACCCTTGTTCCCTGAGAAGGGAACGAGACACTGCGTCGAGAATCGACACTTTGACGACGCTCCCTTAGCGTGCGCCTCTGAAGTATGAATGAAACTAATCCAATCCTGATTGGTGTTGCGTGATTACGTAACATGTGACGGCATACCCGGAAGTATAAAAGTGACGCTGTCACAACACACATTAGCCTCGCGATGAAGCAAGACGCTCCAAGGCCTCAAGGGGCATGGCAGAACGAAGCAGTGTCTCGTTCCCTTCTCAGGGAACAAGGGTTATAGTCATAACCCGAGACGTTCCCTTTCGAGGGAACTCTACACTGCGTCGAGAATCGACACTTTGGGGAACGAGTGCCCACTAGGCCACGCACCGAATAGGCCTGTCCCGGAGTGAAACTGTCCAGGCACTCAGCAAGGACTGAGCACGTGTGTGCCAGGCGTACTAGGAAGGTGGAGACTGTAGAACCTAATAAAAGTATGTGGAGTAGCCCAACCGGCTGCCTCACAGATCTCCTGTAGAGGTACTCCCGAAAGAAGGGCCCTAGAAGAAGCCATGCTTCTAGTTGAGTGAGCCCTTACAGCTAAAGGTGAAGGCAAATGGCGCACCTTGTAAGCCTCAGTAACAGCCTGAACAATCCAATTACTAATAGTTTGCTTGGATGCCGGGAGCCCCTTCTTAGGTGACCCAAAACATACTAATAACTGGTCCGACCTTCTCCAAGAAGAAGACCTCTCAAGGTACACGCTTAAAGCTCTGACGGGGCAGATGAAATGAAGCTTCTCTTCTTCTGCCGACACATGAGGTGGAGGATGGAATGCCTGAAGGACTGTAGACCGAGCCGTATTCGATGGAACTTTAGGCACGTAGCCCGTACTCGGGTGCAAAAAAGCTTTTACTCTGCCAGGGGCAAACTCCAAGCAAGCTGGTGTTACTGCCAGGGCTTGGAGATCTCCCACCCTCTTAAGTGAGGTAATAGCCAAGAGAAAAAACATTTTCAGCGTTAAATCCCTAGGCGAAGCCGACTCTAGAGGTTCGAAGGGGGCCAGGGATAACCCTTCCAGAACTATCGCTAGGTCCCAGGCAGGAACCCTAGACCTGGTTGCCGGCCTCATCCTCCAAGTACCGCGGAGAAACCGAATGACCAACTGGTGCCTCCCCAGAGGCCCATCACCTAATGGTGCGTGGAAAGCCGCAATGGCTGCCACGTACACCTTAAGCGTGGAAGGGGAGAGACCCGCAGAGAAACGATTCTGAAGAAATTCTAGAACTGAAGCCACCGGGCAGTTTACTGGATCTAACTCATGTTCTCTACACCAAGTGACAAACACATTCCACTTGAGGCCATATAATCTCCTAGTAGATGGAGCTCTAGAGCTAAGTATGGTTTCAACCACTCCAGCTGATAGACCAGGATTTAGGTACTGAACCCCCTCAGAGGCCAGACACACAGCTTCCACAGCTCTGGCTGAGGGTGGAAGATTGTGCCCTCCGCCTGAGACAACAGATCCCTCCTCAGAGGAATCTGCCATGGCGGAGCTATCAGGAGTGATATTATGTCTGAAAACCACACTCGGGTCGGCCACATTGGGGCAACCAGGAGTAGACTGATGCCCTCCTGACGGACCCTCTCCAGGACTCACGGGAGCAGAGCGATCGGGGGAAATGCGTACAGGCGAAGCCTCGGCCAGGCCTGTACCATGGCATCCAACCCCAGTGGGGCTGGAAGTGAGAGGGAGAACCAAAGTGGATAGTGGGACGTCTCTCGAGATGTAAATAGATCCACTTCCATTGGTCCAAACCTCTCCCACATTAACTTCACCACCTCTGGGTGAAGTCTCCATTCCCCGGGCCTCAACCCCTGCCTCGACAGGATGTCTACTCCCTGATTCTGAACCCCCGGAATATACATTGCCCTGATAGACAATATTTTCCCCTGGGACCAAAGAATAATCTGATGCGCCAGTCTGCACAGAGGGCGCGATCTGAGTTCCCCTTGTCGGTTCAGATAGGCTACCACCGACGTATTGTCTGATCGTACTAAGACATGGTAACCTTTTGATGTCTGGGAGGAAGCTCCTCAAAGCCCTGAACACAGCCATCATCTCTAGGCAGTTTATATGCCAAGAATGATGATGGTCCTGCCACAGACCCCTGGCAAAGCGGCCGTCCATGACCGCGCCCCAGCCAGTGAGGGAAGCGTCTGTCGAAACGGATTTCCGGCGACATGACACTCCCAACACTGGCCCTTGGGATAGGAACCAAGGTTTCTTCCATATTTGCAGGGAACGAAGGCATCTGCGCGTTACTCTGATTATATGAAACGGATTCCCCTTAGGAGAAAACCCCTTGGTTTTTAACCACCACTGAAGGGGCCTCATGTGTAGAAGGCCCAAAGGAATGATGTTGGATGCAGCTGCCATGAGGCCCAGCATTCTTTGAAATTGTTTTACAGTGATGGCCTGGCCCAGCCTTAACCCGGATACCATCGCCAGAATTGACTCGATACGTGCGGGAGACATTCGTGCCTGCATCGTAATCGAGTTCCACACGACTCCCAAAAATATCGTGCACTGGGATGGTTCTAGCACACTCTTCTTTGGATTGAGTCTCAACCCCAATTTCTGAATATGGCCAAGGACGACATCTCGATGCCGAACTGCCATTTCTCGAGACTGAGCCAGAATGAACCAGTCGTCGAGATAATTCAATAAACGAATGCCTTGAAGTCTCAGTGGAGCAAGGGCTACATCCACACATTTGGTGAATGTGCGGAGAGAGAGTGCAAGGCCGAACGGAAGAACCCGATATTGGTAAGCTTCGCCCCCGAAAGCGAACCTCAGGTATCTCCTGAGACATGGAAGGATGGAGATGTGAAAATAGGCGTCTTTTAGACCTATCGTGACAAACCAGTCCTCGGATCTGATCTGACTCACGATTGCAGGAATGGTTAACATTTTGAACCTGAACCTCCTCAGAGATCGGTTCAAAACCCTGAGATCTAGAATTGGCCTTAACGCCCCATCCTTCTTTGGAACTATAAAGTACCGGCTGTAAAACCCGGACCCCCTGTCTAAAGGATGAACATGTTCTATGGCTTCCTTTAGCAGCAGAGTCTGTACTTCTTGTTCCATCACCTGAGCCTGCCCTGGAACCACTGTAGTTTGCACCACCCTAGAAAACTTTGCGCGAACTGCAGTCTGTACCCTGATTTTCTTATATGCAGGACCCACGCAGATATGTTGGGAAGATGATATCATGCCTCTACAAAATCTACTAGGGGTACCAGCCTCTCGAGACTGACCTCTGGTGTTTTTCGAGCATCTTTCTCGACTCCCTGAAGCGGAATACCGGCAGGCTGTAGTCAATACGGTTCTTGTGACCATAACTGATGCTTTTTCTTTATTAGAATATTTTCGCTGGAAAGAGATGCGGCCCGAAGCGTCGTTGACGGCGGGCAACATACATCGTTTCCTAGAAGGTTCCGCTGCGAGAACAACCTCGGTTGCCCTGCAGCGGAGGGGACAGCCCTCAGAGGTCCTACCACTTCGATTAGGACCTCTTCCCCGAAGCCCTCCTAGCCTGAATGACTTCCCTCAGGTCGCCTCTCTGGCTGGAGGACTTCGATTTCTGAGAGCGTTTCCTCTGTTGCCAAGCTCCAGGAGGAGGGGCTCTAGAGGAAACGCTCTCTCTCTGTTCTGCTCGCTGTGAGGAGCTGGCTGATGGCTGGGGCTGATCTCTTGGCCCCACCCTACTCGATTTGGAGTTAGCTTTACAGGGGAGGTACTGCTGGAACGCCGCAGATTGCTTCTTTGCCTCCTGAAACCTGTCGACGGCAGATGTAACGGTGTCGCCGAACAGGCCAGAAGGCGAAAGCGGCGCATCCAGCAGAAAGGATCTATCCTTCTCCTTGATACCGGATAGATTCAGCCACAGATGTCTCTCCGTGGCCACCATAGCTGCCATAGAGCGGCCAATGGCGCGGGCCGTCTCTTTTGTGGCCCGGAGAGACAAATCTGTGGCTTTTCTTGACTCCGCAATATCTTCAGGAGTTGGCCCCTCCCCCTCGTCCAAATCTTTCAGGAGGTCGGCCTGGTATGCCTGCAAGATAGCCATAGAGTGCAGACATGAACCAGCCCGACCTGCCGCCATGTAAGCCCTGCCTATTAAAGCAGATGTATCCCTGCAGGGCTTACTAGGCAGCGCCGGGGTTTTCAGGGAAGATGCCGACTCATGGGAAAGATAACCCGCTAGAGCCTCTTCTACCTTATGCATCTTCCCATAACCCATGTCCCGTGCCCCCAAAACATTGCTGTAATCAACCACACTGGGACTGGAGACACGGGGCGAGTGTGGTTTATCCCACGATCTCATGATCTCATTGTGGAGATCGGGGAAAAACGGCAAACCCCGGCGCTGAGGTTGTGACCTGTAATGCAGGAAACCCTCATCAAGTTTACTTTTCACTTGCGTTCCCTGCTCATCATGTGGCCAGCTGATGTTAAGTCTGGCCACAGCACGAGTCACAACCTCTACCAGCTCCTCATAACCTTGGCCGTGAACTGGCGCGCCCAAATCACGGTCATCTGCATCAATGCTGAGCACATCCACTTCCTCAGAAGCAGAGAGCTCAAGCATTGGGACCTGATCGTGGGCAGGAGAAGCCGCGATGCGGGCTCCTGCACAGATGAAGAATGAGAAGGTGCCTCAGCAGCCTCATTCTCATCTACAAGATCCCGCTGCGAACCCCACAATCTCAATCGCCGCGCCGCCTCAACAGACGCGGGACCAGAACCGCGGGGAACGCGAGCCTGACCGTGCTCATCAAAGCACGCCAGCCGGGAGAGCAGCACTCTAATAGGAAGTGCTTCACAGTCTGCACAAGCAGCTCCCTCGAGAGCTGCCTGTACATGCTGCGCTCCCAAACAATTCACACATAAAGCATGTGTGTCCCCGCCCGTGATATAACAAGGGCAGGGATGGACACATCTTTTAAATTGTTCGCTGGCCATATAAATATCGATCACAGCGACAAAACAACACCAAATAAGACGGATAGTTTTTCAACACAGAGCGCTTGCTGAAGAGCGAAAAGCTAGTGTGTGTTGTGACAGCGTCACTTTTATACTTCCGGGTATGCCGTCACATGTTACGTCACGACGCAACACCAATCAGGATTGGATTAGTTTCATTCATATTTCAGAGGCGCACGCTAAGGGAGCGTCCCCAAAGTGTCGATTCTCGACGCAGTGTAGAGTTCCCTCGAAAGGGAACTACAATGTCACATGAGCATGGGCCGCGATAGAGATGTAATCAAAACCAAACAGATGTTTCGTTAGATTTTGGCCGAGGATTGGAGGCACGAGCAGTACAGGCTCCGTCCTCTTCTGGAAAGTGGGGTGGGGAGCAGCAGCTCATTTGCATTTAAAGATACATTCACGAAAGCAGCAAGTTTTTCCTTTCACTCAAAAATGGGCATTTACAACATGGTATAATAAATGATCTGTAAGGTATTTTGAGCTGAAACTTCACAGACACATTCTGGGGACACCTGAGACTTAAATTACATCTTGTAAAAAAAGGGCATGAAGCCCAATGGCTAACACATTTAGAAATGTATTGATAAAATATCATGTTAAAGTCACATTTCTTTAGAAAGAATGAGCATTTCTATTAATTTTCCATGACATTATGCAATCTAAATAGGTTTGATCAATCTTTTCCTGTCTCACTATACAGTTACAGCCAGAGTAACAGATGGAGCTCACACACAGTAAACAGGAGATAGCCTATATGTGTTTACCGGAGTAAAATGTAATTTATAATATATGCGGTTGCAGAAGTCCAGTGTAAACAAAGTCACAGGGAAAAGACAGATGAAACATGAAACAAAATAAATACACAAATTTAATCATACAGTACATCATTTATCTTCTTCAAGCAGTCTCTGATATTTTCCATAATCACGTGTATCGCAATAGTTAGCATAACTAGCCTTTAGCATTACATATAAATATATTTCTTCTCATTTGGTGATCAGAATCCCAATCCGATAGCAATCGTAAGTTATTTTAAACACTCGCGCGTGTCTGAAATTAAGGTTTGAGCTGATTTTTTTTTTAATGTCTTAAATGCAAGGTTTATGCAATTTGTAATTTGTAACGAATTACAAATACTCACGTTACTGTATTTAAGTAGTGTTTATTAAAAATTTTACATTTTTGAAAAGTTAAAAAATGGTGTACTTTTGCTTTTGCTTGAGTACATTTTAAGTCATGTATCTGCACATTAACTCTGTTATTTTCCCTCCCTGTACGTTTTACTCTACTCATTCTAAACGTCTGCTTGGAACACACCTTCAACAAATGCAGCATACACCATTATGGATTTTTCACCTCCCGCCAAATAAATGGCATGACCAGGGCTGACACACGATGCAACATCGCTGTCATAGCCTATTTAACAATGTTGCAATGCGCATACAGTGTACAGATGCACTGAATACAATGGGAGCGCTCAATTGATCTAGTACACTAGGGTTGCATCTGTGGTCGCACTATTTGTTTGATGGGCTGAAAGTTAGGGTTAGGGTTAGTCTGATGGACAAGTTGACAAAAGGTAAAGCTGTTTTTTTATGTAACTTTGCAAACATGAACATTAACATAAGATTGTAATTTAATGAACTGGAACAGACATAGCCTACCGATACCAGTTTTTTTTTATTCCCATACATTTCTTGAGGCTGTTATTGCTCCTGCCACTTTCTAAAACGTTTTCTAAATGACTGACTTATTGTCAAAGACTGTCTGAATATTTTAGAGTGCATTATTATTCTTCAAAATGAATAACCTTCAATGTCAGTTTGTTTGACCCAGCACTATAACAACGCTGCAAATTGGATGTTTAAATAACCCAGCATGTGTTCTGGTTGCCAATTAATCCAGTAACTGTCATTTTTAACCAAAATTCTCAATCAGCTGTAATGCTATAAACAACTCATTTACATTGAACTTTTACCATTAAGAAACGAAGAAGCAAACCTGGAGCAACCAGAATAACACAAGCAACTATTGATGAGCTTTATCTCAGTGTGTACTAGAAGACAAGCAAACAGGAACAATGTATTGTAAGCTAGAGATAAAATACTGCAGACTATTTTTCCTTGAGGACATCCTCAGCAGCTGAGATATTTTTCAAGATGAACATCGTTGCTATGTTTCATGAGCAAGCAATTGAGTAAGCTAACACTGTCTAGAGCAAATGTGAGTGTCTCATTTGTAATAATAAACCTAATAAACCTGTTCATAATAAACCTGTATCTGTAGCAGGTGTTTTTATTTTATTTTATTTTTTTATAACACACCACGCTTCTTGAACCACCAAAACTATTTGAGGCTGGGGAAAAAAATGGGTCAATGGGGCCATGTGCCTGTTTGGCTACCCATATTGTCCAAAACACTGATCGTGTTCATAAAGGTTTGGAACAACTTAAGGGTGAGTAAATGTTGGCAGAATTTACATTGTTGGGTAAACTGTCCATTTAATCTTTGAAGGTTTAAATGAAGCCCATTTTTTTACTTGCATTTCTGTAACCAAAGCTGAATGATGTAATGCATCAGCCATGGTCCTACACTGGCTAAACATCCTCTAGCTCAAACTACAACATGTCGCCCCAAACTGTCACAATAGATTGAGCTGAAAAGAGATTAACGGACATGAGCAGACCACTTGCAATATGTTAATGGTGCCTGAGAAGCCCAGAAAAAATAATAATAACTTTTACTTTTGGGGAAGATAAGCCCATGAATGGTATACTAATAGTAGTATGCTGGTTTTAGATAATGTATTTTAACATATAAAAAAAAAAACAAATCTTACTTTAAGGACAGTGTTGCTTTGGAGGTCATGTCAGTTTAAATGGTGAAGATAATCAGGAAAGAACAATTTGTCATGAATGGTTTTGTCTAAATGCTTTTTAAAAAAAAGTAAAGTCATTGTAAAAACGTTTGATCATATGATATTAAGTAATCAATTACTGAATTTACTTGATTATAACAATAATGATATTCAAATTGTTATCCTGTTTTCAGTGCTAGAACTGTTATGAATAGTTCCAAGATAATCAAATTTAATTTAATAAAATTAAACCACACTGATCAGATTTAATTAATAAAGAATCATTGTCAGAGCGATTATTTACACCACTAATGGGCAAACATCCTTGAGTTACCATACAAAAACACACACTTTGACAACAAATACAGTACTGGTGAATTTATATGCAGTTGCACACTCTGCAATATATTCAGTATTGGATGATTCAGCTTAAACAGCAACTTGATGAATGCAGTGGAGAAACGGCTCATCAGCCTGCAGTGAAATCAGATCTCCTCAGAAGCAGCGCATGATGAATTCACCTATCCATCAGCTGTGGTCATGGAGGTGCACCCGTGTACCAGACTGAACGTGGTCACGCGCCAGCTCGAGTGCAATCATCCAAACAGCGCACGTTGATGAGATGAACTGCAGAGTCAACAGGGCCTGCGATTTCCCTGTGAGCTCTCAGACTACAGGAGCTATACTGTTTTATTCAAAGTCATTTACAGCGTTGGATTAAATAAATCAAAGGTATCATATGCACGTAGAAACTTATTTTTGCGTATAAATTGCACAATAAACACAATGTGTGCTATTGAGACGCATTTAATGTGACCTGGTTGAATAATCTCATAAATTGTCATGTGTAGCTTGATGCTAATTATCCACCTGTTACCCAGGTATGCTTATTTTTCATGATGTATGTTATCAAGAGCATTAACGTAAGGTTGTAAAAAAATGGATGAGATTTTAAACAACGACATCACTGCTTTTCTGCAGACCTGCTTTATAGATGAAATGAACTAATTTAATAATTGAGGATCTCTTTACAGCAGAATTGAATCAACTAGGGCTGTAATCTCCCAGTCGATTCGTCGATTTTTGGTCGATACATTCTGGCTCGACCAAAATTGTGATTGGTCGATTTTTTGCCGTGTTTATTTCATCAGTTTTGCCACCTTCATTTCATCAGTTTTGCCGTGTTCATTTCATCAAATGGAAAGCACTAATTGCTAATGGGGGTGTTTTCAGAGCACCCCTGTTTCACAAGTAACAGCCTGTCTTCAGAACACCCCCCTTGTTTTCACTTCTTTTGGATTAGCCCGACCCACTGGAGAGGAGAGACAGATTGAAGAAAGTAGGCTACTAGAAGGTTTGCTGAATATTATTTATTTAATTGTGAGAGCGTTTAATTCATAGTCAGTCCTCTTCTACCATGTCAACAAAGACATTGGCAGTGTGGCAGCATTTTTTTTTTTAAGTTAATAGTCTATTCGTGTCTCAGCCGCGAAGCTGAACTCCTGTTAAGCTGCACAGAGCGGATAACTGAAATGATAGTGTCTGTCAGTTATTATAATACATGTGACAAAAACAATTGTCTAAATTATGTTGCATATTTCTCAAAAGTTCTTGTGATGATATCACTAGTTGACAACGTATTACTATTTTCGGAAATCATAGGCTATGATATTGCGCAGGTGCACGTGATGCAACGCTGCCAGAGCCGACAGACTCGTGCGTCAGACTCATTTCAGTGCAAAATAATTAGGTCAAAAACGATTTAATATACTGCAAATAGCCTACTAGTTTTTTTTATGTTTATTTATAATTCATTTAGGCGGACAACAAGGCTACCAAGTACTGCGCACAGTGCGCAGCTAATTAATTTAAAGTTTTTTTTTTTTTTTAACGTCATTTTTAGTCGATTTTTAGTAAAAAATTTGAGGACTTCAGTCGACCAAGATTTTCTTTGGTTGATTAGAATCAACACTGAACTGACAGTAAAGCTGCTTTGAAACTATCTCTATTGTCAGCTGTGACATTACTCTTTACTCTTTTTAGTAGCGCTTTATACATCTGACAACAGTGTTCTTGTCATCTTTTCTCTTGACAAAATAAAGGTAATATCAATATTTCCATTCGCAGAATGTACGCTTTTCCTTTTTCCAACTTAGCTTGCTGCAATGCTGATGTCACACGAACACGCAAGTCGTGAAGATTCCCAAAATGAATCTAGAAATGATTGGGTTGTTGGATTTCAAATCAGTGGGATTTGGAAATTGCAACAAGCTATTTTATGAATGGTAATAGTAATATTATTATTACAAAAATCTTATTAGTGATTACAGTAGTTACACTACTAGTTATGGCAAAATGTAATATCATTACTGTAACATGTTACTGTCCAACACTGGTTATATACAGGTATGTGTGTATGCTTGGGCAGGTAGTTAATATTTGCACTTGCCCTGTAAACATTTTCACTAGAAAACATTTTGTATCAGTGAATCTGAAAAAAAGGGTTGTTTTGTTTGATGCATCACAGTGCATTGACCTAACCATGAACATTCAATGAATCAATAGAAAAATCATTGTTTTCTGTACTGCGCTGAAAGCATTAAATATGGACTACTGGAAATGTTTGCATGATCATGAGCCTGTTTCTTGCAGTCTGAGACATCAATACACTCTCAAAATGTACACCCTGAGAGGAGCAGTGGTGTCAAGAGGCATAAAAAAGAGTAGAGTAAGCAAGGGAAGAGCTAGGATTTTACTAATCGCAAGGATCTGTCCGTCTCCTAGTTACGGCCTTTGGAACACAGTGAATCTCCTCCCTCGCTCCTCTTGGTGGCACTGTATGCCACCACAGGGATGATGGGTTTGAAGGACACATCTATTCTTAGACTTGGGCAGCGTGCCAAGACATTTATTACTTCAGCATAAAGAAGAGAGACTTTATTTTACAGTGTCTTTGTTACGTGTTACATGTACTTACTATAGTAATAACAGTAAATTATGCATAAAACCCTTACCCTTAATACATACATGCTGTTAATTAACCCTGTATTTTTTTTTTTTATTGAACCTTTGGTAACACTTTATTTTATGCAACTAACCCTAAATCAAACCCCAATCCTAACCCTATAGGAAGTACATGTAGTTGATTATTATTCCTCAGTACTTAAATGTACTGTATACTTGCACTGCAACACGGATATGTTAGAATAAAGTGTAAGCAAACCTTTAGACAAAATATTTAAAACGTGTGTTTTTGCTCATTTTCTTTTACGGCTGCTCTTCCTACACTGTCCATTCCAAATCATGGGAATCAAGTTTAGTATCTATATAGGTTAAAAAAAAAAAAAAAAAAAAAAAAAAAAAAAAAAAAAAAAAAAAAAAAAAAAAAAAAAATTAAACCATGTGACAGATATGTGCATCTTACACTGCAAATTCTTACTTGGTAAAGTCAAAACATTTTTAAATTAATTGAGTTTATTCTTAAAGTCATACTGAGTCTCAAGATAATGTATCTTGATTTAAAAAAAAAGTTTAGATTTTTGTACTAGAAAACAAGACAAAAGCACTGAGTAAGAACATATTTTGCTGCCGTGTACTTGTGAAAATATTTCCAAAAGGAATAGAAGAACTGTATTAGCTAATTATAGCCACCAGAGGACACTCCTTCTGTGTTTATCTCATAGTGGACTGCATTTCCCATAACCCATTGCCCAGACTCATTATGCCTGATTACTTTCAGCTGTTTCTCATTACCCTTGTTAACTATGCCTCTATAAGCCCTGTGTATTCACCACAGACTGTAAAAAAAATATGGATGTAGTGTCTGTGATGTCACCTGTAGGTTTCTGCCCAAAGTGGGCAGAGCCGACTGTCGCCATCCTGGTAGCGCGTCACTCCCGGATAAACGAAAATTGGCAAAAAGTGGGATTAGCTGAGGTGACGTGACAGCTAACAGACAGCAGACAAACAGTTAGTAGTGACAGCAGCGGCCATCCACCTGTCACTCAAGTGACCACGCCCTTAATTATGCAGAATTTTAAGGCTTAATATAATTTAAACGGATGAGTTATAAAAAAATTCACCCCCTAACAATTATCATGAAGAGCAAAATTAGCTATATAGAACACTTTTTGCACCAGGCTGTAAACACATTTTTTTTCGGCTGTAAAGTTGGGTATTTTAACAT
This sequence comes from Meda fulgida, assembly GCA_030578275.1. NCBI lineage: Eukaryota > Metazoa > Chordata > Actinopteri > Cypriniformes > Leuciscidae > Meda > Meda fulgida. The sequence goes on from CM060627.1 coordinate 24,027,168, forward strand.
GGGGGGGGGGGGGGGGTATTTGGGATTGACTCTCTTTTGCAGTCTGTCTCTAGCGGCCAGTCAATGAATTGCAGTTTAAGTCCCTTCCGTGTTGGTTTCAAGAGATAGACAGGAAGGTTGACGCTTGGTATTCACTCATTCATTGCGAAGTCTTGTAAGTCTCACACTGCATTTCTGAGCGCTGTCTCTGTTTTTGATCTACTCCCTGTTTTATGTATTATGATTCTGTATTTCTTTAATAAACGGCTGCATTTGGATCCTCGACCTGTGTGTCTTGGGGCAGTTAGTGACAGCTAAAAATATTAGTAATATTTTCTTTAGTAAGAGTAACTTTTATTTTACAAATTAATTTATTTTTCTTTAAAATGTTAAAAGAAATGCTAAAATGTTTTGATCCACTTTCTTCACAGGTTTTTGTTTGCGTATATGTTTGGCATTTTATTGGGTTTGTCTCCCACTGGCCTGTTGTTTCATCCAGGTTTCACATGGCACCTTTAGAGCCAATGAATGCTTTTCTTTAGAGTGAAGAGATCAGTGATATACATTTGATTTTATGCTTCTACTGAAAAAGGCTCAGTCCGTTTAACAGCAATCACAGGAAACTGTCAATGCTTGTCTCTGTGAAGCACAGCCACGCGGTCTACAGCGATTTATATAATGCATTATCATCTGGTGAGAGTTTTTTTTTTTTCCCAATGAAGACATCAAAGGCCAAGAGACAACCCTGCATACACAGAGTGGAAGATCACTGCTTGTTTTAGTGACAGGGATAGACACTATGAGGTTTGGACAACTAGCTTATCCAAGACATTTAGCAGCACCGGAGTACTTCCCTGTGGTTTATGATATGAGATTGAAGCAACGATAAGATATCACAAGACAAGGACAAATGTAATGGACCATGAGTGCAAGTATTAAAATGCTGCATGGGCAGAGCATGTTTAGAGATTCTAGATGGTTTTATGTGTCAGGCATCAAAAACAAAGGCTTGTGAAGCTGAAGAAAAAAATCAGCTGTCACCCTTTCTATTCCCTAAAGTCCTCTAATAATCAACTGAAAAGACATTGTCAGTTTATGATATGCATATTTTATTGCATTAAGGTTTTACATAACCTTACAACTAGTAAAATAGGCAGAATGGAGCCAAGAAATACTTAGCACCAAAGTACCGTAGTATTTAACCTATTTCTTTATTCTCCTTTACATTTGCATTGATACATTATAATGAGAAATTATTCTGCATTCAGAAAGTTTTGTAAAAGTTGAGTCTGTAACATTAGGGAAAACGTCTCGGCTACGTATGTAACCCTCGTTCCCTGAGTAGGGAACGGAGACGTTACGTCGGATGACGACGAATGGGGTTTCGCTTAGAAAGCCTATCAGCTTCGAGTATTACAAAACGAGCCAATGGCAAAAAAATGCCATGGGTCTGCGGAATTTGCATGACGTAACTTCGCCCCACCTCGTGGGTATAAAAGGAGGACGCTGGCAACATGCAGTTATGTTTTATCGCTGAGGAGCCAAGACTGAACTCGGGCGATCCCCGCGAAACAGCGGAAGTGGCAGGAAGACGTAACGTCTATGTTCCCTACTCAGGGAACGAGGGTTACATACGTAACCGAGACGTTCCCTTTCGTTGTCACTCCGAGTTACGTCGGATGACGACGAATGGGGTTACCAGTCAAATCACGCCACCTTCACAGCTGTCTTCCAGCGCCCTGCGAAAAATCTGAGCCCTCGAGATATTAGGACGAAGGACTCCTATTTAACACAGGAATACCAAGGTACACTGGGAAGCATATCCCAAGCTATTAAGGGGAAATATGCAATTATCACCAACCCAGTGGGGGGGGGCATTTGAAAATACACATATGACCTGATAGTAACATATGGAGAAACTCTGAGGTGTCCAGCCGCAGGTGGAATATTTCAACCTCAGGGGTGGCAAGGTGGCTTGCCGAGGGAAAGACACATGCTCAAAGAGGCTTACAGTGGAAATACACGTGTGGGGGTAGCTCATGGGAGGGACCATGCACACGGAGGCACCTAGCCGACGCCCAGGCAATAGACACTGGCGCTAGCATCAGGGGTGCTGGAGGAACTCAGGGCTTTCGGAGAAGCTCACCTGAGCAGAATATCGCACGTATCCAGTCCGCGGAGTGGAATGGCGAGCAAGCGAAGACACCTGAGCGGATCCGGAACTAGCTGTTTGAAGCGAGAACACGAGAGGACACTGGCTCCACTCGGAGATTATAGAATCTGGCGAATGTGTTAGGTGTCGCCCAGCCTGCAGCTCTGCAGATGTCTGCTAGCGAGGCGCCATGCGCCAGCGCCCAGGAGGATGCCACACTCCGGGTGGAGTGGGCGGTCACACCAAGGGGGCACGGTCGGCCTTGCTGCTGGTAAGCCAAAGCAATGGTGTCCACAATCCAGTGAAACAACCTCTGCTTTGAGAGAGCCTTTCCCTTCAGCTTCCCACCATAACAGACAAAGAGCTGGTCTGAGGTCCTGAAACACTGCGTCCTGTCTACATAAGCGCGGAGAGCGCGTACTGGACAGAGCAGTGCCAAGGCTGGGTCTGCCTCCTCCGAGGGCAGCGCTTGCAGGTTCACCACCTGGTCCCGGAAGGGAGTGGTAGGAACCTTGGGCACATATCCAGGCCGGGGTCTCAGGATCACGTGAGAACCGGCCGGCCCGAACTCTAGGCACGCTTCGTCAACGGAGAATGCATGCAGGTCCCCGACCCTCTTGAGAGAGGCCAATGCAATCAGGAGCGCTGTCTTCATTGACGGAAGGAAAGCACGAAACTGATCGAACAACTCCGGGGGTCTTCTCGGCGAGAAGAGCACCAATTGACGAATAGGTTCCACTTCAACGCGTAGGCATGTCTCGTGGACGACGCTCTAGCGGAAGTGATGGTAGCCACCACCGCAGGTGGTAGGGTACTCAAACCTGTCTCGTCCCATCGAGGAGCCACACGTGGAGGTTCCAAAGATCGGGACGATGGTGCCATAGAGTGCCCCGTCCCTGAGAAAGGAGGTCCTTCCTCAGAGGAATTGGCCAAGGAGGTGCTGTCGCGAGGAGCACTAGTTCAGAGAACCAAGTCCGGGTGGGCCAGTACGGCGCAACCAGAAGGACTTGCTCCTCGTCATCCCTGACCTTGCGCAGGAGCTGCGCAAGAAGGCTCACTGGGGGAAACGCATACTTGCGGCCCCGCGGCCAGCTGTGCGCCAGTGCATCCGTGCCGAGCGTGCCCTCGGTCAGAGAATAAAACTGGGCGCAATGGGATGAGTCGCGGGAGGCAAACAGATCTATCTGTGCGTCGCCAAACTGGTCCCAAATAAGCTGGACCGACTGGGGATGGAGTCGCCATTCTCCAGGGAGGGGCTGAAGCCGTGACAGCTCGTCGGCAGCACGGTTCAGGGCTCCGAGAATGTAAATAGCACGAAGGGACCTCAGATGCTTCTGACTCCATAGGAGGAGGTGGCGAGCGAGTTGCGACATACGGCGGGAGCGTAGACCACCTTGATGGTTGATGTACGCTACTGTGGCGGTATTGTCTGATCGGACTAGTACGTGTTGACCCATGAGCAGTGCTCGGAAGCGGTGCAGAGCAAGACGTACTGCCAGCAACTCGAGGCAATTCACATGCCATAGGCGCTGGGGTGCTGTCCAGGAGCCCGCGGCAGCATGACCATTGCACATGGCGCCCCAGCCCGTGGTGGAGGCATCTGTTGAGACAACAAGATGCCTCGACGCTCGTTCCAGGGGGACACCAGCCCTGAGAAAACTGAGGTTCAACCACGGGGTGAAGGTCTGACGGCAGCTCGAAGTCACTGGAACTGGGAGCTTGCCTTGTTGCCATGCCCACCTCGGGACTCGGTCGCGAAGCCAAAGCTGAAGCGGTCTCATATGAAGCAATCCGAGCAGCGTGACCGTGGCTGCAGATGCCATATGCCCCAGGAGCCTCTGAAAATGTTTCAGTGGAACCGCTTTCTTGCCCTGTATTTGTCTCAGACAAGTCAGCAGTGACTGCGCGCGCTCGCTCGTAAGCTGCGCGGACATGGCGACCGAGTCGATGTCCATACCGAGAGAAGAGATCCTCTGCACGGGGCAAAGTTTGCTCTTCTCCCAGTTGACCCGAAGGCCCAGACAGGCTAAGTGCCGGAGCACAAGGTCCCTGTGTTCGCAAACCTGGTCTCGAGAGTGAGCTATAATCAGCCAGTCGTCGAGATAGTTCAGGATGCGAACCCCCTGAACCCGAAGGGGAACAAGGGCTGCCTCGACGACCTTCGTGAAGACGCGAGGGGACAGGGCTAGCCCGAACGGGAGAACCGCGTACTGATATGCCTGTCCCTCGAAAGCAAACCGGAGGAACGGTCTGTGACGAGGGAGAATGGAGACATGAAAGTAGGCGTCCTTCAGGTCGACCGCTGCAAACCAATCCTGGGGCCGCGCACACTCGAAAATGCGTTTGGCGGTGAGCATTTTGAACGGCATCCCGTAAAGGCAGCGATTCAATACTCGCAGGTCCAGGATTGGTCGTAACCCACCGGTTTTCTTGGGGACAATGAAGTAAGGGCTGTAGAAGCCGGACCTCATCTCGGCTGGAGGGACAGTCTCGATTGCACCCTTCGCCAGCAGAGTGGCAATCTCTGCTCGCATGATCGGGGCGTTGCCACCGACCAAAGTGGAGCGGACTCCCCTGTATCGGGGAGGAGACCGTGCGAACTGAATCGCATAGCCGAACCGGACGGTGCGGGCGACCCAGCGGGACAGTTGGGGAAGCTCTAGCCAGGCTTCTAGGAACTGTACCAGCGGGGTCATGCGGACCACCGGCGTCCCCCCGGAGGGGCAGCGAAGCGGAGTAACTGGCCCGGACGTGGACGGCATAGCGATCCGGTGTGGGGGCGCAGTTAAGCTCCGCGCCCTGACAGAGGAGGCCAGGGAAGGACCAGCGTTCCACGGGGGCATGCTCTGCCAGGGGTCTGGCGACAGAGTGGGACAGGGACGAAACGGCCCGTGGGCGGCACGCCGTGTCAACCGACTCTGGGACAGAGTGGGACGAGAAGAGCACGGCTGGTGGGCGGCGCTCTGGGTCGTCCGAGAACTCTGTGTGCTCAGGGGTGAGAGGTTTGTTTCTGTCTTTAACCACATTAGGGTGCTGCCCACCCGTGGGTGAGCAGCGGGGAGTGGAGAACAAAGGATTCTCCCCCGGCCCTCCACCGGGGGAAGGAGTGGCCCTGCTACCATCTCCTGTGAAACAAACATCATCCCTGAGCAGCCCGTCTCAGGAGCGCCGCTTGGCCCGGCGCTTGGCGGGGGGGCGGGGCTGGAGAGGGCTGGGGCGCCTTCCTGCGGCTTCCTCCGCGCGTCGGCCTGGGTGGAGGCTGCTGCTTTGGCCTAGCGGGAGGGGCGGGAGCTTTAGGAGGGCGCCCTCGGCGGGAAGCAGGCTGAGGCGTCTGCCCGACCGACGACGAGGCAGCAGCGGGTCGGCGGGGCAGAATATGTTTGATGGCCTCAGTCTGCTTCTGTGCAGTTGAGAACTGTTGGGCAAAGTCCTCAACTGCGCCGCCGAAGAGGCCGGCCTGGGACAGGGGCGCATCGAGCAGACGAGTCCGCTCGGAATCCCGCATGTCAGCCAGGTTCAGCCATAGGTGTCTCTCCTGGACCACCGCGGTGGACATCACCAAACCCAGGGAGCGCGCGGCTACCTTCGTCGCCCGGAGAGCGAGGTCGGTTGCGGCACGCAGCTCATTGAAGAGCCCTGGGTCTGTCCTGCCCTCGTGCATGCTTCTGAGCATCTGGGCCTGGTAGACCTGCAGAGTGGCCATAGCATGCAGAGAGGTAGCCGCCTGTCCCGCCGCTCTGTAAGACTTCGCCGCCATAGACGACGAAAATCTACAGGCCTTGGATGGATGCTTAGGCTCGCCCCGAGAAGAAGCACTCTGAGGACACAGTTGCATCGCAACAGAGCGTTCAACCAGGGGAAGCCCAGTGTACCCACGGGCGGCCGCCTCATCGAGGGGAGGAAAGGCGGATGGGATCAGCGAGCGGTCCCGGGAAGACAGGGGGGTCTTCCAGGACTTCGAGATCCCATCATGCACATCCGGGAAGAATGGTATTGGGGTTTGCCGTGGACCACGGGGGTCGGCAGCCTTACCCAAAAACCAATCGTCCAGCCGCGAGCGCTCGGGACAGGGTGGAGGCCTCCACTCTAAACCAATGCTAGCGGCTGCCCGGGAAAGCATGGCCGTCATTTCCGGATCCGACTCAGGCACAGCCGTATGCACACCGGAAGGTGGCAGCTGCGCTGAATCTTCACCTCCGGAAGAATCAATCCCACCTTGTGATGCTGCTACAGACATGGCGTCTTCCTCTGTAGCTTCAACCGAAGCCCGCGGGGCACCCAAAGGTAGACCCGCGGGAATCGGAGGCTCACTAGCGGGCACCGTCACTGAAGAGGGGGGCTGGGGTCGCGGACACATAGTCGGCGCCTGGTTCCAGACCGTTACCCTCAGGTCACCCTGGCCACCAGCCGAAGTAGTACTCCTCGGGGGAGCATTAGATCGGGGTGTGGATGAGGGGACTCTCACTCTTGCGAGTTCACTGAGTCTCGACCTTAGTGACGCGATGGTCATGTTCCCACAGAGAGAACATGACTCATCCACGAGCGCTGCTCTAGCGTGATCCATGCCCAAACACACTAGGCAGCGCTCGTGCCCATCAGAGTCAGACACATATCTGCCGCAACCAGAAGTGCACGGGCGAGGCATCTTTAAAAAGACGTGCCGCGTGCAAGCTCTTTTTGTGAGAGAGAAACACTCTGATGTCGAGGCGGCCGGGGAGACACGCACTCTCTGGCAAAATCACTGCACAGATCAGCAGGAAGCGCGCGCTCGCTGGAAACGCCCACAAACACCAACACCAGAGGAACTCGTTTGTAAAAGCTGACAATTCTCAGAGATGGCTTGAGGAGTGAAGAGGTACTCTTGGCTCCGAAGCGAAAACATAACTGCATGTTGCCAGCGTCCTCCTTTTATACCCACGAGGTGGGGCGGAGTTACGTCATGCAAATTCCGCAGACCCATGGCATTTCTTTGCCATTGGCTCGTTTTGTAATACTCGAAGCTGATAGGCTTTCTAAGCGAAACCCCATTCGTCGTCATCCGACGTAACTCGGAGTGACAACGAAAGGGAACTACTGGGCAAACTTCAAAAAACAAAAAAAAGTTTATAACAGATCTTGGACCACAAGCTTTATGTCCTTCTGGATTTAAGAGTCGGCGGTCAACAGATTCGTTGAAATTTACTGATTGATAAAAAAAAGGAAGGAAAGAAATACTGGCTGTAAAAGATAACTGGATAGAAAATATATCCAAGACAGAACCTGCACTACATTAGTAGCAATTTACAATAAGGTTCATTAGTTAACATTAGTTAACTACCTTAGTTAACATGAACTAAGAATGAACAATACTTCTACAGCACTTATTAATCTTTGTTAATGTTAATTTCAGCATTTAATATATTATTCAAATCAAAGGTTGTATTTGTTAATGCAGTGCGAACTAACATTAACAAATATGAACTAATACAGTAACGTTAACTAATGAACCTTACTGTAAAGTGTTATCGCAACATATCTAAAAAGCACAAAATATGTACCAATACATACATATCACTGCAGTTTCCAACAGAAAAATTTCACCCAAAAATGAAAATTCTGTCATAATTTAATCACCCTCAAGTCGTTCCAAACATGTATAAATGTCTTTCTTCTGCTGAACACAAAGGAAGATATTTGGAAGAATGCCGGTAACCAAACAAGTTTTTTGCACCAATGACTTCCATAGTATGGAAAAAATGCATATATTTGTAGTAACTTTGAATCTAAAGAAGTAAAAACTAACGCTCTTAGGTTGATCAAATGACACGGTAATACATCTAAGCAGAGCAGCCAGCACAGATACACTGCCTCTTACAATGGAGAATGTCATTTCAAAAGCAGTGTGTGTTAAAAGGAAACCTTAAGACTTAATTAAATTCTCAGAATATATTAAGAATGTTACAACACTAAATGGAAAAATAAATAAATAAAAGAACCATCCCAAAAATAGCAGTTTCACTTCCCATTAAGGTGAATCAACGAATGTCCATGAACTCATATGTGAGACGAGTTTCATACGTGTTCCCAGCAAACATCTGGCTATTGCTGTTGCACTGGACCCAAATCATTCATCAAGAAAACACTTCGCTTCAAAAGGATTGGAGGCACCAAGCTAAGAGAGCATGCATGTTCATGAAAAAGTCACACATTTAATTTCCTGTAGAAGTCTGTGTAAGTACTGTCTCTCTATAGGTCATCAATTACCATATTAAAATTATGCTTCTCTTTTTGTAAGAAATAATACAAAAAAAAATTTCTGGGACACTTTGCTTCAAAATCCAGCCACAAAAATCTCCTTCAGAAAGGGAGGTGATTTATTTCTGTGAGCACGTTTGATTACTTAAAGTAATAGAATGACTTATACAAATCACTGAACTGAAATGTTAACCAATTCATTGAAAAGAGCAGTTAAAAATAATTGATTTGCAGAAATGTGTCACTCGTCCCAACAGGAAACTGAGAACTACTGTACACTCTATGGCCAAAAGAATATATCTGGACACCCCTTTCTAATTAACAGCTTTGACTATTTCAGAATTTTTGGTGGGACAAATCGTAATGCTACATCAATGACAATAGAAAGAATTGTGGTTTCAATGTTCTCACAGTTCTGGAGGGTCTTTCATTCCAGTATAACAATACCCTTGTGCACAACGCAAGGTCCAAACAAAAATGATTTACAGAGTCTGGCGTGGAATAAATTGCCTGACCTGCATAAAGCTCAGAGGAGAACCTCACTGAATGTTTTTGGGATGAATTGGAACGGTGAGTCAGTCCCCAAAACTCCACATCAGTGCCTGACTTCACATGCTCTTGTGTCTAAATAGGAGTGAGTCACTGCATCCATGTTATAACATCTAGTGAAAAACTTTCCTAGAAGAGTGGAAGCTGTTATTACACCATAGTTGTGTTCATGGTTTTAAAATTAGATGTTCACCAAGCACATAGTGGTGATGTGTTATTTATTAACTTATTACATGGTAACAACTAAACTAAACTCTAAACTGTCCAGTTCTATGAACTCTTAAATACTCTTTTGAATAACAACAAATCCAATCGAAGAATGCAGACTTCTAAATCCATCATACAAATTGAGGTCTCCTCTCTGTGGAACTCTTCCAACACCTTCTGAAACACTTTTTTCTGTTGATGGCACTGAGCATGTGAAAAAAGAAAAAGAAAAAAAAGGAAGGGATACAATTCAAACCAGAGTTCTGGACTACTGCAGGATCTGATATGTCCGTATAGGAAGAGCGAGAAAGAAATGACTCGCAGGACTCCAACAAAATCTAAAAGTAAAGCAAAAGTTACTCAAATTTATCTTCTGTTTTTAAAGGGATAGTTCACCCAAAAGTGAAAATTAACCCATGATTTACTCACCCTGAAGCCATCCTAGGTGTATATGACATTCTTCTTTCAGATGAATGCAATCGGAGTTATATATGAGGAGCTCTTTTCCAAAACGTGATAAACGCCATTTAAAAAAAAAGAGTTTGTCATGTCATTTTTCTGTGTTCTGAACCTATTCACTGCTCCATCAATGTTTCATGCCAAATCGCTATATTTCCTTGTTTAAAATGCACTGCAATATGCAGTTCTTTTCCAAACCGCGATAAGCGGCAAACCTATTTTTAGCCTAAACGCGATAAATCCTCTCTCGACCAATCAGAATTCAGTGAGCGTTCTACGCAATCCAACATCGGCTCGCTGAACAGAGTTTTGTTTATGTTCATTCATTCCTCAAAATGAGTGTTTTAAACGGTGATAACACTTTTGATGGCCTTGATGAGCCAGTGAGACCTAAACCTGGGGTAGATGCTGCTGCTAAAGGTTTCTGTTTATAATTTCTGCCAAAAATGGCATTCGACAATCAAGGAGCAAAAGTCGGATATCGTTCGAAAAACGAAATTTTTATTTTATTTTTATTAATCAACTGTTTTCTGTGTGTCAGTGTCTGCAAAGATGAAATTGACGATCAGCATCTCTGTAGTGAACGCGCCTAGAGAGAAATGCATGTAATGGATTACATAATCAGAGAGTATGCTATTTATTTTCGTTTTTAATTGTTTCGTTTAAAGACATTTCAAGCTTTCTATATAGATATATTTCTCATGACTCTGTGAGGCATACGCTGAGTTTCGGTTAATTTATGATGAGATGCGCTCCAGTTCACGTGCAATGCAAGTGACGACGCCGGCGCTTCCATGTCATGATTTGTCTATTTGGTTCTTATTTATTAAATCCAGGCAATTTGTTGATAAAAAAATTATTAAAATTAAGATACAATTTCTACTAAACGAAATTTACTTTAAAGAAAGGCTTTCTACAAAACAAAACTTAATTCAGTGGCCAAAATCATCCATTTTTGGATTTTCTTTTGTGGATTTATAGGGTTTTGAAAAAAAATACTTTGAATTTATTATCAACAATATTGTTGTTTGATTTAATAATCATTGTTCAACATGTTCAGACAGAGGGTAAAAAACATTTTAACAAGCTAAACAGAATATTCACAAAATGTGTGGGTCTAGGTAAAAAAAAAAAAAAAAAAAAATCCTGAAAACTATTGAAATGGATTTATCGCGTTTTGGAAAAGATATCCTCATATATATAAATCCTGGCTCTTCCAAGCTTTGCAATGGGAGTGTCACACTCTCACACCACATGGACTTGTTATGATTTGTCATCATTTGTTGTCACAGACCCTAATTACGTTCAGATGTGCACTCATCAGTCACCATCATTAACACCTGTATAGTGTCCGGTGTCGTCAATTAAGTGTGTGTTGCTATCTGTTCGCCTGTCTGTTCGATCTCTAGTTAAATAAACCTTTGAATTGGATATTACGTCTTCCTTGTCTGTCTGCCATCAACCACCCGTGACAGGGAGTGAATGGGTTTTTGTTTTTGTAAGTCCATCAAAGCGCATCCATCCCTGATTAAAGTGCTCCATGCGGCTATGGGGGTTAATAAAGGCCTTCTGAAGTGAAGCGATGCGTTCATGTAAGAAAAAGATTCATATTTACAACTTTATCGACTAAAATAACTAACTTCCGGCACCAGACGGCCGTACGCAAGTCAACACTTGACGATGTATGACGTAGGGTGTAGGAGTAGCGGAAGCTTTGACGCGTCTAGTGGTTCAAACAAACAGGGCAGGGCAACTGCATTCTTCATAACGTTGTGCGTCAAGTTCAACTGTTACTCTAACGCTGTAAATCGATTATTTTAATTATTTTAGTTGATAAAGTTTTTAATATCAATATTTTTCTTACACGAACGCATCGCTTCACTTCAAAAGGCCTTTATTAACCCCCGCCCCCCCAATTTTATTTAATTATAAATAATCAGTTAAACGCTCTCAGTTAAACGCGTTATTAACGACGTTAACGCAAACCCATTTTAACGGCGTCAATTTTTTTTATCGCAAGATTAACGTTCTTTTTGGCCTAGCTAACTTTGTAGTTTTTTCACATGCTTTTGCAACAGGATGCGGCGCTGCTCTATGAAACCCATTCATTTCAATCATGATTTCAATGGCTGGCTCCGCGTGAGGACGTGTTGTTGCTTTGCCGACCAAAGCGCAAGCGCAGTGGCGGACACGCCGCGGTCAAAGTTCAAAATAGTTCAACTTTTGCCGCTGCGTTCAATGAGCACTGTGCATTCCGTGTCCTGTCTGAAAGTAAAACTACAACAACACACCGGATCTAGCTAGACCGAAAACAACAGGCACACCGCACACACTTGTTTGGGCTTGCGAGCCGGCTTGGACGACGAGTGCGAGACGGCGAAATGGATGCCAATAAGATTCTGAATGGAAAGTTTACTTTTAAAAAGTTGCCAAATGGTTCCATTGACAAGACCAAAGTGATCTGTGTGTTTTGTCGTTGTGAACTGAGCTATCATCGCAGCATGTCCAGTATGAAATACCACTTGATGGCCAACACACACACACACACACACACACACACACACACACACACACACACACACACACACACACACACACACACACACACACACACACACACACACACACGATGCGCATTCTCCGCCCCCACGTCAATTCAGTACCTCGTCAGAATTTCTTTCACCCTTTTATTGATGGACAGTGTTACATTGTGTGAGAGATTATTTGCTACAAGTGAGAATGTTAGTGTGAAATTTAACACAGTATGCCAATGTTGTTTTCAATAAAAACAATGTTGTTTTCCGATCCACTTTTCCATGTTGATAAGTGTCACGGTGTGGGTTTTGTGTTTGTGTATCTTGTTCTTGTCTGTCATGTGTTCCCCTGTCCTTTCATGTTTCAGCTGTTCCCTGTTTTGTTGATTAGTCTCCCCATGTGTTTCTGATTAGCCACGCCCCCTTGTTATCTTGTTTAGCTTGTTTGCCTGTCTTTTTATACCTCTGTGTTTCAGTTGTGGTTTGTTGGTCGTTGTATTTGCTTCAGTGTCCCTGTGTTCCTTGTTTCTCCTGTTATTTCTATTAAATTAGCTGCATTTGGATTCTCTCTCTGCATTCGTCCTTCCGGCATCATAACAATAAGAGCATTAAAATGAAAAAAAGAGAGATTTATTTAGAATAGATAAAAATGTGCGATTAATTGCGATTAATCGCGAGTTAACTATGACATTAATGCGATTAATCGCGATGAAATATTTTAATCGTTTGACAGCACTAATTTATATATTTACTTATTTATTTATTTATTTAGAGACATAATCTTGCGGGAGGGGGACAAAAAAAAATCCATCTGTGTAGACCTCCAGTTCAAATGTCCAGGAAAACACATCAGCCATTTCATGCTCCAGTGGGATATATGAGGATATTTGCACCATGCATCTCACAAACCCTGTGACAGAAGTGATATAACTTTCAACCTGAATTCATTTGGTGTCTGACTAAAAGGGACAACCTGGCTGCAATATGTGCCACATAAATGTGTTAGTCCCCAAGAGCAATGTGGAGTTAGCTTCTGAAGACACCTTATTCATGTGCAGCATCAGAAGCTGCTGAAATGATGGACATTTGCTTCCATGCTGAAGTGAAGTACATACGTTGTGCTGTGGTCCCTCTTTGAATAATGTAACCTTTCTTCTTAGTTTACTCTCTACCTCCCCTTTCTCATTTCCTTTTCATTTCAGATCTTAAGCCCAAATGGAATGTACACACTGTGTCCTTTCCATACTTATGGAAACTTATAACTTACCCTTTCCTGAATGCCAAGGGAATGCCAAGGTAAGGTATCTCACTTGCCATTCATTTGGTCTGATTCGGAAGACAGCAGAGGATAGAGTAAATGATAAACGATATAGCTGAGATAGTGGAGGAAATTGGCCTTTCACAACTTTCCGATCTGTAGTGGTTTTGTGATTTCTTGTCTAAAAGTGCGGTCCCATTACCGTTACTCTATGAAGTTGAGTATCAAATCCAGTCATTCCAATAGCAATCTGCATGATTGGAAGTTTTGTGTGTTTACCACACAGATTTATCTTTGGACATGCAAATACACCACGCTGTGCAACAGAAAGCTGCTTGGTTTGAAAGTGGATTTTGTGCGAGCAGTCTTTATACAACTCTGCACTTTTGACAATGGACCTTTTTTTATGCAAAATTTTGCTAGTGTGACTGCACCTTAATGGTGAAGACCAAGCTTTGAAAAATGAGGTTCTCAAACTGGGGCACAGATTCATTCAAGGATACCATCATGAATAATCCAACTTCCCTCATAATGATTGTAAAAAATAATAAATTTGACATAAATATGTTATAATTTACATGGTCATTAGACAAATGTCTGTTAAACTGCATCTTGAGAAGGCATCCTTGTGTCCCCCAGATCTCTACATAAAGGGTTTTTACAGGTGTTTCTGCCCCTTACTGAAAGTCACTGTCAATGAATCGGAAAAGCTATCTGATGAATCGGTGACCATGTCACTGCATGCCTCTGGATAATGTGGACACTTTCAGACATTAATCAGCACAAGCCACAAGTCTGAGCCACCATCTGCTGAATGACAGTATTATTGAAGTGGAGTACAGATGATGCAAAAACACATTGTGTTGTATATAGCAAGAAGGATGTGAGATTAAATATGGTTAGTATGCAATACAGAGGTTATTCAGAGCCCTGTAGTCACACCATTGAAATATTTTGCAAACTCATATTCAGTAGCAGGCTACTAAACAAACGTCCCACCACCAACTGCGGAACGGCGGCGAAGTCAATAGGTTTCCATTAAAGTCAATGTGTGTATTTTCACTGACTGCGGAACGGCTGCGTTCCGACTCAGTCCCAGCTCCGGCGACCGCAGACCTGCGGAGCAGATACGCAGAATTTCTATTTTTGCCAGATGCCGGATGCCGCAGCAGTTCAGCACAGGGGAGATTGTTATATTGCGCGATCATACGTGAATTTGCGAGATCTCGTGGGTCCTCATGTCAGTCATAGCCACAGCCGTTCAGCAACAAATCTGGACCTGGTAGGTATTGAAGGACGGCGGAGCACGGAGCCGACACGCAGCAGAGCTGATCCGCAGCCGTTCCGCAGTTGGTGGAAATCCGGGGTCAGATTTGCATTTAATGAGGGTAATATCACTGATAAGTGGAACATGAGATATCATACATTTGTAGCTACAGGTGGTATCATACAGATGTGCATGTGAAGCTTGTAACAACTTGTAGCAACTTAGTAACAAATAAACTAGACATTAATGAGCAAAACTATACAACGCGTTGTTCTCTGAGTTATGTCTTTGATAGAACAGACAGACAGACATTTTTATTCCAAATAGAGATGTTCAGATACCCCTTTTCCCTTCCCGATACCGATTCCGATACCTGGACTCAGGGTATCGGCTGATACAGAGTACTGATCCGATACTTGGATGTGTACAGTATCTATACAGCTGCAATTCATACTAGCACTGTATGATTTGATATAATTATTTTATGGTGTGTTTCAGACTTATCCCTTAATTAAACATGAACAAATACATACAGTGAACTAGAGTATTTTTATTATCTGACATACATTTCACAGCAATATATTATTTATCTTTCTTAAGTGAAAAAGAACTTAAAATGCAACCACACATCTAATACTGTAAACTGAAAAAGGTATTCTAGTTTTACAATATAACTGCATAAAAAAGTGCAACAAATAAATCTAGGAATCTAAAAAATGATATATGAATAATATAAGAAAATAATCTCTTTATAATTTTAAAGTCCATTAACAATTTTGTTAAATAAACGGCATTTCAGTTTTGACTGCGGCTGGTCATCCAGAAAAATAAACTCAATACATGTTGTCGGTTGTATTTATCGCTCGTTGGCTGTCTTTTGAAAACATTTCTCTTTGTTTGAATGAAGCTTTTAGAGATTGTTGATTCTGGTGCGGCTCATTCTTCTCTGCCCTTGCCTTTGTGTAGTCGTGTTCTGCGGGGTAACACGTCTTCAAATTCTTTAAGTTACTCGTGTTGAAGTTGCTAATCTTGTTCCACCCCTCGAAATTGCAGTATGGCATATGAGACATGTCGCCGTTTTACTGTCTGGTTGGTCCAGTCTGAAATACTGCCAAACAGCGGACATATTCAACTCTAATTCCAAAGTAATTTTCTCTGAATTTCTTCTGTGTGTTTTTTGTTTTCTTCATGGAAAACTGCTGTGTAATTATTTGAATGAGCTTTTTTCATACCAGTTTATTATCATGGTATAACTTATTTTAGATTTAACCACACAAACAAAACCTAATTGACAAAACAAACAGTAAGTGGTTGCTATACTTGTAAGTCAGAAAATCTCAGTCTGTCTAATAGCTGAGGAATACTACACAGATTTTAAAGCAGTAAGCATCATACACTTGCTGACTATGTAAATGGTTAAAGGAAATGAAACTCACACAGAAACATGTGTCTAGTTTCTAGGAGACACATGACAAAAACAATATGCGTTCTAAAATTGGCCAAAAATTGATGATTTTCTATTAAATCTCTCAAGTCCAATTGCCTTAAGTCTACAGACTGGCTATGACTTTGAGCAATTATCATAAACTCCTCTAGACTGCAAATTGGGGAAAAAATCTTTGCAGAAGTGGTGTAGTGTATTCCGGATTTAAGTAGGCAGTTATTTAGAATTGAAATTAGAACATTTACAGATATGAAAAACTATTTCTATAAAATAATGATATTCTGGAGTCTGGAAATAAAACCAGAATAGTGTATTTTTTATTGCTTGTACAACCTACCCAAAGCTTGTCTGAAATCAGAACATGATGATGGTCCTGTCAGATTATAACAAAAGACAAATCCAACACCACTTATTTCATGCTCACAGGCTTGAGAATGGAGTTGCATCAACAACATGTGCATTTTTCATTTTCACATTCCAGAAATGAATCAAGAATGGGATAGCTGTGAAGGCTGAGAAGTGAAGAGAATTATAAAGACAGGTGAGTGGAGAAACTCTGTATTCCAAGTGTGAGGTATACAGGACAAGTGAGAAAAGATCTGTGTTGGTTAGAAACTTCCTTCCAGGAAGAAGAAAGAAACCATGGGCATGTGTTGAGATCATTGGACTTTCCTTTTGTACTCATTGTGAGCGTTCTTAATTTGGTGCAGGTGTCCACTTGCCTACATGGTTGGCGAATTGGCGTTAGTGATGTTGAACAGATGGTATCATTACAACACTTAAAAAATATTAAATCATTTTCTACTCTTTCAACTGTATTTTGGCCTTGTGACTCTATATTAGACAGACTTGATGGACAAGAGGGGGAAACCTGGAGGGACATTTTTGCTTGTTTGTTGTATACCAGAATGTTATCTAGATTTATCAGCAAGAGTTTTCAGCTTTATATTATTTTCGTATAAACTTTTTTTTCCAAAAATTCCTTAGGAGAAATTGAAATAGATACAAAATAGACAATGCATTAAGAGTAAAGAACTATGAAGTAATCTGAGCTGCTATCCACATTCATTTAGTCTTGGGAGAAGTTGATGAGAAATGTTAATTTTAAATTAGTTGATTTTCCTGGCATTTTGAAATCTCTGAAAATTTCAAGAACACTTTGAAACACTGAACACATTTGCATACGCAGAGAGAAATGTCTGAGATCTCATTTGATTTTCAGGGTTCATGTCAGGAGCATGTGTGCCAACCACTACTCTGGTGGCTAAGGAAAGGAATCTACCTGTAAGCGAATTATGCAACATTATGCAATGTTGGCACAGGCTACTCAAAAAACACACATGTGGCTTAAATTTCTTCTAATTATTGTTCTGTAAAGTAAGACACATTATGGAAATGAAATCTTCACAAACACTGTTTCAAGTGAATGCATCTGTCACCTCAACGGCACTGCACTTCCCAGCATCCCTCATGTTTCCCACCTGCACACTATCGGCCATCACCTGATCACCTATTACCTGCACGTCATCTATCACCATGGACACTTATGATCATCACAGCTGTCTGTCATTGTCTCGTTATCATCATCATCATCTGTGTTCTGTTAATCAGTGTTCATCTGTGTTAGTATTTAGTTCCCTTCTGTTCAGTCCGTTTTTGTCCATTCTACTTTGTATCTAGGGTGTGTGTGAACCTTCTGCCCGTCTGTACCCGTAGTTGGTTGTAAGTAAATGCTTTGGAACTTCTGACTCCTCTTCTCCTTCTGCCTGCACCACACCGTGACAGCATGTTCCTCATGGTTGTTTATTCCTAGCATGCAGCACAGCCACAAGTAGTGGTAGTACTTGACTGAAGCACTTATTTCATACAGTATTTCCAACCCACAAATGCTATTTCAATTTCCTTTGAAATGGGCAATTTCTTCTGGAAATTGTTGTAATGCAAGGTGTATAAGTTTGCTAAACAAAAGTATTATTAAGGGTCTTCTGTTCTTCTAGGGTGAGAACAATCCATAGATTATCTTTGAGGTAACACACGGGGTTATATCTATCATAAAGCACTGGAAAAGCACCAAGGCAAGGGCAATTCTAAGAAACTCTACAACAGCTGGGCAAGGCTGCAATTACCACATTTGACACAATAGCATTGGTTATTGCTGAGGATGATTTTAAACTATATGCTTGAACAGTCGCAATGTAATGCTGGCATTGTAAAGAGGCTGTTTTGAAGGACAGAGTAGCACAAACTACAACATCAAACCCACACTGTAAAGAAATTAATCATTGGTCTTGTAATTTTCATAAAAAAGGTGATATTTAACAATATTGTGTATATTTCATTAAGAAAATTGTGGTTCCGTGTTGGAAATAAAATCAAGACATGCATTTTCCTTTTTTTTTTAAAGGAAAAATACCCAATTTTGAGGCTTGAATTGAGGAACCGATTAAGCTGATGAATTTAAGGAAAAAAGGCTACCTATTTATTTTAAGAGAATATGCTCAATTATGCAGTTTTATTTAGAGACACCATTGTTAGTTCCCGTCATGCTTTCCACATGGAGTGGAAATATTGAAATCAAGTGTTAGTTTGTGTTCTTGAGTAGAGGGAAACATCTGTTAATGTTTAATGTTCAGGTATGTTTGACATTTGAATGAGTTTCTATTTTGCTGAAGTTTTGATCTCTACCATTGTGCAGAAGAGTAGGGCTTATGGTTAGGTTGTGAATAACTGCATGCATTGATATACAGAAGCATGTTGCTTTATTCATTTAGCAAACACCTTGTTATAATGCCAATGCTGTAACAAGTTGGATTCTGTGCTGTGATAGCAGCATAGTCTTTTTATTATGCAATATAACGCCGTCAAATATAAACAGCTTATAACGATTCACTCTAATTCACACACTTTTGTTCGTCAACTTAAAATAAAAAAGCATATTTCACTAAAAATATTAAATTCATTGTGTCATAGACTAAATAATTCAGGGGATTTTACCTGATTTATTTAAGTAGATTCCATGAAAGAAATCAAGCCTTAATAAATAAAAAATATATTTTATTAATAATATTATGTGTATATATAATAATGTTAAATTGTTACCATAATTCATTTAAGTAAATTGCAGTAAAAAAAATAAAAATCAGTGCAGCACAGTAAATGGCTTAACCAATCAAAGCATTAAATATACCAGTTTTAAAAACACAAAACAAAAATGACATGTGTAACTACAACAGTAAGAGAGGGTGAGAAATGGTAAAATAAATAATTCTCCCCCCCCCCCCCCCCCCCCCAAGCATAGGAATGGCATTTAAAGAGCCTCCGTGGAAGACACCTGACAGTCAGTAATGGAGAATCAAGACCTTTGCCATTAATCAATGATGCTTAGGTTGGGTGGATGAGCTTCACATTGGTTATTAAGTTAAGTAAATTAAGAAGTGAGCAAGGAAGCATGGGATGAAAAACATCAGTGATATTGGTGCAGTACATCAATGTACAATTTCAAATGAGTGGTACTCTGAAAAAACGTACCATGTTGATGTGCTTAAGGGTTAGTTCACTCAAAACATCTGTCATTACGTATCTTATTAAACTTTTCAAAGTGGTAGTTGCGTGGACGGTCAATGGAGGGACAGAAATCTCCCAGATTTCATTAAAAGGT
Source organism: Meda fulgida (assembly GCA_030578275.1). NCBI lineage: Eukaryota > Metazoa > Chordata > Actinopteri > Cypriniformes > Leuciscidae > Meda > Meda fulgida. Next base: position 24,046,909 of record CM060627.1, read on the forward strand.
TAATTTGTCTTCCGAATATGAACAAAAGTCCGACAAAAGACGACATGAAGGTGAGTAAACAATGAAAGAATTTAAGTGGTTTCTTCAAATTCTTTAATCAAAGTTCTTAAAAGACTTCTTAAAAGTGAAACGATTTCTGTAAATCCAGTAAATAAATGCTGTGTGGCTCTAAGTTTTCAGTAATATGCACGACTAATGGCTGGGTTGTGTGTGCAATTCCACAAACCTGGAAGACCTCGGAAATATATAAGCAGAATAATTTACTGCCACTGTGACTACATGTAATCAATAAAAAATGAGCTGTAGTCTGATTATGAGTATTTTAAAATGCAATAATCTAATTACAAGTATTAATTTTAAAATTAACTGATTATGCGATCCAGGTTACATGTAATCCGTTACTACCCAGCACTTATGTACATTTTGCCTATTTTGATTGCTTACGTTCAACTGGAACAGAATGCCAATGGAGCAATTTCAGTTATATTATACATTTTGTGGTGTATGTGTGACAGATTAACATCTGTGGACATTTTCATCACGTCTCGCTGTTGTGTGTTCAGCACAGTGAGCATCACATTTTTAATACAGAATTCAACATTAAAAATAGTTCCTTTCTGTATCTTTGAGTACTCATACTTATCCCAAATCTAGTATTGCATTGCAAAATCACTGTGTGAACCACTTCTATGATATTTGTCATTGTCAAATGTTCCGTTCTTATCTAATCTAAGGCAAATGGCCATGTTGATACTACTCCACATGACTTCCACAAAAAATTCGGGGTCATTAACACGCAGGCCTTCATCTCACTGTTGTCTTCTATACTCAGTATTCCCCGGCCAATTAGGTCTGAAAAATAATTTAAAAAAAAGACTTCAAAAGGGTGAAACTGAACACTAAGGTACAATGAACAGGCCAGATACTGGAGCTCCAGGTGTCAACACAATGTTACTTGCGGGCTCATTGAATGCTTAATTAGAGACAACAAATTACCTCCTGAATTATGATAGCATACAGGAGCCTTTCTCTAATGCTCTTCCGTTACACCCATCTCATTTACAGTCACGTGTTTTGGATGTACCATTGTATTTACAAGAGCTTGAAAAAAAAAGAGTGAAAGTACAAAGACCTTGACCTAAGACCTCGATTAGCTTGTTCGGTTGTGCTTGATTATGGTTGGAGCTATACTCTGCAGAAAGGTAGACCTTGAGGGCCAGAGTTGAGAACCCCTGTTCTAAGGGAATCCAATTCAACAAGTAAAACATGTAAGATATTATCTGTCCTGGTAATGATTAGGAGTTCATTCCAACATTAAGACACTAGGATTTTAAGGAGGACCCTTTATGTGAATAGAATGGGGAAGTAATGCTGCAACTCTATGCATTCATATCACATGCATAAAGACAATATTTGTTCAATCCTGTCCCTGGAGGGTCACCTTCTAAAATAATTTATCTCCAGGCCTAAATAAATACACCTGAACCAGCTAATCAAGGTCTTCTGTGTCACTAAGAACTTCACCATGCAGATGCGTTACAGCTGAAGTATGCAGGACCACCAGGAACAGAAATGGACACCCCTGATATACGTAGACCATCAAAGAACATCAACATGGTCTGTTGACTCTGACTTTGTCAAGTAAGATATTCCTGGATCAAGCATTTTAGTGACCCATTGACTAGCCCTAAAATCAGAGTGGAATTATAGTTTGATTAGAATTGTATTGAATTTCAAAAACGAAACTTAGCTATAGCTCTAAACCTGATTGGTTGAAAGAAAAGTTCAGGACAAACAAGGTTGATTAAATTAAAATCCTGGTACACTTGTGGGTCTGAGTGAAATAATGTGGATGAGGTATGAGTAAGAAGACCTGCTGAAATGAGACAATGAAGAATTGCTAAACAATTAAAGAACACTTAAATAAGTGTATCAGTGATCATAGACAGCACAAGGTTGCAGTTATATAATAAGATCGAGTTGGATCACTGTTTGTTGAGTGACAGGACTGTATGATAATCAATCTGAACATGATATCACCCAGAGGGACAGGTGGAAACGGAACTTATTTTTTTTCCAAAAAGAGTTCCCAGTTCATGTTTGACCAGGGGCAAGATTTAAAAAAAAAGACAAGACAAGATAAGATTTAAAGCCAGGAACGGCAGTGACAGCATGTACTTTAAATATGGGTTGGAAAGATCCAGAAGTGAGAAGCTAAATTTGACATGATTACCAGACACGTTTACCGCTTTCATACAAACCCGTGGGGATGATGGAGAACAGGAAAGATGAAAAATTGTGGCAGTGTTTTTTCAGAGTGTTAAAGTAACTACTACGATCTGAGAAATGATGCGACATATATCAACATAGGCACAGAGGTTGACAACCCCAACCATTATAGTGAAAATATGAATAAAAAATGTAGCGTACAACCAAAGACTCCCTTACTTAATCACTCAGTCGTCATTTAAAGCTGAATATTGTCATGTAGTCTTAGTGGTGGTTGCTTAGGCAAGCATCACTGTCACTATTGCTCATACTTACAAACCCCCAACTCCAAGTATAATATTTTAGTGTAAGCTTGTGAACCGTTTGTCCTACTGACATGAATGATATATCAAATCATACAGCTTGTGAGGACTCTTTTGTGCTAATATTCTTCTATGGGATCAGTGATTTTCATCAAGTGGACAATACAATGGGTGACAGTAAAGGTATAAAGATTTTTTTTTTTTTTTTTTTTGCCTTGACCAGTAAGACCTAGCAACACCTCAGCAACGACCCAAAACAGTGATTATGGTGGATATATAAAACAAAAGTGTATTTTAGTATAGAAAATTAAAGCACACATACTATCATGTCACTGAGTTGTTGCTCATAATTGAGTCATTTTAGTACTGATTTTTTGTATGATAATTTGCCGATATAAATATTTCCCTAAATATGCTTGACCTGTCAAACTAAATGTGGATTCTGAGAGAGAAAAAAAAAAAAAATTATTCTAGCTTTGTATTCTTTTTTTGATCACCACTTGAATGTGGGTGAGTTTCATAAAAAAAGCAACATTTTGAGCAAATAGCTGAGAAAATCGTGCTTTTGTCAAAGACTACATTCAGATTGGATTCAGAACGATGATCAAAACATAGATGGAGTAGATCGCGTCCATCAACACCCCAAATGCTTGCACAGTCCTATACAGTCGTGCTCAGAATTAATGGTACCCATGGTAAATATGATAAAAAATGGCTGAAAAAAATAAATCTGCATCATTTATCCTTTTGATCTTTCATTCAAAATATTGGCAAAAATCTAAACTTTCCTTGAAGTAAAAGAATAGAAAGTGGGGGGGAAATCACATTATGAAATAAATGTTTATCTCCAAAACACGTTGGCCACAATTATTGGTACCCTTTTGTTAAATACTTTTTGCAATCTCCTTTTGCCAAGATAACAGCTCTGAGTTTTATCCTATAAAGCCTGATGAGTTCGGAGAACACCTGACAAGAGATCAGAGACCATTCTTACAGAATCTCTCCAGATCCTTCAGATTCCCAGATCCATGTTGGTGCTTCTTCTCTTCAGTTCACTCCACTCATCAGGTCTGGGACGGTCATGGCAGAAGCTTCATTTTGTGCTACTTAACACATTTTTGTGTTGATTTTGATGTTTGTTTTGGATCGTTGTCCTGATGGAAGATCCAACCACGGCCCATTATACGATTTCTAGCAGAGGCTGTCAGGTTTAGATTTTTTATCTGTTGGTATTTGATAGAATCCACGATGCCATGCATGTATCTGAACAAGAAGTCCAGGACCTCCAGCAGAAAAATATGACCACAACATTAAAGATGGTATATTAAATTGTACACATGGGGTACTTGTTATCCTTGTGTGCACCAAACCCATCTTGCATGTTTGCTGCCAAAAAAGCTATTTTTTAGTTTCATCTGACCACAGAACCCTGTGCTGTTTGAAGGTCCAGTCATGTCTGACAACTGAATTTGCTGGGGTTTGTTTTTGGATGAGCAAGGAGGATTTTTCTTGAAAACCTCCCAAACAACATGTGGTGATGTAGGGGTTGTTCAATTTTTTTTAATAGGCTTTCTGAACCCAAGACTCAACTAATCTCTGCAATTCTCCATCTGTGATCTTTGGAGAGTCTTTGGCCACTCAAACTTTCATCCTCACCGTGCATTAAGACAATATAGACACACGTCCACTTCCTGGCAGATTTGTAACATCTTTAGTTGATTGGAAGTGCTTAATTATTGCCCTGATGGTCAAAATGGGGATTTTCAATGCTTTAGCTATTATCTTACAGCCACTTTCTATTTTGTGATGCTCAGCAATCTTTTGATGCACATCAGAACTATATTCTTTGGTTTTACTCATTGTAATGGATGATTAAGGGAATTTAGCCTTTGTGTTTCCCCATATTTAAACTCTTGTAAAACAAGAAGTCATGGCTGGACAATTTCATGTTCCTAGTCACCCTGGTGTGCAAAAAAAAAGGTAAATATGAATGGGAATATACTTAAGAGATATTTTACTCGTAAACAATTCTAGGGGTACCAATAATTGTGGCCAACTTGTTTTGGAGAAAAACATTTATTTCATAATGTGATTTCCCCTCCACTGTCAATTATTTTACTTCAATGAAAGGTTCGATCTTTGCCAATTTTTTGAATGAAATATCAAAAGGATAAACGATGCAGAATTATTTTTTACAGCCATTTTTCATCATATTTACCAGGGGTACCATTAATTCTGAGCACGACTGTATCTAGTCTTGGGTCGATATTTCATTCAGTAACATTAGGCAGTTTTGATTTATATGCTGTTTAATGTTGTTGATTGCATTATTTTACATATGTATGTGCTAACATATGCTATCCCTTGTTTCTGGTTCTTCTTCACATGTCTTTTGATCAAGAGATTCGGTACTCGGAAGCGTTGTCTCATAAATCTCCGTCAATGGTGGGGAAAAATGTAAAGATTATTAAATGTGAGGGGTGTCAATGAGAAATTCATTCATTTACGAGTACTCAGAGCAATATAGCAAAGAAAGCCCTGCTAGTGGAATTGCCATCAGCCTACTGAAATTGCTGAAACGTCACTCCATTCAGTGATAAAATGTTGAGACAAATCATACCATGAACTGCATTTTGCAGACTTAAACAAAGCCTAAACAAACCTTCCCAGCAAGGGAAACACACAAAACTGTTAAAGCAGATTAGGAAAAAGCTAATGACAATCTTTGAGATGCATTCACATAATCTCCAAAATTCACTTCACTTTTTAGGTGACATGTCTATACAAGAGGCACTATAAGCTATATCATTTTTTTTTTCTTTCCATTACAAATGCAGGTTTATTTAACAACCCTGTGTCGTGAAAAAAAAAAAAATGTCTGTTGCTTGTATCACATTTCATGGCAGTTTCAAAGTGAAACGTCCTGTGATTGGCATTGAATAGCATGTATAATTTTCTCCAAAACAGTTCAATGTGGCAACATTTTATTTCAATAGTTCCGCATTATAATGTATCATGGCAGAATACATGGCATTTTGTAAATAAAAGTCTGGCAAGTGGCGCTTATAGGTATGTTAATTTGAATAATAATTGAAATGCGCTCTATTGCATTTGAAATCAACTTGCCCCCATACGCTAAACCTAACCAATAGTTAGAAAAGCAAATATGAGTGCTTCAACACTGTACCAGGTGGGCTACCAAGCAAATTTACTACATCAGATTAGCCATACATTTAGTACTAATCATGTGCATCCATAAACATGTATTAGTTAACAATCATGCACTATGGGAAAAGTGTTTGCATCATGAGATTTTTGAAAGTTGCATATTGGTAAAGTAGTGCTGCCCATCTAAACAAATTGAATGTAGGGAGGGATCAATGGGGGGATGGGCGGATGGGATGCCATACTGGGTAAAATGTTTTAAGGGAAATTAAGATGATTTCTATCTAGCATACAAGCATTTTTTTTTTTTTTTTTGTAATTGTGCAACCTCACAGCAACAAAGTCTACCTTAATTCAATAAGTTGGTTTTGGGACCAAAAAAGTGTGAATTAGATTGTATGAAATCATATGAATTCGCCACAAAATTTGACAAAATGTAAAAAGTTACAAATTGTCATGAGAGTGACATTGTGTGGTGTTTGTGCCACACACAATTCATGACTGTTGCTCATTGCCTGTCTTGACATTCAAGAAGGTGTTGTTGTCTAGATAGAAGTGCTTCAAAAGAAGAAAAATCTTTAAATCTCACCCTCCAGGGTCAGATTTAATGAAACCTACTGTAACCCATCAGTATTTTTGGGTCTGGCATGCACCACTGCATAATTTTTAGTGTATGAAGAAGAAGAGCCGTGTGAATTGAAATTGCAGATTATGGCTGCCCTAGCTTTTCTGGATGCATAAAGACCATGGTGCACCTCGGAAAAAGGCTGTAGGCTACAAAACAATGGGGTATCTCAATGTTGGCTGCACAAAGAATACAAGAGGAGCGTTTCAGCTGGAAATGGGACTTTGTTCAGGAGGTGTCTAAAAGGACAGTTTTCATCCACTCCAAAGGGAGCACAGAAGCCAAGTAGTGAATGACAGCCATTGAAAAAAAGGACCCTACTGTGAAGAAAGAGCAATGAAGTCATGTGTGAGAGAAAGTGTTGGAATACATCAACAACAAACTGTGAGGGATATGGCACTGTGTGGGCGGCTGAGCGACTTTTGTTAGACCTTCATGCTGATAGTATTTCTCTTGTCTTTTCTTATGCATTCGTAGGTGATGAAGCAAATACAGAAAATATTGCATAATTCCCAAATGGATAAAGGTTTGACTTGATCCTTTTTGGGAGGGACATTGTGTGCACTCACACAACAGAGCGGCATCACAGGGAGTGATCGGGACATGTTTCAGAGGCCTGGCTCTGTGCGTTTGTTCTTGAGTGTGTTTGATGTCTCAGAGTAAAGGACAGTGTGTGTGTGTGTAGCCCCTTTCACACAGAGATTCCGGAAAATACACGGATAATGTGACCCGGGGTTTGTCCCGGGATTGTTTGATTTTGGTCCATTCACACTGCCATTGATTTTCCGGGATCTGTGAGTGCGTTCACACACATCCCGTAAAGATCCCGTAAAGACACATGATGTCAGGATGAGACGTGTAACGTACGCGTCGAAAACATGTACACGCGCGTACCGTTCCACAAATCTGACGAACGATCTCAGCTTCAGCGCGGATAGTAAGGAGCTCCTGTCTCTGCTTCGTTCCAGTTTGCAGACATTTTCTTTCTTTGTTGATGACGAACACAAACTTTCTTCTAAGAGCAACAGAGTTGCGCGATGGCATGTGCGGCATCACTATGACACACCCCTTACGGCATTGGTCCTGGCTTTTGTTCACACAGGGCACGTTCCGGGACTAATTCGGGCAATGTTACTAGGTCCTCAACCCGGCATCGATGCCGGTATCAATCCTGGGTCGTGTTTGCGTTCACACAGAAGGCGTTCTGGCAATTTGCCAGGATCATCGCGCTGTGTGAAAGGGGCTTGTGTGTGTGTGTGTGGTGGTGGTGGTGGGGGGGGGGGGGGATGACAGTGATTGGAGAGCTTGAGAAGGGAAAGAGTAAAAGGGAGACACAGGGGAGAGATGGGAAACAGCAGGGAAATCCAAGGTCTCTCTTTAATCATTATCATTCAGCTGTCAGTAGAAGTCCGGTCTGAGCTCGGCCCTGGACCACTATACCCCAGCCCCATCTGCTCCCAATAAAGCCCAACAAAAGATTTAATTTGAATAAATGTCCCATTTTCTTCTGCTCATTTTATATGATTTTGCTCATCAGAGACAGTGATATTGAGATGGCTTTGGAGGACAAGGGTAAAATACTTGAGTAAGCATGTGCATGTAACAGCAGAATCGCTCACTGAGGCACTTCTGAATCTACAGTGCCACAGGAATACAAATTATATTTGATTTTACTCAATTTGATTATAAACTATTACAAAAATAGTATGTAGCTTTGGAAAAAAAATCCAAGTTTATGATCTAAAATTCAATTTTTAGTACCTGTAAGTGGTGGGTGACTTGATGAACACTGTATTTCTTGCCAATTTTTCATGGAAATCAATTACACACATCAGCTCTATTGCTATTTGCTAGGAATTTCAGATGCAATACAATTTCAATATATTTTAGGGTACAGATGTGCCAAAAATAAGTTTGAGAGATCTTTTGAAGTCATTGTGTTCTTTTTTCTGCACATCATAACACTTTGTCAAAGATACCTTTTGTTTGAAATCAGACTTGCAAAGATCAAAAGTGACATACATAACCATGCATGATTTAAATGTTATCTAGAAATTGTTGGAGCCTATAAGATAACCATAAGGTTGACATGTAGTTGCAAGGTTACTTATAGTTAGAATGTCTAAAGTGGACCATCAAAATAAAGTTGCTGATATGCAAATAAGGGGAGTATGAGCAACTTTTTTTCCACTTCAAACACAAGTTAAGCACTATAATATAATTTTGTAATATGATTTTTTAAGTAGAGTATATTTAAAAAAAAATATATATATATATATACCGTTTAGTAGCCTGAAATTGCTTTATGGCTTTAGGTTTGTAACCCCGGTTCCCTGAGAAGGGAACAAGACACTGAGTCAGATGTTGAATCTATAGGGGCGCATCTACAGAACCCAGTGTCTGAAGCATGTGTGAAATCACACACTAATTATATAACATCATATGGAGTGCCCTTGCTTTTATAAATGAGTGCTAGGGTTACATACAGAACCCTAAGCTGTTCCCATTTGAGGAAACTTGATGCTGCGTCAGATTCTAGGGGACATTAATACCCACTACGCCATGGTGACCAATGCCTACCCCTAAGCTGTGAAGTTAACAAGCACAATTTTGTCGGGCCAGAGCACTGAAGAAATTGATGAGCCTAGATCCAGAGTCCGATATAAGCATCAGCACAATAAGGTCACAATCCAGTGACACTGTTTCACATCCTTGCTCCCTAGAAAACCTTGGTGTGTAGAGCTGCTAGGCCAAGCCACTCTCATTGCCACTATTTAATGGATGTGTTGTAAAATCAAGGTCTGTAAAGCAGTCGTCTGAGCAAACAAATTTGTACGTTTAGTAGAGTACATTTTAAGTGATGTAACTGTACATTTAGTTCATAGTTTACATCCCTTTGTGGTAATTACATGCTTTTTTACATGCTATTTTATTTGTATGCATCAAAGTGATCAAAGGATAGGAACAGAGTAAGTAAGTGCAAATAGAATACATTAACCACAGTAGTAGATGGCGCCAAATGTTGTCAATCATGGATGGTGTGGAAGCACATCCTTAAAGCATCAATTAAATCCAGATATCAGCATTTAATTGTTCCTATAATTTGAAGATACAAGAAATTTCTGATTTCTGATTACAAAATTATCTGTATATCTACAGGGCCAGAAATTTGGCACAAATTCCAAGTCTCATTTATTTACTTCAGCGTATAGAGAGACACACTATATTCAGTGTCGTGTTTCTCCCTTGTGCGCGTCTTGCAGCAGTCAGCAGCCTGTTGCATCTGGATGTGTTTAGTATGAGTGCATGATGCATACTGTGAAAAAGTGTTTTGGGGGCATTCTAAAACGCTTAATGTTATGATATGCCTGTGTGTAAGGAGATATTTAAGCAGATATATTTGTCTATATTCATCGTTCAAAAAGGAAAAGCGAAACTAAGACTGCAGGTATACAAAGCAGCGCTTGCTTACCATTTTGAATATCAATCAGGCTGATCACATACTTTTTTTACACTCTGCCATGTTATTATGAAAATATTTGTGCAGTGGAATGCTTAGGTAAGATGTCTGTGCCGTCATGACTTATTTGCTTGCTTTCATCACTTTTGCTCTTATTCTCATACACGAACTTGTTTGGTAAACTGAACAGCCGATCAGAGATCTCTCTCTCACCGACATCTGGATGGGTTTAGTATGAGTAAATGATGCAAACTGTGAAAAAAGTGTTTTGGGGACATTCTAAATGCTTAATGTGGGTAAAAAAAATGTCAGCATGCCTTAATGTACTGAAATTCAGTATGCACCTTACTGATGACCCATGGTTTTATACTGCATCTGTCAATGCAAGAGAATGTGAATTACAGTATGTACAGTATTTTCTACATTTTTAAATTGCAGTGTACAGTGTATATTATTAGGGGATAGAAGTTCAGTTCTCACTATATACTACTAATGAGTACTTTTAAATACTTAAGACCGGTATCCTTTCTATTCATAGCTAAGACATTTGAATGAGTCATGTTCAACCAAGTCTCTACCTTTCTTACACAGAACAACCTCCTGGACAACAACCGGTCTGGTTTCAGAAGCAGCCACTAAACTAAGACTGCCCTGCTCTCGGTTATAGAAGCTCTTAGACTGACAAGAGCAGATTCCATATCCTTAGCACTCATCTTGCTGGATCTGTCTGCTGCTTTTGACACAGTTAACCACCAGATCCTCTTTTCAACCCTCATGATATAGCACATCACAGGAACCCTCACTCGAGTGGTTCAGTTGTTACCCCTCAGGTAGGGCCTTTAGGGTGTCGTAGAGGAGAGAGGTGTCTAAGTCGCAACATATTGCTACTGGGGTGCCTCAGGGCTCAGTGCTGGGAACATTTCTAAACTGTCATTAAGAAACATGTTTTTTTTTTCCTATCACTGCTATACTGATGACAGACAACTCTACCTCTCGTTCAAGACAGATAATCCAACAGTAGCTGTTCGCATGTCAGTCTGTCTGACAGACATTTCTTTCTGGATGAAGGACCACCCCCTTCAACTCAACCTTGTAAATATAGAACGGCTTGTGGTCTCAGCCAATCAACACTTCATCAGAACTTCTCCATTAAGCTAGGTTAATCAACCATAACTCCATCCAGGACATCCAGTAACCTTGGAATTGTGATCAGTTAAACTTCACAGACCACATTGCTAGAACTTCACGGTCATGCAGATTTGCCTTATACAACATTAGGGAGATCAGGCTCTTCCTATAGGAGCATTGCTATGTGTAGTGTGCTAGACTAACTAGGATCAGTCACAGCACTTTTGCATACAGCATATTTTGCAAATTGTTGCACTATTGTTGGTGTGATTGCTTCTCATGTTCTCATCGCTTTGGATAAAAGTGTCTGCTAAATGATTAAATAGAAATTTAAATGGAAAAAAAGAATTACTCTTTTACTCTTACTCAGGTAGTTTATTTGGGCAAGTACTTTTATTCTACTCACACTATTTGTTTTGGAGACTAATGGTACTTTTACATTAGAATATTTTTTCAGTACTCTTTCCTCCCCTGACTGAATGAGTAACACTTTACAGTGATGTTCAATAGGCTTTATGCACAGCTTCACTACTTCCTGAACTTAAGCTAGCCCTTTGTTTCCTGTCTGCCATTATTGGACAAACTGATTAATCCAGTTGTGCCTGATTATTGTTACTGAGGCCAGGCATACCTGGATTAATCAGTTTCTCCAATAATGGCAGACAGGAAACAAAGGGCTGGCTGACGTTCAGGAAGTAGTGAAGTTGTGCATAAAGCCAATTCGTTAACAAATGGTCTCATGAACTAACAATAAACAATACCATAAATTAATTTTAATGTTAATATTTTATAATATACAATAATGTACTGGCAATGTAATAAAATGAACATTTGTTAATTACGAATTGAACAGGAATTAACAATTATTGATAGACTATTTAAATCGTTTTACCTATTAATGCAAGGTGAATATTAATAATTACCAGCAAGAGTAAAAACATTATGGTAACACTGTATCTGTCACGTGTTCAGTGTGTTTAGTTCAGTTTGATCTTGTTTCCCCCTGTCTTTGTGATTTTGGTTTAGTCCTGTTAGTGTTTCCTGGTCTGTTTAATTAGTAATTCCCTTCTCCTGTGTTCTGTTAATTATCCTATTATTTCCTGTTCATTTAAGCCCTGTGTTTTCCCTCAGTATTTGTTGGTCGTCGTCCATGTATGTTTGTGTGTTTTTTGAAGTCGTGGAATGTTTTCCCTTTGGTTTTGAAAAGTTAATTTTGTAAATAAAATAACTATACTGCAGAACCTTCTGTCCTCGTCTTCCGCATCCTACACAAAACCTGACAGTATCATTAGGTTTCATTAAAGATAAATAATACATATACAGGATTAATTAATCTAAGTTAATATTAATTTCTACATTTACTAATACATACATTACATCAGAGGTTGTATCTGCTAACATTGGTTAATGCACTGTGCAGGAAAATGTATCAATAAACTGTATTTTTGGTAATATTAACTAAGTTTAAAGCTGTAAACCTAAATCTATTGTTCAGTTAGTTCATGTTAACTAATGCATGAACTAATGTCAAAAAATAAACCTTATTGCAAGATGTTACCAATTTAAATGTTAATAAATAAACAAAATATACACAAACAAAATCCTTAATGTCATCATAACTAATTAGCCTAGTCAATATTCATACACTGCTCATTAACATTGTAACACAATCGTTCATTGTATAATTTTGTTACTGTTGTTGAGCTGAAAATATGATTCGCCTCCACAAAGTGACCAGACAGCAATCATTCTGTATGCCGACAGTTTACCAGAGATCCAGTCAATTTAGCAATGCATGTTACTACAAACCAACTCTCCAGCGATTTAATCACAGTTAGTGTGAACTCAACCTTAATCAATCACTAGTTATCATATGGAATCATACCACAACAAATGCTCAGCATTAATTATTCAAGAAAACGTAACCTGTAAGTAAGATTTATTTTATTTTGTTCCCAAAAGCAGGATTTCCTCTATTTTGCAATCAGTGACTTACCATAGTCACTATCATAGAAGACGATGAACTTCTGCCAGCGCAGCTCACCAACTAGCGTCAACATGACATCACTTAGACGGACAGGCGGTCGTGCTGCGAGGGTGTATCGCTCTCCATCAGGGCTTGGATTGAGTTGGCATGCGGTCCGGGGTGATCCTTCAGTGTTTCGCTGGACATAAAGGTGTGGTATGTGCATGGCATCTGTCAGGGACTGTAGAGCACTGGCCGAGGCACAGCCTGTAGATGTGACCAAAGCCAGGATCCCTTGCGTCATAAGTTCACATGCTGCAAAATGACAGAGAAAAAAAAGAAATGATGAGCTTGGGTACTTAGAAAAAACCAAAGAGTATGAGCAGAAAAAATGGACATCAAAACACTTGCATAGCCCTGCTATTAACAGTGTTGAAATGCAGCCTAGCTGTTAGAATAGTGTATTAGAAACAAATGTGCAATTCGTCTTTCATTCAATGACAAAAAACTCAATAAGTGAGCAGAAGTTAGCATAAAATATTCCCCATCATTTTTTTTTTAAATAAAAGAGGATAAGGATGGGCCGATTGCAATATTTTTGAAGAGGTTATTAATTTTTGATGAGTCTTTGAGCTGTGTGAAGTGAGTAAGTGGTCTGTTCTGAGGGTGAGACAAAATTTGGCTCTAAATCGAGCTTCAGAAATAATTTGGTTATGTTCTTGGCAGCTTCAGCAAACTCAGATAACGTTTTGCGCCTGACTAAAAGCATTTTAAATGGAGAATTCTTATTTACAATACACTTTTGATCAAACATTTTTTGGTGGAAAAAAGAGGGCAAATAAAAATAAATAAAGAAAAACAGGCTTGAATTGAAGAAAGAGAAACTCAAACCATATTTAGAGACCAGAATATTAACCACCCAAGCACTTTAACAGATCATGCATAAATTCAAACACGGACAACAAAAGATACCTTTCATGTAAACTATTTAACTGAATTATTGAAACCTGGACATTGCCACATTATTATTTAGTATACAGTCATTCATTTGATCAATTTACAGCAAAGATAACAATGTCATGATCTAATCTGTGTGTAATAGAAAATCCTCCAATTTTGGCCATAACAACCAGCCCCTAGGAATAATTCTCTTTGTGTGGATTATGAAAAGCCCATTCTCTAATTTTGAAATAATCTTAAAGCCATTAATTAATTTTTAGATTAAAATCTAGAACAGTACATCATAAAAGAAAGAAAGAGTTTTTTTTTTTCTGAGCATAAAAGGACCTTTGCTTCAGCAAGGTTTCAATGCTTAATCGCGGACAAAATATAAAGGGACAGACTCATTGTCTGCTTTTGTATTAATCAAGGCCAGTTGAGTTTTAATTTGACTTCGTCTTAATTAAATTTCTTGGTTTTGTGTAAAGTGAACTCTGTGCATCCCCAGGGTCACGAAAAGTGACCCGTTTATTGACCCTACATAAAAAAAAATACAACCAAAGAGCTGACTGAATTCCACTTGTTTTGGGCTCTTAAATAAGAGATGTGCATTTTATTCAGCTACAGGAGCAAAGAATCAAGCACCATGGGGACAAAACAGTATCTACCCCTAAGCTTCTCTTGCATTCATATCGCTCCTATTTTATCAAATATTTTAATGGGGTGATACCCAAGTCAGTATATAATAGTATAATCCTTAATAAGAAAAATAACAGGTCTCATATGATCATGCATGCATGTGCATGACAATCTCTCGAAAGAGCTGATAAGTCATTATGTCTGACACGTTAATCTTAGATTGTTGGTCCTAAAGGCAATGTGATCCTTGAGGCTAAGACCCAGCTATCAGCTCAAACTCTAATTAGAGTCTAATCAGTTGTCTAGACTGCCCTTTAATGCATTACTGCTCTAAGTCCAATGGCACTGGTGGTGGATTGTCCCCTTCTCTCTAAAAACTGGTAACCCGAAACATTAGCTTCATAGAGTTGCATTTTCTTAAAGATTCTGAAAGTTGTGGCTTTGTTACCACTGGTTGTGATCTTCATAGTTATTAAAAAACGGTATGCAGGACATGAGGGGTGTCTAACAATTCTTCAAACCTGTTTCTTGACACAGGAAAAGTGCAGATCCTGCAGGGAAGGCAAGTCACACGCAGTAATGTGTTTGTCTGTGCCTGTCCTATTGGGTGGCAGAGAAGTACCAAACAATAAATGATGAACACAGGATAGATTCAATCATAGCCCTGTAGAATTTGCACAGAATTTCCCTTGACATGTTACACTTCCTTAATTGATGGAGGAAGTGCATCCTCTGCAGTGCTTTTTTTGACGATACGGACAATGTTCCTCTCCTACTTCAGATCCCTGCAGATGGTAGTGCCAAGACACTTTTAGGATTCATTGCTGGTCAATGTACAACCATTAATAATGAGTGGAGACAAACAAGAAGGATTTGCAGGTTACCTCCTGCATATATATGGACTCATCTCCATCCTAAATAAGTCCAATGACTGTAGTGTCGTGAGCAAATTTTAAGAACTTGACAAGAATCTGAGGAAGTTTAGTTCTTCGAGTATATGGAAAATAATAAAGGGGAGAGCATGCACCCTTGAGGGGCACCAATGCTGAGGGTGCTTGTGCTGGATGTAAATACTCCCAGTTTAACCTTCTGCACTCTATCAGTGGGAAAGTTTGTAACCCAGATGGAATTTGGCACAGTAAGCTGACTGAGTTTGAAATTATGAATATCAGGGATGGTTGCATTGAAAGCTGTTCTAAAATCCACAAAGAGAATGCATGCATAAGACCCCGGAGAGTTTGTAGTCCCATGTTCTGTGCATCTTCCACAGACTTATTTGACCTGTATGCAAACTGGAACAGATCCAGCAGTGAGCCTGTAACAACCTTCAGGTATGCCAATACCAGTCTCTCAAAACATTTCATAACTACTGAGGTTAAATGCTCTATAATCATTCAGGCTTGAGTTGCAAGCTTTTTTAGGTACAGGGAAGATCATAGATTGCTTGAAGCATGAATGGGACCTTATTCAATTTTAATGTTTTTTTTTTTTTAAATATCTGAGTAAAAATGGCAGCCAACTCTGCACAACATTTCAGGCAAGAGGGGGACACTTCTTTAGGGTGTGACCACTGATGTGACCTTTGACCCCCAGAATGCAGATACTGCACTCTGCCTTTGTATGACCTTAAACAATTAAAACACTACTGCAAAAGCAAAGTGCAGTATCTACAAACTAAATGTGTTTATGCAACTTTCTTACTACATTTTGATCATTTTAATATTATTTTAATTCAATTTAAGGCTGACATGCAATTAACCAAAAATGTGGGCGTGTTGTTGGGCGTTTGTTGGGCGTGTACCCTGACAGAACAAAAATATACTGAAAAATATAATGTGATATATTACATAATACATTTCCATATATGGGAAATGTATGTTCACACACATTCATGTAATGAGTTACAACATATATCTAGTTCCCAGCATGCTTTGCTTCTGACTGTCAAAGGAGAGCAAATGGTTAAATTAAGTGTTATTTAATGTGTTTTGCTCAATTATTAATACAGGGGGAGATCTGTTGGTGTCTAAAATCCAATTATTTTGGAATTTAAAAGGTTTTCTGTTATGTCTGAATTTTTGGGGTTACCATTGTGCTGAAGAGAAGAGCCTGTGATTCGTTTAAAAATTGGACAAACATCAGTGCAAGTATTAATACTGTATTTTAAATGTAATGACTGCACTTCACAGCACAGTGATAGGCTCTTGACTAAACTGTAGTACATGTAGGTATGCTTGAGCTTTTGATAACTATCTTGAAAATATGAAACATTTACAATGTAAAAAAAAAAATATATATATATATATATATAACTTATTTATTATAACTATAAATATATAACTTTATAGATTTCTTCATACATGTGTATTAATGTTGCATGAGTAAATACACTACCGTTCAAAAGTTTGGGGTCAATTTGTTTTGTTTTTTTTTTGTTTTTTTTAAGAAATTAATACTTTTCTTCAGAAAGGACGCATGAAATTTATATAAAGTGACAGTAAAGACATTTATATGCATTTAAAGACATAAAGACATTTAATGCAAAATATTTATTTTTTAATGAAATGCTTTTCTCTTGAACTTTCAAAGAATCCTGAAAAAAATGAATCACTGTTTGCACAAAAATATGAAGCAGCACAACTGTTGTCAACTGTGATAATAATCATAAATGTTTCTTGAGCATCAAATAATTATATTAGAGTGAATTCTGAAGGATCATGTGACACTGAAGATTGGAGTAATGATGCTGAAAATTCAGCTTTGATCACAGGAAAAAATTACATTTTAAAATATATTCACATAGAAAACAGCTGTTTTACGTTGAAATAATATTTAACAATATTACTGGGTTTGTTTTGTATTTTTAATCAAATAAATGCAGCCTTGGTGAGCAGAAGAGACTTCTTTTAAAAATATAAAAAATCTTACCGACCCCAAACTTTTGAACGGTAGTGTATATCTGCAATATATCACACATGCAGTATATCTGATCACACATCTATATATTATGAAGTGTATTACTGAATATAAAAATTACATACATTGTGTATATATTGTCATATATCTTTCAATATTAAGCAGCAATTCCTTATGTAATACTATATTGTAATATATTAACAATATATTATGCGGTAAATTTTCAAATATTAAACAATTTAACATATTGATCATGCATATATGGGAAATACATTTTCTTTTCATAAGTGTAGATGCATTCAAGTCAATGTTTTTTTTTTTTTTTTGTTCCTGCTAACATCAGGCAGAACTCCTGTCTGACTCACTCACATCAAATGCATGATTGGCAACCCTTAAATTTCATTGGTGATCAATAAAGCTAACAATATTCTATCTAAATCATGTGATCTAACATGGTTTGCAAATTGTGTATCGCAAACACAGGTGGATTTGACAGCTATTTCAAAACTGCTTAAGTTGCTGCCGGGTGTGCAGCTAACTTTTAGCTAACTTTGCCTAACAATGCTAGAGAACACTACTGATGTCACCATCTGTGGCGCTATTAATAAACCCAGGAAATTGTTTTGATTGTTAAATGAAGATAAAACATTGAGAGTATTTGTTTTTTAAACACAATTTAATACCTTTACTTCTGAAAGCTAATTCTTGGTGGAAAAAGGATATTCAATGAGGAAAAAGGTAGGGCAGGACTTGATATTATCCAATTAGAATTCATTGGACCATGAAAAATGGGCATTCGAAAGCACAAAGGAGCCAGTCGGTTGGAAAAAAGGAGCTGACAAATAAGAGGAATTTGTGGCATAAAAAAGAAATTAGTTTTTTTTCTTTAGAATAACTTGCACTGATGTATTGAATAAGATCCGAGAAGGTGTGTTAAGTAAATAGGGTACATTTTGGATGTCATGTTGTTCAGTAATTTTTGAAAAGTGTCTAGAAGAGACAAAGTTTTATTCTCGTAAAACTCAAACCTCTCTAACAGCATGGAAGAAAATAAAAATAAAAATGTAATACAAAGCCGATCAATAGATGGATGCTTCTCAGAGTAACTCAGTTCTTAGTGGAGAGATATTGAAATGTCATTTTGAGGCACTGGCTAGAGAAGAAATCATGGCAGATAATCAACTTGCAGAGACTATTGATGTGAAAAACACAAAACAACACTGAAAGCTCATTAAGTGCAAGACTGCAATGCCACTAAAAATCTAACTTTAAAAAATGAACTCAACTTCGATATGGAATGTTTAAAAAAATTATGATTACAGAAAAGGTGTTACAATGCATAATAATCTTACTGTACCTTTCTCGGATTTATTTGATTTTTTTCAGCATTATTGAGTTCATTAGACTGATTGAAAAACAATAGCTGTTGAGGTGAGCTGTTGATTACAAGCAACCCTTTAGTGTGTGGGGTATCTTAAAATGAAGCACTTAGGCCTTAAACATAGACTGCTCTATGCAAGTACAAACACTTCTAGCTCAATTTCACATTTCACTGTTATTTCACAATTATAATGCAAAACACACATGTGTTGAAATATGCTAAGGTCATTTTCCCCTACTGACAACTAGCCATGGCGACATAATCTGAATCTTGCTGAACAAATTAAACTGTAGCCTTGGATGCCCATTGACCACTTACAAATGAACTGCAGTCCATTCACTAGCATTAAGATTGCACCAAAACTGGAAAGCAGCAGACAGACAAGCTCTAATATGCATTTCCGGACGGTAGGGCACAGGATTTTTTAACAGTTTGCCTAGGAACCAAGTCGTGTTTGACAAATCCATTAATTGGTTCTTGCAAAGTTCATAGAGTTAGTTGCCAGGGACCTCATGGATTTTAGCAGGATGTAAAGGTCTCAGTTGTCATTGGTTGAAACGAGAATCAAGTGAAAACCTCCCCAAATGAACATCAACTGGAGCATGTTCAGTAGCAATTGGAACCACATACACCTTAAATATAGCTGGGGCAGCACCAGCAGAAAACACTCATGAAGGAATACCGGCACTGAACCAGCCATGAGGCAAATTACCACCACTTAATATTATACAGCCGTCTTGTAAAACCAGCTCTTGCATTCTCCATAGTCTCTGACGAAAGGCCAGAATAAATCATTAAGCCCAATTCAAAGGCCAAACCCAAAGTTTTCCATATTTCAAAACAGGGATTTACATTTATTCATTTAGCAGACGCTTCTATCCAAAGCGACTTACAAATGAGGAACAACACAAACGATTAATCCTAAGGAGGCAACAAATACGAAAACAGCTAGTGATACAAAGTTTCAGACATCGTTCATTATAGGACAAGCTAGAATACAGAGGGATTAAGGAATAGTGAAAGCACAGAAGAAGATGGGTTTTTTTTTAGCAGGATGAAGTTCTCACAGAAAAGAAGAATTTTCAGCTGTTTCTTGAACAGTGTCAGGGATTTGGCTGTCTAGATAGGGTTTGGAAGATCACTCAACCAGCAAGGAACAAAAACATTCTGGAAAGTGATTTTGTGCCTCTCTGTGATGGTACTCATTTAGCAAGCGTAGGCTTCTTGTAAGAGAGAGTGAAGTTAGGGGGGTGCAGAGAGAGCTGTGACGTGGGCTTTCTGTGGCTTGTTAAAGACCAGTCATGCTACTGTTTTCTGGATCATTAGATTGCACATGTTGGAAGAGAGAGATGAGGTGGTCATGTCCTTTCAAGGGATGTCATGTCCTTGTGCCCCAGGTAACAGTTTTGTTTAAGGAACTGAGGTATGTTTCACAATGAACACCTCTCCTCTCATTTTTAAACTGATGGATTTAAAATATATATATATATATATATATATTTATATATATATATATATATATATATATTGTGAAGTTTATAGTTCTGGGTCTTTGAAATGTTCCATTGAGAATCCATATCAGTCTGTGTGCTTAAGCTCTGCAAACTCATTAAAGACATCTGTTCAGTGAACTAGGAAAATGCTCCATCAATACGCAGTTATTTGAAAAATGAAGAACAATTTGAAGAGCTAAACGGTCCAAGGAAAATGACATATGCTTGCCGTTTGGGCTTGAAGAGGCAAAAAGAGAGTGTGAAGAATTTTATAGTTTAGTCACATCGTGTATACTGAGCACAGTAAAAATTATGTATGGTAAGCAGTGAAAAGATGATTCTTTATGCCTTCACATTAGAGATGGATGAGTTCCTCTCATCCAAAACTGTAAAGCTGTAGACATTTTTTTAATATATATTGAAGGTTTTACAAAGGCTGTCAGTTACCTAAAGGGACCTCCAGGAAAATACATACACAGTGTAGGTTTGAAATTGTGTTTGAAAGGCAGTACGAAATAAACTCAATATAACATGTTATAAAGAATTGTTTTAGTAGATTTAATCATGAAATCTGACGGCTATTTCCTAATTCTTGATGGCAATTCTCAGCGTTTCAAATTAACACGTCTTTTTCCAGATTCATTTGAATGACATGTAAGCTTTTGCCACAAAAGCAAAATCCATCCTGATCCTCACGAAAGAGACAAGCGTAACTATGCATACATTTTTGCAAAACCCAAAATACATTCAATCCAATGTCCTCACCGAAAAAGTGAGTACTTTTTCTCTTTCTAGTCTCGTAGTCTCCTCAGTTAGCAGAAAGTCGACAATGAAACACAACCAAGGGAAATGCAAGTGAACTTTTTTTATTCCTTATAAATCCTTTTAAATATTCCTGATTCGTTTCACTAAAGTAACTCATCCATATCCGGAGAAGTAAGTACTGATACTGATACGCAGACACAGCAAATCAAAAGACTATTCTTTTAATCTGTTTCCTTGATTTTTTTTCTCACACTCTTTTCTGCCTGTTGTATTCAAATCCCCTTCACGGAACAGTTGCCATGGAGCGCAAGCAACACTCTGATTACGGCGAGGGTGAATGGTCATTTGAATAGCAAGCTCTCACTGCTAATATGTTATTGAGATGAAACATCATGCTGGTCTCTGTGAGAATATGCTATCTACCCTGTTGAGTTTCTCCTGTCGGTGTGGGCAGTGAAAGAGGGGGCGGCAACACCTGCAAATCCAAATCAAAGGCACACACAGCCACAATGTGATGAGATGATGAGTTTTACCGCACAAAGGCCCAGATTTTCTGGATCAAACAGCCACGAGAAGCTGCACTGTGATCACAAAGCGTTGAGTTAGCTGGACCTTAACCTCCATGTCGATATAGAGGCCTAATTAAGTGTATTAATTACATCAGTGGCACAGTGCGGCTGCAAAGGAAAGTTCAAAATCTTCTCTTTGTGTTTCTCATTGTAGCCAATGTGTCACTTTCATGTCTCTGTAGTACAGTTACAGAGAACATAATGGAGACAGTCATTGCTCCACAGTGTACCCCTTTAGAAGTGAATATATAATGTGATCTGATGTGAAAAATTGTTTGACTGCATAAGTGCAACTGAAAAATGTATATAATAAAATTGGGTAATACTTTATAATACATATACAGTAATAAAGTACTTAAAATCATTAACAAACTATTAGTTTATAGTTAATTCATGGTTAATATATTGTAGTCTCTAATATTTTAATCGGCTATATACAAAAAGTGAGTTCTTCATTCATTGTCATTGTAATTACCACAATTATTATTGTATATTGTATATTATTATTGTTTAATTAGCTTGTAGTAAAGGCATTGTTAGATGGTAATTAGAGGTAAATAGTTCTCCCTTTAGAGTAGGTCACAGACAACGGGAAAATGTCCTTAAACACTGTATGTGTTGTGACCAATTTTATGAGACATTAATGGAATTAATTTTCAGTGTTACTTAAAATGTTCACAAATACATTAAGCACACACGCACACGCGCACACGCACACACACACACACACACACACACACACACACACACACACATAACAAAAAGTCTTAGGCACGTTAGGCCCCCACCCCAATTTACATTTCCTGATTTTGGCAATGGAGTGCTCTTCTGCTACTGTAGCCCATCTGCTTCAAGGTTCGATGTGTGTTCAGAAAATAACTTCTGCATATACCTTAGTTGTAACGAGTGGTTATTTGAGTTACTATTGCCTTTCCATCAGCTTTATCACCTTTCAAATTATTTAATTTGAAAAACCAAAAAACGTAGGGCCCTACCAAAAATATAGCTCGAGAACAATCCACTGCACAGTTTTCATGGAAAACAATTACACAGAAGTCTACGGTACCAGACAGAAAATAGCACTCAGGTTGATTCCATGGTACGCAGCACACAAAGAAACGGTAAAAATTTTGATCAGTTAATTTCTATCTTTTTTTTCCAGATTTCATTTTATGCTCTGCACATAAAAGCCTGGTTGTCTGCTTCTTATATAAGCGAGTTGGCAATTTATGATGAAACAAGCCAAAATACATTTTTCTTTTCCAGCTGCAGAAACCTGATGAGGTTTCATCACGCAGTAAACAAGGAGAATAATATATTCGTTGACAAAAATGTAACAAAAAAAAAATCTGTAAATAAATAAATCACTTTGTGGAGAAATAACAGCTTTGGGTGGTATGGCGTAACAAAGAAGAATAAAACTTTATACTTTTTTTGAAGAAGCCTTGCTGTCTTCTGTCTCCACTGACAGCTACCACTTAAGGCAGTTTAACCATCTTGGAAACTTAAGAAACAGCTGTACTACTTTTGTGCATAGTATAATGTCAGCGGAAACATCACCAACCACTTGCAATCCGGTTCAGTGGGCGCAGAGCTGTAATTTTCAGTATTGAATTTGCACTGAATTTTCCAAATGAAGTTTCTTTTCCATGTAAACACGCTTCCTTTCTATGTAAGACTGTGCTTCAAGCACAACAATTGCCTAGTACAATTTGTATCCCGTGATTACTGCTACATTAAACTAGAAGGTAGATGAACATAGCCAAGACTACATATACAAGAGATGTTTGAGTGCACAATGTAGCCTTGGCTATACTGTCTGATTTCATTTAGCAGTAATAGCCAGGTGAAGAGATCACAAACACATGCTTTTTGAGAGAAAGGATGTTCTAAACAAGAATATTCTTCTTTCTGGTAAATTAGACCAAAATTACTCAGTTACAGAACGCAAAATCAAACGGGCATACTGGGGCAAAAAGGAATCTGTGCTAAATGTGTGAGCATGTTTTAGCCATTGCCTGATCTACATACACTAAATCCTTTAGTTAAATGGATTCTGAAGCACTTAGTGCGTTCAAAAATAGTTGTGCTTCAGACTCAGTCCACAGTTTTGTACAGCACTAGCACATTTTTAACATTAGCATGCTGCTAAGCTAACAACATGGTTCTTGTAAGCATGAAATATTTAATCCATAGTTATATTAACACACATATTAATACATTCTCTAACCATCTTTTCAAATTCATCCAGTTTTACTTCTTTACTTTTATTGTGTAGTGCATGAATTTTATAAGCAGTGACGCGCCAGTGGAGGCAAGGGAGGCCTACCCAAAAGTTTGGGAGAAATTATTAATTTCATTTCATGTATTAGAATGTGAATTTCTTTTTTGTAATTTCACCATTGTAACATTTAACACTATAAAAAATGACTGAAGTCAGAACTACCGCTGCTCTTTCCCGAACGGGCCAAATGTGCCATCTGGAGAACTGTGCTTAGGCAAGTCCAAGGCAAATCCATAACCAGAGACTTTTGACTCCATTGTTCATTGAGTGTTGAGAAAAAAATCACATCGCAGAGAAGCCTACCGTGGCATATCAACCAGTCATCGCAGAGATTTAAATTACGTGATATTAATTTGAACTACTCTCGTTGGTCATGTTCACGTTCTATTTGTTTATTTTCATAAACTAATAGTATATCTTCAGTGCACTTTTAAAGTGACATTTAACACAGACATTTAAAAGGTCAGAAGGATGGATTTTTTTTCAAGTGATAGGTGAGTGAAATTATATTTATATTTTCTTGCTGTTTTTACATTGTATGTCTTAAAGTGACTAAGCAGTTATTAAAAACAAAATCCTCCATCAGGAAAATAACTGCAAGCCAAGGGGTCCTCGAGTTGGGAGTGAGAATGTGTCGGTGTGGGAAATGTCCAAAGTTTTTCTTTTTGGAATCTGAAACCCACTACTTACACTATTTACACCAAAAATGGCACATAATAATCCCTAAGTACCCTACACTAGTTAGGAACTTTTGAACTTTTCACTGAGCTTGTTGCAGTGTATTCTGCAATTGCCTCCTCCATATGTGATACTACCTTAGATTTAAGCCAAAACAAGGTATTTTGGAAGACTGTGGCAAA
The DNA here is from genome assembly GCA_030578275.1 of Meda fulgida. Classification (NCBI taxonomy): domain Eukaryota; kingdom Metazoa; phylum Chordata; class Actinopteri; order Cypriniformes; family Leuciscidae; genus Meda; species Meda fulgida. The sequence continues at coordinate 24,071,630 of CM060627.1, forward strand.
ATGTCACTCAACAGCCTCAGAGAACAGCTATGATTTTCCATGTCTTGAAAGGTAGCAAGGAACAGTAAGGAGTTACGTTAGTAAGGAGGAACGACATGAACATATCGAGAAGTGTACAAATGTAAAGTCCTGCCACTGTTGCATATGCTGAGGCAGATACATGTTTTGGCTCTTTGTAGAAGCCACATTAGTGAGGATAGAGGCCACTAGGGCAGACTTTAAAAGGGCACAGTCAGTATGGCCAGTCTGATAAGAGTGGATAGAGGTCAGGGAGTATCAGAAAACAAACTCAACATAAAGATAGTGCTCTTCTGCAGGACTAAAAGACACTTAATCTGCCTGACTGTGACTCCAGAGAGATATAAGCATACACACTCTTGGTTTATTTATGTTTCCTATGCTTGTGGCTAGTGTTTTGACTAGGCAGAAGCAGACTGAACCCACGTGTGAGGACTTTTCTCGTGAGACGGTATCTCATTAGACGTTGATGCCAAGGGCATAAACTTCATTAATGTTTGCATTAAAGCACACACTTGCTCCTGTCACTGCAACGACTCCATAGTGGCTTCCATACTGTTATCTCACATACTGTTTACACACTTGAATACTAATTCTAAAGTTGTGTTCCAAATGACGCACTATACACTATGCACTATGTACTCTACTGTGTAGTGTATGAATTGTATAAGGTTATTTTGTCATTTAACATCGGAGTCTGATGAATTTTGATGAGTTAATGGAAAATCATATGTTGTCATGACTTATTGATCATGTCATGACTCTTTTACTGTGATGAGTCCTATTATGTGTAAATGTATGCTATTGTTTAGTAGCCTGCAAAGTCATCTTTTACAACACTGTTTATCCACTGAAAATAAGGTATGAAACAAAGTGTTCTATTTTACTTTTTGCAGAAGTCTAGCATGAATGTGGTCTAAGATTAGTCAACATTCTGAGGTGATATGCAGATTTGATGGTCCATTTTAACACATTCTGTTGACGTTGCAACTACATGTCTAACTCTTATTTGAGTGTGAGTAGACTATTAGTACACTGTAGGGTTAGAATAAGTTTACATGTAGTTGCAAAGTTACTTAAAGTCAGTAGAATGTCTGTTAGAGTACCATTGCAATAAAGAGTTCAGATATTACGCAGACATTAAACTAATACTCTAATGAGAGTTAGTTGATATGTAGTTGAAAAGTTACTTATAGTCACCAGAAAGTTCAAAAGGGAACATCAAAATAAAGTGTTACCGACGCTTCCAGTGCAGAAAAGATACAAAGTGCAACATGACACTACACTTACTGCAAATTGTTTAAAACTGTAATAAAGCTCATTGGTTTCCAGGGCTTCTGAGGAGTTGCTTTACATGTGCGTAACAACCTGGTCAAATCCATATTCATGTAAGTAGGCCTATACTGATGTCCTCTGAGGCACTGAGCACAGGTCAATTCAGGTTTGATCTCTTTGGGAAATACATTTAATCACAACAGACCCAAGAGTCTTTAGTTTACATGTTTTATGTATACAGTATATATATCCCGGTAGGAGAAAAGAGGTAATGCAAAATTCACTAAATGAGTTTAGTAAAATTGAATTTTTAACAACAATGTTCAGGATTCAGTGCCTCAGGATATTTGTAAGAGGGGTAATATCAGTTTCATTTTAGCAACCAAACTAGACATAAACAGATTATTCTGTAAAAGTGCCCTAACATGTTCAAAAGCAGATTTCATGCAAATCCAGTGTTGCTAATTCTAATGCTTTTACAATTATTTTTTAAAAAGCTTTAAAAGCTGAATAGGTAAAATACAAGTAACTGACACTAAAAGCAACAGTAATTTAGAACAAAGAAATTCAATTAATTACACCTATTGTCTGTCCTTGCTCACTCACAACAATATCCAAACAACCTAAATTAGTTTACCCACAAATGCAAATTATGTCATTTACTCACCCTCGCCTTGTTCCAAACCCTTAGGCTTTGGTTAATCTTCGAAACACAAATTTAGTTTAATTAAACTTAGCTTGGTTCTGCAATTTACTTCTCCAAATGGCAAATAAAAACCATTTAGTGTTAATTTTGGAGCTTTACAGTCTTGGTAACTATATGAAAATACATAGATCATTCTTTAAAATTTCTCATTTTATGTTCTAAAGAAATGATAGTCAAGTCAACACATTTATTTTTATATTGCTTTTTACAATAGAAATTGAAAGCAGGTTCACAATAATAAACAGGGGAACCACAAGGAGATGAGTCAATGATTTTTGGAAGAACTTTAAACCAGAGTGAATTTTTCTGTGGTTTCTGAACAGTCCTGCATGGAGACACATACATTGCTCCATGGAGTCAGTTTGGGTCATTCAATCGCTGTGATTATTCTGTGTTCAGGTGCTGAGTTTAAACGTAGGCCATGCGATGCAATTGACCCCAGTGGCCACATCTCGGTAATGATTTGGTATATCATCACGAATGAAACTATAAAAACTCGTCCTTGCCTTTCCGTTCCGCTGTCTATTGGTCAGGGCCTCAGAGGAGAGTGATTACACCTAGGCTCAATGTGCCCATTTGCTTGGATAAACAACGCTGTCACCATTGCTACATCAAACCCATAGAAGCCATCAGAGCAGAGTAATAGGGTCATTAACAGTGGCCCACATATTGGATCTGGTGTCGGCCAGTGGAAACAGCAGGGTTGCTCTTCTCAAAGATCAGCAGAGTATAATCGCCACATTCATTATTAAATAATACCAAGACAGTAAAATGTCACCTCTTCTATCTATTATATTACAAATTTGACTGATTTTTCTGATCTGGTTGAATTGGAAAGTTGGTCTTTTTAGATAACTATAGAAACAATGCTCTATTATTCATATAAACAATATAAGGGGTTATAAATTAGTTTATGTATAGTTCGAGATATTCTGTTACAGTATGCAAAATTCATTTAATACTGCTAGAAATTAAGCATGTACGCCTCACGTATCACAAATGGCAGAATCCGTCAAAAACATGGCATAAAGCCTTTTCAAACAACCTTGCAAATGCCCCTTTCGTGCCTTATGCCTCCTCCCACTCAAACATCACAAATACTGCTCTTACAGATGAACATGAGCATCTCGTTTATAATATACCCATCCAACATATACAACAGGCACATTTTTTGACCTGACGTGGCACAACTGATGTCGTCTACACAGGACACATCGAAATAAACAATACACACTGGAATATTCTGAACGAGTGCATGATAATGCTTTTGAGTCTTGAAGCGTCCATTATAGAGAGTAGCATTGCATTACCCCCGTTCACTTTGAAGTGACCCGTTTAATATTTGAAGGTCTAAATGCTGTGATTTTTGTCTTGCACTTTTGTAAGCAAAGCTGAATTTATTTTCCCATGTAACACGTCAGTCATGGTTCTACACTGGCTACACCCCATCTGGCTCAGCCTGCTGCAGTAGCCACACACCAAACTCTCACAATATTGAGCTGGAAAGAGATTGATGGTTCTGAGTGGACTGCTTTCAATGTTTTGATGATGCCAGGGAGACGTAATGTTCATATTTTGGGGATATAAACCCATGAATGGCATTCTAATAGTAGACAATGAACATTACACTGTATTAAGAGAATGTATTTTTAGCATATTTTAACCAAACAGTTGATGTACCCCATTGACTTCCATGGTTTTATTTTTTTCCTACTATGGAAGTCAATGGGGTACATCAACTGTCTGGTTGCCAACATTCTTAAAAATATCTTCCTTTGTGTTCAGCAGAAGAAAGAAATTCATTCAGGTTTGAAACAACTTGAGGGTGAGTAATTGACAGAATTTAAATCCTTTAAATTGTCAGCATCATTATCAACTCCCAAAAGGAAGTAAATGTTGTTGTTTTTTTCCCCCCAAGTATCTTCATTGGAGTTAAAGTCATAAAAGAGAACATTTTCTTTATTTTCCTGAGAATGCTAAACTTTAGCTTAGATGTCAGATATTCAGATGATGTAAACTCTGAAACAACATGCACCGATGCTATATTATAATCTAGATCTAGATGTCATAATAATTTATCAAACAAGTTTTCATTACTTCAATGAGCTCATTATATCTGCATTCAATGATTACATTCTTTAAATGAATACATTTGTAGCTAACTGTGACTTTGTACATGTACATTTCTGATGTTACCTCTGATAACAGATCACTCTATATGGACTCATGCACTTTTTATAACGCTGCTTTGAAATGATGTGTATTGTGAAAAGCACTATACAAATAAACGAGAATTGAATTGAATTGAATATCAAACAGAAATCAATACAATCTGAGGGTACGTTTACACTACAACGATATGGTTAAAACGGAAAAGTTTTTCCTTTTGAGTTTTCCGTGTACAGACGACACCATTGTCAAAACGATCCCCATTCCCACGGATCTGCGAAAACGACAAAAAACGCTATATTCTGCTGCCAGGCCGTTAGATGGCGATGAAACACTATATCCGGTTGTTAAGTAACCACTCTCCGATAATTCTGTTTCCGGGTCCAAAGGCCGGGTTCTCTCTATCTACCTACCGCTTTCGTCCAAGTTTTACCATGCTGCAGTGCTGTGTCCCGTGTTGTTTAAATAGATCGGAGTTTAAAAAAGCAAGTGACATTAAACTGTAATTTTACCGCTTTCCCTGTGACGAGAAAGAGAAGAGGAAATGGCTGCAGTTGATAAGGTAAGTTAAAAATCTTAAACAAATGAAGAAACTTTGACCGGCAAGGGTGCCTCACTAAAGAAGGACGTGATCGTAAATAAATGAACAGGTTCCGCTATTGTTATTGGATCTGGACGTGCGTAGCGCTTGGACCTGGAAGAGGCTAAACATCACGCGTGACGTCAGACTTAACAACCGGATAGATTGAACACATAATATGCATTTGCACAACATCAGTGTTTTCAGAGATTTGCTTTTTTTTTTACTCGGAAACCATTATCAAAAATTTGCCCTTCGAAACCTGTTTTTAAAAGTTTAGGGTTTTCAAAGTTTTACGTTTTTAGTTGAAAACGGTGCCGTGTAAACAGCCCCTTAGCCTGCACTCACACTTAGGACAGTGGTCTGGTCAAGGTTAAATGAAATAAATAGACTTTTGAAATAAAGCAACAGCACGATGATGGACTATTTACAGATACACTTGCTGGATTCTCTATGGAGACTCGTACATTAACTCTTTTCAAACGTATTGGTATTGTGCCCGCTCTCGTAGCCCTCTCAGGTGGGAACAGACCATGGGGAACTAAATGAGGTGTGTTGTTGCGTCTGGATTGAATATTCAGGCCGTGTTTCTATTGACAGGGGGTATGAAGGTTCATGCAGCAGCCTTCCATGCGTTATTATGTGTCCTTGGTGTGAATGCAATCTACATTTTCTGTCCTTTTTTTAATTATCAATCCAATGATCTGCCAAAGCTCTAATGTCCACTGAATGCTGATGACAGATTGAGCGGTGATAAGGAAAGTCGTAGCAGATGCACCAGTAGGCAGAAATGTATTGCATTTTCATAGAAATTCTCTGTGCAAGTGAATGTTTAACCTTGAAAAGTCTGACATGAAATAGTCTGAGAAATCTTATTTTTTTTAATGGAGCAGTTTATTGAAACTTTAGTCAAATTCAAAATTGTTGTTTTTTTGTTGAGTATCATAATTTGATGCATCAGGCTCTATGGCTTATATGGTTTGATATAGAAGAATATGAGGTTCATACTCAATGAAAAAAAAAAAAAAAAAAACACCCCAATTTTATTCAGAGGCCCAAACAGAGCAAACGTGCTATTTGATGCAGCTTCTGATATTTAAATGGCCAAAAATGAAGATGCAATCATTATAACTTACAATGCAAAACTAAAGTTTTGATCATGTTGATAATTTAGAGGCCTTATTCTCTAATTTAGAGAAATTTGTGTATCAAATATGATACAGTAGCACATGAAGCAATAGCCGTCATTTCACCGTCTCAGTTAACTATAGATCCGATATAAACTGGCTATGAGTAACCCACTTCTAGCCAATACCTTGAATTTGGTAACGTGATTTTTGCCAAAATAACTTGCGATATGTACAGTGGCAGTTCTACACTGAATTACACCCTGGGCGAGACCCCCTTCGAGATCACAAATTGTTCATTTGAAAAAGACAATAAGAAAATCCAGTTATCTAACTATTGCTATATTAATCTAACTTTCATGGAGAAACCATAAGCTCAGTGGTTACTGCCTCGAATTCAATGCATGGCACACTTTTAGTTATGACTTGTTAAACTATACTTTGTCACAAAATAGAGTTTTTAAAAGTGAAAGTGGCCGAGAGCACACAATACTTAAATCTCTTAAATAATGTCTCATAACTCCCATATTAACTATCCAAACTGTTTTAAAACTAAACTAGTTTTTGTAAGCCTATGTCACCCTTAAATGTCAGAGAAAAGAACAGAATCAGAGATCATTTTTTTTTATAGAAAATTGTACTTTGCATATTATTGTCAGGTTTTGTGTAGGTAGCCGGAGACGAGGACACAGGAACTGCAGTTAAGGTAATTTATTAACAAACTTAACTTCGAAAAACATACAAAAACAAATGAAAGGGAAGGCCAGGACTTCAAAAATACACAACCATACATAGACGACCAACAAACAGTGAGGGAAAACACAGGGCTTAAATGAACAGGGACTAATGGGATAATTAACAGAACACAGGTGAAGGGAATTACTAATTAAACAGACCAGGAAACACTAACAGGACTAAACCAAAAATCACAAAGACAGGGGGAAACAAGATCACAAAAATGAACTAAACACACTGAAAACGTTACAATTATAGGGTACTGTAAAAACACATAATTATAGTTGATTTTAGTTGATCATAACTAGAGATGAAATGGTATGAAAATTTAATTTCATGAATATGGTGCCCAAAATGATCACGGTTATCACAGAATCTTGTTCAAAAAGTAGGCCTACTAATACACAATAAAATCAATTAACCAAGTTTACACCAGCAAATAACATAAAATTAGCATCAATATGCACTTTTTGTTTACATAAACATTAAAATAATAACATTAAAGATGATGGCCAAATTTTAAAGGAGTGTATTTTATGTTGTACTAACATGTACACGTTCAAATAAAGTTTTGACAAAAAAGGTTTTATAAAAAGATTAACCTCACATATTTCAGCCTTTAAATAATTTTTATAAAAAGAATGAGTCAAAAAAGATAAATTACTGACATTTACCATGCACATTAGCTTATCTTTTATAATTAATAGTAAAATTCGGTCCGATTTTCCCATGGCGTTTGTCTTTGCTGTGCAACCATGCACTGCGCTCTCGACAACAACACAGAAGTTTTAGTAGCTAATGGATTTCCACCACAGAAAAACGCTTGCTGTAGCTCTGCTACAAGATGTATTTATGGAGAAGAGAAAAAACACCCACGTGTTTGGGTGCACTCCTATACTGAAAAGTTTACATTTTTTCATCTCACTGCCCCTGGAAAAAATGAGCGCGTCACTTCAATTATGAGTGTGCTTCTCGTGCGCCTACATTTGAAATAACAAACTCGAGCGCACAAAAGATGCTATATGTGAACACCCCTTGGTGAGCTACCTCCAAATCAGGAGACCCCCTTGACATAGCTCGTGCACGGCACCTTCTCAGCAAGCAGGGGCGCCATTGCCAATAATTGAATTGAAATTATAGAAAATATAAAACCGCTTCGCGGCGCAGTGGATTTTTTTTTTTTTTAACTGCGTTTCACCCCTGCCAAAACCCGCTACTGGATATGTATGATATTCCATCATGTAAGCAAATTCAACATGCGTTTGGTTTTATTTCTTTGACATGTTCATGGTCTAGATGCTAGTCTATTCTTGGGCTATGATTAGACGTCTATTAAATTTTCACTGACAGCCCAAATTTTGCCTTATTTTAGCCAAGACGTCAGGGCTGTGTTTGAATGGTTATTAGAGGTATTTTAAATGCAAAATTGCTTGCTGGGTGGCTTTTAATCTTGTCAGTATTCAATACACATTATTCTTTTCAGTACCAGTTCCTTCTGACTGTAGGGGCATAGGGCTCCGAAGCAAATGAGAACCTGAAAATATGTGGATCTGCTCTGTCAGACACCTTTCATCACTGGAATTTGAAAGACTGGGCAAGATTCGGGAAATAGAGCTGCACAGTATCTTTCTCAAGCTGAACACGACGGTCACTGTCACTTCAATTCATTACATGTGCCCACGGCTATGGAAGAATTAGGAGAGCAGAAAGTGCTTGCCAGGCTGCCATGCCACTGACAACACAGCGCTCCAAATAGTGCACAAGATACATCTCAAACACCCCCCCACACATGCAGTGCCCCTTCAGTGCTGTAGGAGACATCACCTCACTTTCAAAAGAGTCCTCAAGGTTCACAGCAGGCTGATACTTGAGCTGTAGAAGTCTCTATAAAACGTTCTTCACCACAACCATCATGTAAACACTTGAACTGGTAGCAGTGACTAAAGATTAACGGTAAAATACTTGTACTTCAGCTTAAGAAGTTACACTAGGGATTTCATGCTAAAAATATGTGCACATGCATGCACAAGAGCTAACTTTAAAAATCTCAATTATTGGAAGTGTGTATAAGCTTCAGCCTATTACCGTAGTATATGAAGTATATTTAACTACTATAGTTTAACATTTAAATTAATCATTTGAGACAATGCACTTATTGTGTACATACATCTTTTCACACTGCACTTATATTTAAAAAAAATGCCTGCATATAATTACAACTGTAATTAATTTCTGTAATTACATCTATAATTATGCTGTTACCCCTTAACCGACCTTTAACTCGTACAACAAAACCTGTCCTCTAACCTTTCCCGTATCCTACCTCAATTGCAGCAAGTGTTTTGCAATGTAATATGAACACAATAAGCACATTGTACCTAACTTCTTTTTTGTATTATGTTTTAACGTAACACATTTAATATAAAGTGTGACCATTCTATTTTCATCTCCTCCCTAAAATAAGAATAAATGGAGAGCAAATATTTATTTTCATTTTTTAATTCATATTTTATTGCACGTCTAATTTCTATTTAATGCTGTACACGCATAGGAAGCAATACATGTAAATATTGTGCCAATATGAGAGATATCAACATTAATCCTTTATTTCATTAAAAAAGCACTAAACACACTGTGAGATATATTGTGAGAGAGGGCTTTCAAAAGCAGCATTATCATTATCAGTCTTTTCTTTATACAGCATATATTTTAATGCATATTCAGTTAGTTATGCATAATTTATTGTTATGGTGCCTGGATGAGAATTAATTATTATTTGAGTGCTAACTCTATACATGAGGGTGCTAATTTAATTCTAAATTAATTTTAAATTGTGCTAGATAATATATATATATATATATATATATATATATATATATATATATATATATATATATATATATATATATATATATTATGTTTTAAAACAATCAAACAGGTTATGTATTGGATTATTAAATGTATTATTATATTAAAGAACAACATGAAGATCATAACATAACACCATATCTGTATGACCTCTTTCTGAAGATATAATTGCTATTTTATTTCAAACATTTCACATTTTTTTAACAACCACTTAGATGGAACGCTGAATGTAATTTTTACAGAAATGTCCTTGGTTCGGGAAGCAGCATGTTTGAGCCGAAGCAGCAACCTTTGTTGCACTTACATTGACACGTTCCACACTGTCTGCATGCAAAACCGGTTGTACACAAGAGAGCCAGCCTATCACAATCTGTGTAAAACATCCTTTACTTGAATGCTGGAGTCACCAGATCCCACACACCAGAAAGAGAGTTCATGGTCAAAGAGTATTGTGGATGGCGTGAGCATTTTTTAAATTCTTATTATTCTGCCTGTGAGCCACCTACAATCCACATTTCCAAAATAAATTTATTGACCACCTAATGACACAGTACAATGGCAGATGATGACCGTTTATGCTGTAGAGCAGGGGTCGGCAACAGGCGGCCCACGGGCCAAAACTGGCCCGCCAGCAAGAAAATCTGGCCCGTACCCGCAGACAGATTATTTTAATAGTCAAGACAGCAACAGTTACTCACAAAAACTTCCCCTAAACTTCTTCTTTAGTGATTTTGCCTTCAAAATAAAAGTACGAGAACGTTTTTGAAGCAATTTTTTAATATGGGATGAATTGAGAGCTTTTAATTTGAAACGTTCTGAAAGACATTCCAAAGAGTCTCTGGATCGCTTTGTTGCAGATAAGACACACCGGCTTTGCATTCACAGAACTAGGTAGGATGAACGCGTAGTTGTCTTTTCATTCTTCTTTGAATGCCCTTTTCGCTGTCAACTTTCCTCTTTAGACTCTTTGATAGTGCCATTTTATCTCACTAGCTAGCTTAAATGTTAACATCACTTTGCACACAACGTAATAGCGTACCTACAGCACGCAAAAAAAAAAAAATGCAGTTTAGTGGAAAAGTAGGCTACGTCAAATAATTAATGCAATAAGTTAGGCTCCATTGTGTAACAAGCAAATTAAAATGATAGACGTTTATTATTCACAATAAGGAAAGAGGAAATAAAACATAGTTTGACTCAAACATGTTATAATGGGCTTATTCAAGTCCTCTTTTATTTTTTTGTGTTATTTTTATCCATTCCTCATCTCCCACATGTGTGTTTTAGCAAGGCGGTCTGTGTTGCAAGTTGGTGAATGAAGATACTTGCCAGGTTACGTGTCACTACTGCTTTATTAATTTATCCGGTGTAAAACCCTGACACGGCCACATAAATGTTGCTTTTCAATAATTTGCACAATTATTTTTTTTGGCCCCATGCCAGACTTACTTACCAAACCCAGCTGTAGAGGATGGAAAATCATATGAAACTTATCACAGTTATTGTTATTTGATCCGCTGGAAAAAAGCGTTTGCATTCATGAGCGAGAGGGTATGAAAGCTACAGTATGAAAGCTTGTGTTTTTTTAATAACTGAAGAAGCAAAGTGGCATGAGTAGTCTGTTGTTCAGATCGTCTTTGAACCTCTCTAGTCCATGAAATGGCAAAATCATCTGTGGGCTTGAATATTTAGACAGTTTATTGCTGTGCCTTTGAGCGACGCTGAAGTTACCTGCTGTAAAGCTGAGTGCTGCATCACGATGCAGCCTTTTGTTCCACTGCAGAAATGGCCTGCAGATAATTGACAATACACCCCAAAACAAAAATAAAAGCACCTCCCAACTGGTAACTGGGGGATCCAGATGCTAAAAGTGTGCGTGGGAGAAACACTCTCCTGCCTCTAGGATTCAAAAAGTGCAGCTGTTTGACAAAAGAATGTCTGTACTTGAACTCCTTACAAGAATGTTTTAACATATAATGAGGATATACTACTCAAATGAATAATCAACAGAAAATGGAAACAAATACATTTGTCAAAATGCTTTCAAGTAAACACGTGACAAGCCATTATTATCTTGCGAATGCAGAACTCATTTCATGAAAAGCAGCAGAACTACAGTATTTTCAAACCGCCTTGACTTTTTACATCTGTATAACGGAATGTATTTCTATAAAGGTCTTTTCCAAAAAAAGTCAGATTATAGAGAGGACTGACCATTTTGCTATTAAGCTCCAAAAATACAAAAGCACAAAAATAAATAAATATATACAACTTTATTTTGATTGTCCACTTGACATTCTATAAGTAACTTTGCCACTACGGCCACATTCACAAAGCAACACAATACAGTAGGCAATCCTGTATATGAGTCCTTAACACGGTAACGTTCACACACAGTTCAGTTATTAACAGGAGTGACAACCGCATTCTATAACCGAACTCAAAGGACCCACATTGTTCGGGATAATATTTGAACCCCCCCCCCCCTCTAACCGGATGTGAGATGGAAAATTAGTCCATACACTGTACTGCAATGAACAAAAAATTGTGAGTGAGAGCTCAGAGGGATATGCTGCCAATTTACACTGTAGACAATACGATTTAAGATTTTAATCTTGAAAACATTTTTACATTTTAATATTTCAAATACTTCTTACATCACCTCTGCCTGCCTGAGAAGTTGCTGAGACGCCCTAGTTGATAAACACTGATCTAATCTGTTCATAACGGCTTCCTCTGCTTACAGAAGTATCAGCGCTCTTCTGATCATGCAATGATTTACATCCACCAAAACAGGCTGCCAGTGTCTGATTGCAATTGAAATTGAATGAAAATGTTGCTCACGGGATTTGATGAGCCGGGGGAGGGGACGATTCATTGCTTACAGAAAGGGAGACATCTATTATTTACATGATATTAAAATGCAAACATGATGATGATTTTAAATTATTACAAAAGATTACTCTGAGCAGTCATTCAAAAAACAGCAGTGTTTTTAGCTCTGTCTAGTTCATTAAGATTTGAAACAGTCTTATTAACGCATCATAGGCATTTAGTTCAATTAACAGAATCTATACTAATTATAACTATTGCAAACACTTTATTTTGATGGTCCACTTTAGGGATTATATTAACTTTGCAACTAACTCTCATTCGAGTGTTAGTAGACTGTCTGCTTAATATCTGCATTTTGATGCTCCCCCAACAGACATTCTACTGACTTCTAACTAACCCGAACCCTAACACCTCGTTGACATGTAGTTGCAAAGTTCCCTTTCGTAGTCACTCCGAGTTACGTCGGAATGACGACGAAATGGGGTTTCGCTTAGAACACCTATCGACTTCGAGTATACAAAAACGAGCCAATGGCAAAGAAATGCCATGGGTCTGCGGAATTTGCATGACGTACTCCGCCCCACCTCGTGGGTATAAAAGGAGGACGCCGGCAACATGCAGATATGTTTTCGCTTCGGAGCCAAGAGTATCTCTTCACTCCACAGCCATTTATGACTTCACTCTACGAGACGAGCCATTCTCTCCGGTGTTGGTGTGGTAGCGATCTGCGGCGAGTTCACATTGCCTGCTGATCTGTGCAGTGATCTGCCAGTGAGTGTGTTCTCCCCGCTCGCTTCGACATCGCTGAGTTTTTTTCTCCTCTCACAAAAGAGCTCGCACGCGGCACGTCTTTTTAAAGACGGCTCGCCCGTGCATTTAAAAAAAAATAATTGTGGCGGCAGATTGGTATCGGACTCTGATGGGCACGAGCGCTGTCTAGTGTGTAGGGCTTTTATCATGCTTGTACAGCGCTCGTGGGTGATTCATGTTCTCTCTGGGAACGTGATCATCGCGTCATTTAGGTCGAGACTCAATGAACTCGCAAGAGTGAGAGTCCCCTCATCCACACCCCGATCTAACGCTCCCCCGAGGAGTGTTACTTCGGCTGGTGGCCAGGGTGACCTGAGGGTTATAGTCTGGATCAAGGCGCCGACTATCTGTCCGCGACCCCAGCTTCCTCCTGTGTGACGGTGCCCGCTAGTGAACCTCCGATTCCGGCGAGTCGACCTTCGGGTGGCCCGCGAGTTTCGGTTGAAGCTACAGAGAAAGATGCTATGTCTGTTGTAACATCATAAGGTGGGCTTGGTTCTTTTGGAAGTGACGACTCGTCACAGCTGCCACCTTCTGGTGTGTTATGCTGTGCCTGAGTCTGATCCGGAGACGACGGCCATGCTTTCCTGGGACGATTGGTTTTGGGTAAGGCCGCCGACCCGCGTCCACGGCAAACCCCAATATCTTTCCTCCCGGACGTGCATGATGAGATCTCGATGTCCTGAAAGACCCCCGTGTCTTCTCAGGACCGTTCGTTGGTCTCATCCGCCTTTCCCCCCTCACGGGGGCCGCTGCCCATGGGTACACTGGGGTCCCCCCGGTTGAAGCGCGCTGTTGCGATGCTACTGTGTCCTCGGAGTGCTTCCCGGCGCTATCCTAAGCACCCGTCCGAAGCCTGTAGTTCTTTTCGTCTACACTAATCTGTGGCGAATTCCTATAGTGCCACAGGACAGGCAGCCGCATCACTGCATTCCGTGACCGTTCTGTGGTCTACCTGGCCCAGATGCTCACGGTTTTGCAGGAGGGCGGGACTGACTCGAGGCTCTTAATGAGCTACTCAGCGCGCCGCCGCTGACCTTGCTCTCCGAGCGACGAAGGTGGCCACGCGCTCTCCGAGTCAGGTGATGTTTACCACTCTGGGGCTGACCGGTCTGATGTGCTGGAGGTCGGTAGATTCGTCTGCTCACCCCCATGTCCCAGGTCGGCCCCTTCGGCGGTGCGGTTGAGTTCTTCTGCCCAATAGTTCTTAACCGCCCGGGAGCAGATTGAGGTTGTTCTGCCGACGGCCCCGCCGTCCGCTCGAAAAAAGGCCCCTCAGTCTGCCAACCGCCGAAGGCGTCCTCCCACGGTCCTAACCCCGCCCGTTCATCCGGGCTGGCTTGGTACCGTGGGGGGATGCCTCAGCCCTCTCCAGCCCCGCCCCCCCGCTAGACGCCGGGTTAAGCGGCGCTTTTTGAGATGGGCTGCTCAGAGATGGGACTCAGTTCTTTCCAGGAGTTGGTAGCAGGGCCACTCCTTTCCCCGGTGGAGGGCCGGGGAAGAATCTTTATTCAGAAAGAACTGACTCTCTCATCTCTGAGCACACAGAGTTCTCGGACGACCCAGAGCGCCGCCCACCAGCCGTGCTCTCCTCGTCCCCCCTCTGTCCCAGAGTCGGTTGACACGGCGTGCCGCCCACGGGCCGTTTCGTCCCTGTCCCACTCTGTCGCCAGACCCCTGGCAGAGCAGGCCCCCGTGGAACGCTGGTCCTTCCCTGGCCTCCTCTGTCAGGGCGCGGAGCTTAACTGCGCCCCCACACCGGATCGCTATGCCGTCCACGTCGGGGCCAGTTACTCCGCTTCGCTGCCCCTCCGGGGGGACGCCGGTGGTCCGCATGACCCCGCTGGTGCAGTTCCTAGAAGCCTGGCTAGAGCTTCCCCAACTGTCCCGCTGGGTCGCCCGCACCATCCGGTTCGGCTATGCGATTCAGTTCGCACGGTCTCCTCCCCGATACAGGGGAGTCCGCTCCACTTTGGTCGGTGGCAACGCCCCGGTCATGCGAGCAGAGATTGCCACTCTGCTGTCGAAGGGTGCAATCGAGACTGTCCCTCCAGCCGAGATGAAGTCCGGCTTCTACAGCCCTTACTTCATTGTCCCCAAGAAAACCGGTGGGTTACGACCAATCCTGGACCTGCGAGTATTGAATCGCTCCCTTCTCAGGAGGCCGTTCAAAATGCTCACCGCCAAACGCATTTTCGAATGTGTGCGGCCCCAGGATTGGTTTGCAGCGATCGACCTGAAGGACGCCTACTTTCATGTCTCCATTCTCCCTCGACACAGACCGTTCCTCCGGTTTGCTTTCGAGGGACAGGCATTTCAGTACGCGGTTCTCCCATTCGGGCTGGCCCTGTCTCCTCGCGTCTTCACGAAGGTCGTCGAGGCAGCCCTTGTTCCCCTTCGGGTTCACGGGGTTCGCATCCTGAACTATCTCGACGACTGGCTGATCCTAGCTCACTCTCGAGACCAGGTTTGCGAACACAGGGACCTTGTGCTCCGGCACCTAGCCCGTCTGGGCCTTCGGGTCAACTGGGAGAAGAGCAAACTTTGCCCCGTGCAGAGGATCTCTTTTCTCGGTATGGACATCGACTCGGTCGCCATGTCCGCGCAGCTTACTAGCGAGCGCGCGCAGTCACTGCTGACTTGTCTGAGACAAATACAAGGCAAGAGTGCGGTTCCACTGAAACATTTTCAGAGGCTCCTGGGGCATATGGCATCTGCAGCCGCGGTCACGCCGCTCGGATTGCTTCATATGAGACCGCTCAGCTTTGGCTTCGCGACCGAGTCCCGAGGTGGGCATGGCAACAAGGCAAGCTCCGAGTTCCAGTGACTTCGAGCTGCCGTCAGACCTTCACCCCGTGGTTGAACCTCAGTTTTCTCAGGGCTGGTGTCCCCCTGGAACGAGCGTCGAGGCATGTTGTTGTCTCAACAGATGCCTCCACCACGGGCTGGGGCGCCATGTGCAATGGTCATGCTGCCGCGGGCTCCTGGACAGGACCCCAGCGCCTATGGCATGTGAATTGCCTCGAGTTGCTGGCAGTACGCCTTGCTCTGCACCGCTTCCGAGCGCTGCTCATGGGTCAACACGTACTAGTCCGATCAGACAATACCGCCACAGTAGCGTACATCAACCATCAAGGTGGTCTACGCTCCCGCCGTATGTCGCAACTCGCCCGCCACCTCCTCCTATGGAGTCAGAAGCATCTGAGGTCCCTTCGTGCTATTTACATTCCCGGAGCCCTGAACCGTGCTGCCGACGAGCTGTCACGGCTTCAGCCCCTCCCTGGAGAATGGCGACTCCATCCCCAGTCGGTCCAGCTGATTTGGGACCAGTTTGGCGACGCACAGTTAGATCTGTTTGCCTCCCGCGACTCATCCCACTGCGCCCAGTTTTATTCTCTGACCGAGGGCACGCTCGGCACGGATGCACTGGCGCACAGCTGGCCGAGGGGCCGCAAGTATGCGTTTCCCCCAGTGAGCCTTCTTGCGCAGCTCCTGCGCAAAGTCAGGGAGGACGAGGAGCAAGTCCTTCTGGTTGCGCCGTACTGGCCCACCCGGACTTGGTTCTCCGAACTAGTGCTCCTCGCGACAGCACCTCCTTGGCCAATTCCTCTGAGGAAGGACCTCCTTTCTCAGGGACGGGGCACTCTATGGCACCCTCGTCCCGATCTCTGGAACCTCCACGTGTGGCTCCTCGACAGGACGAGACAGGTTTGAGTACCCTACCACCTCCGGTGGTGGCTACCATCACTTCCGCTAGAGCGTCGTCCACGAGACATGCCTACGCGTTGAAGTGGAACCTATTCGTCAATTGGTGCTCTTCTCGCCGAGAAGATCCCCGGAGTTGTTCGATCAGTCTCGTGCTTTCCTTCCTTCAAGGTGGGTTGGAGCGAAGGCTGTCTCCCTCCACCCTCAAAGTTTATGTTGCCGCTATTGCCGCTCACCACGACTTAGTGGAAGGTAAGTCCATAGGGAAGCACGACCTGATCGTCAGGTTCCTGAGGGGGGGCGAGGAGACTGAATCCTCCTCGCTCTCCTCTCGTTCCCTCTTGGGACCTCTCAGTGGTTCTAAATGCCCTGCGGAGTGCTCCCTTTGAGCCTTTGCAATCAGTGGAGCTTAAGTTCCTGTCAATGAAGACAGCGCTCCTGATTGCATTGGCTTCTCTCAAGAGGGTCGGGGACCTGCACGCATTCTCCGTTGACGAAGCGTGCCTAGAGTTCGGGCCGGCCGGTTCTCACGTGATCCTGAGACCCCGGCCTGGATACGTGCCCAAGGTTCCTACCACTCCCTTCCGGGACCAGGTGGTGAACCTGCAAGCGCTGCCCTTGGAGGAGGCAGACCCAGCCTTGGCACTGCTCTGTCCAGTACGCGCTCTCCGCGCTTATGTAGACAGGACGCAGTGTTCAGGACCTCAGACCAGCTCTTTGTCTGTTATGGTGGGAAGCTGAATGGAAAGGCTCTCTCAAAGCAGAGGTTGTCTCACTGGATTGTGGACACCATTGCTTTGGCTTACCAGCAGCAAGGCCGACCGTGCCCCCTTGGTGTGACCGCCCACTCCACCCGGAGTGTGGCATCCTCCTGGGCGCTGGCGCATGGCGCCTCGCTGGCAGACATCTGCAGAGCTGCAGGCTGGGCGACACCTAACACATTCGCCAGATTCTATAATCTCCGAGTGGAGCCAGTGTCCTCTCGTGTTCTCGCTTCAAACAGCTAGTTCCGGACCCGCTCAGGTGTTTTCGCTTGCTCGCCATTCCACTCCGCGGACTGGATACGTGCGATATTCTGCTCAGGTGAGCTTCTCCGAAAGCCCTGAGTTCCTCCAGCACCCCTGATGCTAGCGCCAGTGTCTATTGCCTGGGCGTCGGCTAGGTGCCTCCGTGTGCATGGTCCCTCCCATGAGCTACCCCCACACGTGTATTTCCACTGTAAGCCTCTTTTGAGCATGTGTCTTTCCCTCGGCAAGCCACCTTGCCACCCCTGAGGTTGAAATATTCCACCTGCGGCTGGACACCTCAGAGTTTCCCCATATGTTTCCTTCGGGTCATATGTGTATTTTCAAATGCCCCCCCCCCCACTGGGTTGGTGATATTTGCATATTTCCCCTTAAAAGCTTGGGATATGCTTCCCAGTGTACCTTGGTATTCCTGTGCTAAATAGGAGTCCTTCGTCCTAATATCTCGAGGGCTCAGATTTACGCAGGGCACTGGAAGACAGCTGTGTAGGTGGCGTGATTAGACTGGTAACCCCATTTCGTCGTCATTCCGACGTAACTCGGAGTGACTACGAAAGGGAACGTCTCGGTTACTTATGTAACCCTCGTTCCCTGAGTAGGAAACGGAGACGTTACGTCTTCCTGCCACCTCCGCTGTGCCGCGGGGATCGCCGAGTTCAGTCTTGGCTCCTCAGCGAAGAAACATATCTGCATGTTGCCGGCGTCCTCCTTTTATACCCACGAGGTGGGGCGGAGTACGTCATGCAAATTCCGCAGACCCATGGCATTTCTTTGCCATTGGCTCGTTTTTGTATACTCGAAGTCGATAGGTGTTCTAAGCGAAACCCCATTTCGTCGTCATTCCGACGTAACGTCTCCGTTCCCTACTCAGGGAACGAGGGTTACATAAGTAACCGAGACGTTACTTTTAGTTAGTAGAATGTCTCAAGTGGACCATCAAAATAAAGTACAACCTAACTATTTTACAATATTTGTAGCCTATATGCAGTGTTATTGAATCTGATTTTAGCCCAGAACGCTGAGCCATCATCATTTTACTGGTCACGACTTTTAACCCTTTGTTAGCCTACTCTAGGAGGACCGAACCCGACTGTAAGGTACTTAGGATAAAGGTGTCTGCAAAATGACTCCTTACTATTATTGGCACAATGAGTGCTAAAAGTCCAATCTCATTACTACATGTCCTGAAAATCATCAAATGTGAATTGAATGTACTAACAGCCATTAAAACAAGCTCTAGCCATACTGTCTAAGAGCTTATTGCTTGTCTTAATGGGCCCTTTTCCATACTGCTGGTTCGTTCCTCATGGGATAATCATTGAAATGGTTCGACTTTGAAAAAGAGCTGATTGA
This sequence comes from Meda fulgida, assembly GCA_030578275.1. Classification (NCBI taxonomy): domain Eukaryota; kingdom Metazoa; phylum Chordata; class Actinopteri; order Cypriniformes; family Leuciscidae; genus Meda; species Meda fulgida. The sequence goes on from CM060627.1 coordinate 24,090,836, forward strand.
AGAAGGAAGTCGGCTGTGCCTCATCAACCAGCGGCTTGAGACTGGAGGTATGGAAAGGCTGATGGAGGCTCTCCTCACTGCTGGAGGCTTTTGATCATCAGTTGTAGGTAGGTAGATCTTTTAGCCAAGCTTTATGTTACTCATCATGTGCTTTAACCTCCTTTACATTAGGCTAAGGTTGAGTTCTAAGCGTTTCTCAACACATTTATGGCTTTGTTCACACTGCACACAAATTTCATTCAGTTTTCAAAATATTCCGTACTGACTGTCCACACAGGTTTGTGTAGACCGTGTAGTGAATGATGACAGAATGTTCATTTTGGGCTGAAATATTCCTTTAATATCCAGTGTATGTACATCAGTTGCTATAGTGATGCTGAAAGCATCAGCACAATGCCAAGACCATCTCATCTCAACAGAGTGGGAAAAAATATGTCAGAAGAATTTGCTTTGGCTTATGTCTATCAAGACATCTTGTCATGAGCTCAAATGCACATTAGAACGCAAATGTCAGACGTTTGACACATTCATACATATGGTATGTCTGAAACCGCTGACTCATTTACTACATAGTGATCTACATAAATCGAATCAGACTGAGACATTCCTCTCTTGTTTCATGTGTTTGCTGTTCAGACTACAAACAGCTAAACAGATTTAAGTCAAATGCCTTTCTAAACAAAGCCAAAATGACTAGGTTCCAAAATTCAGATGTTATGATGTTCAAAAGGCCAGTAGGATTCAGTAGCATTTCATAAAAACTATGTGACAGTTCAAGTAATCAGACTGAATGTGGCTTTAACAGCTGAGGCAATTTCTACTAAAAAAGAATGTTGGAAAGTTCAAATCAATCCATCATTACAGATCTGTTCACCCTGGATGAGTGTTCTTGAAAAAAATGCTTGTGCCCCCGCCCCCCCCCCCCCCCCTATCATAGTTGCTAACTTTGTGTTGCATTAATGTTGCATTCTTTATCATTAAAACATAAAAAATATAAAGAAACAATGGTGTGATTTTGTTTGATTGATGGGAATCTACACTGCAACAGCCTATCACGGCCTAACAAAAAAGAAAGTTAGGCTACATATATATATATATATATATATATATATATATATATATATATATATATATATATATATATATATATAAACCTGTAGAGTAGTCTGGGTTCAAACAGTTCAACACGCAAAGTGAAGCATTCACGTGACTGGAAAGAAAGTGAGGCTTCGTTTTTCGTTGATCACGTGTTTCTCTGAAAACAATACGCGGTCCGACACAGAGCTTCATGAGAAATTGCGCTGCGTACTCGATACGCGCTTTGAAGCTTCAGTGTCAAATGAAACATCACTAGTGTGTGTGTGTCTCATTGGCAATGCATATCCCTCTCTTGACTGCTTCAAAATGCAATGTTTCAGAGATGCTTCTGGTGTTACATCTAATATGTTGTATAGTCAAGTGTTTTATGGTTATTCATAACATTGCTTCTAAGTAATGTGGTGTCGGCTATAGGCTACCTTGTCATATTGCTGTTTGTTATGTTTAACGTGATGATCACATGCTGCGCGAATAGAGTATACGATTATTATAAATATACGTACTGTAGGCTAATAATAATTGTGCCCTCCCATGCATTTCATGTGCCTCCCTTAAGACTGAGGTCTGGCGACCCATCTGCTTATTTACTGTTGTTAACCTGTGTTATATTCATTTCAATGGTTTTCGTTAAAAAAAAAATCATCTGGAAGCAGTTTAGGGGAATTACTGTGATTAAATGTGAACTTCGTGACTGCAGCAGAAAATCCATGAGGAGATTGACAGTTGACATTAGCAAAGAGATGTTGACTTGCTGTTTCTGATAATAGATGAGGATGTTTAAGCTTTACACGAAGAGGCACTGAAGCCCTTTCTGGCTTTGGCTTTTTTATGGGTTCAGGTACAAAAAAGTTATCTTAATCACTTTACACAAATTAAGTATGGTTTTTCAAGAAGTATTTTTTTAGTCGAGTAATACCAGATACAATATATTCTGATACCAGTGGAGGTGGCAAAGAATTGCAAGGAAGAGGCTGAAATGCTCATCATCAAAAAAATTGCATTTTGTTTTATTTTGATCAATATAAATTGGAATAATTGACGACGGGCCGTTGAATTATTAGAAAAATAATGCTACCCGAGATGGTAACTCGGTCTCGAGTCGTTTGTGGATTATTTTTCTAATAATTAATCTAATAATTTTTCTAATAATAATAATGAAAACACGTGCGGCATGACCATCAATTTACTTATATATTCAGTTTAATTTTCCATTGATTATAGATAGCATTATATACTTTATGTATTCAATTTAAACTGCATGATTCCATTGATAAACTGCATGATTCCATTGATTGTGAAGTTATCGAAAATAGCAGATCAAGCGCATGGGGCAGTATGTTAGCAGATTTTTTTTTTTTTTCCCTGGAGATCCTTGACTTGGATCAAGCTTCATTTCTTTCTTTCTTTTGCCGAAGGTGGCAGTAGCTTCTCAGGCTTGTTTAAAAAAAAAAAAAAAATTATGAATTGTTTCCTATTTTCCGTTATTACAGTTAACTACGCGAAGTGATACGGAACTGTAATGCGCTTAAGACCTACCTGGAACTACTTGAGCCGTGCGTCTCCCTGAAAATAATTGCACACCTTAGAACGTTCATCAACCAATCAGAATCAAGCGTTCAACAGCCCCGTAGTATAATCCAACTTAACTTAAATGGGACTTTTGTTAACACCATGTTGAGGAACGCTAAGAAACACATATTGCCCATAATTGACATAATGTGACATTCTGCATATTGACCTGTGGTTTTATACAGAAAAACAAACAAACACTAAACAGTCCGATAAAATGAATCCATTCAGAGAAGATTGCAGTTAAAATCTGACTCTTGGGTTAGTAAATGGGTCTACATTTCCCCAGTCCTTCACATTTCTCCAGCTCCCTCATAGCCTCAGATGAAGGGTGAGATGGCCGGTGCCACAAGACAGCATCATCTAATTAGCTACTATTTGAGCACTGACATTTTCCCCCGCTGCTGGGATAATATGGATGAGTCAGATATCTGCGCAGCTTGGGGGCACGCAGAGAGAGAAAGGAAATGGCGTTTACCTAACAGGCAAAGACTTCAGAAACAGCCTTTTTAATATCAGCAGTGGAGCTGTCTTCTGCTTGTCGGGGATATGATATTTACGCCTGTGCGGGTGGATGACATTAGCACCTCAGTACCTGACTAAGAAGTGAGTGTTACAACAGTAGGACCAGGGAGGGTACAGCACACTTAATCATTTTAATTGGATCACCAGGCAGTATAAAAGGTTTACATTGACGCATGCTACTGTTGTTGAGGCCATTTCAACACCAGACATCGGTGTTTGGGTCTGTCTGGAATACATGCATGGGTAGTCATTAGGACTGCAGGTGCAAAGATAAAAAGCGTGTTCAAAGGTTGTTGAACAAACCTTGCGTATTAAATTTCAGCACGGCGCACAACAGACATACATTAATCTTTAGATCATGCAGGTTGTGGAAAGGAGCAACTATTATGAATATTCAAACTAATTATATATAAAAAAAAAAAAAAAACAATGAACGAGGCAAATAAACTCTTTAGCATACTTTAGCAAAGAGTATACTTATTACAAAATTATATTATTTAAAAGAAAATACTTTATTTTGAACTGAATATAATGTTTTTGGAGCATTTATTTACTATTAAATTAAAATGTATTATAGTTTAAATGTGTATTAAATGCAATTAATTAAACTTGAGAGTGCCTTTTCTCACCCACTTTAGTTGGAATTAAAGGGTTAGTTCACCCCCAAATTAAAAGAATCATTACTGATTACTCACCCATATGTAGATCTAAACATGTAAGACTTTTGTTCATCTTCGAAACACAAATAAAGATATTCTTAATGAAATCTGAGAGATGTCTGTCCTTCCATTGACAGTCCGCACAATGTTACTTAAAAAAGTTCATAAAGAGAGCATAAAATGAATCCATACGAATGGTTCAGTCAACATTTTCTAAAGAGACTAGACTGCATTTATATGATGAATAGGTTGAATTTAGGCTCTTATTCACATGTAAACATTGATCAGCGAACAGAAACAGAAACTCAACCGTACTCATCTTGAAGCGCCACATTGAGCCTCATTGTTTCTTGCATGTCAAGCAAGCATGCTTGAGCTTCTTTTTACCAAACCTCAGGTGTGCATTGATGAATGTTCATGTGAATAAAAGCCTAAATTCAATATAAAGTGATCATGTCTCTTAAGAACGTGGACTAAACCGCTCAATTCATATGGATTGGTTTTACAATCTCTTTATTAACTTTTTAAGGCGTCAAATTGGTAGTTGCGTGGACTGTCATGGAGGGACAAAAATCTTTAAGATTTCATTGAAATGTCTTAATTTGTGTTTTGAAGATGTACAAAAGTCTTACAGGTTTGGAACAACATGAGGGAGAGCAAAGAATGACTGAATTTGTGTGTGAACTAACCCTTTAAAGGATTAGTTCACTTTTTTAAAAAACTTTTGCTGATAATTTACTCACCCCCATGTCTTTCAAGATGTCCATGTCTTTCTTTCTTCAGTCGAAAAGAAATTAAGGTTTTTGATGAAAACATTCCAGGATGTTTCTCCATATAATGGACTTCAATGGGAGCCAAACAGTTCAAGGTCCAAATGACCGTTTCAGTGAAGCTTCAAAGTGCTTAAAACGATACCAGACGATGAATAAGGGTCTTATCTAGCGAAACGATCGGTCATTTAAAAAATAAATAAAAAAGTTACGGTTTTATAAGCACAAACGCTCTGTTCTGTGATGCGCGATTTTCTCACCTGCATTTTTTCTTTGATATACTTTTATGATTTGAAGTACACTAAGTGCACATTCAGTACAAAGTGAACACTTCTTCACTTCTTTTTCACAAGGGCTTACATTGACCTAAGGTCAAATCCAGTATAGTGTGCCACATAACACTCATCTAAATGATTCTGATAACCTCAGCAAGTGCATTACAATGTTCCGGCAACATGCATCACATACGTACTCAAATTTTCTTGAGAACATGTACAAGTTTCATGCAGATATTTCCTATCCAAAGCATTATTATCAGTGATTAGAGAAAACTGCCACACACTAAAACTTTTACTATTAAAAATGGCCTTTTAGCATAATCATTTTTAATTTGTATGATCAGGTTGCATGCTTCATCACAGCTATTGATATAATGAAACATAATCCTACCACAAAAAAAAATAAAATAAAAAAAAATAATCGACGAGGCTCTGTTTACTAAATACTCTGCAATGTTGAAATAATGTGAAATCTAACATTAATGGATAGACATCTTCCTCTGAGAGCGTTTGAGTATAATCTGTACAACAACTCTGTCCAAATCAATCTTTCTGACAACCAAACGGGCACAAAACAAATGGCACCTTTCTCCCAAGCTCTGCCAGACTTGAATTAGCCCATTACGTGCTTAATATTCGTTAACCACCTTGTCATATTAGCATCCACGTACACTTGTAGATTGGTGCACTAATGGTTTTGGGAAAAGTGCCCTTGAATGTCCATGTGATTTCCATCCTTAAACCTCCCAGCTCATGATAATAGGCAGTTCAAAAAATTATTCAGAAAGAGAAGATTGGTTATGGGTGCAAAACAAGGCTAAGTGAATGTGACAATATGACCGTTAATCTCATGATTGTGATTATGGGAGCTGGTGCTCAGCTGTAGATCTGAGAAGTGGATGGGATGAGGGCAGCAGTGATGTCAACATCAGGGGGCACAGTGAGCATGGTCTGAATGCTATATTTTAAGGAGCTATAAAGGCAAGCACGGGGTGCACACTCGGCACTGAACAATAGAGGTTGGATTTGCATTCATTCTGGGATTTATGTTTATCAAGTGTGCTATTGAAGCCTGGAAGCGGTTTAGTAAAACAATGGAGCTTCAGTACTCTAGCTGACTGCAGTACACTATAGGGGCTGGTACAAATCAGTTTGATGCAAGACAGTAGCTACGTTTACATGGACACCTTTTGTTTCAATCGTAATGAAATCAAACCGATTGATGAATCTGAACACAGTGTTTACATGAACGATAAATAAAGTAATCGGGTTGATGTGCGCGTTTATATGTCACAAGCTTCAAATCGGAATAGATATTTTGACACGCGCACACTGCACGAATAAACTGCCGCTGTTCGCGCATAACTTCTCCTTTATTGGTTCTTTATTTGTTTTAAACAGCAGATTTAATATTTATCCGTCTCTGGTCATGATTTGGAGACAGTGAGCATATCAACTGTTTTGCCGTGCTGCTTGTATTTATCACACAGTAAAACCACGCGCCCAAAACCAGTCGTCTGTGGATGAGAGTCTGAAACATGGACTGGTGGGACGCTGTCCTGCTCCAGTGACGCTGAGTGAAATGAGATTTTTTAAATAACGGGACACTCATTTAGATAACACTTCATTCAACGGGAAGAACAGCTCGTTCCGTGCGTCATACGTCATTACGCTATTTCAACGTCATTGCACATGCGCAGTCCTTTCAGTTTCGGTTTTCAATCCGATCAAGTGATTACATGTTCTCGGTCGGATTACAAAAGGAATAAACCATCCCTTTCAATCCGATCGAAATTCCAATCAGATCGAGCTCTATCCGCAAATGTGAAAAGCTAATATTTTAATGGGGAAATTTAAATGGGACCTACTATGCAAAATGCACTTTTATATTGTTCTTAAAGATAATTATGTGTCTGCATCCTATTGTGGTAAGAATCCATCCACTCCATTTATTTTCCCCATAAATCTGAAACTGTGTCTCAAAATGAGCTGTTCATGAATGTGCTTTTACATGCATGTGACGTCACAATGGAACAGTCCCCGCCCACGATAATATGACCAATTAGCTTATCTCTTCTTCAGAGCATTTAACTGCAGCATTCAAAAAATGTATTCTTAAAGCTTCTAAAGTTATTCAATCAAGATCTGAGTGAGTGATTTTCAGTTTTTTTTTTGTTTGATTCATATTAACAGCATAGCATTTAGCAGTAGGTACTGTAGATTAATCTATTAACTACAGTAGTTCAGTTCTGTCTTCCTCCGCCCCCTGCCTGTTTGTTTCCATGGTTACGGATTTGATTTGAGTTTCAATTCAGGTATCTCTCATTAATTTAATCTAGTTCCTCTATTTGCTGTCTATGTAAGCCTTGTGATTCTTTCAGTTCTTGGTCAGTTCTACATCATTACTAGGTCGGTCGTCTTGGTCCTTTTCATCCGTTTTGTAAAGATTTGAGTTCATTTGTAAGTAGAGACTGCTACACTTAGACCCTGCTTTATCTCTGCTGCAACCACCTTGTAACAATGTCTCCGGATCAAAAGGTGATGCTTATAAACAGTCTTGTGTTGCAAGATGGTCACATCTTTCAAAGATGTATCTCAGCTTGTTTTGATTTGAATTTATTAACAGAGCTGGATATACTGCAACAACTGCATAGCAAGAGCCTACAGCAACTACCCAGAACATCTATATATTCTGACCTAGCTTCAAACTATTTACATTTTTAAACAGACTTGAAGTTGTCTTTAAGAAAAGCAAGCAAATATGTCTTTCAAACTTTTCAACCTTGTTAATTATGATTGGATTCTTAGCTAGCTCTGCCATTAGTTTCTGCGATCTTATTGATATTTCATTTTTTCATTGGATGGCAAAAGGCCTATAATATCCATGATAAAAGTATGAGCGGTTGGTCAGAAAATATGCCCAAAAATATGGAATCCTGACATATCATATTGAGATGAGATTAGAATTTCTCAGAGGATCTCTGAGTTAGCTGAGCAGTACATTTCTGATTCATGAACACATTGAAAAAGGCATTCTACATGAATTGGGCTGCACTGTGTGTTTTTGACTCGAAAAGAACAAGTTCATAAGAGTTATTTGTTAATAAAGCTGACTACACTGCATAACCCACTAGGACAATTTATAGAAATGTGTTTTCTTGCTATTATTTAGAGGTGCGCTTGAATTAAGGCAGCACAGTGGTACAGTAAACACTGCTTACATTTGTATCTATTTTATATTGGAAAAATTATGGGATGGCAAGTAATTTTCCTAAAGTGGCAGTTGCCACCCTGCTGGCTCTACCCCTGGCACAACTCTTACCTAATGATTCTAGGTCTCATTCTTAGGCGTCATGTAACTGACGCTTTTGACCATGCGTCTACATCCGACGCACATGGCACCCTTTAGCGTCAACATGAGACGCGCCTACCCTATCCCATACCTAAACGTACCCATAACGGAAGCGTCATCTAACTGACGCTAAATGCACCCTTTAGCGTCAGTTAGTTGACGCATGGTCAAAAGTGTAAATTAAATGACGCCTTGGGGTGAGAATGCGTTGTGTAGAAATGATCTAAAGGGGGCAGGTGCATGACATGGATAAATTATAAACATTGAATACATTAAATCAGTTTGATTTATGAATTAGGTTACAGAAAACGTACACATTAGTTCTAATTGATTTCTATGAAAAAAATTGGCATCACTCACACACTATGGTCTGGACCGTTGTGAACATAGATAAATGGAATGATACAAACAGTAAAAAGTCGCTGGGCCAATCAAATTTGAGAACGAAATCTATCTATTACATAATGGTTACTATGGAGTAGCATACACATACAGTAGATGACCTCTTCAAAGACAGCTGGAAATAAAGTCTCAAGTGAAAAACACAGCTGAAAAGCAATTAATTTTTCAATGATAAATTTAAACTGAGATAATGGATTAATTAATTTAACTAAATAAAGAGAACAAAAAAAAATCAAAGCACTTTCTCAACACCATTATTGAGATATCTTCATTAGAGATATCCCTTGAATAGAGCTCCTCCAGAAGATGCTTGAAGCCATTGTTCATGCCTTCATATCTCTGTTCTGTCAGCCTTAAGAGTAAAAGACAGACACTGGTTCTTTATTACAAGCCCAACAAACTGAGCTTTTGTTTATTTTCCTGTCTAAAACACAGACAGATGCAGGTGTGAAGCCCATTAGCTGTCTACTCCGCCATACAGAGATTTTTCACTGGCTCTTAGGAGCGAGATGTGATCGGTAGAGGGTCACCGCATCATTACCTCTCATCCCTGCCTCCAGAATCTCACCATCCCCCGAGGGCATCAGCGGCAGATAGTGAGTGCGTCAGAGAAAAGAAAATGACACTGTTCAAGATGACAGGGCCTTTAATTTTCCCTATTACAGGTGTGTCACCTGAGTGCTCTTTTCCTGGGGAACTTCTCACTTCAGGAATCATGATAAAATTTTAATGAAATTGGGGACTGTTCCTCTAATTCACTGAGAATATTATCCTCCCTGGTATAACTTGTAATTCCTGGTGAATTATTTTTGCTAAATTAATAGAATTACGGGAGAAAGTCGAGGAGAAAGTGTGATATGATTCAGAAAGGCAAAGCAGGTAAAGATCTGTACGTAAGCACTGGCTAATTAAAAAGTCTCAGCTGGTTTTGTTCGCTGTGCTCTGCCTGCGAGCCATCATCGCACAAACAAATTACACTTGGACTGCCAACTTTACATGATATAGCTTTTGATCATGCAGTATGTCAAATCTAATGTTCCTCTGGTGAGAGAAACGCAAAGCAAGAAGAGGTCACAGCTTTTTCTAAGGCTAAAAAAAAAAAAAAAAACTATATATGGAACTGGCCTGAAATTAGTCACTTTTTTCATGCATGTTCTCTCTTCCTCTATATGTATCTTTTGGGGTGGGTGGTGTGACTGAAATCTTAAATCACAGTATGAGTAATAGAGTAACTGTATATATTTACTCAACATTGAGATTAACACTAGTGGCAGTAAAATATAAACAGTTTATTCCTTTTTACACAAACTATGAGGGACAGGGGCAGATTATTTATTAATAAAAAATAATTTCCGCACAGTTTCTTGCACAATATAGTGTTATGATGACCTCCAAACATTTTTACCATAGTGTCACGGAACAGAAGAATACAAACACAGGTAAATTCCAAGTGACATAAGCAGGTGAGGAACTGGATTACAGATCAATATGGTGATACTGGCAGGAAAGTGACAGTTCTTGTGTTGGTGGTGATGATGAATGAGAGGAAAACTGGAAGACTTGAAGACAAGATGATAACTGAAGAATTGACAGTTTGAGACAGGATCGCACAGGTAAGTGTTCAGTGCTGAACGACGAGACCACAAATGGTGAACTGACTGGTGAGCTTAAATAGAAAGGTGCTGATGAGGGTAATCAGACAGGTGTGGTGATTGTGGAGTGTGAGCCAGGAGGGATTCTGGGAAATGTAGTGTGCTGAGGTGACTGGACTGGTGACTGAGGATTGTGACACATAGTGCATGATTTGTAAACTAATACCTTTTGACATGTACATCAACCAGCTCCATTGCTTTTGCATTGTAAACTTGCATTGCACTTAAAATTGCTGCAATTTTATATTTCACATTGAAAATGTCACCAAAAAAGCAGTGTTATATCATTTTGTAGATACATTGCCACAGGCACTTTTTTTCCCAGTGGAATGTCATTTTTACTGAAAAATAATAATAATAATAATAATAATAATAAATAAATATGTGGAAATTCCTATTTTTAGATTATTCTTAAATAAATAAGTATCATCTACCTTATGTAGGCTAACACTATAAAATCAACATACTCTGCAAACTGTATACAAAAACATACGGTTTTATTTATATTGTACTGTTCTAAAAAAACAAAAAATAGTAGGCAGTTTACAGTCTCTGCAGTGTGCAAGTATTCCATTCCAGTAGCGGCTCCTCAATGTGAATATATGTGGGGGTTAAACGCTTTAAATGCTTAAGCTCTTAAAAATCGGATGGATTCTGATTGGCTTCATCAGCTGAAAAAAAAAATGCTCTAAAAGTGTTTCAAACGGTATCGTTATGTGTCATTATTGTTATAGCTGTGGTGTGGACTTCCCTATTTTTATGGTGTAAAGTGAACTGAAAAGTCACGTTACTGATGCAGATTTAGATCCGGATGGTGTAAAGAATCATTTCTTCCCTTATGGCTCTAAATTAGGTTGCGCTTCATTAGGGTTAGGACACCCTCTGCCCCTCTTAATACAATCATAGACTACCAGCCATATACACTACATTTGGTTACACTTTATTTCAAGGTCTCATTGTTACAGTGTAATTATATATGTATATACTGAGTAATACTATTTAACCATATATCTATAGGGTTAGGGAAGGATTAGGATTTGGTTGAGGGTTAGTTGCAAGTAATTATGCATAATTTACTGTTATTGCTATGGTAAATACATGTAACATATGAAACAAGGACCGATAAAAATTTAGGGTAACACTTTATTTTACAATGTTGTATATATTTTAAATAGTCGATGACTCAGTCTAGAATCAATGAAAATTATTTTTTGCAGAATTCTAAACACATTTACTGAATTTAGGATTGATTCAGTTTATATAGAGGTCTATGATTTAAGTGGGTGAATATACTCTGCAGCTGTTTGAATCTGAACATAGATCAGAAAAAGATATATATATATTTATATATACAGTCGTGCTCAGAATTAATGGTACCCCTGGTAAATATGATGAAAAATGGCTGTAAAAAATAATTCTGCATCGTTTATTCTTTTGATATTTCATTCAAAAAATTGGCAAAAATCGAACCTTTCATTGAAGTAAAATAATTGACAGTGGAGGGGAAATCACATTATGAAATAAATGTTTTTCTCCAAAACAAGTTGGCCACAATTATTGGTACCCCTAGAATTGTTTACGAGTAAAATATCTCTTAAGTATATTCCCATTCATATTTACCTTTTTTTTGCACACCAGGGTGACTAGGAACATGAAATTGTCCAGCCATGACTTCTTGTTTTACAAGAGTTTAAATATGAGGAAACACAAAGGCCAGATTCCCTTAATCATCCATTACAATGAGTAAAACCAAAGAATATAGTTCTGATGTGCATCAAAAGATTGTTGAGCATCACAAAATAGAAAGTGGCTGTAAGAAAATAGCTAAAGCATTGAAAATCCCCATTTTGACCATCAGGGCAATAATTAAGCACTTCCAATCAACTAAAGATGTTACAAATCTGCCAGGAAGTGGACGTGTGTCTATATTGTATTAATGCATTGTGAGGATGAAAGTTTGAGTGGCCAAAGCCTCTCCAAAGATCACAGATGGAGAATTGCAGAGATTAGTTGAGTCTTGGGTTCAGAAAGCCTATTAAAAAAAATTGAACAACCCCTACATCACCACATGTTGTTTGGGAGGTTTTCAAGAAAAATCCTCCTTGCTCATCCAAAAACAAACCCCAGCAAATTCAGTTGTCAGACATGACTGGACCTTCAAACAGCACAGGGTTCTGTGGTCAGATGAAACTAAAAAATAGCTTTTTGGCAGCAAACATGCAAGATGGGTTTGGTGCACACAAGGATAAAAAGTACCCCATGTGTACAATTTAATATACCATCTTTAACCCTCTGAGACCTAAGGGTATTTTTAAAATTAATTTTCCGTCTGGTGTTATTTACTAAAAAAGCTTGTAAAAAATCAACCCTTTTGTGCACAGACAATTGACACAGCTCTTTTTTTTCAGGACAAATTGAACTTTCAGCATATTTGTGTTGCATTGATGTCACCTGAATGTAAAATAAGTTATGGGACCACAAAGACAAATGAAAAAATAAAACGGAAATTGAATCACTCAAACATTTATTGAAATCACACACAAATAAATAAAAGCCAAGCAATTTTCCTCTGGAAAATTGTTTGTTTATGTCTTTGGAGTCCTGGATCACAGGAATAAACATTATAAATTGAACAGAACCAAAACTATTTACATTTTTTCAAAAGAAGTCCAGGCGTTTTGGGCCTCATGAAATTCACTGATGCCAAGCCTCAAAACAGTTCCTATCAGGAATCACACAGAGGGCCACATCAAAGGCTTTGCATTTCCAGGGGGTGGCCTGTTTGACCTGCCTTGTCTGCTTGCAGTTCACACATTGCCTTCTACCATAGGAGAACCTGCTTCTACCTGCTTCTTGCTTGCTTCAGTTTAGTCTGATGTTGGCACAGGCACATGGTCACTTTGTTGCTGGGTGGGGGGAACAGCAACTGTAACAGCACAGAGTTGGGCTGTCAGCTCATCCAGAAAAGCCCTGTGGGTCATGGGCTGTTGCTGCTTCTCTGCACAAACTTCCTTGTGAAGCAAGTAACTGTTGGTCGCAGCAATGTCCAAAAAATGGAAAAACAGTATCTGTAACAAACATAGAAAAACGAAATACTACTTTTACAAAACTTATTTTTACATATTTAGAACATGTATATTTTATTATGTTTTTTTTTTTATTTTTATACTTTTACAGTAAATAAAAAACTCAGACAAACAATGGCTGAGAGACAAAGTGTAATCCACAACTCTTACTCCTCTGTAACAAACATTGAAAAACGAAATACTACTTTTACAGAACTTATTTGTACATATTTATAAAATTTATATTTTATTATATTAGTTTTTTCATTTTTATACTTTTACAGTAAATAAATAAATGGAACTTACTCTTCAACAGGGTCTAGACCATCCTGGTAATCCAGTTCCTCATCAGTCAAAAAGCTCTCTTCTCCAGAAAATCCATCATCGTCCATGGCATCAAAAAAGGCCAGCACTTGTTTTAGATCCATGTTTCTCTGACGATCCATTATTATCCGTGTATTATTCAAAACTCGCGTCTCTCTGTGCGTCTCTCTCTCTCTCTCCTCGAAACCACTGTGTCGTGCGTCTCTCTCTCTCTCCACAATAGTAGCCTTGGTTCATGCGTAAAGACGCACACCAACGTGGGTGACGGTTCAGCCTGTCATTGGTCAACAACCTCACGCAAAGCATGACGTAATATCCAAAATGGCAGCGACCATCGAGCTAGCGGCAAAAATGACGGAAAATGTATAAATTATGGACATCAAGTGAATAAAACTTGGATATAAGCGTTTGGATTTATTGCTGAAACACTCTGAAAGGACGCACAAGTTCCAGGCTGGATAGAAAACCTTCTGTAAAGGCTAGAAAGACACCAAAGACACCCCCGTGACGGCTAGCTCGTTAGCTTTCTGCTGCAAAAAACGGTAAGAAAATCGATCAAATTTTCATAAAATAAAATAAATATTAGTCGTGTGGCGTCGTGGACGATGCCGTCGGTTTTTAAGGGTTAATGTTGTGGTCATATTTTTCTGCTGGAGGTCCTGGACTTCTTGTTCAGATACATGCATGGCATCGTGGATTCTATCAAATACCAACAGATAAAAAATCTAAACCTGACAGCCTCTGCTAGAAATCTTATAATGGGCCGTGGTTGGATCTTCCATCAGGACAACGATCCAAAACAAACATCAAAATCAACACAAAAATGTGTTAAGTAGCACAAAATGAAGCTTCTGCCATGACCGTCCCAGACCTGATGAGTGGAGTGAACTGAAGAGAAGAAGCACCAACATGGATCTGGGAATCTGAAGGATCTGGAGAGATTCTGTAAGAATGGTCTCTGATCTCTTGTCAGGTGTTCTCCGAACTCATCAGACATCATAGGATAAAACTCAGAGCTGTTATCTTGGCAAAAGGAGATTGCAAAAAGTATTTAATAAAAGGGTACCAATAATTGTGGCCAACGTGTTTTGGAGATAAACATTTATTTCATAATGTGATTTCCCCCCCACTTTCTATTCTTTTACTTCAATGAAAGTTTAGATTTTTGCCAATATTTTGAATGAAAGATCAAAAGGATAAATGATGCAGATTTATTTTTTCCAGCCATTTTTTATCATATTTACCAGGGGTACCATTAATTCTGAGCACGACTGTATATATTCTAGAACACAAATAGTATGCCATGATTAGGATGGCTGCTATGTGTCACGAGTGAGGTGATTAAGATCAAGCGAATGGCGAAGGAGATACAATAGAATACTTTAATTAAAAACTTAGACCAGAAATAGAACAACCACAAATCACTGATAACAATATATAATGCAAGACAACAAACAGGGAAAAATTAAAGGGCTTAAATACACAGAGAATAGATCAGGGAAACGAGACACAGCTGGGGCAAATGAACACAATCACAGTAACCATAGTAACTATAACTAACAAGACAAAGCTGAACCAAAAGAACTAATGAAGGAGGAGTGGCTAGAAACTGAACAATGAACACAGAGGAAGTCCAAACACAGACATGTGACACTGTGTTAATGGTAAACAGGGTTATGGGGGTTGTTATGACTAAGCTCCTGTCATCATAAAAAGCCATGCAAGGAGAATAGATGATTTAGTGTACAGTGAGTGAAACACATGACCAGAAAATGCATCTTCGTTCAGCTATCAATTTGAAAGCTAAGTGACTCAGTTGTAGAGCTACTACTGTACTGGATGGGAAATATAAAGTATAAACTATTATGTTCTGTAATGTTATTACAGAACATAAAATTTAAAAGGCTTGGTTTCATCCCAGATAATTTTTCACTAGCAAAGGGGGATTTTATTATTGTTCAGCTGTTACTAAGACATGATAAAATACTTAATAGAGTAGTGATAGAATAATCTGATGATACCACATCTACTGTGCATTCTTTTTGTATGAATGCTTTAGGATATATAGATATACTTTATAGGGGAATTGGGGGAAGATTCATCCTTGAGAACAGTGTGTATTTTCTGATTAGTTGTAAATTATTAAGAGATGTCTTTAGCATGAAGAGGATCATCCATCATATTATAAAGGGAAAATGATGGCAACATTCAGTAATGTTTTTGTCACTGCACAAAACTGAACATAATCTTGTATCTCTTAAAACATTCCTGATACAATTTGTAATGATTAATCATTTGTTTTGTTGTTTTAAATGTCATCAATTTAAAAAAAAAACAATGTTCTATATTGATGTAATTTGACTATATTTAGTTTAGAATAGTTGAACAGTGACAGACAAGTAAAATAATAATCGCAGTGAAGATGAATTATACTGTATAAGGGATACATTATTGATTGATTGTGTTGTCATAGACTAGAATAGCAATTTATTGTGTTTTAATGTATGAATTCAATACATTCATTCACATTGATTGTTAATTTAGCGTATGGGTTATTAAGAATAATGAAGATGTTTGTAGTTTTTTTCAGGATGAAAATCAACTAAACATTTAAAAAACAGATTGCAGCGTGATGTTTTCTGATGAGACTTTGAATCCATAATAAACATCATCTCATAGCATTATCACGATTAATAGCTCATTTTAAATCCTGTCAAAACATTGCACAAGTGTTACAGAATATTAAAACTGCATAAGTAAACATGTAGGTACACGTCTGATATTTTAGCAGCAGATGTCTGAACATTCTGGCCACAATTATTGACTCCATCAATAAGGCATGTTTCACACAGGGAACACACACACACACACACACACACACACACACACACACACACACACACACACGCATAAACAAGCAAATAGCCACTGCAACCTTGGACTTGTGGACCCCTTCTTCCTGCTCCTGTTCCTGACATGAGCCAGGCATCAATCAGTCTGTAGAGGCGGTAACAGGCTTGATTATCTCAACCCCACTCATCTTTATTTCATCGTTGGCAGGCATAAGAGGGCCGTGTGCTGGCATATGAAAGGGTGAATTTCCACATGAATTATTTTCCTAAACCGCTCGAGGCACTATATGTGCAACGTGATGCTGATGCTGGATTACCCGCTCTGCCGAGGGTCCCTTGGAGGGAAAGATATGGCACGTCTAAATGAGTTTGGTGGTGATGATAGGGAACCAAAGGTGAAAAGTGGGAAAATCGGTGTCTTGGGAAAAATGATTAATTACGTGAGAGATCTGAATATGGAACGTTTGGTTTTGGTTTCAATATGGCATAAAGCCAGAGGACAAACAAATGAGGAGCCTGACAGTGCCAACGAACTGGGTATCACCATTCACCCCCTCACTGTTGTTTTATTATACCCATTTCTTATCTATTTTTTTTATTGTATCTCTTTATTTCATGCATCAGAAATATTCCGTGGGCATAATTTAATCCCAAACCACATGGGGTCTTCATCCATTAGTATATTTGTGCTATTCCCAAGACCTTCTATGATTCTAAAACTAATTATTTCCAAAGCTTCAGTAGCCATAAGTATCATACCCTATCTGCATAAAATATTTATTGGTCTTTATGGATTTCTGGAAAACTAATTGCAAACCTAACATTCTTTTAGCCACTGCTGAAAATACCGCACTTTAGTTTGTCACTTTAGTCACACTTTAGTTTGGGGAACACATATTCACTTTTAAAGGAGGAGTAGCCTATGTAATATTGACTTGCAGTTGAAATGGGAACTGCTGTCCAAATTCAAACAAGTATGTGAATAAAACTAAACTAAACTAAACAGTCAAAAATGTACATACATCACATTTAACCATGACTGTTACTTAATAAACGCCTAATTTACTGCTTATTAATAGTTAGTAATGTAGTTGTTGTAATGGTCAAATTTAGGTATGGGGTAAGATTAATGGATGGCCATGCAGAATAAGACATTAATATGTGCTTTATAAATACTAATAAACAGTCAATATGCTAGTAATATGCAAGCTAATAAGCAACTAGTTAATAGTGAGAATTGGTCCACAAACTAAAGTGTTACCAAAACATCTTGTCTACCACAGTGAGAGCTCAGGGGCCAATAACCAATTCATGGCTTATTGCCTTTAGTAAAAGACTGGAGGATCAATAGATCTTGTCCAGTGATCTCACCCTAGACACCCGTTTCTGTCTAAAACAACGGCCTCTGGACTCCATCAATACTCAGAGCAACACCATTTCTCAAATATAAGCATAATAGACATTCATAAGACCTGTGTGTGTTCTTCGCAGCACAGGCTGTTCTTCTTATCTTCCCTTCAGTGAACATTTGAGTTCATTTTGCAGCAGTAGTATTGGATAAAGGCAGAATGGATTTATCAGGAATCTCTTAATTGATCGCATGGAACTGCTTAGGGGAAAACCTCAGAAATGGCTCTCAAAACAAAGCAGCTCTGAGCAGCGAGAGGCCACCAGCCATATTGACTTTTCGTTTCTGAATCCAGGGCATCGGGCATCTATTCCCAGCACCATTTGTGTGCCCCCTTCCTCCTCCAGTCATCTCTGGGATTATTATCTATTAGACGACAGACATCTGATGAAGACTGCCCAGTTCTGAAGCTGATCTTTATCGACGTGGCTACATTTTCTAGCTTCCGGATCTGATAGCAAATTCCCTTAGTGGCTTTAAATGGATCAACAGACCCTCATATCAAAATTTATTTAACAGGAAAGATTCTCTATGACAACCAGCATTTGGTTCAATTATAAATACAATTTCTTAGCATTTACATTTTTGCAATGAAATCAAATTAGTATTTCATCTGAATGTGTTTATTAAACATTCTTTACACAATTAGAGATAATCTGTTCATAAAGTTTAATATAAAGTCATTTTTACTAAATGGAAATGCAATGTAGATTTTCGTAAAACCAATTAGTTTCAAAGAGTAAGATTAACACTATTCATAATTGTTTAGTGTAAATATCCTCAGTGGAAAATGTGAGTAGTGCAGCAATAAACTGTCTTATAAAAGTGCATTTCAGCTTCTAGCTCATACAGAGTCTGTATTATCCATATTACTGAGGAGACATCTCATAGCTGTAGTTAGGTGACTTTTAGCTTGGTTGGGCTTTTAGCACACACTGAGGACACAGCAAGTGTATCATAACTATTCCCGTATTTTAGAGTTGAGAACACCAAAACCAGGTGTGCCTCCATCGCACTATGATTGGCTGTTCACACGATAAATCTTGCCTCTTTTTTTCATGCACGTTCGTGAATCTGTTGAAATGAACAAAAAAAATATGTTAATGGGAAGACTAATTAAAAAGTAAAATATAAACTCACCCACTTGTAACAATTTATTCTGTTCTTATGTTTGTTTGGGGTGGGTTTAGAACCATATGGATTTCAGTGTCATACGGTTCAGTTTGGTGTCCATGGTTTTTCATTGATTACTTTGAATTGTATCACCTGTGTAGCATTTATTTGAATACTTTGCTTGTGGTATTTAAACCCTATGCTTATTTCAGTTCATCGTCTGCACGTTTTACTGGTTATTCTGTTCATGTGTTATAAGTCTGAGTTTCCAGAGTATTTTGTTTTGAGTTTGAGTTTAATAAAAAAAACATCTAGCCTACTGCCCGCAATTAGATCCACACCATCCCATTCCTCGCTGCAACCGTGTGACACCACTTAGGGGCCATTTACACGACACTGCTTTCAACTGCGTTTTGGCCTTACATTTGCACAACAACTGTGTTTTGGGGGCCTGAAAAGTTTTGAAAACTGGTTTTAACGGGGGTTTTTTTCAAAACGATACCATTATCGTCTCCGCATAAAAAAAAAATGAATTTGTAAAAACGATGACATCATGCACTTGCATATTACATGTTCAGTCTATAGGCATGTAGTGTTTTTTTTTTTTTAATTTTATGAAGTGACATCACCAACTACTGGCCTGGCATGCATAATACAGCATTTTAGTTCTCTTTTTTATGGATCCGTGTGAATGGGGATCGTTTTGACAATGTTGTCGTCTGTGCACGAAAAACGCAAATGAAAAGTGTAGTTTAATGTTTTTAGTGCTTCGTTGTCAAGTTATCACTGCTTTATGTCATGTCAAAATCACATACAATTTCTTAAAAACATGATCTGTGAGGGTTTTTAGTGATACATCTACTTGGTAAAATTGTAAAATGATAGGTTTTGTCAGTAACACTTATATTAGTACTTATAAAGCACACATTAATGCCTTATTCTGCACGATCATATTCTATCCCTTAATCCTACCCAATACCTAAACTTAACAACTACCTTACTAACTATTAATAAGCAGTAATTAGGAGTTTATTGAGGCAAAAGTCATAGTTAATAATAATAGTAAGTTAATAGTGAGAATTTGACCTTAAACTAATGTGACCATTTTGCCTTCTACAATAAAAACTCTATTGAAGTATTTAAATTTCTTTATTTTAAAATATTTATTTGTCTTTTACTGCTCATCAATAATTACATGGACAGCTTGATGCAATGTTTGCTTAACACTTGAAGATGGCATGCTATTGTTTTATTTTATTTTGTCCATAATCAAATAAAGGAGTAGAATGAAATTTCATTGGTATTCATATTGCCAACTGGAATGTTGGTATTGTGACAGCCCGATTATTGAGCTATTGGGTGGGATAGCCAGCACTGATGCTCTAACAGACCCTTATACCACAAGCAGGTTTACAAAACCCAAGGAAGAATCAGCCAATTGTGACACCAACAGATTGTATGACAAAACAAGCCATCTATTTTCCTCAGAGAATACTGATGGAACACGACGTTTTAATTCACTGGGGGTCAGAATGTACACTCTACAGTTGTACACTGGAAACACATTTTAAAGTCTTCACGTCTCCTTCTGTTAAATCTTGTTCCCACAAATGATTCATTGAATGGGTCAGAAAAAATCCCATAAAGCATAAAATCCAGCCTAATGGTACCCTGCTTGGGTGATTTGATTCACAGTGTAACTGAATCAAGACAATTTTTCATAAATCACTTCCGGATCAAATTATTTGTATTGAATTTACTGTACTTGTTTGCAAATAGGGCATATCTTTAGATTATGTGGAATAAGAAAATGTCTGTGATTTTATACCACACGTACACTGAAAGTCAGTCAGTGTATTTTTTTTTATTTTTTTGTTTTTTTTTGTAAATGAGTTTGCTTGCTGCATATTACTTTCTGAAAGGAGTTCATTCATCTAAATGAAATATATGCGCATGTAAGCCAGTAACAAAACCTCTACGTCGTGTTTCTGCTTTCATTCTGTTTTAGCTGTGAGAGACATGACTGGTACCAAACTACCTTTCCTTTCAAAGCCACAGACTTAATGTACAAACCAAACTTTCCATCCAGTGAAGAAAGCCTGTTTACCATAGTTAAAGCTTAAATAGAGAAATTACCCCAAAATTCTTTACTCATCAACGCGATCCTTCTGTCTTTACAAATCCTGATAACTTAATTTCATTGTGAAAAATAAGTGCACTCAATTTGTTTTACACAATTCATTTACTTACTGCATGTAATGTTTTTAGACACCTAATTGCATGCTAATTATGTAATATATTTAAATATATGTGTAAATTACAAGTTGTTTAAAGTTCCACTTGCTTGACATTTCACTTTGAAATGTGCAAAAAGCAATGTAATATCATTTCGCAGAAATGTTGCCACAGGGCAATATTTCCAATGAGTCTGGTTGCAAGTTAAACAGCATTTCAAGGATGCGGATCCAGGAATGTGTCCTCCTTCTAAAGCCATGTTAGCTGAAGTTGAACAGGAGATAAAAACAGTATTTAAAGCAGGTTGTTTGATGGTATTGTTTTCATCTACCAACACTCAGTAATGAAGACATCTCTCCTCACCTGCCTGTTTGTTTAGGCCTCTGTGGAAAATCTCAAACATACATTGGCAAGTGCTCATTAGGTATTGTTTGGTGAGTCTCTGCTTTGGGTTCTTGTGAGAGTGTTGGTACAAAAGTGTGATGCAAGCACATGTGACTGCATTAAGTGTGTGCTTAAGAAGAGAAGCTGAGCATTGATCCAGCACAGCTCAAAGCCGGCCATCAAAAACACCCCAGCACGACTGTCATGTAATTGCATGTGATGAGGGGCTTGGCGGGGCTACTGCTGCCTCTGCTTCTCTCTCTGTGTGTGTGTCTGATAGTAGAGAAACCCAGAATAAAGGTAATTACTGTTTTCTGCACAGGGTGAGGTTAAATGCTTTAAATATGCTGATTTAAACACAGTAAGACAAACATCTACAGTCAAACACTTCTGATGACTTAATGCAGAGCTTGAAATTATAATAAAGCACACAGTGTAAGAGACAATGATGAATAGTTGTTCACAACATGGAAGTAAATGTGTAAAAAAAGAAAAATCAATGTTCATTCCGGCTTGTCTGCGAAGTGACAACTCTATACGTCCTCACAGAACCCGGTGTCTGAGGAACATGTAGCTTTACGACAATATCACTGGCCAATGCCAATGAATGATTATGTCATGTGAACATGGCGCATGCAAACACGTCAGTGTGGTTGTGTCTGAAAAGTCTTGTCTTTTTTGACAGGAGTTAGAAAAGTATAAGAAAAGTTTGCCTTTGTTTCGTATGAGTGAAGAAAATATGGAGAGCAAACAATTCAAGAGATGTGTTCCATCGTGTCCACGTTTTATTACTCCTGGCGATGGAGCTTAGGAGCGGAGAGTGTTATTTGTTTAGGAGAGGAGACCGCTCATTCAGCCATTGATGGGTCATTTCTCTGTGAGAAAGCTCAGCTCCCGCTTGTCTCGCTTCACTGGTGATGGGCCAATTATATTGGCGTGAAGTTTGACATGCCTCAGACACCAGGTTTCTGCGAGGACCCGTCCCTATAGCATCAACAACTGACGCAGCGTCTCGTTCCCTTCTCAGGGAACCAGAGTTACACACGTAACCCTAGAAGTTATTATGACTGTTCACACAGCTGACAGTGTGTACTCTCAATTAACCTTAAAATGTATTTATGAAACATAAAACGGCTCATCAACAAAGCAAAACAAAGACAAAAAAATCTATCTTAATTATGTATTTTTCTTTAAAGACTATTCTGCTTGAAAGAAACACCATTCCCCACAAATAGATGGATGAAAATAAATGCCGGTAATTAGGGCGGAAAGTCTTAACCACTATCGACTGGAGATTTAAATATTGCTCGGGTGCAGAATAACCCAGGGGACTGCAGAGCTGAGAACTCCCTCTGATACTCAATGTTGCATGAATCACTGATATTACTGAAACTACAGAGGGCGCCGTGGCTGAGGCCACTTACAATAGAAAGCTGCTCATTAACCTCCACTGAGAGGAAAAATCACAGGTGATAAAGGAGAATATGTGCTGTTCATTGGTTCATTTTAAACCACTAGAAACTTCTGTCTAGAAATAGAAAGCGTAGATAAATAGATAACGTTAACCAACACATTTTTAAACGCACACTAGGTCTGGATCCATTCTAGTATGGAATGCCCATTTTTATCAATTAAAACGGGTCATATGATGGTTTTAAATAGAACATTATTTTGTGTATTGGTTTAATGCAATGTGATTATGCGGTTTTAGGTTAAAAAAAGTAAATATTTTACACATACTGTACATTTTTGTTGCTCCTCTATGCCCCACCTTTTCTGAAACGCGCAGATTTTTCCAAAGTTCATCATTCTGAAAAACACGGTGTGCTCTGATTGGCCAGCGATCCTGTGCATTGTGATTGGCCCAAAAACCTTAAGCTTGTGACGGAAATGTCACATCCCTTACCATATTTGGAACATCAGCACCCAAAGCAATAATGACAGGTGATAATGTTGGTTCTACCTTATCAATTCAAGCCCGAATCTGAACCGTAAATATAAACGACCAAGCTGATCAATCAACTTTGCCAGCGCGACTGGACCAGATCGTATCAGATAGTTAAGGTTTTATTTCAATGGGGACTTAATTACTGATTATAATGATTTATACTGTCTTTTTACGCGTCGCACCCCGCTACGGGTGTGAGAACACTATGTAAACATAAAACCATGTCTGCATTTTTGATCATAGAAACGACAAGCGCTACTCTATACTGCTAAAATATTAAAATATGAAAACATACTTACAGGCTGTGTCTGTGAGACAGAAGCGCAAGACTGTACATGCAAAGATGGAATTACCCCACTTTTTAGAATCAGCCTTTGTGCACAGCTGGCCTTGTACTCTCACATTTTCTGGAAACAGTCCTCTAAAAATGTGCAGCACATAGTCAGATATTTTGGTTGTACTGTTATGGAACAGTGTTGTAAATAAAGCTTCTGTTTTCTAATTGTGTCCTCTTTTGGAAGGCCAAACAAAATAATTTGGATTTCGCAACGAAAAACACAGCGCCTCCATTACATGGCGGTGGCAACAATAATACAGCCATAATAAGTCACGTCTTCTTTCTTTGCATATACATTTGGGCGGTGTTATGAAACCCTGCCCCCATACACTGATGTATATTTTGTGGGGGCGTGTTTGAATTTAGCATTTTAGGAAGGTGTGGCTGAGCCTCAACTTTTATAAAGAATATCTCTTTAGGTTTGACGCTGTGTAACTCTGCAGATCTTATACTTGCACTAACAGCTACATAACACAGTAAAAAAAAAGGAAAACAAGAAATCACATAATTTGACCCCTTTAAATATAGAGTTCTGCCATAAATAAACTTTAATTGACTCCAACTTAAGAACTGTTGGAGACCCATACAGTAAGAATGCCATAAAACACCAAAATAATTGTTCAATGGTTGCAGTGAAGTTAAGTGAATAGGGCTACTTCATTAAACTCAATTACATAAGGCAGAGAGGGCAGGCAGGCATATTCCCAAATTAAAAGCACAAGAGAGACATATCAGTAAATCATTCTGATAGATGGCCGCTAAGAATGATTGTACAAGAGCAATGCCAAATTGACCTCAAACACTTGATGCAAGTTCAATAAAGAAAAATTAATAAAGGATCCATGATGGGATAATTCATTGTTGAAAAAGAGAACCACAACAATATTTTTGTTAAGATGGCTGGCTGAAGAAAAACTCACTCCGTCCAATTATTTCAGATCTACTGAAAGAAATATACGGGTGATGTCTTCTGGCAGTTGTTCTCTCACTGTTAATGGGATGTAGATTTGTGAAACTTTCCACCATGTCATCTTCTTCAACATACATCATTTTAGAAAGTCTTAGATACTTGTTTACCGCATTTATCCATAGCTTCAGACCAACAGAGGCCACTGTTGTTTGCCCGTTTATTTCAAATGACAGTTTTGCACTCTCTCCTCTCGTTCATTCATTTAAACAGACATAATGCCAATAGATGTGTCACACGTTGGTTGCAGCAGAGATGAAACAGGATCTAAGTGCAACAGTCTTTATTCAAAAACAAACTCAAATCTACACATAACACTCAAGAACAGGAACAGAACAATCAACTTAGCACGATGTAGAACTGGCAATGAACTGAAAGAAACACAGCTTAAATAGACCAACAAACAAAACAAAAAAACAAAACAATCAAAGAAATGTGAAACACCTGTGACAACTTAATCAAACCATTTGTAACCTAGGAGACTAACAGGCAGGGAAACAGAGGATGGCAGAACTAATTAAAGTACAAGAAAACCAACCTAGAAACAGACATTAACAGAACAGAAAAGGACATCAAAAACAAACCCTAAATATAAACAAACTCAAAACGTGACAGTACCCCGCACTCCCTGAAGGCAACCCTGACGAGGGTGTTGCTTAGTAGAAGAGGAAGCCTTCCAGGGAGGCACCGGAAGTTCAGGGGACCAGGGATCGGCCTCTGTGGCCTTGACCCAGACGCCTGGCACGGCCACTATGACCAGGGATGTATTACACCCCTCCCAAAAATGTTCTTGGCATGAACTATGGGGTTGTGAACTGGAGCGGGCTCATGGGGTTGAGCAGACTCTGGAGCGGGCTCATGGGGTGGAGTCATCACTGGACTCTGGTCAGGGACTGGAGCCGTCACTAGACTCTGTTCAGGGGCTGGTGTGAACGTGTGTGTGTGGCCCAGACACACATCAATGCTAGAGCCATTATGAATAGTGTATTCCTCTCTGTAATTTCCCTCACTGGAACGGAGTCGGGATTTTGTTTAACTGGAATGGACTCAGGAATCTCACACACTGGAACAGGCTAGGGAATTGCTCTCAGTGGAACAGAATCAGGAATTTCTCTCACTGGACTGGACTTGGAGATTCCACCCCCTGGAACGGGCTCAGGGATTTCTCTCACTGGAACAGACTCAGGGATTTCTTTATCTGGAACGTTATTTTTTTTAAATAGAACATTCAAGTGTTAACAAAAAAAGCATAAAACATAAAATGCATAAAGATAGATTTTTTTTTTTTAAGCAGAGGCTCTGTTCTTTCTTTTGACGTATTGCATGTTCAGATGTTCATACAAAAAATATATATTATCTCGGCCATTAAAATTTTGTAAAAAGTATCAAAAATGCTGGCAGTGGCTGAAAAAAAAAATGGGCAAGGAAAGAGTTAAAGGGATAATTCACCCAAAACTGAAAATTAGCCCATGATTTACACACCCTGAAGCCATCCTAGGTGTATATGACATTCTTCTTTCAGATTAATACAATCAGAGTTATATTAAAAAAAATGTCCTGGCTCTTCCAAGCTTTATAATGAGAGTGAGTGGCGGTATGTCTTTGGAAGTCCATCAAAAGTGCATCTATTCACGATTGTATTAATGTGAAGAATATCATATATACCTAGGGTGGCTTAAGGGTGAGTAAATCATGGGCTGATTTAAATTTTTGGGTGAACAATCCCTTTAAGTAGCCCTGCCGATTTCCCTCATCCACCCATCTGACTCTCACAAACTCAATCAGCGCTGTTCTATCTGTTAGAGTGAAGAAAATTCAACGGATGAACATATAATGACAATAATGGTAGACTTTCCCCCCTTTTTACAAGAAAAATGGCATACTGCATCCAGAGCAATTTCTTTTAAGAGGAAGACTGGAGTTTTTAAGGTGGAAAATTGCCATTGAAGGCAGGAAAGAGGGAATGTATGTATAGAATTTCATTGGCTAAGTCCACACAAGATGGAGTGCTTGGTCTTTGCATGTATAATGCATACTAATACACTGGAAAATGGCATGGTTGCTATAGAGCCTAGCAGAAGATGAATAGGTGGACATCTACATTCATGTTGAAATGAAAGGCCACCACCATCACTCACCAAACAGCATGATGCTGGAGATAGATGCTGTCAAATGTACGATTTTAATAGAGAGAAAATGAAGGCATGTGACATGTCCGGTCCGAAAGCCCCTATAGATGAATATGGCTTCAGAGTGAACACTCAGGTTGGAATTCATGCTATTTAAAATAACTATAATAATCATTTATATTCATATTTGTAGACTTTATTTACCTTTGGAACGAATCAAATATTTAATAAATTTCCATATATGAATTCCATTGAAAAGTAAAAAAAATATATATTTATATAAAAATGTATAATTTATTTATATTAGGAGTCCAATTTTTTTTAAATTTCATATAAATTATGTTATCATATTACATGGATATTTGTTTGTGATTAATATGCCAGGGTTGGCTGTTTGTTTAGACCAGCAGGCCACATTTAAAAGGTCATTGTGGATAACCATACTAAGAATCGGATTTGAATAGAAAATTGAAATTGGGCTCTCTGGCTTGCAGCATGAATGCAGACAATAAATACAAATGGCAAAACCATGCACACTATTTCACAAATCTATGTTAATACTAATGTTGCCAACACAATATGGCCTTTCATCAAAGTCATATCACACTTTTCAAGCTTTTTTATAATAACCTGCATGCAGGAAAATAAAAGGAAGAAATGTAATTATGTTTCTCGCAGGTGCCTCTATAACAGTGGCATGGATGATGTGAGAGAACAAGTGAAAGAGTGACAAGGAAAAAGTAAAGGATATAGAGGGATAGAGGAAAACAATTTCAAGCTGAGTATAATTGGAGATTTGAAAGACAGCCGTCGAGCTATGATAGGTAGATATAATGTGATTACGGGTATGCTCCCTGTGGCCTGCTCAGGTTTAATCATATTGCAGGTCTGTACTGAGCACATTCAAGCTCCACAGCTCTCTGATGCCTATTCACCCGCAAGCCGGATTCATCCTGTCACCAACGCTAGGTAAAGATATAGCCTATAACGCAATGTCAGCCAGAGCATACTAAAACGCACACTCTGTTTCCACAGATGAGAAATATACGTATGTTACAGAATTTGTTTTCTTAACAAAAACAGGCTCAAAATTAGTCACTTTTCTTGTTAAGGTAAATAGGCAGATTAACTATCGGTCAATACAAATGCATTTTTCAGCTGTTTAATCTATTGCGCTAGAGGCTTTAAAAATAGCTATGGCTAGCTTTAGCATTTAACATTAGGCTACGGGCTAATTCTAGCAATAACAATCCATGTTAAGGAGCACCATTTGACAAATTTGCCCTGGTCATAAATAAAACATTGTCCTCCAAAATGAAGCATAAATATTGTCCTCACAAACAGTGGTCTGTGCCCATACAGGTCAGTAACCTGTATTAAAATAAGTCGTGGCTAAAACGATGTGGATAATGAGTGCATTCTAACAAGCCTTTTCTCTTCCATGTACATTTCAGGAGCATGGTTCTAATCTCCGAACGATTTTACTATGTCTATAAATCCCAAATAAAAACAAAACACCAGCTTTATAAGGTCATCTTAACAGTTACAGGGCTTTAACTATTTACACCAGTATACAAGTCATTAAATATTTACAACCAACCCTGGACTGTCGTTCGGTACGTGCTTTAGAAATAAACGCATGGTAATTTTAACAACAAAGCAATTTTAAGCTCAAGACTTACAGTAACTCAAGGTGTGGTAAAGAAGGCTAAGAAAATATCTTACATTTTCAAATTAGAAGGCAAGAAAATTCCAAGTCAGTCTCAATGGAAAAACGTTGCCTGTTGTGACATTTTGCCTGTTGTCCACGCTTTTAATCAGAGCTACATTCAGCAAAAACAGTCTATTATTTGATAATAGGCCCTGTAATCGTATTTTTTTGTAAATGGGAATAACAGTTGATTGTTAATTTCTGCTGGAAACTACAGTGAAACTGCAGGTAGATGCAGACTTTTGCAATGAGCCAATGTAGGATAATCTGATTTTCCAGATTGATTCAAAAACATTAAGTGACCAGCAATAAAACATACATTTCAATTAATTTCACATATATCAATAACACAATGCTTAACTGGAGGCAGCGTGTGATAATTTTGCTTCGAGGGTCAAATGAGATACACTGAAAACCGAGTTTCATCTCTCACTGTTGGATATCTAATCCTAATTTTAGCCATGTTTGATTCCTACACACAATGTTTCCTTTCTTACAATTGCACAACAGGAAGGGCACAGGTGCCAGACCA